>OY728146.1:1240072926-1241272926 GCA_963277665.1 Viscum album | reverse complement strand
ACCTGAATGACACACCTAATCTATCAGCATGTATCATATGTGGGTTTTCCAGTGTTTCACATCATGTATATTAATCTAAGTGTTACATAAATCACATAATTCTATTTCACATAGCTAGTAATAAATACACCATGTTTAATGATGATGTGTACACTTATCACATACATTTTAATTTTATATGTGCATTTAATTCATTTTGGGGTCACAAGGAATGTATACCAGCCACATGTCATATTCCCCCTCTTAATTTGTATTCCATATAATTAATAATTTGAATTTTATAAATACAGAATATACCAATCTACATAGATTGGCGTGATTAATGTTTCCCACACCATCTGTGGTTTACCATTGAAACATGGTGAATAATTTACATATACACATTGTGTATCCATTCCATGCAGCCTATGACCTTATCCCCTCTTGATGGTATCTTTGATCAATCTTCATGTTTTCTTTCCATGTTCATGGTCACATGAAACTAAAAAACACTTAATATCAAAATTTTGAAAAGAAAAAATAAATTATAAATTATAATTAACAAAAAAAATTAAATGAATAAAACAAATAACCATTAATTATAAATTATAATTTCACTACTTTAAAATAACTTAATGGTTTCTGAACACAGATAATGTGGTGATATGATACCCAAAATTGCGTTTTTTCAAGACTCATTTGGCATTATCTAATGAACATGATAAATAAAATAAAATATTTTTCTGTGTATATTTCAATTTCAATTTTTATTTATAATATAAACAGACTTACATTAAATGAAATAGTTTTTCTTCGATCAATTGTATTTCCAAATTTATTATATAGTCATTTTGTTGGAGATTCAATAGATGAATTTCCCTCACTACATTCAAATACACTGCATGAATCTATAAAAAATTATCTTCATAATCCATTTTCAATCACTTAGGATCATTATGCATTTTTTTCATCATCATTTATTGAAATAAGGAATTTTTTTATTTTCCCTTCATTCTTTATAGGGTGTGAGGATTATTTCTCTCTAGATACTTAGGTAGTTCCAGAAATTTTTTTGTGTGAAGATACATTCAAATCTCCAAAATTATATAAATATAATTATACATGTTAGATTAATGTTTTATAATTTTGTTAAGGAGCTTTATAAATATTCACAACAATATTCATTAAATGTATAATAATAATACTATTTTTATTTTAAATATATCACTTGACCATCATGTATATAATTATCATTTGTTAAATTAATTAATCAAGTATATTTTTAAATGATATTAATTAAAACACATATTTTAAAAAGGCACTTAACTCGTCCAATCAGGCCTATATGGGATTTTTCAAACCTCAAATAATATATTATTTATTTGAATAGATAAATATTATTTACTCAACAGATAAATAAATATTATATTAACCAAGCTCATGAATAAAAATTAATCTTAATATTCACATAACTATATATAAATATATATTAAAACATAACCACTGATCATTTAATTAAATAAATATTAATTTATTACAATAAGAATAATAAAATGTACATAAAAATTAAACTCAAATTTTATAAACACAAATACACTGGGATTTATTTCATGTGATAAACATACATGAATATTTTTTATTCTACAAGCTGAGAATAATATTTAATTTTAATATAAAATCATTAGAATATAATTATTTTTAGATACGAATATTTTGTGACCATCTAGTATCATTTCTATGTGGAATTATTTTGATATAACTAATTTTTTATATGATATCATATAGTGGTACATAAAATCACCAATGGATAAATATGTTGTATCCCAATGATAATAAAATTTTCAATAATTATTCTACGTAATATAATATATTTTTCTCTATATCTCATCAAGTAGGACTTATACTTTTTTTTCACATTATATTTGGGATATATAATTCCTCAATATTCTGAAATAAACTCATAAATGAACTACCATGGACATATATTTAATCAGATTGTTATATTACAACAAAAAGGAATGCTATTTCTTTTTTCCATTAATTATTATGTCAAAAAAGCATTCAATTTTTTTAATTAATGTAATTTCACTTTTTAAGCAACGAATGTATGCTAATTTTCTATAAGTATAAGTCATTTTAATTTTCATCCATACATTAAAGAATGATATTAATCATTTATATTAATAATAATATCATTTATAAGTAATAATATAAACATCCACCAATAGGAATTACCAAAAATATATATATAATAATGAATTACTATTATGAGGTATATCCTCGTATCATCTATATCTAGTATATTAATAAGTGAGAAAATAAGGACAAGAAGTCAAAAATTCTCTTAAGTCTCTAGTACCTGATAGAAAAATGTAAAATAGGTAATTTTATATATTTTATCTAAACAATATGACATATGTTTAAGAATATTGTTATATAATTTCTAGGTAGTATTTATAATAGGGGACTACTATAACCATTCTATTTAATAAATAATCTTTTTAAAAAACATGTTAATGTTATTTAAAACAAAAATCATCATATTATATGATATTTATTAATATTATCATAATAAAAATTACAAAAAATATGTTAGTTTGAGGGAACCAAAACAAAAAAACTTGGATCATGAAGAAAACGGTTGGAAAGAGTAAAATGAATATGATTCTATTGAAATCAATAAATTAAGATAGCGTGTTTATTTGAGAAAGTGGTTTTTCTTATCCTCTGATTGCAAATATGAATATTATGTGTAACTACCCCCATATACTAAGGTGTACAATCTAACTAATTTTTCGTAGACCATGCATATTTTGTACTAGGTACCCAAAAGGATATAAATAATTTTTTTCGACTATGTACACCATTTTATTGTGAGGTAACCTAGACTATGTGGCCTATTGGATACCTCAAACTCAATGGGGGTGAAATAGTTCTTTGATGACCTCCTATACCCATTTTTATTTTATATTTTGATTAAATTCTAGTAAAAAAATATAATATATGTTTAGTTTATCCCGTTTTATTCTCTAGTTTTAATGATCCAAAAAATTTTACTCTTAATTATATAGGATAGCCATGTAATGTCCTAAACCCTCCATCCCATTACATTGAATAAAATTTAGTGAATGAGGTGTATGCGGGATGTTTGTGGTGTTTTATAACGTAATAGTGGAATTAGGTCTCAGAGTTATTCCCGGAAGTGAGTCATTATGGTAGTATATCTTTTCTTAAAATGAATTATTTTGGTGATGAGCCATTATAAAAAGTTTTCAATTTATTAGTGATTCATTCTAGTGGTAGATCATTTCTGGTAGTTTTTTCATTCTACCGGTAGGTCGTTTTTGGCAGTGAGTAATTCTAGTGGTGATTCATTTTTGAGCTTGGTCATTTATGATCGTGAGTTATTCTAGCTGTGATTAATTTATCAGTAGTTGAATTATGGGGTGAGTAATTCTGGTTGTGAGTCATTCTAGTAGAAGTTTATTTTTGGTGGAAGGTCATTTTATGCGGAGACTCCCTAGAAGTAACTCAATGGTAGTGACTCAATGAGTCCTTGGTGGTGACTTACTTATGGTGGATCCTTGGTGGTGAGTCACTGGTGTTGACTCAAAATTAGTGAATCACTGGTAGAGACTGATAATTAGTGAACCACATGGGGTGAATCCTTCGAGGATACTACCTAGAAGTGACTCACTAGCGGTGACTCTCTAACGTTTTACGTGAACAATGTTTCTAGTTATTCTAAAATAAAATGATTTTCCATTTTGACATCATTGATTCTCAAAAATGGGTTTAATGACTTAATTAATGGGTTTGAAATATGATTATATGGATATTAACCATATATTTATTATATAAAGAGTCTAGAGCCATTTTAAATTTTTAAAATGAATGGTTTTTATGATTTCTATCTTTAATCGTAAACTAAATCATATCAATATCCTTCTTGTTTTAGATGTTATAATTATAAAGAGAATATACTTCCATCTCTCTTTCATGGATTGATTTTTTATGATAATATCTTCTGATTTATTTTTCCCATGGATTCGTGAATCAATGATGTCATTTTTTTGTTCTTCTTATCCCTATAGGAAGAAACACCCGAAAAACACCCCCTATTTTTTTGGTGTAGTGAGTTTTTGTTTATATTACTTCTTCTAGGTAATAATTCCATTATTTCTCATTTTTGGGTGTCATGCATGATATTTTTCTATTGTTTTCACTATAGGGAGATAGTTTCATTATTATTTTCACAGAAAATTAATTTTTTAAATGATATGTAAAAGGATAGGGAAAATATTTTCAATCTTATATATCATTTTTTATATTATGATATTGTGTCTATTTAGGTTTTTTGTATCACTGAATATAATGGATGTCATTATCCTCATTTTTTTTGGGTTTCATTGTTGGTTTTGATGTACATGTTGTGTTATTTTCATGACACCATCATAAATAAATAGTAAATTATGAATATTAAATAATTTAAATGGATTATCCAGGAAATTATCAATTCTATAATACCAACCACAAATAATAATTTAGGATTTAATGAATGCCATTATGCATGATATGGAAATGTTTATCAATGTAGTGATATATTTGTGGATACAGTTGTGTGTTTCAGGTTGTATATTATTATATGAATCCTGGATGGTGTCATTATTGTGATGTGTGTTGGTGAAGTGGGTGTGATTTTTAGTTGGGATTTTATGCTAGTGGTGGTATGGTTGTGTAGTGGGACTACAATGGTTATGGTGGTTTTGGTTGTGTAGTGGGGATATAATGGTGGATTATTATATTAGTTTCTCTATTATTCTTGGAATTATATTATGTTAATTATATCAATGGTCTTGTTTAAATGAACGATTTTATGATGTTTCCTATGGTTAAAAAGTATAATTTTTATATAAAATCTAATGGTCTTGGAATATGAAACAATATGACTCTTTTAACTTAAATGGTATGAAAATAGATAATAGAGAAATTTTATTTAATTTCAAATGTTTTTTGCCTCATAGCTTGTTCTGTGGGTTTTATGAATATATAGGCAGATGAAAAGTGAGGTTCAGTTATGAGATATCATATGCATTGGTTGTGAAACCATTCTATGGAAATTTCTTGTTGTGAATATATATATAAAATTCCTTTTTATTTCTATACACCAACAACAAACATCAAGATCCTTGTGTTGAGATGATATTTTTTGTGGTGTTTTTTCCTGCATCCCATTGGGATGAAGGATGGTTTCATACCCTCTCATTCCTTCCCCTTCTTCTTGGAGTTATTTATATGCATAGAATGTGATGTATTGAAGAAAAAAGTGTTTCTTTCTATATGTAATGTGATGAGATGTGATGGACCAGGTGTCTTTGGGAGATATGTGATGATATTTCTAAAGGTGGAGGCCGTGAATGGTATGGGGGAATGGGGATGATGTCCTTCATGTTCACAATACCTAACTACCATAGTAATAAAATGCGATGTAATGTGATGGACTAGGTGTTAATGAGTGGGATGTGATATGATATTATTCCGAAGAGGAAGGAATTCATGGATGCATATTGTTGGGGTGTTAGAGTATCATATCTATTGGAAAGTGGTGTAGGGTTCCAAATCAATGATTTCATTAATATTGTATTATTTTAACTGAATACATTATTTGCTGACCGATCCTTGGTGAGGTTAGGTTTTGGTTTAGTATTACTGTATAGATGTTGGTTTATATTTTTCTCCCATGTTCATTATTATTCACTTTTATAATTTTCATATTAGTATTATGTTTTAATATAGAGTATAAAAGTATTATAACCCTCCATATATAATTTTTTATTATTTTAGAGTACTTAGGGTATCGTGCTGAACAATACTAGCTTGGACCTTTAGAAATTTGTTCTATCACTAATTATTCTTTTATTATTATCTTCTGGATTTGGAGAACATTTTTTGTAAATATTATATATATATATGAATTGGTGGATTGTTTGGATTTCACTTTGGGAAACATTTCATATACCCTTGGTTATAGACTCTTGGTGTATTCCATGAAAACATAGGTATCAACTATACCCACCATTTCTGGAACAATTCCCCATAGAGCCATCGACATGAATCTATACCCATTGTTTCAATAGAAACTGTGGGAAATTAATAGAAGATTTTATCATACACATGGTTTTAGTTAAACTATGGGTAAATAAAAATACTCATGTTTAGGAGAACCATGGGTATATATTTTCCCAATATAAATCATATTAAAACAATTAAATGAACAATAGAAATAGGTACATGACCCAATTATAAAAAAAACCCATTCAACCCATCCTAAAACTTTTAAAAAAATCAAACCATAATAAACATTTAATTAAATACATATATTCTATATTTAATATTAAATTAGAATCTTGTGATAATTTTCATACTATTGAAAAACTATGACATACATATACATCCATAAAACCAATAAATTCTTTTCCTTTAACAATATCCTCTTATCTCTAATAAAATTGGTAAAAATTAGAGATAATAAATCTATCCTCCATCACCAACATCATCATACTCATCACTATAAAAAATATACATAACCAATATCATCATCTACATCACGGACACCTCCAACAACAATGTAATCATCGTCATCCCCACCAGAACCACTACTACAATCAGCTCACTACCACTACTACCCTCATTGACATCCTTTAGGGAATCATATAATGATTACAATGATTATATACATGAATCAAATGTGATCGATTCATATTATGGAGTAGGTTGACTTCTAACTAACACACCTTCCAGAAGAAATTGGTTATCAGTTTTATTTTTCACTCTCCAATGAAGAAATATTTTTGCTTATGCTGATTTATCATGAGTGTTCTAAAGATTAGTGGTTTTAGAGGTTTACGAGGATCCCAATAAGGTCCAATACATTGTGGGGTGATGTTTTTTCTAGGGAAATTTTAGAATATTTTTTGGTTCCCATCACCTAATTCCATACTCAAAAGATAATTTGTACCGATATTTTCGCCTTCTTTCTCATCGACGGCCTCCAGGGCACAGTGCAGAAAATATAAAAAAGATACTTAATTATGCATTATGAATAAATATTTGAAAGCTCTATAATAAATAGTATAATAATATTTTTTTGTTTGAGAATTTACCACACATCTATCATTGTGATTTCTACATTATATATATAAACATGGTTGAGGAACAAATCCATCGATGGACAATGTCACTTAATATAAATAAAATTGACTAGTATTATAATATATTATTTTATAATATTAAAGTGAAATAGTTATAATTAATTATACTTGTTTCTATTGAATAAGTCAAAAAAATAAAGAAGTGTCTAAATATAAATTTAATTATAAATTTAAAACAGCTGTCTTAAAATAAAAAATTCATACTTATTAGCATGCTAAATTTTGGTATTAGATGGATTCCTCTAGTATTTTTATTTCATCCCAATTCTATTTTTGTCACGATATATGGTTAGTCAGTCACTTGTTAATTTTGATCATTTAGAAAGTACATTAATTTTTATGATATGTTGTTTCATAAATTGTATATGTTTTCCATTTGTCCATTTTGACATTTAGGCCTATTAGATCAATTACTCTATTTATTTCATTTAGGATTATTAGGAAAATTAGTCCATTTAAGATAATTTAGGACAATTATTCCATTTAGACCACATAGGAAAATTATTCTAGCCATTTTGTCCATTTTGTCCATTTCTGCAATTTTAGGAAATTATTTAGAATTTGGCCACTTATTTGGAAAATTATTTTTAATTTGGGCATTTTGTCAAATTTATTTAAATTAAATGAAATTCATGAAAATTCATTCAAATTAAGGATAATCTTCCATTATGACATTTATGGAAATACGTGATTATCTCAATTTTCCTTTGTTCCAATTGGATATTCAACCAATACCACACTTCTCTATTAGAATAATATTACATTAGCCCAATAAGGCTCGTTATCCATTAAAACATTAGGAAATTAACCCAATATTCCATTAATACAGCTGGTCATTTGACCATTAGTCCTTATGAAAATTGTCCAATTGGTAATTTGGAAAATTAATCCAATTAAGATAATTGGACATTAGAACATTATCCTAGTTGAAATCTATACTAATTTACAAATAGACCATTTGGCCTTCTGTCCATTTGGAGTTTTGGCCATTTGTAATTGTGTTCATTTGATCATTTGGCCCTTTGAAAGTTAGGCTATTAGGCCACTTGTCCAATTGGCTCTTAAGCCATTAGAGACATTAGAGATTAGTCCATATGGTCTTTCAAAAAAATTTCTAGTAGGTCATAGGGAAAATTAGACAAGTATCCATTAGTCAATTAGTCCATTGGGCTATTAGGAATTTTTTTCATTTGGACCTTATTGGATTAGTCTAATTATTTAATTGTCCATTGGGACTTTATCCTAATTGTCTATTTATTCATTTCATAAAATTAGTCTAATTGATCATTGGGCTATTATCAAAATTGGTCATTATGTCCACTTTCCAATAGGCCTTTATTATAATTTTCCATTAGGAAAATTTGGGAAATTATTCATTATATCATTATCCCCATAGTAAAATAATATAATTTGATATTAAGGAATTAGGCCATTTTTCCATTATACCAATTAGTCAAATGTCATAAGGAATTTAAGCCATTTTGCTATTAGTCCATTAGTCCAATTTAATGGTAGGCCATTAGGCCATCAAGATATTAGGCCATTAAGGCATTATTCTATTAGGAAATTATGGTAATTTTCCATTAGTCCATTATGCTTATTGGAAAATTGGACATTATTCCCTTAGGAAAATTTGACAATTCGGCCATTAGTCTATTATCCAATTGAACAACTATCCAATAGGATAATTGGCCAATAGGTCATTATCCCAATTGGCCATCTAGCCTATTCGTCCAATTTCCCATTTTTCTAATATCCAAATAGGACCTCGGCCATTAAGATAATTTGTAAACTATTTTTTTGTCTAATAAGGCCAATTTTCCATTATTCCATTAGTTCTTTAGAGAATTATTCCAATGGTAAAATTGGTCATTAGGTTATTAGGAAAATTGTCTATTAGGCCATTAGGAAAATTTAGAATCAGGACATTATGCCATTAGTCCATATGCCCATTAGCCCCATAGGGAAATTTAGCATTTTGGACCTATTTTTTGTAAGGTCTAATAGGATAGATACCCTGAGATGGGGGATCAGGGTAAGACAGATTAAAACAACTACCCCTATTGATCTTGTTTCATTATTAAGAAAAACTCTATTCTCTCTCTTTCAGGTAGAAAATTATAAATATAAATTAAATCACGCACATGACACAAAGATTTTTACTTGGTTTACCCTCACTGGTATACGTCCAAGGATCATACACTGGTGATCTTCCAATGTACAACAATCACTAAAACCTCACTATTGTTTACAATGTATGAAGAAGACTCACTGTCCCTTCTAGTTTACACCCAATCATGATGTAAAATCTCAATTATCTCTCAACTAATGTGTGATCACTGCTTCTTCAAAAGATCCACACATAGTATAATGACATGTGGGTCCCTTCATTATAAAAAATTAATGCATTCTTCACTGTATGTAGATTCTCTATTGATGTCCCACTTTCATCCACTGATGAATAACACTTTACCACAGTACTACTGGGTAAAACCAAATCTTTTTTGAAACCCTTACTATGTCATGCACATAATTTTATTTCCTTTCCCACAATTTTCTACTTTTTTTGTGAAACACCCCTTGTACGCAACTAAAATCATTCGCGCAATTCAACTCTTATGTAGAATATTCTTATCTTTCACGGAACAAACAATCTTTTGTGCAACTCCATTTGCATGAAATTCTTACACGATCTAAAGCTCGGATTCCCTCTATGTGTTTAGCTATAATTAATGTGGGGAATCAACTCTTATTTATAGGCTTTGCTGACCCCTATCCAGAATAGTTACCGCGTCACACAAGATTCTCCTTGAGCGTGAAAAACCCTTTTTGATGTTGCATTTTGCTGACATGTTTCTTTCATGAAACCTCATCTTTCGCGCCCATTTTTAAATATTTCGTGCACATCAAGCATTTTCCATTTTTTTACATTTTGTCACTGAAACATGCCTTGCGTGTATGTTTCCAAACTACCATAGATCTTGTGTGAAACATCCTTTTCCAAATCAACCCCACCTTAGATCTGTTTTTTTTGTATCACCTCCAGATCATCCATTCCTTTTTCATCATTCTTTTTCATCATAAATTATCAAAAATATCTATGGAACTTGAAAAATCACCATGTGAACTCCCTTTATCAACAAATTGGTCATCGGTGTCTGCTCGGTCAACAAACACAACATGGAGGTCCGCTTTTTCAACAAACACAATCACATCCAAAATGCTTCAATAATACCTTGAGAGAAATTTTTACAACATTTTTTCAGTAGGACATTTATCCATTTTTACTTATATCTATTTTCCTTCATGAAATTAGGCTAATTGGACAATTGGGAAATAGAACTCTTAGAGAAATTTCCATTACAAATATTCCCATTTGACCAATAGTCCAATTTTCGTTTAATCCATTACTCCATTAGGCATACCGGATATCAAAAAAAATTATATGAAGCAATTAGTCCCTTAGGCCACTAGTCACATTATGGAATTATGCCAATTTTCCATTAGGCCATTAGGCCATTATGCCAGTATTCCATTAGGCCAGCAGACCATTACATCAGTAGGATCGTTGGCCCGTTGTCCATTAGGCCATTTTGTCTTTTTAGAACTGCGAAATTTGGCCATTATAATTATTTATCATGATGTAAATTAGTCCAATTTGGTCATATAGCTGTTAGTCCAAAACGCCACTAGGATAATTGGCCATTATGCCATTAGGCCATTATGCAAATTGTCCATTAGGTCATTAGGCCAATAACCCATTTTTCCATTATTCCAATTTCACAATTAGAAATTATACTATCAATACATTAAAACATTAGGATATTAGTCGAATTTTCAAATTTTTCATTATGTCAATTAGGGCATTATGGTATTGAGGAATTAAGCCATTATCCCACTAGGGAACTGGAAAGAATTATTTCAAGCCTTATATTAAAGGTATTAAATGAAATAAAACTAAATTTTCAAGATGAAAATATGATTATGTAATAATATAAATTTATATATTATTTTTATTCATATTAATGTACATACCACTTCTAATTATTAGGAATTCTAGTGTTACTGTGAAAATACATCATTGAATATTTTTTATTTCTATTTTCTTCCAATGTATCCTAAATAAAACATTCAATACAATTATTAAGAAGTAAAATTTCTATGAAATCCATTTAATATTATAAATATGTTCAAATCATCACTGATCAAATATGTGATCATTTAATGATAATGTTTTGTTGGAAATTTTGGGAATATTAATACACCATCTAAACAAGTACTGAATCTACTATTCCAAAGAGAATATAACTCCTTCTTATATGATCACCAAAACCACTAAGATCCTTCAACCATGCAACCTTACCAGCCTCACCATTGAGAAATCTAAACCAATGCTACAATGTAAATGTTAATTCATATAAATAAAATAATAACATAGATATAAATATTAAAAAAATACCCATATCTCCACCCAATCATTCTCATTGATATCATTAGTGATTTGAATCCATGGGACTGGTTACATTAGAATGATATCATTATACATGGATAAAGTTCCTATGAAACTTCTACACTGCCTAAAATTTTAAACCATCATCTAATTTTCTTTATTAGAATCCATCATTATTTTGTATTTGGAAATTCCCAACATCATGAATATAGTTGCTCCCACCTCACCTACTAGAAGATACCACTGAATTAGATCAAAGGAAAGAAAAAAATTATTAATTCATTGAAAAAAAGACATTATTATTTGATGTAATTTGAAAAACCTGTAAAAACCAAATGCATGCTGATCATTGATCTATGATGGATTTGTGGAATGTCCTGAATCAGTAGCATCAAAGTGTGTATTTTTTCCAATGCATTCTCTATGTGATATGCATGCACCAGAGTGGAAGAAAAAGAAATATAATGATTAGATCATGGATGGATAGTATGAAATGGAGGTTATTAGACAAGTCAAGATATGAGATGTAGTTCTAGGTATACATCAAAGAATATGGATATGGTAATGGAAGAAAAATACCTAGTGGATTTATATACATTTTATGGGAAGAGGATGATATATGATATAAAAATGGAGGAATGGGTGAGAACATCAATGGAGGCTCAATAAGAGGATGTCGAGGTGTGGTAAATTGGTTTTCCACTTTTGGGTTATGGTGGAAAAGATTAAAATGGGTTCCCTATTTAGTTTTAGGATTACTCTTAATTAGAACCATGCATGTAGGATGAGAAGGAGTCAACTTTGGCTCAACAGATTTTCCCTAAAATAATGATAAATATTAACAAGACACAATTATTTTTAATAAAGAAGAAAATTATTAAAAATATTATTCCTACCAAGGGGTCCGTAGGAGGAAACCTAGGCTAACAAAGCTATCAATTATTATCAAATTATCACTTCCACTAATCTTCTTCTGTAATATTTTTAATCTTCAAAAAAATGAAATGTACATTTTTTTAGAATATTTTTTTAAAAATAATTCATCCATCCTAGAATGCAATGTATTCTTAAAGAATTCCATTACATGGTTTGGAAAAAATAAGTTATAGTCAACTTATACATTTTTAAAAACCCCATTCAAAACCCAGTTTTCCTAGTTGATATAAATCTAATTAAATTAAATGGAACAAAAAAATTTAAAAAAAATATAAAATTTTAAATTGAAACTAATTTAATGTAATTACAATAATATCAACATGATATACCCACATTAAGGTAAACTGAATGAAATGTGATCATATGTTATATCTTATAGAAATTACCAACTAATTCATTATATTAAATATTAACTCTCATAATAAGAAAAATTTGACTAATCAAATGACATATTTTTGTCAATAATAATTGGTGAATTAGTGGTTTCAATTTGATTTTCATCATCATGGAAAATATGTCTTCTAATTAATTCATTAATTACACCATAATGAAGTCTTGGATGATCTTTCACATAAACCATTGTTTTGTGAATGGTGAGAATATGTATTGTTAATTAGTAAAACCATATCCAATAATTTTAAATTATATATATTAATACATAATCATCAGTAGATGTACAATGACATGTCATTAAATTCAACTATTTAAATTTCATTATATTAACTCAACTATAAGAGTAGTAATCCAGTAAAACATTTTCTTATCATGTCCATAATAAGACACATTTTAATTTTATGGAAAACAATTTGTTGCATTTAAATAAAAAAAATGTAGAAGTTAACATAATTATATCATGATGTGTTCTCATTTTCACTACTATACAATTGGAACAAATCTATATCCATTGATTATAAAATATTTTCATTCACAATGAATTCAATTTTGACTAGAAGATGAAACTCTTAGTTTTTGAGAAACATAGTAAACCATTATACCCAATAAATGAAATATATATGAATAATAAAATTAAATTAATATCAATATATTAAATTAAAAAATTTAAGGTTCTTACCTTTTATTTCATCTATGTAGGAAACTCTATTCTATTAAAAGGCTCTCTCCTTCACTCTGGAAGAGACTGATGAACTCTACATAAATTGTTTTTATGTACCTTGTGTAAAATGATAATAAATATTAATGGTGTTTGTTAAAATACATAGTATGATATATCATATAAATATTCAAATTAATTATTTGATATAGTCATAAAATAAACAACTGTTAAACAGGACTGTGCGATGTTCCATATCTCACTCTTCAAGGATAAATTTAGCTAATATTTATGACCAATGAATTCATCATTTTTGGGGATGATATGGAAATGAGGGCTCAATTTCCCTATAATTCTCATGTTTATTTCTCATTTGTAAGTTATGTATTGTTCTTAGATCAGAAAAATACAAGGAAAAAAATCCACACTTTATTGATAATGATAATATATTACAATGTATCCTTAATGATGATTCTTGTTTCAAACATAATATTTCACTATTAAAATATTTCATTGATTATGATACATCTGAATAAATGAAATTGATCTCCCAGTAAGTGTTTCAATTGGAAGATAAACTAATAAATACAGTAATAAGGTGAAAAATTTTGGAAACTTTTTTTCCATCTAAAGAAAATTAATTGTTCATTATAATATATTTTTACCAAGAATGACATGGATATGATTTTAACACAATTATCTATTAAAATATTTTAGAATGGAATCACTGTTACACTTACATTATTGGATAGAAAAATCAGCATTAATATTGAAATCAATTCATGATGAAGGATTTGATAATCGTGAAATTTTAGGGATTCAAATTTCAAATCCTTTATGTGGATTCGTTTATACATATTTCATAAATAGACATCAAGAACTTTGAAATTCTCTAATATATCGTGAAATTTATTATTCTATAAAGTTTCATCAGATTCGAATCACATGGAACATTCCATTTTTTTCACAAATACACACAAGATACAATTCTGGTTGAGTAGCCCATTCCAATAATCTGTATGAGATCAAAAGTCATATTTGGTAATCACATAGATATTTATATTAATTGAATGTAATTGTCTACATATATTTTTTATAAATATGAATTATCTCTAAAAATGGCCTAAAAATTTGGAGGCCAATATAGAAACTCAATAAAGATACTTTGGTTTTTCCAATTTTAAGTGGATTTAGTGTCAATATTATTTCTCTTTTTAGAATTCATTGAAAAATTTCAAAATGAAAAACTGAAATGATTCAGTTTATTAAGAAGATAAGTTACTGTTAAATGTTTTGGTTGTTGTTCAGTGTAAATTGTCTTATCAGACCATTTGTATATCATCTAGTATTGATATTCCATTAAAAATAATTATCAATGCCCCATGAAACTGAATCTATGAAAATATTTAGGCCTTCTCGATCATGTATTATTCATAAAATTTGGAAATGTTAGTTTTACTTTCATTTTCCAACCATAAATAATTACATATTCAAAGAAATCATATGTAGTACATATAAGGGAATCACTCATCTAAAATATTTTTTTTTTGAAGAATCCTCGAATGTGCGTACACCCATATCCTGAAGCAAAATCAACTCTGAAATTAAATATTCCAAGTAGAAATATTTATCATCTCTAGGATCATAATGTCTAGATATTAATATGATTATAAATTGAAAGGTATTTTCATACCCAACAATAGAGGAATATAATAAATTTGAATAAAAACACTCTATGTGATGTGAGCAGTATGCGTCTGAACAAAGAGATTAAAACTCTCAAAAGATAGACTCAACATGGAATTACACACCTCTGATGAAAAATTGGGATTTGTTTGAACTACATGACCACCATTATAATCCATCTATGGTATTAAACAAGTCATCATTACTTTTAATAATCTTTTCATCATGTCTTCACGTATTGGCTGAGATTTCTACAATGACGAATAGATATTGAAACATGAGAATTGATGGAATGTTTAACATGGATATTTGTGGCACATGAGATAGTGTTTCGTATCTATTTATGATCCATTTAAATGTACCACATTATTTATAGTCTTTAAGGTTTCTTTCATCCTTCTTAAATAAACTAAAATATTTAAAATAACCACATATTTTATTAGTAGAAAATATGATCTCCTTAAATATCTTCTAATCCATATAATCACATGAGGGGATATCTACACCACCAAGAAGAAAGTACTATAAAATTTTATTAATATATTCAATGGAGGATTAAGAAATTTCAATCATGATTTTAACATGATATCACCACATTAAAAATGATGACATTTTTATTTCAGCACATTCCTAATGTACAGTTGTTCTAGAATCACTTACTAATTTTTTCACTCACTCAACATCATCATGTTTAGTATTTCCCTGAACTATGTTGATATCATTTTAGTCTTACAGTGGAATTTCATCTCACTTTTGATGATGCACAATTAGTAAATGATCAAATATAAAATTCTCAATAATTGTTTTTCTTTCCTTTTCGGAATAGATTAAGACTGTCTCATATTTCTATTGTAATACAAAACATAGATGCTTTTTTGGAATCTATATTCCATTATATAGAAGCTAATTAATACTGGAATTCACCATGGTCTTCCATACAAATTATAACTTCTACACATTATATTTCCTCCATATGAATCATTTTTACATGAAAAAAATAAAAAAATAAAATTCATTTGAAACTCAATTTAAATCCAATCAGAATGATACATATATCTTCTATTCATTATATTATAGTAAAAAGTTATGATCCAATCAACAATGTAAACATAATTACAATGATATCTTAATTAAATGAAATGTTAAAAGTATAGTTAATATGAAATTAATGAACACTAAAATGAACCCAAATTGAATACAATCCATTATCAAAGTGACCATTTAGAATACTACTATCCGACTGAACAAAGAAAAAAGTGTATCAAAAGAAATAATCATTGTATAATCATATAAATACAAACAATTTGAATAAAATTGAGAAAGAAAAATGAAGTAATGCTTGAAAAAATGCATATTTCTAATCTATAGAGTTATTATAATTTGTAAACATTATCATGGATATTGTTTAGTCCTGAACGGATTTTATTTATAGGTATAAATACTTATATTATTAAAAAACAAGTAAAACATATTTTAAATGATATTATATTTATATTTAAAAACTATTTAATTTGGGAATGATCCATAAAGTCTAAAAAAATAAACCATTTTTTCCAACATTATGAAGTCCTTCCATTACAACACCATAGATGAAACCTATTAATTTAGGTAAAGAGTGGTTAGATGGGTTTTTATTCATTTAACATGGAGTGCAAATAGATTGATAACTACTCTATATAGGATAAATGATCTACGTAATCATTCTCAATAATGAATTATGTTATACTCAAAAATAATTCAAAATATGTGAAAGGAAGGTTCATACCTTTAATTTAAGTTTTAATAACTAAATAATTATGTAAATATTTATCAATGGAAAACATGTTACATAAAATGAATATGATCCAACAAGATTTACGTTCTAACTCACATAATTATTTCCTTTCATTTACAAAAGGATTCAATAATGTTTATACATAATAAAGGTTTTATAATTCAAAAACATTTGAAATGTAAATATTTAATAATATGATATAATATTTTATAATTAATTTATATTTAAATTATAATATTGAATTATAAGAAACATGCTATAAATTTACTATAAATATAGTATCTAAATCCCAAATAACCAACCACCATAAATAATGTAATATTTTAGATTTATATATAATATAATAATGATGTAAATGATCGTATAATTATATTTTTTGGTGTAAAAAAATCCAATAAATTGATTTATCGGGTACATTATATAAAAATTTAAATTTCAAAATTTAAATCACATAAATCTAGGAAATTAAATAAAAAATCTTGATTTATAGTTGACTTAAATATGATTCCAAATAGTAAAAATATCTAAATCCATAAATTATTCCACAGAAAGAATGTCAACATTATGCTAAAATCATATACATATATATATATGACTATTTTAAAAATAATTAAGTTATAAACAAATAAATAACTTTAGGAATTTAATAGACTATTTCGGTTCATTATTAAAATATATATTTAAAAATAAATTAATATATGTTATTACGACACACTCTAGTTGAATCCCAATCAATGATAATGATGAAAATAATATCCAATAGTAGAGAAGATCGATTCCAAACTCACTAATATGATGTAGTAGAAGATTTAGATAAAAAATTCATTAATATGGGTAGAACTCTGGAGATGAAAATGAGCCATCACTTGGGTGTAGGGAGAAGAAGGAATATGAGATAATAGAATCTTACCTCTAAAATAGTACCACAATAAAATGTTAGAAATGGGGGAAGAACACCTGAGTTACTTGTGAAATATCACCTGATTATGGGATGGGAATTCCAAGGATTGTTGAAGGGTTTGGGATTAGGGATTCATATCAAGAGGGTATGAATATCCCAAGGTTAGCCTGAATTTTGAGGGAACTATACCCATGGTTTTTGAAAAACTGTTGGTATAGATCAAGATAAACCATCAACTTTTTTAAACTATTGGAACAAAATTAGAATGAATATTAATACCCACTATTTATGTAAACCATGGTTATAGATTTTTAGGGATAAACAAATTTTCAATATGTATTTATTTTATATAATTTCATTGAGTTAATTATGGATGATTGATATTATATCCTGACCCAACATTATTATATATTGTAATGCCTCACATACATAGGAATTTCATACCCTTGGGTCTAGTCCCCAACCTCGGTCCAAATAGAGGTGAGACTTGAGGGGGATTCATTGTCTCTCTCCCATCATGGTGAATTATTTTTATGGAGGGGTCAGTAAAAAGTTATAATAGAGGTGATGGTTCAGAGATAGTATGAATTTCATGGATAGGAAATACAATTATTTCATGGTTTGTCCTAGAAGTGGTGCCAGTTTACCATGGTACGTGACATATCCGATAGAGACTAGATAGTACGATATATTTTGTGGCCCCATATATTCTTGTGAATGGTTTTTTAGCTGATTTAATGGAAAAGTGATGTGTAAATATTCACACAGTAGAGACCTAGGAGTGGTTCATGCACCATGATGACATTTGTTCCTATTTTAACTAAGTTTTATTGTGAATGTTCTAATGAATAATGTCAATTAAAGTGTATTTATATATATATAAATTATAACAAGATTAGGAAATATTTGTTTCTCCATTATATAAAGATCCTATTGATCGTTCATGTCTGGAAAATGAAATATATTTTTAGTAGTCTGGTCCAGTTGATGGATACAATGTTGATCCAATTGAGTATGTGGATGAATGGTAGAGGACATTTAGATGATATAATAATAATGTTTAGGGAAGTATGAGGGATTTATATTTTATGTGGGTATAGTGAGATCGCTAGAGGCACTATAGATCTATTTTAGATTGATCTGGGAACCAATGGAGTGGTAGTCCCCATGGCCATTAGTTATATGCATGTATATGTAATTAATTTGTGGATTCTATACACTAGTAAGGGTATGGATGTAGATGTGTCATGGGTTGACAACTAGATAGAGTTTCTGGAAGAGTTTCCCTCATCAAAAACGAATACTGTGATGAGCATCAGGTTATGACCTATAAGTAGGGGAGGATATCTATATGGAATCTTGGGGTCATGTATTTGGACATTCAAAACATTTTCGTAGATCATTTACCAATTAGAGAGTCCTGAGCATGGAATCATGAAGAGGCACTTCATTTTCTGATCTAGTATAGTGTTACTAATTTTACATTGACAACATTTCTGGAGGTTACAATAAAGGTAGGGGTGATTGGGAATGTTCAATTATGACGAGGCTTACATTGTGGGGGGAACTAGAATGGTTCCTCAAGGAGTATAGTTATTAGATATAGTTCAATGTTTCTAGGGCCATCGACGATTCCACTAGTGGGGATTCAGCCTCAAAAAAATCCATTCAATCCTTCTGGATCCACTGGTTCTTTTACTCTTACTAGGGAATTTAGAAAAATTTGTTTCATATATGGGGTTTATGGACCTTATGATGATAAATGATTTGTGACTACACAAGATCAATTTGGTAGAGGAGGACATGTTTAGCACAAGCACCATAATTATCTAACAATATGTCCATTATAGTAAAATGGGATGAAGTCATATTCTGTGATGAGATAATATGTGGTAAGGTGATGTAGTCCTCAACATATACCTCTCCCTTAGGGAACGAAACTAAATTGTGTTCATGTAGGTGGTTTTCAAAAGAGAGCAACAATGGTTGGGCTTGGTCAAATACTGATAGTGGAGTTAGAAACACCAATTTATTAGAGATCATTTGCGGTATGCTTAGTTTATCATGTACTATTATTGTGACTTTTTTCATTTTAGATATTCTCACTCATTTTTCATACATACTATATTCTTTTCACTATGACTATATATAAAGAGGTTTCCCACGCCCTTAGTGTTCACTACACTAATTAGAGGGTATACAAACTTGTTTAATGTGTGATGAGGATGCGCACTAATGATGTGGTAGCATCAGTAATTATTGAATCCTTTATTACTATAGGTGAAGCTATAAAATTTAATCCTAGATATCTATTGGGTTTTATTCATATAGGTTTTTATCAATAACATCAAGAGGAGAGTCATGTTCCTAGAAGTAAAATGAAAATTTGTGGTTTTCATTGTAAAATGGGATTTCTATTTGGATAATCAATTATTAGAGTCCCTTATTCCAATGGAGGCTATGATTTCTATAGAGTCATTAAACACGAAAAATGAGGGCCCCCCTAAATATTTGATTTTGTTCCATGATGTCTCCCTTAGGATGATGTGATAGTAACCCCTCAATGAAATTTTGAGTTTCAAATAGAGGTGTAACATTATGCCTCTCTGATTTCAATGGATCCCTATAGTATGAATCCTATTGAGTTCTAGGATTTGAGGATTTTTATAGAAAAAACTCAAGTTTAAGGGTCTTATCTGATCTATTTTGACTCCATGGGGTTCTCTAGTGTTACTCACCATGATAGTTCATGGTAGTATAAAATAGTACATAGACCACCTGAGGATGAACTAGGTGATTATCAATATTTAATATCATTTTTTTATCATTGATGATCACTTAGTATAGTTTAAGATGGCTTGATGGTTATCCAATATGGATCATTGGTATGGATATCTCCATATGAGGGTGAAGCCTACAGGTATCCAAAAAACTACCTTTAGATGTATTTATGGGATATTTGAATATTTGGTCATTTATTTTTGTTTCAACAATTTACCATATGTGTTCATGGGGCTTATGCTATCCAGGTTAAGTGAGTTGCTGGATCATTTCTTCATCGTATTCACCAGTGCATAATGATATACTCATGTTTATATGAGGAGAATTCCATGCAACTTATAGTTGTTTTATAGGTTCTTAATTTCCACTAAATCTATGGAATTTTTTATAAGTGTATTTTTCGGAGATGAGAGGTGAATTTTCATGGAAATGTTATTTCTTACCATGGTGTGTTCTTGGACTAGTGGAATATTTAAGCAGTTTTTTCATGAAAAGCACACAAGAATGTGGTAGATTTTAATAGATTCCTGGTCTTGAAGGATGTTATCAGAGGATTGTGATCAGTATCTTTGGATTATCAACCCCATGGAAATCAATGACTAGAAAAGACCATGATTTTTTTGGACTACTCTGTTTCATGAATAATTCATTTACCCTAAGGGGAAGTGCCCAGTACTTCAATAGCTGAAGGAGGGTGTTCTTTTCACGTTTTTCTACGATGATGTTCCATATAGGCATGGGATGAGTCTTTATTCATCATAAGGAAGTTATCTTTTATGGGTCTAGTTGATTATTCCTTGATGAGAATAACTATTCACCAAGGATCTAGAGCTACCAGTTGTTGTGTCAGCATTGATATTGTGGCAATATTATGTCATTGAGAGTGATTTTTAGTATTCACGGATCTCATGATTCTAAGGTTTGTGTTTTCATGGAGTCATTAAAATTAATGAAAGAATATGTGGATAGAGTTTCTTCAACATTATAATTTTGAGATATCCTACATTATTGGAAAGGGAATTTCATGGTTGGTGACTTGAGAAGAATGTCTGATAAGTATGTTTTTTGGGAGTATGTGGATGCTTAGAGAAAGATAGAGATGTCGACATTGATGAACAAAGATGCATGAGTGGATTATGGTAGAGGATGATTTTTTTTCAGATGATATTATAGTTTTATATAATGAATCTTGTTTTTTAGTATTAGTTTGGATACTCATAGGTAGAGTTTATTCATGATTTTGTTGGGAATGGTGATTCTTTAGAGGTATTATTGGAGGATAATCAGAACGAGATGGTGTTTCGAGTGATGTTGTATATTCTAGTATCGATTTGTGATGGAATCACTCATTAGTTTCATTGATCAACTCTATATTTATACACATTAGTTTATAAGATGGATAAATTCAATTGAAAAAAGTTGGATAAATTAGAATAAAATAGGAAATGATAGTGTTTGGGGCTCAGTGTCTGGTTTTCTCATAGGTAAAGTACTAGAATAATATTTCTATAAGTTTTCATAAAAACATGGATGTTACAAATGTAAAATGTTATGAAATATCAATGTATTTAATAATAGATTTATCCTGATCTTTGGCATGATATGATGCTCTCTGGGTAATTGTGGATCTGTTGATTAAATCAGCTCACCTCTTAGAGAATAAGAATTCGAGCATAATTAATGTTTTCAAAAGGATTTATATGGATGATGTGGTGTAGAAACATGGATTCATGATGTTAATTATAAATGTTAAAGGATAAAACTTTACCATGTTAGACTATCTGGGATTGGGAAATACTTTTGACACTCATTTTCGCCTCATACCCACTTTTCCATTGTTAGAGAATCTGGAAAAAGAAGAAGACTATTTAGATGAGGGTTGATATTTTGTGGTCATGTGAATTGGGATTCAGTGGATATTTCTGATAATACATGATTTTATTTGTTTTTAAATCTGACAACATCTATCACTCTTTCAGTTTCATGGCCAAAATTGGTGATTTTTATAGACAACCATGTCATTTTCTATTGTGTTGGGATGAGGTTTGGGAGTCTATGGTTCTTGGAACCAATGTGGTTTAGAGCATGAAAAATATGGTTTAGAAACTTCTAGAGAGGATTATAATAGTACATGATCGGAAAAATACTTATTTTTATCATAGGATAAGGCCCTTAGAGATTGAGGTTTGGGACCACATGTTCTTCATGTTCCCTCATATACGTTGGTTGAAAAGGTTCAACATTGGGAGTAACTTATAAGTCTAGTTTTTTCATCCCATAAATGTGTTTGGAAATGTTGGAATGATGTATTACTGGTGAGAAAATCAATCTCAACTGGCCTAAATCCAAAATGTCTCCCATGCCTCTCAGTTTCATCTGTATCTTAAAAATGAGTTCAATGTAATTGATTGTAGAGAGTTGGATATTAAGGATGACGAGTCATTTTGGGTGCAGCTAGTGGGGATCCAAGACAAAAAAATAAGTTTATACAAGGAAGGTTCATTCTCATGGTTTAGGTGTTGTAGATGAACGGTTTCTTAGAGGACAATAAATTGCATAATAAGATGCAGATGTGTTCCTAGTACATGAAGTTGTTTTCAGTTTTTCCATGCTATGTTTATATTTGCAGTGTGCTATTTGGACCATGGATTTTTACATGATATTTATTTTTTCCCCATGATGTGATGTGCTCTAATGATGTGTGAAAAATTACCAAATTTTGAAAAACGTGAATACCTGATTTCTATTCGGGATGAATTATACAATGATATGATTAAATACTTATGTTAGTGTCAGTACTGCCGAAATCTGACAACACATTTACTTGGAGAACATAATTCCATAATTCTTATAGTATGTATTTTTTTCAATTTTAATCAATTTTAGTATTTTTATTTTTCATGTTTAGTTGGTTTATGAATTTTAAATGTAATGAGATACTATAGAGGCTTCTCACAGGGTGTTTTTTCCGACCCATTATACCCATCCTTCTATGTTAGTTTTTAAATATTGGGGGTGATAATAGTTTAATTTGGTTCTAGTGCAACAACATGAACATTATATCCCTTTACATTTCATAAAATATGAGGATTTAGGTTTTTAGGGGGTGTTCGGGGGTGGTTGTGATGCTAATGGTTGAATTATGGCGGTAGTTCATTTCCATCATTGAGTCATTATGGGGGTGAGTCATTATTGTGTTAGATTATTTTTAGTGTTGATTTATTTTGTTGTTGTGTAATTAATCGAGGTGAGTCCTTCATGATGTAGTTCATTTCTAGTAGTGAGTTTTCCTACAATGATCCATTAAGGTGGTAGGTAATTTATGGTGTCAATTCATTCTAGTTGTGATTCATTTTATTTGTAGGTCATTTTTGGTAGTAAGTAATTATGGTGATAATACATTTTAGTAGGTGAGTAATTATAGTATAGGACATTTTTGGTGGTGAGTCCTTGGCTGTGAATCACTAGCCATGACTCACTAGTGGTGAATCACGGGTAGTGACTCCCTAGTAGAGACTCACTGGTGGTGACTTTCTAGAGGAGTCTCACTATAAGTTTTCCCTAACAGTTACTAGTTGGTTGTTACTCCATAATTTTGGGTCATATATTATGACTTGCTTGTGGTGAATCACTGGTGGTGACTCAGTAGAGGTGAATTCTAGGAGACGACTCAATGGGGATGACTCACTTGTTGTGATTCACTAGTGGTCTTAATGAATAGTATTTCCATTTTCCAAAAAAAATTAAATCTTATTCAATTTGATGTATTTTGTGATGAAAAATTATTTTATTGTCTTACTTAATGTTTTTAACCCCTTTAAAAGAATATTAATAATATATTTAATATCTAAAAATTCTAGAGACGATGAAAAAATTTTGAATGTCTGTTTTTGATGTGATCCACCTCTAATGGTAAGCTAAACCATATCGATTTCAGATAGTTTTTCATATAATCCATATAAAGCAAGGATCCTTCATTCACCCTTTACAAACATTCATTATCATGCGATGATATTTTTGGAGGCTTTTCCCTATAGAGTCATGGTGCCTTTTTGCTGATATTGATTCATGCTCTTCCTATAGGCAGTTTCCTACTATACGTGGACCCCGTTTTTTGGTGTAGTGAGTTTGTGTAAAGATTATTTCATCAAGGTTAGAATTTTCTTATTTCTCTTTTTATATTATCATATGGGATGGGTTGGTTTTTTTATTAGGAGTTTTTTGAGTCAATATTATGATTGATAATTAATCTATATAAATAAAATGGAAAGGTGTAGGAAAATTATTTTCATGATTTATTATATTTTTTTGATGACATTATATTGAGTTTACCTATATTGGTTCAATCAATAAATATAATGGGTACCAATATCTCTTTTATTTATAGTTTTATAATATATTTTGATGCGTATGTTGTGTGATTGTTGTGAAACAACTGTAAATACAAGGTTAAGCATGTATATTCAGCAAATTAAAGGGAATTCCAAGGATCTCATGGATTCCTTGTAAATGCCTTTAGATATTGTAGTTGAATTTAATGAAGTCCCATATACCAAATATATAAAATGTTTTTGTATTTTTGTGATATTCTTGTGGATATGGTTGTGTTTAATGGCTTGGAGATGATTAAGTGATGCATGGACAGTGGAATTATTTTGATTCTTATAGAGGAACATTATGTGACTTTTAGTGGGGCCGTGATGGTGGTGGTGGTATGATTTTGATGTGGGGATGAAATGGTACTGATGGTATGGTTGTGTAGAGGGGAGGTGATGGTGGTTGGATACACTAGTTTCCCATGTAGGAATGGAATTAAATTCATGCAATTGAAATCAATGGGAATGCTTAAATGAAGTATTTAAGGATGGATCGTGTGGTTTAATTGAATAATATTTATATATTCACTAATGGTGATGAAATATGAAACATGGTGACTATTTTAATTTAAATGGGTTTATAGATAATAATTTAGAAATAAGATTTAATTAAAAATGGTTTCTGACTCATGGATTATTTTGGGGTTATTATTCCTTTAGATGTAGAAAAAAGTGATAAAAAGTTATGATATGTTTTATGTGTTGGTTATGAACCCATATGATAGGGATTTTGGGATGTGAATATATATATATATATATATATATATTGTATATTTTTTAGGATTTATATACACAACCCACTCACCTAGATCATCATGTGTCAAAATTAAATTCCTTGGGGGTGTTTTTTACATCATTCTTGTGATGGATGGATAGATAACTACCAGCCCTTCCATCCGCCATCTTATCAGAGTTGGTGATATGAATAGATTATGGTGTCTAGAATTAAAATGTTCCACTAGATACAAGTGGTGGGAATAGATGTCATGTTTCTGGTGTCTTCGGGTGAGATATGATGAGATGGAATATGATTGGGGTTGTCCATGTCAGAAGGAGCTAATGCAGTTAATATCATTCATGTTTACGATGCCATACTACACTAGTAATGTGATCTGATATGATGTGATGACCATGGTGTTTTTGGGTAGGATGTGATTTGATGTGTTGTTCTTAGGAAGTGGAGGCTGCTTCAATACATATGATTTTGGAGAGTGAGAGTAGAAAATTAGTGAGAAAAATTTGTGGGGTGCCCTATAATATGTATGTTTCATATTATACTATTATACATGGATGCATTATTTGGTAAGTGATTTTTGTTGTGGTTGGGGTTTTTGGTCAGTATAATAGTATATGTGTTTTTTTCTGCAATTTTTTCATAGATGAATTGGTATGATATTTTTACATGTGAATGATAGAGTTTAATTTTCTTTCTGAGTATACTTCTTTTCTAAACCTATATATGTAAAACTATTTTCGTGTTTCAATGAGAACATTCTATACTGTGTTGTAAACTACTAACTCACACCTTTTGATAGTAACTATTTTACTAGATTATCAGTTTTTTATTTACATTGGATACCTTTATATGTACCTGTTTTATTTACACATGAACTACTGGAAGTGTGGGTTATACCAAGAAGGTTATACCATTGGTTTTCTAGAACTATTGGTATATCCTTCCCTATCCCAACAGTTTGGAATAACCATTTGGATATGATATTTAGATAAAAACAAACTCAACAATTTTAAAAAACCATCATGATACATGTTATATATTCCAATAGTTTTTATGAAACTGTTAGCATAGCTCTTACCCATTTACATAGTGCAGGTAAACCTCCAATCATCCCATTGAAATTTATTCCCAAACCATAGCAGTAGTGTCCATCCAATTTTCTTCCAAACCAATTATGATATGATCTTTCATATCATATTGATTTTATTTGATTATTCCCTAATATTAGATAATTATTATTGAAATCAATTATGTATTATATAAACCATACATTTCATTGAGCCTCAAACATCATGGTCGAATATTCTTTTTTGAGAATTTAATTTTTTATTAGAATTAATATAGTTTATTGATGTTTTATAATATTAGAATCATTTATTTTTGGTTAATTCAGACAATTTTGGATTATGTTGGGTTTATTCTATTCAATTTTGGATTGGTTCATTAATTTTTTTTCTTCATTTTTGTTTCATTTATTTTAGTTCAATTTCTTTATTTATATTTTATGTTCATACTGATGTAACATTATTAGGTTTGGAAGATCTTCTTAAATCCAAAAATCATCACAAAAAATTAATAATGAATAATTCTTATATCTATAAACCATATAAAACATTTCAATAGACTTCTATTTCCTTTTGAGAAAGGATCAAAAATTAATCTTATTATTTACTTTCATTACAAACTACACAATCATATTAATATTTATTTTCTAGATTCACTTATTCAATAATTTCATAATTTTAAAAATTATATATTCCTAAACTGTTCATCCCACATTGATCATCATTTTCTCCAGGGGTGATATTGTTAATTATTTTTTAGAAATAATAAAATAACATTTTTTTATATGAAAAACACATTATAACATATCATTATTCAACTGAATAATTAAAGGAATTGTTCAAAAAAAAATATTATATATTCTCTTTTGAAAATCCTAGTTAAATAAAATGATAACATAATACAATTTATCTCATGTAATCTTTATTAAATCATAGATTAAATAATGGAAATAAAATGAATAAAAAAATTTTGATGTTGGAAGCATGACATAAGAACCATTTGATATAAATTTAATAATTTGAATATAATTTCTCAATACATGTTCATTAACCTTTAGAATTATAAATATTTAATAAAGATAAGAATTAGATGGTATTTAATATTACTCATATGAATCATTAAATAATATGTGCATATAGGACTCAAATGTCATATTATTGATCATATATTACTTTTAATCAATCAAATGTAGGTGATTCATTGAGTCCAATTGGATCTTTTGAAGGTACCTAATAAATTGTACATTTTTTCAGATGCCTCATACAAATATCCAATCGTAGCCACATTTTAACCATCACCATTTTCAGATATTATAGATTCAAACTAAATCAACTTGATCAATAAAACTAGAATAGAAAATATTTGAAGACAACCAATCTAAAATGACCCAAAATGAATTGAACGAAGCTATAAAATGTTGACCAAACCATATCAAACAACACAAAACCAAAATAAATTGAATTTATTTCAACCCAAAAAAATAGAATTGATTTAAACCAAGCAAAATATAACTGATTTGAAAAAAAAATCCAATGTAAATCAAACTATCCCAAATTGAAGAAAATGAAATTGAACCAAACCATAAGCACTTAACCTAAAGATACACAACCCCAATAAAATTAAAATAGAACAAATCAATAATATATAACCCAACATAATGAAACTAGAAATTAATTCAAATAAAGCCAATTAAATAAAATTAACCAAAACAAAACCAAATCAATTCAATGATCCTAAACTAGACAACATTAATGGGGAGAGCTACTGGGGAACCTATATGACTGTCCTTTGTGCCTCATCAATTTATTCACTCAATTAGATTTTATTTAAAAAACAACCTAATTAAATTCTATTCCATAATTCACAAGATCATAGTTAAAGGCTTGACCCTCGAGGGATTTTTCACATTATTCGATTTGACAACATATATAAAATCATAAAATATATAATTCATAAATTTTAAAAAGGGTGAACATCAAAATGTGGAGAGACTACAAGTATCCAAAATACAATAAAAACATGGGAAATATTATGGCCAAATATTTGATAGATAACTTATCATAAATGATTTGTAATTAAATATTTAAATACCACTTGGTCATCAATCTATAGGCATGTCAAATTGTACTGGTTGTTTACCTCACACATGGGGACCTATCTCATTCCAAGAACTAAGAAAAATCAATTTTAAAAACTCATATTGTAATCAGTTTATTTTAAATTATTTTAAATAATGATTAATTCACAGAGTGACTATACTATGCAAAAAATATATACAATTACGTAGTAATATTTTATACATGAATTTATTGAATAAGAATAAAATTAGTTTCAATGTGAATAGAATAAGAGAAAAAATAAAAAATAAAAAAATATTATTTTAAAATATTTTTTATTGTTATTACACAATGATATAACTAAATTAAAAAACATTGATTTATATTTATAGTAATTTTATATCTATATAGTATTCTATGGTCTTATTTTAATATGAATCTCATATATACTATTGTATCCATTATGGATTCCTATAAATCAATTAATTCTGATTTACACAAATATATTTTCTATTTAACCTCATCATTGTTTAATTTATATAACGATGTGACATTTAACATTTTTTTACAGAACTCATAAAAGATTAATTGATTAAACTAATCAGATATCAAGATATTTTCAAAACCTATTTGATAGATTGTAATATTTTCCAAGTAATAATGCTTCAAGTATTGGTCAAATACACTTCCCATTTTATAATAATATTCGAATACCTCGGGATGATGTTTGGAGATCATAAATAAAATATAATAAAATATAGTTTTCAGAGAAACTATTATGTGTGCTATCACAATGGGGAGACAACACAGTCCGAAAATGAACAATATCAAAATGAGGGTATAGGGTTGGATAATTGCTTAGATTATCTATTTACCATTATATATCATCAATGGAATGATGGGGTTCCAGCCCATGAAAACATTTATATATGCACACATGACACATGTAATGGAAATGATGTTGTTGACAAGGTGAAAATTTTGAATAATGATTCAATGACAATAGTTTATCTTCAATAAGGTAAAATATAAAGGATTTGATTTTTAGAAATATGTATTAATGGAATGACCGTATTGGATTTATAATAATTCCATCGATTACATTCTTATATTTTTGAAGTACTTACTTCTAGATGATGGAGATATTATCGCAAACCATAATATTTCATGTAAGGAAGTTGAGGAACATGGATTTTTTTAAAAAAATACATGATTTCTCAATAGATTACAATTTATTTTAGTAGGATACATATAAATGAAATGATTGTATAAAATGTGACACATCTCTATGGATACCAAAAGCTGATGGAACACTATCATATGTGCCACATATAGTAATGATTATTTTTATATTAATTCCTTGAAACTGGATTCCATTCATTTTTTAAGGATATATCAAGGAAAATATAATGGAATGATACAGAGAGAAAGGAATATATTGATGAATTGGTTCATCCGACAGATATATTATCATGGATGAAATTTAACGCTCATTATCCTAATTTTATTTTTGATATGGCTAATTTTTTTGGAGTCTATCGTGAGAAAATTATAATACTTTTTGGAATATGATTACTTCGAACATGAAATTCCACTATTTCAATGATATTTATAACCATCCACCAGGGATGTGTATAGAAAACCCATTATCATTAATGATTATACTTGAATTTATATCTTCTGTTCATATAAATAATATAGTGGTATTCATGAAAAAATTTACAAACGTGTTGAAACATATTTACAATGTTTTCTCACACATATAATGCATATTTGAAAGACATAATTCATAGGTTTTTTATTCTTATGTGGATTATTAATGTTTTCCTACTTATGTAATGATGTATGGTTGTAGAAAAAAGGGAAAACTAATAATTTCTATTTGTATAAAGAATACATAAACAAGATGATTTAAATGTTTAAATATTTTTGATTCATGGGTCATCAATAATTATTTACAATCGATAGTCGATATTGGAATGATCAATGAAGATTTTAAAATACCATGGAGAAAAAGCATTCCACCTCACTATATGTCCAGAACTATTGTGCTTAATTAATTGAAAGATATTATTTTTCCATTAATGAATGTTCAAATGAAATCTTCAAAGGGAAAGAAATTTTTCACTGAATCCAGTTTCAAATGGATGAAGTGAAATATGTTCTTTTAGTTTGCTTATTTGTCATCCAATTTGTGATGTAATTTATTATGAAATACACATTGAAATGAATATATGAAAAATGTTTCCTTCAATTTTTGAAGATGAAAATGGACACCGAAAATATGATTTAATATCTCAGAGTGATATGGTGGATTAGGGCATCAGACTAGAATTGATTCTTGTGTGTATTAATGGAAAAAAATCTAATGTTCCATGTACTTCTTATATGAAGACACATGTAGAAGAAAAATAAATTTGTATAAGTAGTAGAGAATATTTCGAAATCTCAAACCTAGATTCCACTCACCTTTTCCCTAAGCCCAATTGCCCACATAACCTCAAGCACATCTCCTCGAAAGACAAATGATGACAATATTCAACAATGGACTAGATTTTTGAGTGGGTAGATTATTCCACCATCACCAGAGTGCAGCAAAACATAATATCAATACCATATAAGTATGAGAAGAAATTAAGAATACAAAAAACAGATACTAATATAAAATAGGTAATAATGATATAAAAGAAGATCATATATAAAAGATGATTATACAACCCATGTTAAAAAACAGAATAAGAACACAGTAATACAATGCAATATCTGTCCCAAAATACCAAAATGACCAAAATGATGAACTCCAAATAGAATCAATAGCCTCATCTTTGTCACTTTCTCCCCTGATCCTATAAGTGCTATGTATTCAAGAATAAAACTATGGTCACTTGCCCTGGTCCCTACCTACATCCAAATAGTCTGTTTCTGTACCCAACAATGACCTGAATAGGGTGTTAGATACAATCATAGTAGGAAACTACTCAAAGATCCATGCAATTCCTGGTTTTTCAATATAATAATCTAAATATTGTGCATATAGATAGGTATTCTGAAAAAAAATCTAAAGACTTCTATGGCATGTAACTACTAAAGAAGTAACACTACAATAAACTAGAAAGGCTGTAATGACCCAAACATTCATTAATGAATGTTCCACTTAATCTAATTAAATGTATTGTTATGTACAATGGATATATTAAATATGAACTTCCTTGGTTTTATGTTTTTGGATTTTAAAATACCATTAAGAATTGTTACCTTTGATAATATAGTCGTTGAATAGTGATCAATTGATTATTAAAAACAAAGGTCTTTAACAACTATAATTTACTCAGAGAAACAAAGAGATGGGCTCATCCAGAATAATTACTCCATATGAATCCAATTTTTCGGAGCTTAGAAAGGAGGTAGCATCACTATTCTTCCCTTTTGACCAAGACCAAGCTAAGCTTCAACACATTAAACTTGAACGGAACTGCCTATAGTAGAAGTGGAAGTTCATATAGATTACAACTAGAGCGATGTTATACTAAGACACCCCAAGAGTCTGTCACTATCACACACCTTACCCTTAAGTCAAATGTGGGTGTTATAATGGGTTATGTAAAAATGACCTAGATCTAGGATTATGTACATTATTTTTGTATAGAATAAATAATATATATTCATTTTATTATGGTTACATTGTAAAAAGTTTTTAAAGTAAAAATAATATTTTTTAGTTAATATTCAATTAAGAAATATATTTTGATAAATTAATGTATTTTTTAATTAAATAATATTTTGATAAATTATTATTACTAAATTAATTTTTATTTACTATAAATGATGGTATAATTTTTATGAATAAAATTTTAATATTTATTATGTTTTAAAAACTATTTTTGTCAAAACCCATGAATTTTAGATAAATGTCGGCTTTTATTTTAAAAGTAAAAATTAAAAAAATTTGAAAATTATTTATATAATAATAGTATTATTTTTGGAATCAAGACTTTGAAATTATCCAATGATGATTTTTTCATAATTTTCTGAAAAAATCGAATTTTTGGATAAAAATTAAATACCATTTAAATATATAATATGTTTTATGACAACATAAGGACCAAATAGTGATGTCATAATATAAATGTTATGTTAATACAATATATGTTTTACATATAAAATAATGTTATCTTATGTTTGTTTTATTTATTTGACAAAGCAATTGTGGACCATCCAGGGTTTGTAAAACATTTATTATTTTTAGAATTATTTCCTTGAGAGTGTGAGTCACCTCCAAATAATCATGAATAATATTTTTATAGTTTTGGACATTGGGCTTATATTATAATGTTTTCCACTCCCCTTTTGAAAAAACTATGGCCATATTCCATGGGTTTTCTTCTGGTTTTTTATTGGTTTAATGTGAAGTTTCCAAATCCTAAATAATAAATAATTCTATCACTTTTCATATATAAACCCACCCAAACTCCCATTATATTCAAAAAAACATTTGGATCATCCCCTATATTTCCCTCCTCTCTCCAAAATTCTCCCAAGGTTACCCAATCTCCCATTAAGCATATTTTATGCCCCTCCCAAGCCTTTGGGATCACACTTCCAAGTAAGGGATTTCATCCTTTCTCATTTTTTGTCCAAGTTTAATTATGTTATCATTCCCTTTTATTTTCAATTCAAAATTATGGGGTATGATTTCAAACCTCCCCCATACTCACTTCATTATGTTTCAATGATGAGAGACCTATTTATCTCTCATTAATTCCTCCCATGTACACCTGTTACCATGCTGAAATTCCGTAAGGAGTTTCTTTATTACTCAATTAAATTCATGATTTTATTTTGTACAATGAATCTAAATTACATTAAATATTTTGGGGAAAGTATATATATGACCCCTATACATTCCATTACATTTTAATATGATTATACACCCCTTTTTCTATCATCAAACATTTTTATTAAATATTATGTCACGTCATTATGAAACCGAAATTGAAATGCGATTTTCCAAGCCAAAGTCATTATATAATGAATACCATGCCCATATCTCTATCAATGGTATTGACCTTTATGAAGATTTACATATTTATTATAGAGTTTTATGTATTTATTATAAATTCCTTCATCATGGAACAAATAATGATGTTTAATGAATCTAAATTATATGATCCATGTGGCACACTTTTTCATGAAAGGAAATGATTAAAAAAAGTGTCCCTTGATAGCACTCCAATGAATTGGGTAAAGATTAGTGTCATGATACACCAAGTTCCTTAAGGGTTTACTCATCAAAATTCAAGTGAAATGAGGGTTCACTAATACTCCATGTGAAATAAACCTTGGATCAAGATAATATCTTGTTAAATGTTGATGCCACATTTCCATGTTATGACAATCATGTTATATCATGAATTTATGTTCATGTTTCTCTTATGATTCATTGATATGACTATTGGATAACTTGTACTATATTCTTCATGTTATGCATTATTTACTCCCTTACTGGGATTTTTAGCTCACCCTTTTCTTATGCATGTTATTATGTTATCTCATGCAATGCTAAGTACGAAGGACTGTGTGTGGTCATGTAAAATATGTTTTCAATAAAGATGTGTATTTCATGTTTTAAGTTGTTATGTAATGTTCCTAATTTTCCAAGACACTTGACCTCTGGATCCTCATAGTTGTCTTAACATCAGGTATATGTAATAAATCATGTTTAATTTTGTAATAAAGAGCATGGTTCTTATAGTTGATATTAGAGGATATGATTAATTATTTTTGGGAATAGGATTAGAAAACACTTGTGAAATCCATTGGGATAAGACTAAGTATAATAAAAACATACCTAAATTTTGGTGAGTTTTGATTATGCGTCCTATAAAGAAAATGCATTTATATCTAGATAAGAGCAGGTTTGGGTGGCACTGGAAAGATGTACGGGGTAAAACGTGAAAACAACACTTTAAGCTAGACTCGAATGGGAACTGGTGCACGACAATGTGCCTTACAGCACTCTTGGTTACGACACTCTCGGGAGATGTGCTTTGGTAAATTCAAAAGCTTAGTGTGAACCATAATTATATGAATAAAAAAAATTCCCCTAAGAATATATGATGGGAAGTAGATCATGGATAACATAGATAAGTTAAGGAAATAAATGTAATTTATAATTCATACATTTTAGTATTTGGATTACCCTTTATGGGTTACCACTACCTTTCCTTTTATTCATACTAATGGATAGTAATACGAGGACTCAGAATAATAATCGATTCAAAGATCAATGTGACGACTATTCTAATGAGATGCCCAATCAGATGGGAGAGGGAATTGAAAAATTTTTCATGATACTCTCTCTGTTAAAAAATGTTTTGAATAGAAACATGGGTCAGGAGGAACATTCAACACCCCCACAAGAACTAGCCGTAATTGAGAGCTTCATGAGAAAAAGAATCCATCATTTAATGGATCATCTGATCCCTCAATTTTCGAACAATGGATCAACTCCATTGAAATGATCTTTTCTATCCTTCAATGTTATGAACATGAGAAGGTACTTCTAGCTGCATATTATATAGAGGGTGAAGGTAATAAATGGTGGACATCGATCAAAAACATAAAGACTAATGTGGTGATCGAGGAATTGGAATGGATGCATTTCAAGAATTTTTTTTTGAATAAATACTTTTTTTTCTCCCTCTATCTTAATATGGAAGGGGACTTCCTTTCCTTCAGTAAAAAAGACAAAAAATCCATTAGAGGGTATGAGGAAAACCTCACAGGTCTTGCATGATATGCCTCTGACATTATCATTACTCCAAAATTCACAGTTTACTACTTCTTTGGTGTTTTAGAACCTAGAATATAGAAATACCTAGTAATTCGTGACTTTGAGAGCTGTAGAAATTGTCTGATGTGCCCTCAATCTCGAAGTGAAGATTATCAAATCTCAGGGGTATCATGGGGACAATATGTGTATGGTGGAATTTAATTCTAGCAATCCGATGGTTAAATCCAATGGTTCTAATTAAATCCAACACCCCACTTTCCTTTAGTGTTGAATGGAAGAACCCAAAAATTTTCAGAAGGGGAAGAAGAAATGATTTAGGTGTGAAAAAAAGAACATTTACATTAACTGGTGAAAAAAAAACTGAAGCTTCGACAGAGGATATGAACTCTTTGTTAGACCCCCAACGCATTGTGCATTTCATCAACTATAGAGAACCAGGGCACATTGTAAACTAGTTCCGTAAGCAAAAGGTTTTCGGAGGCAACCAAAAACCTCATAGAAAGCAAGGGAGATATTTTCCTATCACTAATGCTGAAGTGAATCCCAACAATGATGTTGTGATAGGTACACTAGTTATTAATTCAGGAACAGTGAATTTAATTTTTTATTTAGGTTCTATGAATTATTTTATATACTTAATATTTTGAAGAATAATCCCAACACCACCAAAAATAATCAATGTAAAGATGTTGGTGACCACAAAAAATGGGGAAATCATTGAATCCCATTAATATAACTACTCCCCAGCCATAATTTGTTGATTGAACTTCTTGGTGAACCTCTTCATACACCCTCTAGTGGAATTTTATGTAATTCTTGGAATTGATTGGCATTCCATATATAGAGCCCACATAAATTTCTATGTGAGGAAAATCACTTTCCATATGTAAAATTGACCCCAGGTTCTATAAAAGTGAATGGAGGAGGATGAATCTTATTTAGAACTATAATATCAAGTGTGGATATTACTACCGTATAGGCAGGAATATCTTGCTCAGATGAATTAGTTTAAAGAAGAAACCATCCTTGAAGACATTCCCATTGTGAGGGAATTCACTAAATTTTTTCTTTAAGAATTGTTTGGTCTTCCTCCTAGAAGAGATGCTGAATTGTCAATTGATCTTATACCCGGGGTGTTTCCAATATCCAAGACGTTTAATATAATGGTTGTTGTGGAGATTTAGGAGCTAAAGAAACAAGTAGATGATAGTCTGGATAAAGGTTTTATACACACATGTGATTCAACAAGTGGTGCAACAGTCTTCTTCATCAAAAAGAAAAATGGGTCAATGTGCCATTATATTGATTATCATGAGCTCAAAAAAATCACGATATAGAACAAGTATCATCTTCCTGAATTGATGACTTATTCAATTAGCTACCTTGAGAATAATAATTATATAAGGTGTATTTTTAATCAGGATATTAGCATGTAAGGTTGAAGAAGGTGGATATCCTCAGACTTCTTTTCATACAAGATACAGGCACTGTGAATTCATAGTAATGCCTTTAAGACACACTAATACTCCTACAATCTTCATGTACATGATAAGTAGAGTCAACTGAGATTAACTCGACAAATTTGTGGTAGCCTTTACTGACAATATTCTAATATACTCTAAAAATAGGGATGAGCATGTGGAGAATCTAGGCACAATACTAGAGACCTTATAAATGGAGAAGCTCTTTTAAAAGTACAAAAAATGTGAGTTCTGGGTGAAGGAGGTCATATTCAAGGGTCATATCATCACAAGAAATGGGATATCTATGGATCCATCCATGATAGCTGCAATTGAGGGATGATCGGGGCCAACATCAGTAACAGATATCCGTAACATCCTGGGGTTAGTTGGATATTATCGTTGATTTGTGAGAAATGTCATGATTTTCCAACCATCTTACCAAGATAACTCAGAATGGATTAAAGTTTTCTTGGAGTGATGAATGCGAAGATATCTTCATGGAGTTGAAAAGGAGGCTTATCGCTGCACTAGTGCTTACACTAACCACAAGTGGGGATTTTTTTTTCGTATTTAGTGTTGATTGGAATAAGGGCACATGCTATGTGTTGATGAAAAATGAAATATTCTTTACTAATGCTTCATGTAAATTTAATTTTCATGGGAAAAACTATTCAACACATGATCTAGAGTTTACTACAGTAATATTTGATTTAAATATTTTGAGACATTACCACATTGGGGAGAAGTGTGAAATATATATATGGATCTAAATAGCCTCAAGTATATAGTCAACCAGAAATAGTTAACCATGCACCCACGAGGATGGTTAGTGCCAATCCAAGACTATGATTTATCAATCCATTACCACCCTAGAATAGCGAACAATGTGGAAGATGCTCTATAAATAAAGGACCCTACAATTCTATCATTGATGAGAACTTAAAACTATCCAATCTTCTTATATTTTATGAATATGGACATGGGATTTATAAATAAGAGAACATCATCAATCCATTAACATATTATTACTCAACTATATCTTTTGTAAAGGTTAATGGATGCTCAAAGGATGATGTGGGAATTCAGAAGAAAGAGGAAACTATCATAAAAAGGGAAATCCATGGAGTTCAATGTTAATGAAGAAGGAATTGTGAGATATGGGACGAGACAATGAGATCCATAAAATTCAGAGTTAAACAATAATCATTTGGATGATGCATATAGTTCGAATTTTCCATACACCAAAGAAACACAAAGATGAATCAATATCTTAGAGAGAATTATTTGTGGGATAACATGATGAAGAAGATAACTGAGTATACATAAAACTGTCTTATATGTCATCATGTGAAGGCTTAGAGGAAGAAGTCTAAAGGAATGATGCAACATTTACCCATAACAACGTGGAAAAGGGAAAACATCACCATAGGCTTTTTCACCGAACATCTGAAGACATCCAAAGGAAACAACTCTATCCGGGTTGTTGTGAATCATCTTACAAAGGCATCACACTTCATTGAAATTTTTCGGGATTTCTCATTAGATAAACTAGAATGGATATACATCAGAGATGTGGTAGAGCTTCATAGAGTACCACAATAAATTGTATTCGATCGAGATCCAAGATTCATCACTAGGGTTTGGAAGAGTCTTCAACATGCTCTGAATAATAAGATGAACTTCAATATGGTTTATCATCCTCAAGCTAATGGAAAATCTATGTAGACTATCCAAAGACTTGAGGAAATATTTATATCATGTTCAATGGACATCAAAGGAGGATGGGATTAATATATTCCTCTAGTGGAGTTTTATTACCACAATTGTTTCCACTCTAGCATCTAAATGGATCTTTATGAAGCCTTTTATGTGATGAGGTGATGAACACCAAAATTTTGGGATAACGTTGGAGAGCTAAAACTCATAGGGGTCAATAATTGGTTGAAGAAATGTTTGAGAAGGTTAAGACCATACAACAACAAATTAATTCTAATCAGAGTTGAAAAAAGAGATATGTTTATAATCATAGATGAGACCAATATTTTGATGGGAGATACCTAGTATTCCTCCACATATCTCCATGTAATAGAGTTATGAGATTTGGAATGATTGGAAATCTTATTCTAGGGTACATCGGCCCTTTTGAGATAGTTGATCACACTGGAGAAGTGTCCTATTGACTAGAACTCACATCGAACCTATCTCAAGTACATGATGTATTTCATGTATCACTCTTGAGGAAGTACATACCAGACCCATCGCATGAACCCAATCCAGAGGTGGTACCATTGGATAATGACCTCTCCAAGGAATAGAAGCTAGTGAATATCTAAGTTCATAGGGAAAAAGTTATACGAAATAAGATAATTCCCCTAATAAAGATATTGTGGAGAAACCTTGTGATTGAAAAAGAAACATGGGAATCAGAGGAAGTGATAAAGAAGAGTTACCATAATCTATTTTATAGTGGGAAAAAGAAATATTGTGGGTGAAATTTCTTAAGGGGTATGATTTTAACTAGCCAAAATTTTATTAGTGAAAATTCCACTTGATCTCGTTAAATGTATTATTATGTCAAATGGTTATATAAAATATACACTACCATGGCTTTATGTTTTAGAATTTCAAAATACTGTTATGAATTGTTACCGCTTCTAATATAGTTGTTGAATAATGATCAATTGATTAGTATAAATATTGGGATTTAAAAAAACAATTTTACTCAGAGAAAGGAAGCGATGTCATCATCCAGTAGAATTGATATATATGAAGCCCATTTTTCTGAGCTCATAATGGATGTATCATCACTACAAATCACTCTTGACCAAGACCAATCAGAGCTACAACACATTAATCTTGAACAGAACTGCCTACTGGAGAAGTGGATGTTGATAGAGATTACAACCCGAGCGATGTCTTCAATGCCACCCCAAGAGTATGTTACCATTGAACACCTTACCCTTAGGTCCTATGTGGGTGTTACAAGGGGTTCTAACAAGGCCATAGTACTATGATTATGTGAATTATTTTTGTTTAGAATAAATAATATATATCCATTTTATTGTTGTTACTTTGTAAATAGTTTTTAATGAACATATAGTATTTTTTAATTAATATTCAATTAATAAATATCTTTGGATGAATTAATGGATTTTTGAATTAAATAATATAATCATAAAATATTATTAGTAAATTTTTTTTTATTAAATATAAAATATCGTATACTTTTTATGAATACAATGGTAATTTTTATTATGGTTTGAAAACTGTTTTTTTCAAAACCCATGAATTTTAGATAAATGTCAGTTTTAATTTTAGAAGATAAAAATCACATATTTAGAAAATTAATTTGATAAAATGAATTTTATTTTTGGAATCAAGATGTTGAAATTATCCAATGGTGAATTTTTCATTATTTTTTGAGACAATCAAATTTTTGGGTAAAACCTAAATACCGTTTAAATATATTATGGGTTTTATGACATCATAATGACCCATTACTAATTTATTTTAATCCGATAAATGGTTTTCCAGACAATATATGTTTTAAATTTAATATAATGCAATTTTAGGTTTGTTTTATTTAATTTACAAACCTTTTGTGGACCCTCCAATCTTATAAAACATTTTATCCTTTTAAAATGATTTCCTTGAGAGTGTGAGTCACCTCCACATAAGATAGAATAATATATTAATACATTTGTACATTGTCCATATGAATTAATTTTTTCCACTCTGCTTTGAAAAAAACCACAGGCAAATAACACGGATTTGTTTGTTGTTTTGATAAGTTTAATGTGTAGTGTCCAAAATCGAAATAATAAAGAATTCCCTCCATTTTCCTATATAAACACACCCATTCTCACACTTCTCTTCCTTAAAATACCTTGGATAACATCCCTACCCCACCCTCTCAACTCTCTAAAATCAATCCAAGGTGACCCAATCTCCCAATTATCCTCTCTCAAGACCATCCAAAGCCTTTGGGATCACACTTCCAAGTAATGGATTTTATCCTTTCTCATTTTTTATCTGAATTTAATTATGTTGTTATGCCATTTTATTTTATATTATAAATTTTGGGGTATGATTTATCATATCCCCCATACTACCCTCCATATTATTAAATGATGAGATATATTTTTTTTCTCTCATTAATGCCTCCCATTTACGCATGTTACCATGAGGAAATTTCCTAATGAATTTATCACTTACTCGTTTTCATTCAAGAACATCTTTTGTATTAGGAATATAAATTACATTACTTATATTGAACACATATCTATATGAGACCCTTACATTAAATTCCATGTACATATAATTAGACACCCCTTTCCCTCTCATCAACCATTTTTACCAATTTTTATGTCACATCGTTATGCTACCGAAATTGCACCATGATTTTTTGAGATACAATCATTGTGTAGTAAATAACATTCCCATCTCTCTATCAAGGTTTTTCAAATTTATGAACATTTACTTCTTTAATATATAGTTTAATGTATTAATTCCACATTCTTTTATCCTAGAATAAATGATGATGTTTAGTGAATCCATATTATATGATCCATGTGGATCACTTATGCATGAAAATAAATGATTAATAAGGGTTCCCCCTAATAGTTCTCCAATGCATTGGGTAAATATTATTATCATGATAAATCAAGTGAAATGTGGATTTACTCATACTAATTCAAGTACAATGTGGTTTTACTCATGATCAATGTGAAATGAGCATTGGATCATGCTAATATCATTTTAAATGTTGATTCCACATTTCTATGTTATGATAATCATGATATATCATGCCTTTATGTTCATGTTTCTCTAATGCACTATCGATAAGCCTGTTTCACAACTTGTACAATATTATTCAGGTTATTCTTTTTTTACTCACCTACTAGGCTTTATATCTCACCCTTTTCTTATGCATGTCCTCAGGTAATCCCATGAAATGCTAAGTACGAAGGAATGTGTGAGGTCATGTAAAATATGTTTTAAATAAGGATGTGTATTTCAGGTTTAAAGTTGTTATGTAATGTTCTTAATTTCCCAAGAAACTAGACCTCTCAATCCTCAATGTTTTATTCAGTGCATTTTTATGTAATAAATCATGGTTGAGTGTGTAATAAATAGTAGGGTTGTTATAAAGGATCCATGGAAAAGATGGGAAAGCTCCACTAAAATGGAATAAATTGAAAATGTATAAATTAAATAATTTGGAATTTCCATTCATCAATTCATTTCAGTCCATTCACTACATTTGGTAATAACCCAAAGTTTAAAATTGACTTTTCTGTGCCATATAATCATGTTTATCACATTTACCATTGTCGTCCCATAATAATTAATGTATTATAGCATAATGTGTTTGATATGAGGTATAGAATACCATGGAATCCTCATCGAGTCCAAGGAGCATCTCTATTGAAACTCATTTAGGACCTGGATAGTGTCTTGGGATAATTCCATTCCAAACATGTCCTATTTGTTTCTATGAAAGATTAATCCAAGGGGTACCAAGTCTAAGGCAACCCACTGAATCAATACCCAACGAGAATACTCTATCCAAGGAATACACAACTACATTCACGATCTGAGGAGCATTGCCCAAGGAATCTTTGGAATCAACCATCATTTCATACAAATTATTATATCATTACATATGAGTTAACCCATATACATAACTATTAAAAAAAATATAATTCCCAAACATTTATCATTAGCATTTAAATTTAATCAAAAAACGAGTTTACCCACTCAATTAGACAAAAATATTTTTTACTATTTGATCAATTCAACAATTAGACAATTTAATAACTCCACCTCAGATTTGACATGGAATGGATGCTTAAAAAACTTTTAATAAGTCCATCAAATTCCTTTAATTATAAATACTATTCCTCTGACATGAAAGCCTTAGGAACACCCCCATTTCTGGTCACATAAAGATATCTTTCAATGAGATTACATTACACACCCCATGGGTGGATTTTGGTTGAAAAAAACCTCTATGTCATTAAAAATGAAATAAAGGTCATCTCTAATAGGTAAAATTCCATTAAATTAAAAATTTCCATTCAATTTTGTGGACGCTTTGGAATTTATGGGGATAGAATAGTGGTATGTAACCTAATAATGTACCAAAACCAAAGGGTAAAGTATATATCACCTACCGCAACAATATAATAGAGTAATTTTCTAGATTCAAAACCTGATTCTTCTCAAATCAATAGAAAAATGAAAAACATACTATGAAACTAAAAATAGAGCATATTATCTTTCACTAAAAAAGTGAAGACAATACCAAATCAATCCAAGAATGGATAAAAATTTATCGAGTACTCACTAATGTAGATTCAATGAGATGAGTGGTGATTAAATCACAAATCAGATAAAGGATGGGGATCAATTCATATTTTAATGCTTCAAGGGAGCCCAACAAATTTGATTCCTTCGATCTTTTGGGGAAATTTAAAAATGGTATTAGGTTGAAACATTTAGTAAGGTAAAATTGTAAATTTCAAAAACATTATAAAGGTCACATGATTTGGTCACATAATATGGATAAATTGTATACTAACAATGCAACCGTAGATGTATGGAAGGGGAACCCACATGGTTTCCTTACATGTCTTGAATAACCATTCACAAACCATAGTAAAACCCCCTATCAAATTTGTAGAGGTTTTAACATTGCCTTGTATACCAAATCACGTAGTTTTCTCTGAACATGCTTTCACCCCTTTCTATATTCCCATTCCTAACATGGTCTATCAGACCATGTGGCATTCCCCACACTATATTATTTATTCATGCACCGGGAATTTTTCACACCAATTATTGTGTTTAAGGATCCAAACAAGCCTCAAAGACACCCAAAACCCTGTAATTAAATTGTTTTTATACATTTGGCCATATTTAAACATTTAAAAATAAATAAAAAGGATTCTCACCACATAAAAAAATCACATGTTCTTATAATAATCCCTACATAAGTTAATTTTTACCCAAATTTCCTTCTTAGGGGTAGTCAAGGATTGTATGATTACAACTCTGGCCCTAAGAATGTATATAGACCCGACTACCAAGGCTCATTTAGTAAATTTTCATGCTTCCATAACACCCACACAAGTGGAACTGACCAACCTCAGAAAACCTTTTTTCTCCCACCAATTATATGAATCATATTCTCTCTAATGGACACTTCAAACTATAGCTCTACATCCTCAATCTAAAAAGCATGAGATGGGTCTGAGTGATAGTGGTGTAGTTGAGATACATGGAATAAGTCATGACTGTCTTGGTTCATATGTGGTAACTATAATTGATAGGCTATCGACATGAATATTCAAAAAATCTTGAACGACCTGACATATCACTGTGAAAGATTACCCTGTATCATGATCCGTATATGTAAAAACCTCAGTGAACACACAAAAACTCCTATTCTGTGACCTCAAACTCTACATGTCATGTATGTAAATTGACAAAATATTAATATTCAAGATGTGTAGTAGCTATCTACATGAAATCAAACTATACCTTCTCCAAAGATTCCTACCTGAGACCTAGACCAACTAAATATTCATCACCTACCTCTAACCAGAATAAAGGCAATCATCATGGCCTTGTTTATGAAGGATCATAAGGTTCCAACTATATAGTATCATGATAAGTATCATTATAGGTTAACTAAACTAGTTGTATATGCCTCTCTGATGATCCCAAAAATTTATAGATACCTTCTCAAAACCTGTACTCAATCAACGGTATCATATGCTCTGACTAGCTATCAGTCTGAGGGTGGTATGTTCTGATCAAAAGAAACTGTTTACCCATAACCCTATGAAAACTCTTCTTGAAACATAATGTAATGTAGAAATACCTTTCTAAAATGATAGTGACATTGATGTTGTGAAGATATAATATCTCACAGATATATAATATCCCACTCTCTACTGCATTAATGGTCACCTTGATTTACATGAAAGGAGCCACATTCATGTGCTTATCGATAACATCCCACATAACATTGTTCTTCAATGTTACCTCAATAAACTAGACATGTAATCCATCACTAAATAATCCAATATCCATTAGGGAAAATGTAACTACTATAAAACTCTATATATTCATGGGGATTCTGCCTTTCCCTACTAATAGGTGGAAAACCATATAAAAACAAGCTACCTTATGTTTTATACCCACCCACCTATTCTGATGGTGAATGTCATGGTACATCTTAGTAACACTATGGTGAACTACCTAGGATGGGTCATAAAACTCACACATCGTCTCATCATACATGTCTACTAGAACTAATACATGACCATGGATATAGAGAAGCTCATCCTAACCAACATTCGATCCAAGAGGATAGTCTCCATCTCCACACTCTCCAATATAACAAGCCATGTATTGTAGGATAGTTGCTTCATCCTTAAACTCTCTCTAGTAGGGTAGAGGTCACAAATAAAGACGATAGATAAGTATTCCCCTGACTATCCCAAACTTCCATGTGTATCTCAGTGAACAACTCCATGAACTACCAATCGCTATTGACCTACAAAATAGCATGTATTTGAGTCCTCCGGCTTGGTGCATTTTACACTTCACTTCATTTACCATGCATGTAGGCAAGATCAATGTCAAATTATTATAGGTACTCAACCCACCTTCACTACCTTATGTTTAGATCACACTGTGTATACATTTTCTTTAGTATTTTGTGCTCTGTCTAAACCAAAATACTCTCTCTATGTAAGTAGTATCTCTAAAAGTTCAAATAATGAATGAAAATATCAAACTCAACATCTTGCTTCAAGTACTTCCTCTCATATAGCCTTAGTATCAATGAATCGTATTCCATGACTCTTCCCCCTGCATCGTCACTTCTTCAATCCTAATACATGATGCATCATAATAAATAGTGTAACTCCTACCCTAATTTACCAATATCTGGACTCGTGCTAGAGTAATTCTCTATATCAGCTATGGAAAGGTATCCTCACTAGTGTTTGACCATAAAACGTTCACACCTTTCTTAGTCAATATCATCAATGACACTTCTTAGCAAGATATTTTCTATATTAAATTCATGTAATATCACAATATCCCCATGAAACTCGAAATTTCATTGTCATTATTTCGAATCTCCTAGAAAACTAAATCTCTCACATTCTCTGGGTACATAGATACCTCTATCTTCAAGATAATATATCTCATGAAGGGAATATGATCCATCCATAAATGTTACATTATGAGATTATCATATTACAGATGTTATCTTAGTTATCCAATATGATATCAATATATTTCTCATGGTCAGGTAGATTATGATAATACACAAAGATATCATCCACTAAAACAACAATGAATGAATACAAATAAGTATGGAAGATGTGGTTCATCAGTACCTCAAGAACATCTTGCTCATTGAGGAGACCCAACGACAGAACCAGATATTCATATAGACCAAAATTTATAATAAAGGTTATACAAGGTATTTATATAGTACTAACACATACCCGGTGATATCCTAGAGTAATGTTTATCTTTAAGAACACCCAATATCCGAAAATAAAGTAATATAGGTGATTTATAAGTGGAAAAGGATAACATTTCATAATAATATGCTTGTCAAATGTATGTTATTCCACACATAGCCTGAGGGTAAAATATTATTTCTTAATTAAAATGTCCAAATAACCCCATGGAGAAGTATTGGGTTAAATAAACCAATTTTCATACATGACCTCTAGATTCTTATTGAGCTCCAGAAACTCTATCATTGATATCTAGTAAGGTGAATGGTCACCCTGTATAGATCATGGAACTATCTCGATAGGGAATTAAACCTCTCTCTCAGTTGGTAAACCTGAAATGTTATCCAGTACATGTACATTAATTGATCAACCACTAGAGTAATGTATTCTTAACATGTTCTCTGATCATCCAGAAACAAACTAGCTATATGGACTATAATACAACACATTCCACAATGTTATTGTCCATCTCAACTCACCTGTACTTCCCACTATTGCGAGTATACACTTCACCCTATGTTGATTTGAAATGCATTCTCCAGTGATAACATTCAATATAAACTTGATAAACTATCAGAAATTCCATCCTATGTATGATTTGAACCCCTATCATCTCAATTGCACACAGACTCTCGATGAATTGACACCCTCTAACCTCCAATGTGAACTCCCTTCATAGGAATACACCCTCCATTTTGATTGAAAATGGAGTTTATAGCATCATAAAACTCTAAAAATATAGAATAATGAACCCATGGATTTTCAGCATAGGTCCATATATATAATAGTGTTATTAAATGGTATAAAAAAGAGAGCACGTAATACTATATGTGACTATGATCAAAGCTCTCACCATAGATGGTCTGACACCCTTATCCTCATGGGTAGGTTGAAAATAATATAACTAGCCAAAACCAAATCTCGTGTGACAACCTCACTACCAAGAGTAGGTCCACATTTATGTCTCAGTGTAAACTATGCATGGATACCTCGATTGCATCTACCACTTCTTCAACCAGCTCAACTAAAACTTCTCTGACTACCTTTCTAACATGGTGCTACAAAACCTACTCAAGAAATTGGCATCAGAGATGACCCCTACAACTCATAGATGTGTAGAGGACTTATAAAAATATAGCGAGAAACCCATCGTACTGAAAGATGAACTCGACTTTGTTGTGGTCATGAAAATTCTTAATGTGGACCCTTCTTCCACATTGACGATTGAAATATGGGATACATGTACTTACAACCTTACTTGTACACATTTCTCATGAAGACTCAAAACACCAGTTTATGTCATTATAAGTCAATCTACAAGGATCAGAGATGATACCGCTCTTCTATAAACACCTAGCTTCCCTTAGGAATCACTCTAAAATCATTGATTAGTTCATAATTATAGTAATATAAGTCCATATAAATACATCTACATGAGATATGATAGCATGTACTAGGCGTTCCTCAAAGTGTCTCTCCCATAATTTCTCATAATTTAGTTGCATCGAGGAAAACATTGCAGCATTGTAATCTGTTATGGGTAGACAGTAAGAATCATTGTGCCCTGATCCAGATGCTTGAATATTATAACCCTATCTACTAATAGTGTATTGGTGAAAAATTAGTCATTAAACCATGTCAGTAAATCATCCCAAACCTTTTCTTGTAGCATGTGATACTAGTATAGTAAATACCAAAATCTCTTTTCTACATTTCACCCCAATTTTGAGGTATGTGACTTTTTTCTAGTCATTTTTATGCATATGATGTCATTGGGAATGGTTTGGGAGAGTTTGGGAGAGTTTGGACTGGTTTTTGAAATGTTAGGTGGCCTTTTTAATGTTGCACGGTTTGAATACGGTGAGGGGTAACCATTCAATAATCCAAGGTAATCGTGTGATATGCCACTATTGGGACAGTATCATTTGAACGGTAAGCACACAGTTTTTCAAACTGTGTGAGTTAACCGTGCATCCCACTAAAATTAAATTTTTTAAAATGGGGTTAGTTGGGATTTTACCTAACATTCCCATTTTATCTAATATACTAACCCTAGGTAATATTTTATCTTCTCAAAGGGCTAAATGTTCTCTCCCACTGATTTATGAAGGGATTTTAGGGGTTTTGAAGTTGGTTTGATGGAATCTCATCTCAAGAAAGTATTCCCCTTGGGATTATTTGTAGTTTCCTCTAGAGTTTCACTCTTCCCTCTCTTGGTTTTCTAGATCTACATTTGTTTCATGTAGATATAAGGTTTCTTTTTCCCTTAGGTTAGGATTTTAAAACATGTTGATGATAGTGAAGTGGATAACAATTGGTTTTGGTGGAGGTTTTTTCTGGATTTTTGTTAGTTATTTATTGGTCAATGTCACCAAAACCATAAAGGTGTGTGGCATCTCTCTCAACTCCACTTTTCTAGAACCTGAGGCCTTTTTAAATTAATTTATTATTCATGAAATTAATTTTCAAATATGAAGTCAAAATCATTTTGGCAAAACATTGGGTGATGAATTGAAGATTTTGGATGAAATGGGATATTTCTAAAAAAGGTTCTTATTGTGTGATTCTAAAATATTGATTTTAAAATATTTTTCTTGTTTTGGTTTATGATATTTTTTTAGGAAAATGGGTCTGAATAGAAATTTTGTTTATTGAAATTTATTTTCACATGGAACTGGTTATAGGGTATTTTCAATAAATGGGTTATTTATTGAAGATATTGGAATGTGTTGGAAATGGTTGTGTTCATAATATGCGCACCTGGTGTGATTTATTCTTATTTGTTGGTCATTTATTATGGATTTTATTAATTTTTTTTATGTGGGAGGTATGCATCACTATAAAAGGGGATGGAAAGTGGATGGAAGGTCCACCGTTATGGATAAGTGTTCAGGTAGTACCACGAGTTTGGAAAACTAGTAAATGGGTTTGGACAAGATGTTCAAATGTGGTTATTTTCCTGCTTGTGTGTTGCTATGCTATTTGGAAATTTTTCATCCAAATGTGTAATGGTGATATGTATCACAACATAAATATGGAATTTCCTTGGTTGAAATTGCATGGAAGGTGTGTGTTTTTTTATCAAGAATTGTTGAACTATTTTGTGTTTTAAATAATTTTTTTATATAATTGTGAAAATAGTTTTATCCAAATAGAATGTGTAGGGACACCATTTGGGGAAATAATACTGAGTATTATTACATACATTTTCATTGAAACATTGGTTCTTTTGTAGATGTTCTATTCTAGGACACATGTAAGAGTATGGTATCCCATTTTAACTAGTGGTTCTTCATCATTATTGGGTGGTTTAGTGGTTCTTGGAACAAAGCGATTGTTGTGGAGAAGTGTAAGGTGCCTCAGTTCACTTTGGTAATATTGTCTAATTTTTCTCTTAGTGTTCTGATTTTGGATTAGTGTGGTTTGGTTGTATCGGTTTTGGGGTATTGTTTGTGGATTAGTTCGGTTTCCTTTTTGTACTATATGTTTTCAGTTTCTATATTAACATCCGTCATGTAGTTTTGATGGTAATGGCTTGTTTGGTTAGTTGGATTATCTAAATAGAATGTTGTTCCCCAATTTATTATCGAATCCCTCAGCATTTATTTTCAACCGTTAGATCCTTGGGAATGCCAACTAAGGCCTAGAAGCACCTCACCACCTTTTGAAGCCAATAAGGAAGGGGTGGAAAATTCCACGTGGTTTGAATTTGATCGGTCATTTGGCGTTAATTGTTGGTCTTGGTGTTGACATTCGTTTTTGGTCCAATAATTGAGTCGGGATGGTACAAAGCGCTTGGATTTTTAGAAGATGGATTGAAAAGCATAAAAGGACATAGCTAAACCTTTTATACAGATCATCATGTTACCAGGTTGTTGGTAACATAAGTGTTTTAAAGACACTTATATGCATTGGATATCTCATTATCACGGGTGTTTCTAGTGAGATGATCATGGTATACATGGTAGAAATGAATTCCCTCTATAATGCATATTTCATTTGGAATAATGAAGTATGTTATGGTATAAATACATGGATGTGTTGAAATATGGAAATTATTTCAAATGGGGGGATTTGAAATGTTAATGGTTGTTGTATTTTGAAAATGGGTCAATTTTCATAACATGGTGGATTTTTCAGAATAGTGAAACATGGGAAATGTGATCTTGTGGAAGGCCTGGTTGGGATTGTTGTTTTGTTATTGAAACAGAAATTGTAATCCTTTTCTTATAATGGGTGTGGGATTTATGGTTTTTGTGTTAATGGAAATGGAACCTAGTAGGCGTCATAGAGACCTATAGGGGAGGCTGCAGAAAATGTTGTTGCACATGAACCTCTAGTGAACAAGAGGCTGATGAAAATGTACTGCATGATCTCTAAGTTGCAGATTGTGGGAATAATGTAGATGAACCAAATCATGTGTATCATGCAGTTAAGTTTCAAAAGCAGAATCGACCAATTTTAGGTGTTATTTAGAGCCTGAAAGAGCAGAAGCGTGGATGAAAAAGAATGAATATGACATTTTAATTCATGGGAACAATGAAGGAGTTAAAAGTGAAGTTATACAAGTTTATTTTGTAAGAGAATTCCCTTTCAGTTTTCAGAGCTGGCGGTTCAGGATGCGAAAGACCTAGGTGTGACATGGGTGTGTTTTGAGGGATTTTTTAATAAAAAATTATACCCTCATACATTCAGAACTCTGTAAACCAGAAATTTCATCTTTTTGAAGTAGTATAATGTTTTTGTAACTAAATATGGTCATTTTTATTAAATTAGTGTGGTTTTCACCTTATGTGGTGAGTTGTACATCCTTGAATTTGTTCATTTTTGAAGATTGGCTAAGGATGGAAATTCATTCCATGATATTTGCGATGTTTGTAAATCATTTCAATGGAATGGTGAATATGACTTCTTTATCAAAATGGGAAGTTTTGGTGGATAAAAGTGGAGAATGTATGTTGGTTCCCATCAGAAATTTTTGGAAGTCCTACAGTAGGGTCATGTAGAAGATGGAAACTTATTTCTAGGGTGGGACTATGGGTTAGATGCTGATAGAAGGATTAGTTAAACTTTCGTTGAAGCATTAGAGTAAGCTAGGTTGTTTTTATTGTGGTTCTTTGGGACACATCAAGAGGGATTGTATAAAAAAACATTTATCATGTCATAACAATACGTAGATGTGTCATCTATAGTGGAATTTTCATAATGCTTAATGGTTGGGGGTTTGTGACACTCCTCAGGGGTTGCAGGCATCCCATGCCTTGATGGGATGGAGGCAGTAGTATACTCTTCATCAGCTGACTCGTGTTAGCCATGTTGATTTTGGAAATACCATAACACCTCAGCAGGGTAATAAGGAGAAGAGTGTGTCAAGGAAGCATTTTTTTAGCTGAATAGGTTACGACAGATGATCAATCGGGACCATCCATGGTGCAAAATACAGTTCCAATGAATTCCATGTTGATGCAAGCATAGTTTGATTGAGTGATTCCCACTCTTTTATGTCTTATTGTGTTGTTAGATTGATGGGTCTAACTATGTAAATGATTCCATCTATTTTATAACTTCAAAATCATCTAGGAAAAAGAGAGTGTATATCCTTACTATGTAGAGCATGTTTCATAGTCATGGACAACATGAAATTGTTGTGGGATTTCTATGTGCATGATATGGATTGTTTTGATATAATCATGGGAATGGATTAGTTTAAAATTTTTTAGGCCCTCATTGATTGATATGTGAAAGTGGTTAGTTTTATGATGGAGGATGGATTTGAACACCTCGTTAGAGGGGAGAATAAATAAAAGATGGGTGAAACCGATTTTCTAGCACCAGCTATTCGCACGATCACATATCACTTTTCAGCATTATCATTGACATTAATGGAAGGTGTTGAGTAGAGTTTTATCATGGAATTTATTGACAAGTCTATATATTTTTATCCTGAATAATTAAATTGGTTACCACTCATGAAAGAAGTGGAGTTTATAATTGATCTCATTTGGAGGACCAATCCTATCTCACTTCAATCTTACCGAATGACACTAGCAGAATCGCAAGAATTAAAAGCATAGTTAAAAGTGTTAGAACACAAAATATTCATCTAGAATAGCATGTCTTCTTGTTCAAAGTCATTTTTTTGTTAAAAAGACAGATAAAACAGTACTGCTTGGTGTGGATTATTGTATACTTAATCTGGTTACGATAAAGAACTGCAATCCACATACACACATTAATGATTTTTTTGACGAATTTAGGGGATCTCAATGGTTATCCATGATTTACATGAGGTCTGGATAACATCTCTTACATGTGAGGAAGGATGATATTCCCAAAATAGATTTAAAAAGTAGATATGGCCTTTATGAGTATGTGATTATTCCCTTTGGTCTAACAAATGCACCAGTACTGTTCATGGAATTAATGAATCATATAATTCATAGCAATTTGGATACTTTTCTGGTGGTATATGTTGATGATATACTTGTGTATTAGAGAAAAATGGTGGAAAATGAGAAGAACGTAAAGATAGTGATGGGGATCTTTAATGATCATTAGTTGTATGTCAAATTTTCAAAGTGTGACTTTGGGATATATGAGTTTTATTCCTTGTAAATGTTATTTACCAGATGGGTGTTTTAGTTGATCTAGAAATGATAGACACTGTCATCTAATAAGAAATTCCAAATTACTTTTTCAAGGTATTGAGTTTATTTGGTCTAGCTAACAATTATCAAAATTTTGTCTATAATTTATCATGATTGGATTCACCAATGGTAGCTTTGAAAATTATTAATCTTCCATTTCAGAGGGATGACCTCTATCAATTTTTTTTCTAAAGATATAAAGGGAAGCCTTACACCAACACCAATTAATTATTTTCTAGGACTAGGTAATGGGTACGTGGTGTATTGTGACACTTTGGGGCCAGGAATGGGGTGTTTTATCATACAAGGGGATCACATGGTTTCATATGGATCAAGGAATTTGAAATTTAATAAGAATAACTACCCAACACTTGATTTGGTGTTGGTGAAAGTGGTTCATGAATTATAAATGTGGCACCATTATCTCTTATGTGAGAAATTCATGGTGTTTACTGATCAAATGATTTTAAAACATATTTTCCCATTAATATATTTGAACATGAGGTTAAAGAGATGGATGGAATATATCGATATGTTTGATTCTGATTTTATGTACACATTAGAAAGAGAAATTCACTGGCATATATAGTATGTAGAAAATGAAATTCACATGTGGTGAAACAAGAATCAAATCAGTGGTAGTTGAGGTCGTTCATAGCTAACATGAAGTTGGAATGTGAGGATCGGGGTGAAAGAACAGTCTTTTTTACCGTTTTGTTTGTTTTTGACATGGTTGGTATGGTTAAAGAGGCAGAGACGTCTGATTCTGATTGTATAGTGATGAGGTTGAAAATAAAGGGTGGGGAGAAGATTGAGTGCTGGGAACTGAATGAGAATTCAGTTTTGTGATTTCAGAATCGACTGGTGGTACCAGTGGCTTGTTTGGAGGATCTTCTCCGGGATTATCATAATTATAGGTGGGCTATCCATCCTAGAATTCAGAAGATATATATGTTGTTGAATGTACAGTTTTGGTGGTCTAGTGTGAAAAGGGATGTGGCTAAGTTTCTTTCAAGATGCTTGACTTGTCACCAAGTCAGGGAAGGGAATTAGTGACAAGAAGGAATGTTGCAATCTTTTATTATTCCATTATGGATGTGGGAAAAATTGAGATGGATTTTGTGACAGGTCACCCATGAATGGTCAGGAAACAAGATTCCATAGGGGTGATTGTGTATCATCTTATAATGTCAGCCCATTTCATCATGATTTGTGATTCTCATACAGGGGAGGATCTATCCAAAATCTATATCTAGGAAGGCTTAGAGAGGCATGTTGTTCAGGTTTCGATTATATAAAATTGGGATCTAAGGATAGCATCTATTTTTTGAAATCCTTACAGCAGGCCCTTGGGAGACACTTGACTATGAGTATGACGTATCATCGTTAGACGGATAGCCAATCTGAGAGGACTTTAAAACATTGGAGGATATTCTAAGGGCTTTTGTGATGGATTTTGGTGGTTTATGGGAGGATCACTTACAATTGGTTAATTTATCCTACAACAATAATAGTTATCACGCCTCAACACATATGGATCTATTTGAGGCAATGTATGGCCATCCATGTCATTCTCCACTATGTTGGGTGGAAACGGGTGAGACTTTGATGATCAGACCAATCCACGTCCAAGAGACTATGGAGAGGATCAAGTTAATCAGAATTCGGATGGATATGGCTCAATGTCGTCTTAAATTGTATATGGACCTTCGTCAACGACTTCTGTCATTCAAGGTAGAAGATCATTTATTTTTTAGAATCTCTCATAGGATGGGACATATTCGATTTGTAAATTAGGGTACATTATCTCTGAGGTATATTGGGCCATTTGAGATAAATGAGAAGATTACAGAGGTGGATTATCAATTGTCTTTTACCCCATGGTTTAGTGCAGTGCACAATGTGTTTCATGACTCAAAGTTTAAAAATTATCATCCGGATCATTTCCATGTGATTCGATGGTATAATATAGAGCTAGTTATTGATGCTTATTTAGTGCACTTTCTAGTGTAGATTATGGATAGGAATGATAAAGTCTTACCTGGTAAGAACATCAGTTTAGTTAGGGTTTTGTGGCAGCATGGTCAGATTCCGAAGGGGACATGGGAGTTAGATAAAGAGATTGTTGTGCAATTCCCACGATCATTTGGCAGAGAGATGGTTCTCTACATTTTGAGGAAGGAAATTCCAATGGTGGGGAGAACGTATCACTCCCAGTTTGAGGGATGTAACCCATTTTTATAACTTTTAATGAAAATAAAATGGTTGGGAAACGTTTCAGAGGGTTTAAGAGAGTTTGGAAGGGTTTGGGAAAACATTTCAGACATTTTTAAGGTTGTATGGTTCGAGAATGGTTAGGGGAAAATATGAGAGAATCCCAGGTAACCATTGATATGCCATGGTTTGGATAGTTTCATCCGCACAGTTCGTACATAGTTGTCAAACCGTGTGAACTAACCTTGCTTTATATTAAAATTGGTTTTTTAATGGGGTTAGTCAAGATTTTCCCTAACTCACCCATTTCTTCTCCCGTATGAACCTTACATAGAATTTATTTTTATTAAGGGATAGGGGTGATCTCTCACTGTTTTTGGAATAGTATTTGATGTTTTTTCATGGTGGTTTGATGGATGTTCATCTCAGTTAAGTCTTCTATAATTGTTTTTGTGTGGTTTCCTCTATATCTTCTCCATTCCCTCTATTGGTTTTATAGATATACCTTCATTGCATTTAGATATAGGTTTTTGGTTTCCTTAGGTGATTATATTTTGGATTTTTGATGATAGGAAGGGAGACATAGAGTGGTTTTCAGGGCGTGATTGTTTGGATTGGTGGTTCAGTTGTTTGTAGTTCAATTTCACTGAAACCCAAAAAGAAGGTGGATTCTCTAACCACTCTACTTTGATAGATCTTGAGTTTTTTTCCATATAATTTGTTTTTTCTCCAAATTAATGGTGAATATGATGAAAAAAAATTGTTCGATACCCATTCTATTATGATTTGGGAATTTAGGGTGAAATGTGATATTTTTTCAAAAAATGTATTTTAGTGTGATTGTAAAATGTAGATTTTAAAAATAGTTTCTTGGTTTGGTTTATGAAATTGGTTTAAAAAAATGTTTTGTAACAATAATTTGGTTTATTAAAATGTAGTTTGGCATAGAAAAGTTGTAAAGGGTGTTTTTAATAAATGGGTGATTTATTGAAATGATAAAATATGTTGGAAATTGTTATGTTCATAATGTGTGACCTTTGTGTGCTTTATGGTTATTGGTTGGTCATGTGTTATGGGTTTTCACGATTGTGTGGGAATTGGGTGGGGCGTCTTAGAATAAAAGTGGATGGGTAGTGGATGGAAGGTCGGCCATGATGGATAAGTGGTTAGAAAGTACTAGTAGTTTGGAAACAATAGCAAACAAGTTTGGATATGAAGTTCCATCGTGGTTATTTTCCTTATTTTGTGTTTCTAAGGAATATTGAAATTGGTCAGGATAATATGTGATGGTGATATGTCTCAGGACATAATTGTAGCTTTCCATTGGTTGAAATGGCTTAGTAAGGGTGTGTTTGGATTATCTATAATTTTTTTATTATTTTTTGTTTAATAGGAATGGTTTTATATAATTATGCTAAGGTTTTTATCCTATTCTCATGTGTAAGGAAGTCATTCTGGGAAATTGGAAAAATTATTATTACTCACCCCTGATTTGTAACATTGGTGTTTTTGAAGATTTTTTATTTCGAGACACAGGTAAGAGTAAGTCACCCCATTTTTCCTAGAGGTTCTTTGTGATGCTTGGGTTTTTTGGTGGTTCTTGGAGCATTACGCTTGTTGTGGATCAATAGAGGGTTCATTAGATCAATTTGGTTATCCTATTTTGTCTTCTTCTTAGAGCTCTGATTTTGGTTTGGTGTGTCTGGGCTGTATTGGTTTTGGGGAATTCTTATGTAATAGTTTGGTTTCTTTTTGGTACTATAGGATTTGGGTGGATATGTTAACAGGAATCATGTGGTTTTGATGGTAATGGATTGTTTTTTGTTGGATTATCTCAATGGTAAATCATTTTTCAATTTATTCTTGACTCCATTGACATTTATTTCCCGCCATTGGTTCCTTGTGAATTTTGCTTACATCCTAGTAGCACGTCACCACCTTCTCAAGCCAATAGATAAGGGATAGGGATTTACAGTACCCCATGTAGAAAATATGTCACAAGATTAACTCTTATCTTAGGAGGTGTATCTAGATTCTTGAATATTGATATAGTTATCTCTAGAAACATATCAATAGCCTTTGTACATCCATCCCTGGAGAACCTATGAAGATTCTACTGTTGCAAAAAACACACATCATCTCAGTGATAGACAATGCATGATGTGGTACTCCCTAAAAAGTATGCAAGAAGGCATAAAACCACTCACGCAACTGTTCCTCAACACTTATTTCTGGAAAAATTTTATTTTCCACAACTGAAAGTAAATGTGTATCCGCATGTAGCCCATAGCCCACTACCTCTAGAGAATGGTCTATGCCTCCCTCTAGGCATTTAACGGAGGTTATCTAGGTGGAATGTCTTTACAGTTTGAAACACACAAATCAAAACAAAATGATAACAATGATTTCATCACAAAATTTTATAATGGGTCAAAAAAATTCAAAAACCATGACATATCACATAAGTTTCTCCTCAATCAAGGACTATAAAAATAATAATAACAATGGTCACTAGAGACACTAACACATTCGCACACAAAAGTTGGGTCTAGGTCGAGTCTCTATTTACCATTTCAATTTTTTTCATTCCAATTCATATTCATTTTATTATATATCACAATTAATATTTATGGGCTGAATTAATAGTTCACCAAATTATGATTAAAAAGGGCCCATACACATCATGAATCAAAATGTGGTGCCTATATAATTCACACCATATAATATTCACATTAAATAATTTAATCAAAAGGTGAATCACCTTCTTGTATATAGGGTCCCATTCTTCTATAAAACTGAAATATGGAATCCCTTATCATTCTACAGGGAAAGAAATATATCACAATAGTAGGTACATAAATCACAACATGTATCACAATATCATGAAACATGTAATAAATTCTAAGATTCATGGCATAATTCATGGCATATTGCATGGAATAATTCATGGACTGAGATTTATAACATGTTCATGAAAAGTTGAATGAGATGGAATACCCTTATCTTATAATGTATAAATTGAAATAAATCATATAATCATATCAGTATTAACATTATAATTCATGTTCATCATCCAATGGTGGAATAAAAAAAACAATAATATTAATATCTAGAAAAAAATAATTTATTTCGAGGTAATTTGTATTTTACAATACATTGGTTTGCTACACTGAGGAATAGATCGTAACAAATTTCCAATTCATTGTTTTCCCTTTATATTATATCAAATATTAAATAGAACCAACAAATAAACTCCGATGATAAAACTTTATAATTTCCTCAACCTATATTCTACTTAATAGTGCCCCATTCCCGATTGGCCACATGATCTCAAGTGCATATCCATGAATTCAAGAGGCTTCTGACTAGTAGTGATGTCCTAGGAATGTTATTGGGGGATATTATTCCCTTATCTCCTGAGTGAAACACAACGAAATATAAATAATATACAAGTAGAGGTAGCTGTAAACCATACACAAAATAACTACTAATCACGAAAAATATAACAACGCTAGAATGTAGTATCATATATTAAATATGATGATGCATCTCATTTTATACAAAATGTACAAAAATGTTACACATCAATGAAATTTAATACATGTCCCAAAATAAAAAAAAATGGCCAAATGACTATCCTTAAATAGAATCAAAAATAGCATCTTGGTCCTATGCTCCTATGATCCTATGAATGGTACAAAATAAAGCATCAAACTTAGGGAACTTTCCACTATCCATACATGAATCCAAATATTCTTTTCTGGTACCCAAAAGTGGTCACAATCTTTTGTTATATACAATCAATGTATGTAACCACCAAAATATCTATACAAGTCCATGTTGTGCAGTATATTAAGATAAACATTGTGAAGGTAAATAGGTAAGTAGTAAACAAAAGTAATGATATCCATGGAATGTAACTACTAAACCAGCAATACTAAAATTTCCTATTAATTATCCCTATATATTTTGTGAAAGATACTCTAACATGGAAACTACTTACAATTCATCAATATCTTACATAACCTTTCCATACATAAAACATTTCATGGCTTCTAGGACCATGTCGTATGACGAAACTTTTCAAAAATACATATATGTTATTTATAATCAATTTTACAAAATTTCTCATGGTGAGGCATTAATAATTAATGTGTTAGACCATGAAGGGCCATATCCAAGGTTTAGAATTCTAAGGCATCATCATCAGGTCCTAGGATCACCTCAATGGAAACTCAATTAGGCATTGGATAGAGTCCAAGGAGTATGTCATATTGAAAATTTTCTACATGAGTACGACCAAATCATATCCAAGGGGTATAATGGACCATGGAATCCAAAGGAATCATTAACAACAGAGAAAACATTATCCAAGGTGTATACTACGACATTCAATATCTAAAGAGCATCATTTACGAAAAAATGGAATAAATCACCATTTCATACAAATAAAAATTTCAAACTATATGTTTCTACCCACACATACAACCAATCACATCCCAAAATAATCCATAATTATTCCCACACATTAATCCATATACATTTAAATGAAATCATGCAATTATTATATCCCCTAATTAAAAACCCATTTTAACTATTTGGCCTATTCCATTATTAAACCATTTATGGACGTCACAACTCTATTAACATGTAAAGGGGGAAGAAGATATCAAAAGAAATCCATTAAAATACATTAAATATAAATAAAATTTATCAATCTACGATAGATTAGGAACACACCCCTTCAGTGTTTCATGGAAGAGATGTTTCGAGACATTGATATAGAACACCCCATGGGTGGAATTTGGTTGGTGAAATATGTTCAAAATCATTAAAAAGGAATCTAAGGTAATATATATAATTTACAATTACATTTAATTCAATTTATCATTTCAATTTTGGGGCCGCATTGGAATTTCTTGTAGTATCACATCAACAGCTAGCCAAATGATGCACAAAAAATAATGGGAAATGTATGGATCACATATCGTAGCTCATTAGCAGAGTTCTCATCTAGTATCAACTTCGGATTCAACTTATATTAAGATAAATATGAAGACTAGATGAATAAACTGAAATTAGAACATATTATATTGCACATAAATATTACAGTTTATTCCAAGTCAGACATATTACTGATAAAAAAGAATTGAGTACTCACCAATGTAGATCCAATGAGATAAGTGGTGCTTCAATCAGAGATTAGAGGGAGGATCAAGATCAATTCATAGTTTAGATCTTCATGGCATATCTCTAAATGTCATACTTGTTGGTCATAGGAGGGTCATGAAAATAGTTTTCAATATAAACATTTAGTAATAAAAATTTGAAAATTTCACAAAAATTATAAGGCTATCTTAGTTTGGATGTACAGTTTGTCCAAATTGTCCACCAATTCTGTATGCATACCTATAGGGAAGGGGTTCCAGCATGATTTGCCTAACCTAGCACAAACTATTCCAAAACCAACTATCATAATTGAATAGGTTGTCTAATGGATATGTGGCCCAAAGCGTAGACTATACAACCTCATACTTCTTTCTTCCCATACCTCACATAGTTTACCAGACCATGAGTCCTTCCCCCACACTGTTTTAACTAACCATGAACCAGGTATTTTTTTCCCAAAGGCTTGGGTTTTGGTCTTTGAACAAGCCCGAGACACCCCTAAAACACCAATAATCAAATTGGGATTCCACATTTAATTATATATAAACATTGAAATGAAAAGAAGAGGATGTGAATATCAAATGAAAACCTGAGTTCTTGAAATATTATTGTTCATGATGGATTCTCAAGTAATATATCAATATGAGTTAATTGAAAATAAGTCTTTACCAAAATAATTGAATACTCATGATTATAACATCCTTCTTACTATGTTTATTTCAATACTAATCAGTCATCATATTTCCAATAATTTATGAGTTTCTTTTGTTCAGTTCTTCCATTTTTATAGATATAATTGTGTTATGAGGTTGTCCATGTAATTTTAAAAAAAATGGTGTCACAGGTGCCATTAATTTATTAAGGGTTACAGAAAATGTTTTTTCCATCATTTTGGACACTCATGTTTCATCTATGTTATTATCATCCACTATAAATACTTCTTATAGGACCTATTTTATTTCATTAGATGTATCTAAAAAAATTATATATGTACACATTAATGTCCTATTTATGGAACATGAATCATGGTGAAGGCTCTATTGTCAAAAGTATACATGGATCAATAATGATTAGATTAATGTACAATGTATTATTCTGATATCAAAATGATATAGAATAGACCAATGATAAATAAATTAGAAAAATAAGAGAAGATTAATCCCTATTTTCCATCTCTTCCCTGAATAGGGTTAATTCTCAAATTATATACATTTACCACATTAAACCTTGAATAGAAGAATATAGCACAATTCACAGTATTGTTTAACTATGATTTTTTCAATGACTAAATAAAGTAAATTGAACATATAAATCTTAACTCTTCTCATGTAATATTACATAATAGAAAAAAAAATTCATTTTTTATGTTGGAAAACATAAACGAATGAAAAATTGAAATCATCATTCCTGTACTATGAGAATGAGATAGAAATTTAATTGAAAAATGTTTTTTGTTTGGTTTGATTATTTGGTATAAATATTCCTATAATAAATTAATAACTAAAATATTTTATTATGTTCAATAATAATTTATATTTAAGATATTTAGTTTTACTAATCACTCTGTCTTTGAGAAATACGAGCATTTTATTTTAGTTCAAATTCCATTTTTCATGAATGCAAATAAATTGTAATAAATTGGTACATATTTATTATCTCTGAATGAGAAAATAAAATGATAACACAATGGGATGGTGTCATGGTAACTACCACAACAATCTATTACTCTAATGCATAAGATAATAGACCACAATTTAAAAATCAATATTTTTATCGAGTTTTAACAAAGATGTAATATTATATTACTACTCTCATTCTCGAGCCTCTATGAATAAATGAATGTGGTTTGATTAGGTGATGAGGCATGGAACATTTATTGATGATTGTGGACTTCATGTTATTAAAATGTCTCATACTCTTAACATTAATAAACAATATTTATTGAAATCAATGGTGAAATAATTTTTTATCTAAAAGATAATCTTCAACCGGAATATTTTTTCGTTATTAATGAAATCAGAAAAAAAAATTTGATGATTGGGATAATGGAATTGATACCATCTCTTCTTCCCGTTTTTATGACCCATTTATTACTTATAATGAATTCAATAGTTCAATTTTCAATGTTTATTGTGAACCGTATGTTTTACAGAGAATATATATAATCATTAATATGTATTCTTAGTAATTTTTTTATCTCGAATTTGTAGATGTATTACTATTAAAATTTCTTTAGTATTTGTTAAAAATAAATTATATCCAACATATCCTTAATATGAATTTTCAATATATTCTGGTTAAATTATCCTTTTAGTTTAATATTATAATATTGAATGAAACTATATTTGAACCCACAAAACACGTCAAAATTCAAAAAATTAAATTTGAACAAAATACTAGATTTATTGAATTGGACATATTAAAAAATTTAATATAAAAAATAAAAACAAATGAAAATAATGACCTATATAAAAAAATGGGAAATTGGCTTAAACCATAACATGAACTAGATGAACTAATATAAATATAAATTAACAAATGTCCTAGTAAATTAATAAAAATGAACCAAATTAACAAAGACAAATTGTATTGGAAATATTTAGAAATAGAATAAAACTATATCATACCCATTCAAAACATGGTAATTTAAATGTCTTTATTTTTTAAGAAATGAATTTTATGCCTTTATATTCTTCCCACTAAATATAAAACAATTTTGATATAACACTACATAACCAGTACTTTATTTGACCGTTGGAAATCCCTAATCAAGTCATTTATTAAATTTAATTTAATTTTCTAAAAAAATTAGTTATGGATTGATAATTAATTCCATATTTGTTTTCAAATGAAGTAAATGAAAAAAAATTTAAGAGATAAGAATAAAAAATATAGCAGACAATAATCACCAACTGAGAGAGAGAATCATACCTCCATCGGTTCCTATTGAGAGTATCTTATTTCTAATATATATATATATCTAAAACATATAATTGCATGTGATAATTTTGTCAACATTTAATAAAGAACAACCACCTAGGAAACAATTATTCTTTTAAAAGCCTCACAGTTTCATTTCTCAACATAATGCTGTGAGGGGGAGTAGTAGATCTTTACACTCTACTCGATACCAAATCACTCCCCATACCACCCCCCAATATCATGTCCACCCCACTATATGATCCCATTGAGTTGTTAGAGACACCCAAGATATTTATCTTTCTTATTTCTTCACCATCATTTTCATTTTCTCTTCCATGACTATATATTTATTATCTAATGATGGCTCTTACTCCTCAACAATATTAGGCATTTCCACAGACATGTATGCCATCTTCTTTTCCATTTAATTTCTTCTCCACGAGATTCTACATTTTCTCTTTAGACTTCTACTCCGGCACAATTTGAGCCTTCAGAGGATACATTGGGTCAAAATGTATCTGTATAGGTGGATGTTCGTTCAGTTCTTAGGGATCCATTGAGACCAACTGATCAATTGGCATCTCGTATATTTATAGCACCATATAATTTTTTTTAAAACATTTTATTTTCATTTAAATATATATTTATTTTATATTTGTTTTTTCCTCAATATCTATATCTTGTGAGAGGTGGTGTGGGAGTTCAAAGATTCATCTAGTTTAGAACCACCACACACAGTTAATGGCGTAGTATAATTAGTATAACCAAATGATTGTAATAATGTAGGGTGAGAATGATGGAGTTCTATCAAGACACATTCTTGTGAAAATATGGGTATTAAATATCTCTAGTTTCAATATTATATTATAATTGAATATATATATATATATATTGGTTTTAGTTGAATTATAATTTTTCAAAATGGTGAGGATGAGAGGATATAACAACTCAGGTAATTAAGTAAGAGGTTGAGAGACTATATATATGTGTTTACTATGGATGGAGTGCTTGAATTTGTATAGATCTAGAGGCCACACCTATCATGAAGGACTATACAATAGAGAATTATCATTAAATGAATGCTCACTGGTTGAGTACTGAGTTCTAGGAATTAATCCAATTTTCTGTTTTGACTGAAAATTTTCATAATTTTCATTAACACATTGATTTTTATTAATAGAAATTATTTTTTAGAATCCATTAGAGTGAAATGAAAGAACAAGGATCCCGTGAAATACATCAACAATTTAGGGAATACTATGATTTCAAACCATCAGAGGAAGCAGGTATGACACTCGATTATAATAATTCTTTAGGATTTTCAAATTATTTTATTTCCTCCATGCTTCATTCCATCCCAAATTGGGATAGATAAATGACCATGTATTAATATTTTTATTATTTATTGTATTTAGTGCGTAATAAAATTTTAGTATTAGTATTTTTTGGTTTGTGAGAATTTCGAGAACATATATAACCACTGATCAGTTTGTTAAACATCAATTATTTTAATAGGGGATGTTTCCATTATGGTTAATTAAATTAAAATATTTTTTTTTATATTTATTATTTTTATAGAGGTATCATACCCATGTGGCTTATACTTGGAATTAAATCTTTGATATATTGAACATAAAGTGAATGGAGGCATTGAAAGAACATAATTAGTCAAAAGATGAATATAGTGTAGTAAGAGTAATTGGATTTGGTTAAGTAATTTTATGTCATCATAATAAAATTACATTTATATTGAAATTGATTATGTCTACTAAAATAACCAAATAGTTTTCCTAAAAAATTTCCATATAATTTTGAAATAATAAAATTTCAATTTATGTAGTGAAATTATTAAATAAATAGTTTTTTTTGTTTTCTCATTGTGGTGTGAGATAATATAAAATTCCATATGTGTTTCATCTTCTATTTATCTCACATATACATCCGATATCAGTCAATATTAAATATAATCAGCCACATTGAATCAGAAGTTATTTTTTGATACTTATGACATATATTTTGAACACCAACATCATTTTGTTTTTTTATAAGGAATTAATTGTTTGAAATATTTTCATTTGAAATTTCATGATATTAAATAGTGATATCTTTTCCCCTATATTCATCTTATCTTTATCAAAATATTATTTGATAATGTATTACCATAGAATCATTATGTCATAATGATGGAATTTTTTTTGAATTATCCTAGTAAATTCTTCTTCAAAATGTGTATTCTGAGACACAAATTTAATCTATCAGAATTATAAAATTGGTACAAAGTATAGGGTTTCATAGAGACATAAATTTCATAATTATTCATTAGTATAATTCATAAAAATTTATATTAATGTCCTACATTGATCAATAAATTGAATATCATACATGGTATCTCAAATTCATATTCTCTTGCATGATATTCACTTATGATGCATCATTTAATGATAAATTATGATAAATAATAAAATTTTATAGTCATAGAAATATGTGGATTTTTATGAAGTTATGCACAGGATTCAAGGTTTTATAAGATGTATTTATGTCATATATTCTTCAAATAATTATTTTGACACTTCTCAAATATAGAATGTAATAATCTCTTATACCGACTACAATGTATACTATTGGGAATTGAAAATTATTACGTGTTGGGTATAATGTTTAAGGACCTTCCCTAAATTCATTTAAAATTTCATTTACTATAATATTTCATTTAATTATTATATAAAAAAATAAGACCAAAGTATTATTGAATTCTTAAAATGACTCCAAAAATTCCACAAATCAATTAAAGCATTCATCAATCTAATACTGAACACAATATTCGGTATCCTTAATGTTTAATAACATATGGATAGTTTATCTCCTTTTTTTCCATGATAATTATGATCTTGTATTTCCATGGGGGAAGGGTGATACCACTTTATTCATATCAATGTTATATCAATTAAATAACCCTATGATGACATGGGCGAATCAAATGTAAAAAGGATCATTTTTTAAAATAATTATATCTTGTTAATAAATAATGATGTCATAAAAACTCTATCACATCATTTTACGTATTGTCAAACCTAATATCCAATAAGACTTAACAACATGAAATTCACATGAATAAATATTTAAAAACAATTTAATTAAAAAACATTGTTAATATTATAGAAATTTTCTGATGTGTATTGTGATGTTTCCTGTTAATTGGGACTATGCATTATGACCATGAGAGTCAATTTCATAATATAGTTGTATAATATGGTCAGGTTCATAGACCCATAGAACATTTTGGGTGACCATGTATTTCTAATATTCATCCATCTTTTTAAAATTTTTCTTCATAATACATCATGTGCTGTATTTTAAATATTACTAAGCCTTAATGATTTTTAAGTTATGTTTTATATTATTAAAAAATTGTATATAATTTTCTAAAATATATAAAATTGATTTTAGATTTTACAAAATTGAAAAATGGATTTAAACATTATTTCATTATAAAGAATAAGTGTTTAGTTTGTGTGGATGTTTTCTATTATTTGGTATATATATTATTATATAATTTGAAGTCATTCATATTATTGTTCTTGTTTTTTTTTATAATTTTTTTGTTATTATTATAATTATTATTTCATTTGGTGAATTTTTAATGTCCATCCATCGAGGCCACTCAACCGATTACCTAAGCTGGATGGTCACATGACCATATGTGTGACAACCTATGTGCTAGAGGCAGCAGAATAGAAATATGGGTTTATAGAGGTAATATTTGATGATTATACCTCTTATTCCAGAGTTCAAAATCATTAAATTAATAACCAAATTCCACAAAGAATCTTTAACCATCATATTACACATGAATTAATTATAAATTAATAACTCATAGGCATCGAAGATAGAACACCCACTAATTTGATATTTTTTTATAAAAATATTACTATATTGTTGTCTATTTCCAAAAATATTGGACTCACCACCAATCTATAGGTTCCACTCAAGATGCTCCATCTTGAACAACTAATATCGTGGCTCATCTGAACCTCTACCTAAAACCATGTCTGTGTCTTCATTGGTAATTATGTTTAATGGTGGAATGAGAAGGTTATGAGTTCAAAACATATTATGAAACCTCCAATGTCATCCAATAAATACCATCAAGGGAGTGATTTTTTCATGTTACATTCTCTACTTAAAAAAGTAATTAAACTAGGGTAAAATAAATAAATAAACTTTATTCGACCCTCATTCCCCCACCTCGATCGACCATACCTATTAAAACTACTTTTAGGGTGTATTTGAGGAAGTCATAATTCCAAAAAATCATATAAATATTAGAGCCTAGGGAATAACCAAAGCAACCCCAATTATAAATATAAAATATCCAATATCACATTATTATTAAAGGATTAACATCCAGATCCCAATCATCTAAGGAATCTCTCCAGAATATTGCTATATTAAATATCTTGATGTTTATTCTCTATAATATCGAACAATAATTGATTATATCCATCCTCCATGTTTCCATACCAACTGGTTAGTTTATAGTCATCTTAGTAATCCCAAAAGAGTACATATATGTCATTTGGCTCAAATAGCCATATCCTAGTGGTGTCTTATAAATACCATAATTTTCATAAAAATTTTCCCCAATCCTACATGGATAAAAAATAAACAATCTAGGAATCTTAGGTATCCTTGGAATCCAACGTGTCCCAAACATACTTGAAGAAAAATCCTACAATACCATGCATTTTTCTCATGGATAAAAATAGGGATTTAGAAAATCACATCTTGGAATCTTCATCATTATCATACAATATAAGGCTCAAAAATAAGATCGAAAAAATCACATCAAGTCACCCAAAACAACATTTTATTTTATTATACGATACTCATGATTTGGATCATTAAAACCACCTCTATATATCAAAAACATCTCATAATATCTGGATCCTAATTAGGATATTAATAAGTGCATGTATAGATCTATTAATATATAACAATAAATAAATGGAATCATGAATAAATCCAATGTGTTGGAAAATAATCTAAAAATCTCAATTATCCATAGATACTAAGGCATACAAGAATTGTAGAGGTTACATGGTGACACCCAATATCATTTATTTCTTCCCAAAATACAGCCTCACAGGGAAAGTTTGCCCTAGGGAACCTATTAGGATTCCATGTATTATCACAAATCAATGGAATCCTACATGGGAACCCATTAAGAATAGCTCTTGGTAGGGTCAAAACTCATAACTGAAGGGATCCACATACCATAACCCAATATCCTACGTATTATTGATATACATGACTAACGAGACATGCCTTATCATAAACAGTCTAGATATGAGACTTATCCCATCATAATATCATTTTTAATACTAAAGTCTTCTACTCATCCCATTCATCTCAATGCGCCAAAAGGATATAATATGTTTCAAATATCCTTACATGGCCAACTAGGGTCATTCTACTCTATTCATATGACAACTCAATATTTCGGTAGCTAAAAATTATTAAAATATGGAAACTATGTCATTCTATGTTTGATCCCACCACTCCATGGATTTTAATCCCATTAGAAATTAATTAATTATTTTTCTCTTGTCCACTAGAGGATAAAACATCCCTCTGATGTACCAGATTCCACAGTTTTCCTAAGAAACTTATGTATCTATTATATTGTATTTTCTATTTAATTATATAAACTAACAAATTAAATATTTATGCAATTTGTTTTATCTATTTATTGAATTTATTTATTTAATGGTCAATTATCAATAGAGGAAGGACTTCCTATTATATTCTAATAGGCACAACAATCAGGCATCTACCAAGGACCTCATACCATAATATGAAACCATTTAAAAATTTATTGTCTCAATATGATGACCCCACATGGGATTTCAAAGGCTCCTCCATGAACATCAGGATTACTACCATAGAACTTAGGCCCTAGACCAATCAATAAAAACATACTAATTAATGATAATCCAACCATAATTTATTATAAAATTACATTTTTCTCAATTTCATTCATATTTTTATTACCACTAGAAGGCTCACCTATAAAAAATGTCTCATTTAAATTATTCCAAATGGAAGATGAAAAATCAATAGCATCATCTCAAACCAAACATAGTTGAAATTCCCAACATGGTCAGGAAAATCAATACTAATAACTATTTTAATTTATGGAAAAACATAATAAATTCAATGTGATGATATAACTTATGGAAACATTAGGAAATGAAATTAATATTTCATCTAGGGTTTCTCCCATTAAAACCATGTGTGTGAACCCATAGATAATTCATATTCCCATAAGAATCAGTGTAATCGATACAGAATCCCTTTCTAGTGGAAAAACAATCGAGATGACTGGAGGAGGTTATATGAATAGATCAATAGAGCGAGTGGATTTCCTAGAATAATCATGAATATTTAATGAAATATATCTTGTAACCATGTATATAGGAGTGTTGGGAATGAGGAATTTCTCTTGTAAAATCCAAAATAAATGGAGAGGAGGTGGTTCCCCTATTAAAAATTGATTTGGGAAATGGAATTTTTAAATGTTAAATTAACATCTGATAGTTACATGACAAGATGGTGTCTACATTTTATATCATCCCTATAGCCCACCAAGCATAGGCTACATCCAATAATTCCTCAGTCACCTTGATATTTTTTTACCTCCTTTATAATCTACAATAAATCATTTATAGAACTCATACTCTATGAATTTTATTTTTAATCTAGGAATAAATTAAACCAATACACTAATTGAAAAATTAAAATCTCTATAAGTTCCAAGACCCATCCCTAAATATAGGGTTTTACACTTTCCACACCATAACACTTCTCATAACTATTTATTATCTTCAAATATTCCATTATATATCCCAACATATGCATGTCATCAAATTTGGAATAACTCGTCAAGACATGATTCCAAACATCAATCATGTTCCTATAGTTCAACTCACAATCCATGTAGATCTTTTTCCTATAACATGAACAACTACTATTATCATGTACTTAATAACCATGATTGAGCTTACCCAGACATTATTATTCCAATATTTCATCACATCATTACCTAAGCTGTCATTTTACTAATCTTCCATACCACCATTATACCAAAATAATTATAACTAATTTCTCTCAATAGTTCTCCACATCATCATAATTAATTATTGAAATAATATTTTATTATTCCACTATCATGATAATCATGGTTCCCAATACATCTCATGTTAACATATGAAATAGAGATGATCATAATAAATCACCAAGTCTCACTTACCATTTAATAGATAAACAATACGTGCCTCCACCATCCAATCATAACACAAGGATGCCATATCTTTCTCAAAAATCCGTATAATACTACTAAAACATACATGTACTATATGAAATTATGGGTCTAATATAGATTCTACCACACATAATCCAATTACATTATAAGACACTGATCAAGCATCCTTTGGGAAACCATTCTAAAAAATGATCATCTTCATCCACCAAGGCACACTAAATTTGTAAAACATGATTCCTTCGTCCCTAAAGGGGTATTGTGATAATTATCCCACACTACCAAAATATAAAACCAAAAATATAGTTCTATTAGATAGTTGATTTCCCCAACAATCCAAAATTAGTCATTGTGCTCTACCATACCATGACATCATCATACTAATAACCCAACAATTATTTTTTATTTCAATTAATCATATTCCCAATGATTCATTTTAGAATCCATATAGATTTTTTTCCCAAATCGACATCATTAATTCTACTTGTAATCTAGCTTCACCTATTCCTACTTACTCACTAACATCAAAATATCCAAACCAAAATTCAATGACTAATCCCAAACCTCTATGACCCATGTCATGTGATGTTTGTTACACACATGACTAATATCAATCTCTACCCTATGAGTATGTATTATTTATTTCCATACTGATCCAACTGCATGAAAACCACAATTGGACTATATCATGCCCGCCATTGAAAAAAATGATATATTGTGACCACACCCCCTCATACATTAGCACCATTCAAAATGAATATGTAACCTACCCCGGATTCACAGAATCCTTGGCTATGAAATTATATAAAATACATTTGAAACGAGGGTTACTAACCTCAAATGGACATTGGTGAACTCCCCGCCATATGTCCTTACTTACACTGCACCATGAGAATAAAATTAAGAATTTAATCCATAATCATATGTATGTCACCCCTTGTAAGCCAGAGTCACCAAATTTTATGTTTATTAGGCCAATAGGAATCTCCAAAAATTCCATAAGTCCATAGGCCACACCTAGATGACAATAATATTTAAATTTAGTATTCATCCATCCTAAAAATATCATTCCACCTAAAACGCATTTACAAACCACCTGCATATAGTGTCATATTATCCAATCACTAAAACGAAGTATAAAATTATTTGACTCACACATCATCTAATTATGATAACCATGTTCCATAAAATTTATATTTTCTCTAACTAGAATTCCCTAGGTACTACTACTCTGCAAAATCTGGAACTGCATATCTTCTATGGTGTACCTCAAGATCTCTCATTACATGAGAATCAACCCAACACTTTAGGTGACCAAACATGGCATGACCACATTTTTATCCAACTCTCGATTCCATACTAAATGCAAATGGATATACTTAATCTCTCATAACACTGCTAAATATTATTTTAATTTAACTGGTATGTGCACCATACCAGTATCTACCTTCAAATCCATTCTCAAAACAATGTAAGTCTACATCCCTATCATTCCCTGAAATAACACTCATGGTTCACTTCTCAATACATACCAAGGACATTAACATCCCCACACCATATAATTAATAGAACATTAAATTCATCGATCCCAACCTGAGGCATCTACCCACACCCTTCAACTATTAATTCAATATTATGTCTTATCCAACCCCTCTGAGGGATTCCATCAATCACACCATTCACAGAATCGCTTTAATGAAGAGTGTTGTTCAAGAGTCACTACATCACCCCATCTATTTTAAAAAGTATATCTCCAATTTTTATAACTCATATGAAAAATCTTATCCCCATATCAATTAGCCCACGACCTGAATCTTCTAATGGAACCACTTATATATTAAAAATATGTATAGAGATTAGGATCATCATTTTCGAATTGATTCGCAATGGGAATCCATATAATGAATTTCACCGACAAGAATCTGGATCTCATAAATCATTATTTTTATAACAAATAGTATCGTACTAGATGGTCATTATTAGTTGTATCATAATCCACAACTCCATAATATAGAATATTATTAAATGAAAAGTCGGGAAAACCATGTATAGGATGGTACTAACACATTAAATAAATTATATTGAGAAACAATGGAAAGGGTGTTTATAATTAGGGCTTCCAATTCCCATGATGGAATACAAGGGTCACTCCATGTCCCCTACATAAGAAAAAGGTCTTATCATTATAATAATCAGTTATACTACCATAGAATCCACAATAATAATAATAAGAAGAAAAACATACACAATGTGCTTCATTTTATTATAATTACATGAAGAACATAATTATAAAAATACCATATAATTTACAGCTAAAATATTAAATAGTTGGTTCTATCATCAATGGTATAAATTTCAATAACAATTTTATTTCATGTGAGTCCATATGTGACAAGAATGATACATGAGATGCCTCTCTACACCATTGGCTAAGAGTCAAATAAACAATTGGCTGCTTTCCAACATGAAAAAATCTAAACATTATATCAATCATGTCCCTAAAACATCATGCGAAACACACGAACTCGTAATCATATGAATATAACATTCCGCATTAGGAATGGCATTACCAATTTCCTAGTAACCATGAATTATTACTAGAATAGGTGTTTATGTTTAACCAGCCCGATATCCATCTCATGATAAATCAAATTTCAATATCAACTAGTAACCATATAAAAATATTTAAGACAAAGGAAAAGTAAAATATATTATACCAATTTGTAAAATCTTGACATAGAGACCACTCATCTGGTTCTAGGACCCAAGTCTAATTTGAACATAGCCCCTCCTTCCCAGACGCCAAATATAAGGCCTCAGCATAAACATTACATAATATTGAGTTAAATCAAAAATTTACACTGATGATATTTTTAGGTTTAGTGTTTTAGAGAATTAGGCCACAACTATAACATTACATATCAAATATTACAAAGTATACATGTCTACTAAGTATCCATTTTTTTCCAAAAATAGAAACTCTTAAAAGAAAACAATATTTTTTCTTGATATAAATCTTCATGAATTATTCCTTTCTCTTACCCCACCTTATACCATGGGAACAACTTTTCAAAAACATGGGATGATCATAAAAAGCTCAGGAAGGGTTATAAAAGAAAGAACGAAAACATTAGTTCATCAATACATACAAAACATAAGCTCTTTAACATACATCATGAATTAATATGATTTATGAATAACACATAAAAATGATAAATCATAAAAGAATCTTGTGAAATCCATATCATACATACATTTAAGTATTCATAGATACATATGGAGTTACATTTGGAATACTCATCATGGTATATTTCCTAAATCTCTTAGGAGAAACATTCACATTTCCCTCTGTCACTTTACCCAGTGCATTAAAGAGCTATCTCAGGCTCACCCACCCTAGGTTTTTCATTGAACCACCTTAATTTGTAAGAAATGAACAAGAACCATAACATTACCATAACACCTAAAACAAGAATAATGGAAAGATAAAATTTATATAAGGCAATAACAGTATATCATTTCAAGATATTGACATTGTCAATTCTTTCTCAAAAACATTTTCAATGCCATTTAAAACTTTTAATAAAGATATTTTTGATTCAAAGTGTCTCATACCACATTTAATATTTTATAGAAATTAACATTTTATTACATTAATATCCAAATAAAAATCCTAACAACCATTTTGAAAACATGGTCACTAATGAGAAAGATTTAGAAGAATAAATCATTAAGAAATTTAAAACAATGTTTTAGTTGAAGAGTCCCTTTCCACCTGAGAAAATAATTGTATAAGAAATTACTTGACAACTTTAAACAAAGATTATAATATCATTAGAATAATTAGATTCATGGTAAATTATTTCATAGTGAAGTATATACATTATATAAAATTGAATTTGTTCATAACAACAAATTAGACTAAATGGAATGTAAATTTATAGGAAATACATTAAAAAAGATCATATCTTTGGATTACGGATATATAAATGACATAAATATGTGTGAAAAATATAAATACATAAAATATAAGTGGATATTTAGTGTAAAAAAATCATATGTCATTCACACATATCTACTAAATATACTAATCCAACGAATTTCCCAGTAACACGTGCCCTCCATTCGAACCATCGCTCTTCACGGCTACAAATCTACCACATCCACCATCATAATTCACCGACTGAATCTAGCTCCCAAGCCTCCCCCTTCTGCATCTTTCCTCAACCGAAACAACCCGAGCTCGCTTCATGGTCTAACGTTGTCTACGATCCCTCACATTCAGAGAGTATACATCCCCTCCACCGGCTATCAACAAATCCATCTGCCATCCTTCAATCCCCTTACTCCATGCTTCCTCGACCGAAACAACCCCATATCACCACTCACTCTGTCACAGTCTATGTTCCCTTGTATTCGGATATCATTCTCATTCTATCCTTCAGTTTTCTGAGAATCCATCCACCATCTTCATCTCTCATCACAACATCCTTCATTGATGGAAAAAGAATCTACCTCACCTCTCCCTCTCTCGCTGTCGACGTTCCTTCAGAATCAGTGATCACTCACTCACCATCATTGTTACCCAAAACTCTACCGTATGTTTCTTCTCTATCTTGCACTATTGATATACAGTACCCAGTGCACAGATCTGTCGTATGCCATCTTATCTTGGAATTTCAGTTGTTCCATCTTTCTATATTCCACAACAAGAAGGATCCTTATCCAATCTACTTAAAATCCTAAAAATTATGGGATCAATTTTCATGCTATCATGTTTATTTTTCTGTTGATAATTTAAGCATCTTCAATTAAAAATTTTCAATTTTCCCTTTACGCATCTTGGTGTCTGCTAAAAGTACTGATATTACATAAAATTAAATTTTTTATCTGACATGATTATCTATTTGCACTGCACTTCCAAAGAAAACGCCATTCAATTACTGATACACTATTCACACAAACTCTATGAATTGTAGGAATTTCAGCTCTTTTTTACACTGTATAATATCTTCTAACAGGTGTTTTCTAATCTATTTATTTGTAGTAAACAATTTTCAGTGTATTATTTTCCCACGGTTCATCTAATTATCATTACTAAAACTGAACTCCTGTGCAATTAAACATCTTCAATTACATAATTTCAATTACCTCACATAATTGCTATTACCTCAATACACATCTTCATGTTTGAAAAATCTATGTGTATAACATCAAATACAATTACTTATCTGACTTGCTTACTTATTGGAAGTGCAGCTGCTAAGAAAACATCATTCACTTACTGCTTCACATATTCTACAACCTCTATGTATATGAAGAAATGTTGCTTTCTTTGACACCACATAATATCATCTAAAATGTTTCTTCTAATCTATTGAATTGCTGTAACGATTTTTCACATTATTATTTTGTCACGGTTCATATATTTCTCATTACCAACACTATACTCCAGTCCAATTAAACATTTAGAAATTTTTTTCCCTATGGATTGTGCATTACATTATTAGTACATTCAACTGTCCATATTTTTCTTTTCACACCTTGGAAATCATATATAACGAGAAGAATTGCAAACCTTTTTTCCCTATCAAGCTACGGAGATAAAATGCTACAGTCGAAGGACGATATGTATGGACAATAAAATGTTTGTTATTTCTCTAATGTGTTCTGTTTAAAAATCCAACTTACTTCCATTGATTCATTAGTAGTATTCATCATTATTTCCAATATAACATTGATGAAATCTAATGAAAATTCATCAATGACTTCTATTGATTTCTATAGTACTGGGTTACCTAAACCACTATCAATTGATGGCATCACACATGCATTCATAGACATGCCATTGTCATCTCTATCTGCTAATGGTTAGTTGTGATTTAATTAATTATAATAAAACACTACACTAAATAACTGGTTTCCATACTAACATAAATTAGATGTATGTAAGTTCTTCTTTGACCAAAGTGCCTATGAAATTTTTTCTTCCACAAAAAACAAACATTTCTTGTCCTAAAAACTATGTAGATTTAAGGGTACAGTAGAGCCAACTTATGAAAAAAAATCATAAATATGGTAAGTGCTCAGTTTTCTTCTCTATATCATGTCCTAAAACAAATCATTTATTTATTATATATATTCATTAAAACCAACACAATAATAGTGTCAACAGAAATTGAAATTTGTTTAATGAGATGTACAAAGATGTCAGGTACTACAAAAACTACCATATTTCCTGATGGAATCACACATAAAGTAGCACAAATTCTGTTATCATCATTTTATGTCAATGGTTAGGTCTTATTATACTAGAAAGAATAAAACATTAGACTACCAAATGCTTTTAGTTCTAACAATAATGACTAATACCTACCTTAATCATTGATGACAGTGCCTAAAATATCTGCTCGTCAACCGTATACAAACATGTATGGACCATCAAGCTCAAGAGATGCAAGTTTACATTAGAGGAATATTTCAACGGAATGACATAAAGTTTGTATGTCATCTGTTTTGTTTACATAAAATTGTATAACTAATTAACATGATACAACACAATGTTTGTCATTACAATGTTATGTTCTTTTATAACTGTGTTACTAAATATCATTGTCTCATTAGTATATCTCAATACAACTACCATCATAACTGTGGCAGAATCTACTATAGATTATTCAGTGACATCTACCAATATGACTTCAAATGATGTGACTAGACCACTATCAGTTTATGGCGTCACACACAGACTCACACGAATGCATTTGTCATCTCTCTGTGTCAATGGTTAATTTTTCTTATCTTTAACAAAATTGTACACAACGCTTGCAACTGTTGTCTATACTAACACAACTGATGGATATGTAACTTCATATTTGACAAAAATGATTCTCCTCAATCAAATAAAAACATGTATGGCCCATCAGGCACCCGACAAGAAAGGTTACCATGGAGACAACTAATAGAGGAATGACAAATAGTTTGTAAGTACTACTTTTTTGTTCACCGTATAATGTCCTAATTATTATAAACTTTTCAATATTTAATTTTATTATGTATTACAAGTTAACAGTGTCTAAAGCTACTAAAAATTATTCAATTATATCTTTCGATGAGTCTGCTACTCAAATAAATGAACCGGTGTCAACCTATGACATCCCACCGTAGGTCATAGGTAATCCTCTTTTATCATTTTCTATCAATGATCAATTCTATTTAAATTTCAAAATAAATAACAATACCATTAAAGCTATAGTAAATAGATCAAAAAAATTATAGTGAGTCTAATCTACATCTTATTTGAAAATAGTAATTGAACAACCATATCCTCACCCCACTACAGACATGAATTGAATGAGATACTCTATAGAAGAATAGATACAATAGAAACTCTTAATGAATGATTGACATATAGATTGTAATTTTTGTACATTATTCACTTAAAATTAGTGACATTAATAACATGGAATAAGCATATTTAATTACAGTGGCCACAAAATCAATGCGAACTCCTTCTGGAATATATTTAGTGTTGTGTATCGATCTGTCTACTATTAAATTTACTACATCGCTACCAAAAATTTGCGGCAGAGATGGAGTCACATGTATATTATAATATCTTTTATGTATAGATGGTTAGTAGTTTTTAAATTTTCTAGTTTCATTTATTACTATTCGCGAGGCAATTATTAATTAAATAAATTGCTAATATTAAACTTCTTAATTGAACACGGTGTCAGAACAATCTTCTTTTTGATCGACAATGTGTTCAGGAACAAACAAACAAAAACAAAGACCACGGGTCATGAAACTATCTCCACTACCATTCTGTATGTAGACTGTCAATGATTTTTTAATGAACAAAATGTTGGTTTTATAAACTCTACATTCACTGAATAACAGTTCTCTCGATTTTCTCCATTGCTTTAATTATTGATGAAGATATATCGTTATATAATTCGCCTGTCTCCTTAACACAGTAATTCCATCAATAGTATCTAATAGTTTATATCATGATTAGTAATTTTTTTTCTAACGGTTTCCTAAAAAAACAAATTCTGTGTTACAGATTATTTTCATGGTGGAAAAAATATAGGTATGTCGATTTAAAATATTCTCTAGAATTAGAAATCAAATTACGATTATTTTTTCCAATACATGTGAACCTAACATTTCTTCTTAATGAAAAGTCACTAGAGTATCATAATCTCGAGATCATAGGTTAGTGTGATTACTAAACCTGTATTACTAGTTCTATAATCAACCATCATCTTCTCATATTATAACTATGCTTTTTTATTAATATATTCTACTTTCTACTATATGTCAATTATATTATTCATATATTGGTGACCCTTATAAATTCTATTAATATTTTCACTCTTTTATGTGTTTTGATGAGAGAAATAATAACTACAACAATAGAAAAAACCTGCGTTTCTCACTAGGCTGATCGATGGGAAAAATATCTTTGGACTTAATATCGTCGTGTCTTGAGTACCTAAGGATTTTGGTATTCAGTTGAACTACCGTTGAGGACTGATCTTACCATGACCACATGCCTATTTGCAACTCAATGTTTGCATTCACGTCCATGGGTGGAAAGGTGGATAGGTCATTCAACAATGGTCTAGGTCCATGTATATTTAGATTACATGGAAAAAACTATCCTGGCATTGGTAGTTTTTGTCCACCTAATGGACACCTGTCATAGTTTTCACAACCATACATGTATGATACTTCACATGAATGTCAGAACTAGGTCCGTGAAATTGGGTATTGGTCTATTTCAACATTATGTACTAAAGTGTCAAACCGTTCATCATTTAATATTAACTAATAATGCGATAGATATATCATGGACGCTAGTAATCATCATTCAATTATTGACTACAATATTGTACTTAAACTACAATAGATGCTACATGAGCACAATGATTTTGATTGAGAATTCATAGGTTCAAGTGATGTTCTTAATCATTGTGAGGTACCAACATTATACCTATGTATTCTTAAAAGAATACATACAAGTGAAGCCATATATAACCTAACAAACACTTCTGAAATTTCTATTCTTATTGTTGGTGATGTTGAAGATCTCAACCAAGAATGTGATATCATCATTCAAAGGAAAAGAGGTGATTTAAAATGTATAGATGAGCTTCACCAATTATAACTTCCATTTAAATACCCCTTTTTTTATTGGAGGTCTCGATGGATATGTAGACAATGTACTGCATCGAGATACTCCTTTCACAACATGTATTGCACTCTAGAAGGTAATAATGAGAGAGTACTTCTCCTTTCACTTGCAATTTCATGAAAACAATGGATCAACCTTATTACATTGTAGAAGATTATTGCTGTAGTTTATTAGTGATTCTTATTCAATGATTGAGTCTCAATGACTATATTTCATTCGATTCAATCAAAAAAGATTGAGGGTTGAATTATACAATTGGTTGCAAGATGCATTTCTAAAAGGTCACCATGAATGGTTATCCGTGGCAAGTGTATCATTTAACCTTCATCATTTATCGGTGGACCCAAGAATATGATTCCGAATTACCAAGATGCAATCTTTATTTTTAATTGGTCAGGGTATCCAGATCTATTTATAACATTCACATGTAACCCAATGTGGCCTTAAATTACTCGATTTGTTAAAAAAAACAATCTTTGTCCAATTTATTTCCCATTGATATTATCTTGAATTTTTAAAATTAAGGTTTATCATCTAATGAGTGATTTATGAGAGGGTTTTTTATTTGGAAAATCACGGGCAGGTAACGATCTATATATTAAATTTTTTTTTCTGCATGTATATTTCCAATATTGTGTTCATTTTTTATCAAGTCCTTATCCAATAACTCTTTATTTGTAAATTTTGATTATAATTTTTTATTGTTGGATGTTATTTATACAGGATGCATTTCATGGTGGATGGTTTTCTTCTATTGCTGGATGGTTTTCAGGGCAGGTGTTTTTTTTTAGTTTTTCTTGATGGATGTTTTCTATTAGGATGGATGTTACTCATGATTGAATAGGAAAATTCCAGAGGTTTTTGATGCTGAATATTTTAAGGATGATTATTTAGCAAGAGTTTTTTCTTGATAGACGTCTTCATTGCTGGATATTTTGTTGTCCTTTATGAATTCCATGATACTGGATGGCTTTCAGGCTAGATGTTACTCATTTGATTTCATTTTCCCCCTATTTTTCAAGAATAAAAATTTACTATTTTGTTTGACCAAAAAGAGCTGTACTTATCCAACAACCGAATTATCATAAATGATTTTTGAAATCTAATAAGATACTCACTTTTTCTACTATGCCTCAGTCATCCTTCGCCTACTCTGCCTCCTGCTCCTCCGCCTCCACCTTAGTCAGACTTAATAAAGCGTATCATGAAGATCTTGATTGTGTTGATTCATCCACAGTTGGGTATGGAGTGTGTGTTGCTATAGAGACTGTATGTTAAGGTAAACAATTAGAAGCTCATCAATGTTTTAGTGTTCTAACTAACAACTTACTTACCTTCTACTATTTTTTATTCCAAGGTTTAAAATCTAGAAAATGTTTTATTGTTCTCAATAACATATATTGACTCTTCATCTCTATGTGTAATCTATGTATAATCTATGTGGGTTTCTATGTAGATGGTAGGAAGGTTTATTAATGCATGAAATCTTGAGATTGTATTGTGTGAGAAATCTAGAATATGTGTAATCTCTAGAATTTGTTCAGTCTATCCCCTCACCTATTTCTAATATCGGTTTCTTATTGTTCACATTAGATTTCACATATGGACTAGATTATAAATAGATTGCACACACAGTCTGGATAAAATTTGGAATTTAGAATGTGTTTAGTGTTCTCATTTCAATATCATACACAGTACCAATCATCTAATTATTTTCCCCATCTAATTTCATTCGTCATCTAGAATGTTATCTCTTCACTCCTAAAAAAATTCACCCCCTCCATGGCCATTAACATCTAGTTACAAGCCAACAGTGGAGCGCAGATGATCCAGATCTTTGACTAGTGGGACACATAGTACATCCCACTGGATTCCACAATTTCAGCCTATCGTGCTTATAACAGTTCATGGATATGATTAAACAAACACATTGTTTCCTTCTGGGTGCGGATGTAAGGTATCTGACCTTTTATATTGAAAAAAGGGGTTTTTCACATTTATTCATTTTGTTTGGTTCTGTTACAAGTGTTTGTGATTCATCAATTTTATTCATTGAATTATAATGATACATGGGATTTATGTATTTGAAGTTGATGAAGTGAAATACATATCAATATGGGGTCAGTTTTTATCAAATGGAGAGGTTTATTTTCTTATCCGCTTGAAATACTTTTTATAATTTGAATTTTTGTGTACTGAACTGCAGGATTTTCCAAAAAAACCATGTTCTATAATGAAATATGTTATGAAAAACATACGTTATGACAACTCCCAAAAATGGGTCAAAAAAGATACCTTAAGTGAATTAAACAGGTATGGTTTATGTTATAATTGTTTTTATTAAAGTGACTTTTCAATTTGAATTTTTTGACTATTATTTCGGTATCCTAATTACTATAAAATAATTTTTTTATAGGTAGAATTAACATTCTAGGATTGGGTATGAAACCCAATTAGGTGAGGGCATGATAAAATTAACTCATTTCTATCCAGACAGATTGTCAACTCATAGAAAGAGGTGATGGCTGATTGACAATTTATGTTCAAATTGATTGAGAATTTCTGTTTAGAGTGACTAACTATTTCTTTTATTTGGAATTTCTGAATAGAACATGGATATGTATGTTTCTCTATGGTGGTTACAAGGGTTCCATAGTTGTTAGTTAAGGTACAGTTGAAACATGTATGCTTCCCTTTGGTGATTGGAAAAGGTTATAAATCTAAATAAAGATATTCCCTTTAGTGGTTCATATTCTTCTAGATCTTATAGTTAGGTTTCTAAAACACGTGTATTTTCTTTTTATATTTTGACATATATTATATATAGTTATCATTCAGTTTAATTTTTACTAATTTTTGGGTATCCAGTTTACTCTAATGGAAATTTTTTATCATACATTCAAATGTCTCATATCCTTATTCCTCCTCTCACTTCAAATTCATCTCTTTTGAATTATATTTACAGGGGTTCTCTTTATATGGAGTTATATTTTTATTTAATTTTTCTAGCCTGTATCTATTCCAAGTTAATATGTAATTACCTTCAATTTCATTGGATTCAAAATAAAATCTATAAGATCATGTATTTTATTTCATTTGTTGATGGTTACTAATATGTTTTCCTGATCAGGAACCAATTTATTCAGTGTGTTAAGGATGATAACATCACAGTATGCAGCTTCTTCATTATGAGTTGGTTCCTATGGATGATCAGGTATGCACAATAATATCTATTTATATATTATATAATAAGTTAATATGTATAAATGTTCAATTTTTTTTTGAATTGTGATATAAAATTTCATGATGCATTATGATTCATTCTATCAAAAACTAATTCTTTTATTCAATGTCAGGTTGTCTGGTCTTCTAAAGTTATTGACAGATCTTTGATGAAGAGGCATGTCATGGTTGAATGACTCCACTAAAGGAACAGAAATTTTTTTCCCCACCACTTACCTATGAAAGGTCTCTATTAAATCAATCTTCTAAAAACAACGTCCCGAGACTATTCACATTTAGGGAAGAATCAACCAGTTTCAATTAGTCTTCATCTTATTTTTTGATTCAATTTCATATCGTCAATTTGTCTTTATCTTATTATTGTTTCATCTTTTTCTCTAATCTCTACGTCCTTACTTTCATATTGTTCCACATACATGATGAATAGTTTCACTCCGTTATCTTTTTTCCCGAACAAACCACTCATTCAATATTTTATTATTTCATTTAATTTCACATTTTCAATTTTCATTATCACAACCACTGTCTTGTATTTTATTTAACATTAACTTTATATTTTAGTTCATGAATTATAGTTATTATGATCAAAAAAGAATATGAATTCATATCTTCTTCCTCAATATTTAAAATTTCATATAATTTTACTCTATCATTATTCTTTGTCAACTGTTTGAATGGTTCCTCCATATTCTATGAACTATTATATCATTATCATACACCATTACATTGTGATTATAATTTATTCAATATAACTCTTTCTTTTCAAAATTTATAAATATTAATCTCTTATTAAAAGTAAAAACAGTAATCGAATATGCCATGAAATAGCATGGGTGAGTACTAGTTCTTATAGAAACAAAACCAATGAAATGGATATTTACCTATATGAATAAACAAAATATTATTCCACACATAATCATGGCATAATATAATCAATTTTTTATGCGTAAAACCCAATGGGTGAAAATTGAGATTAGAAATTACCTTAATATATTTTGTAGCCTAACAACATCACATAAAAATATATAAATTATGTTTATGTGAGTGAAAAGGGTCTCTCATAACGTGTAAATAAAATTTAAATATATAAGGATATAGAATAACATATCCAAAAACAATAAAATAGACATTAAAATACATAACTATGAAGAAGTCATTGACAAAATGATGAGGGTGAAAGGTTCCCTTACCTCGAGTCTGACATGACTCGTATGTACCTTGTTCATCATGAATAATAAACATAAGTTAATTTATACATGATTCAGAAAAGAAATTATGTTTATTATTCCTCTTAAATCACTTATTACCTTGCTATAACAATAGTTAATTATTTTAATTCATATCAGACATTTTGTAGATGTTCTGAACTAGAGTCGAAAATGAACTAGTTACAATTACAAATAGTCCACGTGGTGAAAAGTACATTTTCTCCAGAATAATATTACTAATTTAGATATCATATATATCATATATTTTCAGTTTATATGTATTTATAATATACCATATCATTTGTATATAAGATATTAAATGTACCGTTCATGGAGACGTTAAGCCGTACATACGCATGAACGCTACTTTAAATTTTTTCAAATTTATAAAGGGATGAAAACTAAATGATACATAGGTATATAATAATTCAAGTATAATATATATGTCATATATGTTTCAGATGTTCATTAATTTAGTTATTCATACATTCCATGTATAGCATGAATGAGTCATATCACATTGAGTGGGCGGTAGTCCACATTTCCTCAAATGAATTTGTTGTATATATATAAAATGAAAGGCATAAAAGTATGTTCTAAATGATATTTAAGTAATAATAATAGATTTAAAATAAATACCATATGTAATTATAGTTCCATAATAATGGCCTCTATGATAGGTGGTAGGAGAATATTGAACAATCCTCATTTCGTGAGGTAGTAGTTCACCGCCCATAGAAATAGTACGTTTTATACCCATTAGAAGGAGGTGTGTGTAATTTTAGATCAAATACTTCTCATAAAAAATCAAGTATATGAAGTATAATGGTGTTGTTATGTAATTGAACAAACAAGAATAGAATAGGGAGTGAAGAAATATTATAATGGAAAGGAATTTTAGAGAAGGTGCTGCCTCTTAAAACGTGTAAATATCTTTTATTTGATCCAAAATGCTTCTTTGAATTGCCTTATTCTAAGAGGAAATATTATAGGGGGAAGAGGGGGATGTTAGGATATTATTGGAGAAAATTTTGGCTGAGAAAATGGGCTTGAGAGGTGTGTGTAATGGGTTAGAGGTGGTGGCATTTTATAACCAGGGGCTCTTTTGAAAAGATTGAAAGTATTATTTTATTTTATAATGGTTTTTGGTTTCAAAAGGTCAATAACTAATGAAATTAGAAGATAGAAAGTATATAGTTTGAAATAAAATCATCCAATAATAATTTTATAGGTTTGTGAATTTTTTTAATACTTATCTATTTAATTTAATCCTTTTTTACTATTACAGTTTTCTCATGCATTTGACACTTTGAAAAAACAAATAGTTACCAAAACAGGAAAAATATCCAATTGAATATTCAATAATAAAATTTTAGACTTATGATAACTATTTGGAGAATATTTGATTTTTTTTGTAATTTTATAATACTTAATAAAATATTTTATAATTTAAAATAGGAATTATGTCAATTTTGACACTATTCATTTGATGAATTTTTTTAAAATCCATAAAAACATGATTTATTTGAAGAAACATCATTAATAAAAATATAAAATGTATCATTAATCCATAAAATTCGTGGATTAAAAAAATAAGAAAATTACAATTATTTTAACATTTATTATATCATTCATTTGAATAATTTATTAATGAAGCAATCCCTGCATCATCATTATGTCATAATTAAATTTAATTATCCAATCTATAAAAAATATAAATACAATACATTAATTAGGAAATATTTTTATATTTTAAATTATTATTTATAGTCAAATGGATAAATTATATAGCTACATATATATATTTTTTAATAAAAGATATATGTTTATGTTACATTTTCATTTAACATTAAATTAATTTTTATAAAATATCATTTTCACTTACAAGTGAATCCATGGGGTCCTAAAATCGACACAAGGATTCCCATAGTTAGAAATTTATCTTCAAATAGGGTCAGAACAAGTGTTAGGGAAATTTAATATTATTATAATATTACTTTTTACCCTTATTTATTAGATTTACCCTTTAAACGTGGTAAATAAAAAATTTACTGATGTTGTTATTTATAATGCATAAAAATAAAAGTTACCTATTTAAAAAATTTAGACTTCCTGATTCCAAATATGGAATCACTTTTTCCAAATTCAAAACACAAAAGTTTTAGAAATTAATTTAAAATTAATTATCGTTGTCAACACCAAAAATCATGTTTTTATAAAATAATAACTATAAAAATATTGACATTATTTTATGTCTAATTAAAAAGTGAAATTACTTATATGGACCAACATTTGATTAAATGGTAAAAAAATAATATAATTAATCTTTAAAACCAATAAAAATAATAATCTAACTATATAAATAATTTATATTAAAAGACAGTTTTGAATTAAAATGCAATATTTTTCACTATTCATAAAAAATGATCATTATCCGAAAATACCAAAATTTCATCCAAATTAAAATTTTATGTTCAAATTCTAAATAATAACTTTATATTTCAAAATATGTCATATAAAATAGAAAAAATATTTAAAAATGGTTCTCCATCAGAAGGCAGTAAAATAACCTTTTAAAGAATATTAGAGTATTTCATGCGTAAAATAGGATTTATTCCTATTTTAAGCCTCTAAAATTTGATGGATAAATGTAAAGAAAATTAACCAACATGTATAATCATATTTTAGTTAGTTATGTTCATTCCCTCTAATATAATGGATAGGGATTAACTACCATCCAAAATAATAACATTATTATATTATTATTTTTTGTATAACTCAAATTGTGTGAAACGTATGATTTCAAGGAAACCTATTGTTTCATGTTAAGTATGCTATTTGACAAAGACTCCTATTTAAATTAAATTTATTAACATATTTAATAATATTAATATATATGAAAATGTATTATTTTTTAATGACCTTGGTTGTTACATCCATCCCCCCTTCTCAAAATTTTGTCCTTGAAATTTTAAAATCGGTATTAGAAACTTCATTAAATTTCCCAAATCATAAAAAACAGTCAATAAAACTTCCACATTAAAAGAAATAAAGAGAATTACAATGGTCAACCAAGATAAACCATACCATAATTATATGAAAACATGGATATGGAGCAGTAACTATGTATCATGTTCTAATGGATAGTTATTGAAAACATGATCAGGAGAATGTTAACCACCGGAAAACCATGCACTTTTGATTGGTTATACGATCTTTGATTCCCCAGTAAAAAAAGTGAATAGAGAACAAAATTTTTTTAATTTAAATTTCATAAATTTTTGGAACATATTTCTGAGTTTGACTTGGAACATAAGGAAATATACTTACCATTCAAGTAGAGTTTCATCCTATAATAAATTTCTACCAGAAACTCATCTTTTCTCCAAATGATGAGTATTAATGATGACATGGTGATATTTGAATCACTAGAATAAACTTTTATATAATCATATAATCCATATAAGATGAAATATATATTTCCCATATCTTTAGATATTATACAATACTATATTTGTTAGTACGAGATCAGATAATCACCAAAAATGATAATCATTTATAAAAAGAAATAATACTCTTAATCTTACAAATTCAAAAAAAAAGATACCAAAGATCTACAAAAACCATTCCACACAAAATTTTCCTTAAATTAATTCCAAATAATCCAACAAATATAGAATTAAAAAATTCATAAGGATTTTATCACATAGTCTTCTTCAAAAATCATAACATTTACCTCCAAATAACATCGATTACTCATAAATTCTCATACTGAAAGTAATTAACCTAATCCAAAATTATCTATGTTAGGTTATTCATTTCTATATATAACCAAAATTTCAATATGTCCGCAACAAAAGCATAAAATTTCAACCCTTACACCACAAATGAAATCCCATAGTATTCTATTTTACTTTGTCATATAGTGTTTCCCCAAAAGAGAGAACATCTTCCAAAATAACCATTATCACATAATCATAAAATAAATTTTTTATAATAAGGATATCCATTAAATAAAACATATGTTAAAAAAATCAACTTATTCATGATCTATAAATTCAATTAAATAAAAATAAATTGTCATACTAACTGGGGACCTCACGTAGTTTAATTGTAGGAGATAAATCTCAATCACACTTTCTTTGTGGGTTCAATTTCTGTATCATTGTGTGATGCAATGGGTTGTTACACAGTCTGAGTGTGGTCCTATTTCAGAAATTATATAAATTTATAACATTCCAAAAAAGTGGTAAATTCCTAAAAAATAACAATAACATATTTTAGCCACCAATGTTATCTCATACCTAGCATTTTCATCCCAGAAAGTAATAACCTATAGTTGCCTCAAATTCAAGGATCCAATAAACCCAATTGGTTCTCTATAAAAATATCCACAAAAAATATATAATTATTCCTTGAATAAAATTTTCAAATAACAAACCTCAGGGTTACACATACTAGAAAAAGTATACCAAATTAATCCCATCATTAAAATAACCTTAATACCTTTATGTATTTCATCATCCTAAAATATACCATAACTCTTGAATCCATTACATGTATACTTATTACTCCTTAAACATTACTCATGATGCATTAACCATTATTTTCCAACTTATTATATAATATTTCATTACTACAAAAAAATCATGAATCATATCCTATGATTCAATAATGTCAAATAATCATCTATGAAATAATCCATATTTTTCATAGGTCATTTTCAGTTTCCTGATCTTCAATTGGAATGGAATTAGTAATTAGTAAACGCAAATTTGGATGATCCTAATGATCTCATTCCAAAAACATCTATGTAGGAAATATATTTTTATAATGACCATGCACACCACATTTAAAACATTCAATTAACCCCTCAAAAAGAACTACTTTACCTTTCATAGAGTCAACTGGACACTTTCTCTTTCCATGGAAGGTTCTTCCTTTATGACCCTCATTACCACATCCATAGAATAATCCCATCAATTTGATGCATTTTACTTGGTGTTTGTTTCCACATCCTTGATACATTGTTATTTTAATATATGTAATTTTATGGTTATTAAATAAACTCCATTGGGATTCATTTCCCATATATATGATGACTTATAGAAATCACCCCAGTTCAGATAGTCAATCATGACTCCAAATAGTCTGTTTGGAATAACCACAAGAGTTTTCATAGTAGTTCTCATTTAATTTTGTTGCTTATTCAAAAAAACCAACATAGTTTCCTTCATATCTATTGTTACTTTGGTGCATGAATGTTCCAACTATTTACTAAAAATAAAATGTTTAGTGTGAGTATATCAGTAAAATCATAATATAATATCTTTTGAACAGGATAAAAACTAATATATACTTATCCATGTTATCATAAAACTATTGAATTTATCTAAAATGACTGTGAATCATTCTAATATTATAACCATTATGGATATGTAACATATGCTTAAATAACACCCTAATCTCTAAAATTATCAAAACCTCCCTTTGATATAAACTATAAGGCCCCAACCTAAAACATTAAATAATATAGAGTTAAATCAAGAATTAAAATTGATGATCTTTTTAGATTTAGATTTTTAGAGAACTAGGACATAACGATTACATTACATATCAAATATTACAATGTAGACATATCTAATCAGAATCCATTTTTTAATAAAATTAAAACTCATAAAAAAATATTTATTTTCATGATATAAATCATTTTAAATTCTTCCATTCTATTAGTTTTTCTTTATACCCAGTGAAAAACATTTCTAATATTTAGGATGAACATAACAATCTAAGTATGGGTTATAAAAAAAATAATGAAAACATTAGTACATCAATACCTACAAAACATAATATATTTAACACACCTCAAGATATCAGAGGATTATAAATAACACATTGAAATCATAAATCATAAAGGTAACTTGTGGAGTCCATATCATAATAACATTGTAGAATTCATAGCTATGTATTGAGTTACATTTTGAATACCTATCACAGTATATTCTCTAAATCTTATAGAAGAAACGTTAACGTTTTCCTCTGTCACATTAACCAATGCATTGGAGAGCTATCACGGGCTCACCCGCCCTCAATTTATCACGGAACAACCCGTATTCGTAAAAAATGCCTCAGAACCATTACATGATCATAACACATAAAAAATCATAAAGGAAAGGTAAAATTTCCATATTGCACTCATGGTATATCATTTCAAGATATTGATATAATAAATTCTTTCTCAAAACCATTATCAATACCATTTAAAACATTTAATAAAGTTATTTTTAATCAAAGTGTCCCATACCAATATGAAACTTTTAAAGAAGTTAACATTTCATTATATTAATGTCCTTATAAATAAATCCTAAACCCCATTTTGAAAACATAGCCATTAATGAGAAATATTTATAGAAAAAATATTTAAAACATTTAAAACAATGTTTTGGTTTAAGAGTATATTGCAACATGATAAAATAATTGTATAAAAATAATTACATAATAACATCAAAAAGTCTTATAATATCATTATAATAAGGATATTCATGATATAATATTTCAACAGTAAGTATATACACCATATAAAAGTTAATTGGTTCATAACAATAAATAAGAATCAATTGAATGTAAATTGAGATAAAATCCATTACAAAGATTGTATCTATGGATTACGGATAAATTAATGAAATTAATATATGTGAAAAATATGAATAAACCAAAAATAAGTGGATATTATGGTTAAAATAATCATATGTCATTCACACATATTCTTATAAAAAACCAATGACATGGATATTTAACTCAAGAAATTGAGATTGAGTTATGATTTCCATAACTAAATTCGAATAATTGACATAATTTTTTTCTATGGGGTAATTATGTGTTGAAATATTATATCAACCCAAAAATAAGTGGAAATTACTAGATATAAACATAAATTTATTCCCCAAAAAATCTTGTCATAATATAATCAATGTTGTATGTGTAAAACCAAATGAGTGGAAATTGAGATTAGAAATTCCGTTATGAAAATTTAACAGCCTAACGACGTCACATAATAATTCATAAAATGAATTTATGAGAGAAAAATAGTCACTAGTAACATGTAAATAAAATTTACATAAATAAGGATATATAATAACATATCCCTACATAATAAAATGGAAATTAAAATACAAAACATAGAAGAAGTATTTATCTAAAAGACAAGGGAGAAAACATTCCTTTCCTCGAGTTTGACTTGTCTCATATGTTCCCTTTATTCCTAAATATTATACATTATTTAATTTATACTTTATTTATAACCTTTTAAAATTTTATTATTCCTTTTATATCACTTATTACCATGATATAAAAATTAGTTAATTATTTGAGTTCACATCGGACTATTTTTCGAAGTTTAGAACTTGAGTTGAAAATGAACATGTTATAATTACAAACTGTCCTTGTGGTCAAAAGTACATTATCTAAACGATTATGTTCCTAATTTAGATATCATATATATCATATATATCATATATATCCAGTATATATGTATTTATAATAATCCATATCATTTGTATATATCAAATGATATGCACGTTTTTTGGAAACTGTAAGTCGTACGTGCACATGAATGATACTTACATTTCATTTGCATATTTAATGGAATTAAAAAATGATAAATGGTATATTATAATTAATTTTTCATATCTATGCTATATATTTCATATAATTTCATTAATTCCATCATTCATACATTCCATGTATAACATGAATGATTCATAATACTTTGAGGGGGCAGTAGTCCGCACATCCTCAAATTAAATTATCGTTTATATACAACATGAATATAAAAAGGGATGATTTAAATGAAATTTAAAAAATAATATAGATACAATAAATACAATATATAATCACAATTCCATAATATTGGACACCATGAGAGGTGGCATAAAAGTATTTAACAATCATCTTTTCGTGAGGCATAAGTTCACCGTTTACAAAAACAGTATGTTTTATGACCATTAGACAGAGGTGTGTGTAAGTGTAGTTCAAATAATTATCATAAAACAACCTAGAATATTTAGGATATTGGTTTTTATATGTAATCAAAGAAAAAAAATAAAATAGTGAGTGAAGAAGAAGAATAATGAAATTAATTTTTGACAAAATTCTACCTCTTAAAATCTGTAACTCTCTTTGATTTAAAGCAAAACGATTTATTCAATTTCCTTCTGCCTAGAGGAAATATTTTAGGAGGAATATGGTGATTTTGGGAGATTATTGATGTAGATTTTGGACGAGCCAATGGGCATGAGAGGTGTGAAAAATGCGTTAGAGGTGGGGGCCTTTTATATGGGGGAGGAGGGGATCGTTAGGAATGTTTAAAAGTATTATTTTATTATGAAATGATTTTTTGATTCAAAAGGTCCACAACTCATTAAATTCTAAGATAAGATGGATGTTGTTCAAAATAAAATCACCCAATAGGAATTATTCAGGTTTTTGATAATTTTTAATCCTTTTATTTTTTATCTAACCTATTTTAATTTTACAATTTTGTCATGCATTTAACCCATTGGGAGTCAAAATAGTTACCAAAACATAACAAATATAAAATTAAGGAGTAAATAATAAAATTTTAGACATATAATAACAATTTTTATAAATATTAAAACATTTTTGGAAATTTTATAATATTTAATAAAATATTTTATATTTTGAAATAAGAAATATGTCAATTTTGAAACTATTCATATCATAATTTTTTTAAAATCCATAAAAACTTAATAGATTTAAAAAAAATATTAATACAAATATAGAATGTATATATCGTCCATAAAATTTGTGGATGACATAAAAAAAATTACATTTATTTAAACATTTATAATATAATTTATTCGAATCCTTTAGTAATGAGGAAATCACTACATCATCACTGTGTCATAATAAAATTTATTTATTTAATATCTAAAAAATATACATAAAATACCATTAAAAAATATTTTAAGATTTCTAATTAATATTTAAAGATGAAAAGTTAACTTATATAACCCAATATTAATTTTTTTTCTAAAAGATATATCTCTATACTACATTCTCCTTATCTTTAAATTATTTTTTTATATAATGTCATTTTCACTTAAAAGTGTCTCCATGGGGTCCCAAATTAAACCCATGAAATCTCATGGTAAGACATGTATCATAAAATAGGGTTTGCACATGTGTTAGGGTAAATTAGTATTATTATAATATTATTTATTTACATTTATTTAACAGATTTACCCTTTAACCATGGTAAATAAAATATTAACTGAAGTTACTCTTCATAATGTATAAAAATAAAAGTTACCTATTTACAAAATTTGAAAATCCTGATTCAAAATATGGAATCCATTTTTCCAAATACAAAACACTGAATTTGTAGAAATTAATTTAAAATTAATTTCTATTGTCAAAACCAAAAAATGTGTTTTTAATAAATAATAACTATCAAAATATTGATATGTGTTTATGTCTAATTAAACATTGAAATTACAAAAAATGGAAAAAATGGATTAAATTTTAAAAACATAATATAATTACACATTAAAACAAATAAAAAGAATAATTTAACTATAAATATAAATTAGATTAAACAATGGTTTTGAATTTAAATGTAGTATTTTCACTATTTATTAAAAACAATTATCAGAAAACTACACCAAAAGTTCATCCAAAGTAAATTTTTTTGCTCTGCATCTAAATTAGAATTTTATTTTCTAAAATAGAACATATAAAAGTGACAAAACTTTATTTAAAAAGGGTTCTCCTTCAATAGGATGTAAAAAAGACATTTCAAATAACATTAGAGTATTTCATGTGTAAAATTGGATTCATTATTATTTTTAGCCTCTAAAATTTATTGGATAAATTTAAATTCATTTAAAAAACATGTATAATCATATATTAGTTAATTTTATTCATTCTTTATAGTACAATGGCTAGACAATAAATACCATGAAAATTAATTATATAATTATTTTATTATTTTTTTGATCTAACTCAATGTTGTGTGCTACGAAAGTCTTCAAAGAAACATGTTATTGAATTTTGAGTGTGCTATCAGAAAAAATTTCCTCTTTGAAATAAAATTAATATCTTATTCATAAATATTAATGGATATAAAAATGTATTATTTTATAAATACCTAGGTCGTTACACTAAAGGCTTCTGACTAACTACATGGATCTACAACGGTATTCTGTGGTGACTATTTCCCATATATCAATCTTTTTAATTTTAAAGGAAATATCATTTTACGTTATGTAATTCCTTGACACCAGACTCTTGGAATCAGTACATTATTTTACTACATTGTTATTTTTACAAGGAAGCAAATCCCGAAGGACCATTCAGTTTAGCAGTACTTGAATCCCAGATTATATACATGGTTCCCATAATACATTGGTAAAATGAAATAAAAATCATGATACATAATAAATAAACAATGGACATAATTAATTATTCAAAGACTACTTCATTATTACCTAGGAAAAAGAAATGTAATAAGTTTGGGCTCAAATTCATTGTATGGGTAAGTGTAGTGGAAAAAATACTGAATCAAAAGGAATAAAATAATATATAATAGTAAATAACTGATAAAAAATTTTGTTAAAATTATATGATAAGGAAAAATACACATGGTCGGGTAATAATATGTAACTCATTCCTTCTAAATCAATAAACATAGAATGAAATTTATCCAGAGATATATCGACACAAAATATCAAGGATGTATATTAATTGAATCCTAAAAATGAAATGCATCAATAGTTTTGTCGATGAAAAATCTCGAGGATGAATAATAACATAATATAAAATAAAAAATTATTAAATATAGTATGTCATGTTTCCTTGTTTCATGGTACATTTACCATTAAATCTTTTACAAGATGGTTTAAAAAAGGTCTGGTAAAAACTAGTATGATTTGGTCAAAAGATTTATCTCCTAATACGGCTAATGCATCGATGGTCTATCTATAATTTATCTAATCCCATTTTATTAAAATCCATATAATTTATCATATTCAAGAATAATTTTCCTTATTAAAATGTATCCATATTGAATAAAATATATGGATTTATCAATAATTCCAAAGTTATCCAAATTACTGTATAGTGAACATCGTATTTATACTGATATATAGTATAGGCAACAATAATATCCATTGAGTGTGAGTATGGATTTTCATGTTAATTTAAAAATTAAAATTAATTATAATAAATTTATTGTTTTCCAATAAAATGTTTACAATGGCACAATGTCGTGATATTTCAAATATAATCATTAATAATATGTTTTGTTAAATTAAATATTAAATATCCCAAGTGTCCATTTTAACTTCAATCATTTAATTCATAATCCCCATGAAGGAAATTATTTCATTCCTTGAAGAAATAATATTCCTGATATAATATAAACAAGGGGTAGTAGATACACTATAAAAAAGAAGTGTGTGGAGTATAGGGTGTATTCCTTAGAAAAAGGAAACTAAGACAAATATCTCTTACCTTGTGTTTCCTTTTGGGTGAACATCCATTTTATTCTTGTATAATAAAATTATGTAAAATCAATACATTCTTGAGAACATTATTCATTTTTATCATAAATTTTACTTCACTTATTACTTTCTTTAATACAACTACATAAACAATTATGTTTACATAATGTTTTATGACCAATTTCGGTTTATTTGTCCAAAACAACTTTGGAAGGTAAACTATTTTCAAAGTCATCAATATATAACATATCCATAATAATAATCATGATATAATTATCATATTAAAACATCAATTATAGTTTCATAATCAATACATAAAAAATATTATGTAAAATGAACCAACGTTACAATCATGGAGAAGGTAGGTCGTATGTACGTATGAGAAATGTTCTCATTTTTTGATGATCATTATCAAAAGAAGGTAAGTAGAATTCTATCATTCCAAAAAGATAAAAATATAATTAATACTTTATTATTTATTCATATATACATATATATAAAAATTTTGTTATTTAAAAGGAATCAGATCGTTTTGATGAGGCGGGAGTCCACACGTCAATGACTGACATTATCACTTTTTAATTTGTGAAAGGATAATAAAGACAATGATATTTAAATATATATATTTACATAATTTTAATTATGTCATGAATATAATATATATATGTTTATTGTCTCATAAGATCAATTATAATAATACTTAATATATTCCATTGATTGTGTGAATGAATCACATCGCTTTGAGTGGGCGGCAGCCCACACTTCCACAAACGATGTTATCATATTAATGTAGAAGTGAAAGTATAAGGGTATGTGTTGTAAACAAATTAAAGATGACTAAATTACATAATAAAAATAATATATAATAAATATAAATTATGTTTCCATCATAATGGCCAACCATGATAGTTGGAAATAGTAAAATGAACAATAATCATTTCATGAGGTAGTAGTTCTCTGTACACAAAAACATTATATTCATTACAAATTATAAGATTTTATGTGTAATTTTAGGAATAAAAATTCAAATAAAATCATTCTAGTATGATCAAAATACTATATCTTGATTTTTTCATATAATAAGAAGAGTATAGAGGTCCAATAATTTAAATGAAACTAAAAAATCATAAGAGAATACATGAACTCTTATTTGGGTACCATCTTTTTGTTTGAATAAAAATCATACATGGATTGATTTATTACAATTTAGTTGATTCTAGGATGAAGGGAGGGATATTGGAGAGTACATGGGAATATATTTTTTAAAATTAATAGGTTTGAGGGGTGTGATTAAGTGGGATGGGATGTGGCCTTTTATAGGGATGGAAAATGACTCACATGATTTTTTTTAAAAACAGGATAGTTATATAGATATTATTACACAATAAAAAGTAATACCAAACAATAAATACACAATAATGGAAGGTTTATAAATGAAATATTTCTATAAAATTGGTTTTTAAAATTTTTATAGGTCATTTGGGCCCTTAAGTTATTGTTTTTTTCCTTTATTAAGCTTAATTTTTCTGTAGTCAATATAATTTATATTAATCACTTTCACTAATCAATTTTTTCAGAAAATAAGCTTATATGATTATAACTAAATTATAATCTTGATTAGAAAATTTTACGACTTTTTTTGTGAAATTTTATTCACATAATATGGAAAATTAATATTAATGATAATCTCACAAATAGGCAAATTAACTGGATTTAGTAGAAAAATGTTCAAATGTTTGTTACGTTTTTATATTCAATTTTAAAGTTAAATTTAATTTAATGAAATATATCATATTAATAGAAGTATATTGCTTCTAAATTTTCCTTAAAACAAATTCATTATAAAATTTAACATTAATTATTATTTAAATAAAAAGGCGGTTTTCAACTAAAATGTAGTACTTTTTCACTATTCATAAAAAATTAACGTTCCTCAGAAAAATAAAAAAATTAAACATAATATATATTTGAAATAAGGAGTTCCAAAATTAAATTTATTTTATCATATAATAATCATATATGTGTAATAATTCTTATTATAAATAGGTTCACAAATAAAAGGCGGTAAAAACGCTTTAACAAAAATATAGGTTTTTATGTGTTAAATTTGTTCGGTTCAAAACTTGCTCTCATAAAATCAGTTGTATGAATATAAAAAAAATATTATTATTTATATAACATATATATTTCCTTAAAATAATTAAATAATTGTATTTAATTAGTTTCATTAGGAACATACACCTTTAGAAGCAGAAAAAAATTTCAATTTATATCCAACATGTTTTTATTTCAATTTGACATTAATTGATAACCCATGACAAAATTATATATTTATATTAACCACAAATCATTATAAATTATGTAATAAAATTCATGAACACTAACATAACATCTAGGTTATATCATATTATATTAAAAAATAATATTTTAATGATACGTTGTCATTTAGTGAAACTCGGTCATGCGTGTAATGAATGCTATCGATGAAGGTCGCTCATGCGTGTTACAAAATCTAACAATTTGTTTCATGATTATATAAAATATGATTTAAGTATTAAATATATTAAAAATTATCTAGGTATTATATTCTGTTATGCGCTTGGTGTCATTTTTTATACACGATATCAAAAAACAAGGTTCTTACTTTAGAATCTCAGTGTCTTACATCCACCCCACCATAATTAAAATGAATCCTTTAAAATTAAACCTGATCTTGATTATTAGGGATTTTAAATAATTTATTGGTGAAAAATCACAATGTAAACAGGTTTAATAACACCTAATATTAATAAGAAATAATGGAAAGTATAATGGTCACGTATCAAGGTTCTATAGTTGGAGAACATAAGAGGGAAATTAAAACATTGATACAAAAGAAAAAATCGAACAATAATGTTCTGAAAGAGAGTGATAGATAACATGTTCATATAAAAGTTGTATACCCCAAAACCATAATCCATTGGTGTCAAAAAAATCTATTGATATCATTAAATATGATGATAATAGGAAAACATTTTTTGTTACATAACCCCCAAATCTATAGTTAAGAAATTCTTACCCACTATAAGAATAAAAGTATATATATGTTTCTACAAACATAATATTTTCCTATTTTTACACATTGATCTATTTATACATAATCTAATTGCACATGATACATCATATAGTTTTGTAATAAATTAACATTTAAAATTTCTTATATCGATTAACCACTTCATAAATGGTTATCATTTCCAACTGATTATGATCTAATCTCTTATGAAGGGGAGACACTAAATTTCCATAATGAAATTATCATTATCCATGTCAACATGATGTAGCACTAAATTTTCACATTCAAAAAAATGAATAATACAATCATATATCCTCTTGAAATATGGTAATAACTGAAATCACCATAAAAACTCATTGGAAAGATGAATTATTATTTATTCTATAAGTAAGAAATGTGGTATTGGATTTATCCCATTAATCACTAAGTGCTGTAAACTTTAACATTGATAGTATATACCACATCCTGACAAGTAATTAATCTATTCAAAGGTAGTCGTTGCTTACCCTTATTAATCATTTCTTCATTAATATATTAACACCAGGAACATATTAAGGGTTTTATGTCCCTCAGACATGGGTTTTTCTAAATGATTAACTTTCAACTAATAATCATTTATATGTACCATTCCACATGTGATGTCATGTACTTAATGGAAAATTACTGCATTAAAATCCTCATATATTCCATAATTATTATAAATAGTACATTGCTGATAAAATATTTAAATAATATAATTATTTAATAGGCACGTTAATCATTCAACTTCATATATGGAAGTACAATTACTTGATTATTATCCAATCGAATCATTTATGATATATTCTTTTGTTGCTTGAGGCATTCACCTTTATAGAATCCCATTTCCAAGTAGTTGAAGAATCGTATGTCAGAATCCTTTTTCTTACCCTTGCAATAAAAATCATGTTGACATTTTATTCAATATTTTTAGAAAACTCCCATTAATTTTAAGGATGTACCAATGTGTTTCTTTCCACAAGTATCACATGTGGGAAAATCCTTCCTTTCCTCCCTTCCTTTATCCATATCTTTCTAAGACATCCTCTTGTTCTCTTTCTTCCCTTCAAATCCATAGGACTTGAAGAATTCATTACTTATCATGTTAACATGTGATATTATTCCCTTATATGATGAGAATTCTTGGGGGATAGTATCCTTTAAAAATATTGTATTAAGACCATGAAATATATGATCCTTCTTTGGATGACGTGCATTGGTGGGGTAATCATTCCTTATACTAGGATCCATTTCAAAAAAATGTAATATAATGGATTAGCTCTTAAATATATGAAATGTGTATAACTATAAATATGGTATACTTGATAACATAAATTTAAGAATGCGGAATCCTTTAATTGTAATATTTAGTTAATTTGGGTGAAACATTACTTTTAAGTCCTACATAATGGTTGAAAATGAAAATGTGAACTATCCAAAAAAATCCCCTAGGAGTGTCAATCATTTTGCGCAATAAGTCCAATTTTCATGTATGAGGTTACCTTGAGTCTATCTCGGAACACCTTGTTAGTGTTATTTTTCCTAGGAACATTTGTTCTAGAACAAAACCCACTTGTAGTATTCATACATTGATGTATTGATAAGAATACCCACATAATCACCACCTTGTCATAATTCTACAATGTTCATTCATACTTATCCATAATTTCAAATATAGGGTTGTCATCTCTAATATATGTTATCAAAATCTAGTTTCTATGGTTATTTATAAACTTCATTTGATAGAAACTGTAAATCCTCATCCCTAGAATCCCAGAGAAAGTGAATTATTTTATAACATTAGAATTGTTATAGGGAATCAAATCCCAAATAACTTTTCAGTTTAGTAGTGTAGGAAAGATAGATTACCAACATCATTCCATAATGCATTAGGAAACAAAAAATACAATCATGATAATAAAAAAAGTAAGTAAACTTAGTACTTGAAGACTTATCCAAATAAATCTTTTTCAGGAAATAGGGATAATAAACATAATTAGGGTGAGCTCAAATTATTAGCAAGGGTAACTAAGGTGCAAGAAATAATGAATCAATAAGAATAAATTAACATGTAAATGTGAGTAAATGATAAAAATTAAATTAAAATAACATGATAAGGGAAAATAAATATGGATGTGTATGAAACTGTAACTTATTCTATATATCAGTAAAACGATAATGAATTGTGTCCATAGATATATCGGCACAAAATCTCATTGAATAATAACAACAGAATGATTGAAATGAAATGCATCCATAGATATGTCGAGAAAAAATTTCCTTGATGAATAATAACTAAATATAAAATTGGTATATTTTTAATTGTTGTATTCATTATTTCCTTGGTACATGGTACATTTACTTTTAAGAAAATTCACAAGACAGTTGACCAAATGTCTCGTAAAAACCCATCTAATATTTCAAAATGATTTGTCTAATGAGACTACTGCTGCATCAAGGGGATATCTATAACTATTCCCAACTAATGTCATATAATTCCAAATAATTTATCATATTCATCAATACTATTCCATATCAAAATTTATCCTCATTGTATAGAAGACACAATTTTTTTAATAACTCATCAATTAATCAAATAACTGTCAAATGTACGCCATGCGTAGAATTATATACACTTCAAGAAATAAAAAATATCTATTGTGTGATAATATGGATATTAAGGTCAATTTCCAATGAATTATTATTATAATAAATTTATTATTTTCAAGAGAAAGTTAGAAATCACAAAATGAAGTGATATATCAAAGATATCCATTAAGATTATGTTTTAGGAAATTAATCATTAAACATCCCAAAGTTTCCCATACAACTTGAAATTTTTAATTAATAATCCCTATGAAGGAAATATTTTCATATAATGAAGAAATTTCATTTGGATAATTTGAATTAAAGGGGTAGTATATACAATATACAAAATAATTTTGTGGGGGTATATGGTGTATGCCTTATGAAAAGAAATATCAGACAATAATCGATTACCATGTGTTTCATTTTAGGTGAACATACTTTAACATCTTGTATAATATATCTATGTTAATTTTATCCTTCCTTGAGATAATTTTTCATGTTTTTCATTACATTTATTTCACTTACTACTATGTTTAATAAAACTGGTTAATAAACTATGTTTATATATGGTGTTTTGACCAAAATCATTTTATGGATCAAAAACAACTTTGGCAGGTAAAATATGTTCAAAGGAGTCCATATATGACATCTAAAAAATAATAATCATGATATAATAATCATATTTATTTATCAATTATACCTTTCAAATCTATCATTAAAGCTGGTTATGAAAAATAAACCAATTATACCAATATGGTGATGGTAATTCGTACATACACATGAGTAATAATCTCATTTTTTGATGATTGTTGTCGAATTAAGGTAAGCAGAATAATACCTTGACAGAATGAACATATTATCATGAATACTATATTATTTATTAATATATACTGATATATAAAATTATCATGATGTAAAAGGAATCAAATCATGTTGAGGAGGCATCAATCCACATGTCCATTACAGACATTATCATTTTTAGTGTGTGAAAGAATAATAAACTAAATTATGTATATATATATATATTTCCAAAAATTTAATTCTATAATTCATATATTATTTTTGTTTTTTATTCCACATATATTCAATTATAACCATTATCTTTAATTTTGTGAATAGATCACACCGCTTTGAGGGGGTGGTAGTATACACATTCTAAAAAAATGTTACCATATAAAAGCAAAATGGAAATTATTAAAGTTTGTGTAGTAAAATAATTAAATAATATTAATTAAATAATAAAAATAATATATAATATATGTAAATAGTGTCCCCATCATAATGTCTAACGATGAAAGTTATAAATTTAAAAATGAACAATCATTGTTTCGTGAAGCCATAGTTTGCCATACCCAGAAACAATATTTTCGTTAGCTATTAGATGGTGTTGTGATTATGTCTAGGTAGAACTATCAAAATAAAACCAATTTGGTATATTTAGATTAATTTTTTTATGTAACTACAAAATAATAAGAGTATAGGGGTTGATGATTAGAAATGTATCTATAAAACTTGAGAGAAGATGTTACCTCTTAATCTACAAAGTGATATTGGATTGAACAAAAAGATTTTGTTGATTCATTTCTCAAAAGGGGATTAATATAGGTGGAGGGGAGGTATTTTTTGAGGCTACATGGGAAGATATTGTTTGAGCATAATTCATTTTACTAGTGTGAAGAATTTAGAGAGGTGGAGGCCTTTTATATGGAAAGAAAGCGACTAACATGGAATTTTATAAAACAAGTTATCTATATACATGTTACTGCCTAATAAAAATTCATAAAATACCATAAAAACATAATAAAATACGATTAATGGTAGTGATATGGCCATAAAATGGGTTTTCGAAAGTGGAATGGACATTTTTGTGCCTATGTTAATGATTTATTCATTTATTAAACTTAATTTTTTCATAATAACTATAATTAATACTAATCACCTTTACTAATTAGTTCAGTGAGAAAATTGTTCATATTATTAGACACTAAATATTTTTTTTATTTAAATGGTCTATTTATTTTTTCCAAAATTCAATTCATAGAAGTGTGAAAATTAAGATTAATAGTAATCTCACAGATGGAATAATCAAATATTTTTATTAGAAAATTGATCTAATGATTGATATTTTTTTATATTAAATTTCAATGTGAAATTTATTATAATGAAAAAAATTGTATTATTATATTTATAATTTCTGTATTCGAACCTTAAAAGTATTAATATATAATATAACATTAATTATAATTTTAAAAAAAGCTTTTTTTTTCTAAAATGCAATATTTTTTCACTATTCATAAAAAATGATGCTACTCAGAAAAATACAAAAATTCTATCAAATCAAAATTTGAAATTTTAAATTAAAAAATGACTTTTATTTTATCAATTTAAATTCATTAAAGTGTCAAAATTTATATTTAAAATATGTGTTTCATTAAAAGTGGGTAAAAATGATTCAATAAAAATATAGGTTATTATGTGTAATATTTTTTTAGTTCTTATATTATGCTTATAAAATCAATTAGATGTACATGAAAATTATATTATTGAATATATAACATATTTTTTTCATTAAAATCATTAACTAAAAGTATTTATTTTGGTTTATTAAGAGAAAAGCCTTTTAGAAGCATGAAAATAAAAAATAATCTTTTTTATATAATTGGTTCTTATTTTCATTACTCATTAATTAAAATCCCATGAATTCATTTTATATTTATATAAAACATAAATATTCACAAGTTATTAATAATCATCTTTTACACTAACATAATCACTAGGTTATATCATATTATATTAATTAACAATCTTTTAATAATACATTGTAATTTGGTGAAACTCGGTCTTGCAAGTAACATATGCTATTGATGAATATCGATCATATTTTTTACAAAATCGAAATTTTTATTTTAGGATTATATATAATGTATTCAAAATATTAAATATATTATAATGTATTATGATATTATATTACCTTATGTGCTGGTGTCACGTGTCATACATGCAATCAAATTCATGGTTCTTACTTTATAATTTAAAGGTGTTACACTATACGTAATCCAAACCCATCAAATTATTCATGGGATAATAATTAAATTACGACATACAATAATAAAATATATATCTTTCACTAAGATAATCTCATATAAAAAATAAAAAAATAAAGAGGACTGGAAAAGTGATTTTACCCACAACTATATGCATCACATCAAATCTAGTCGTTCCATTCGAGCTGTTCTACCTCTAACTACATATATCAGGCCCCAAAATAATCTATATCTGTTATATGATGAGATTATACTAAATTATACATGGTAAATGGTGGTTTCATAAATTTTTTAGTGTAAAATTCATATAAAAACTACCAAAATCTGGATACCAAGTATCACTTTTTGTAATCATAACTATCACATCATATCAGGCTCATAATAAGGATCCTATAAAGAATATACTGGAATACATAAATTAATACTAATTAATGAATAAATAAATTACTATGGGTGGTAAATCACCCAAACCCTTCATCACATTCCATATCCCCTTAGTCTTCTCTTAAAGGTATGATATCTTAGGTGACACCGACCACCATCTTTAATATTCGAGGAATAACCCTCATAGGATCAGCCATTGATCAACCACCTACTAGGGTCCCATAGTTCTTCACACATCAATGGTATCCTACAAGGATTAGCCATTAAACAACTCATATAAGGGTTAAAACCTATCAATTATGGGTAACACATCCCATAACCTATTCTCTTATATTATTAAACATCTGTGTCTAATGGGATAATATTTATCGAGAAAATAATTGAGATGGTGCATATACCATTTAATTTTAAAAATTATATTATATAACTCCACTAATTCCACCCCAATCAATAATCTAATTGGATCTACGGTTCTTCATGGGTCCTCACATGGCCTACTCAGGTAGTTCCTCTCATGTCATGTCATACCAATTTATAGGGTTAGAAGGAATCCTACACGATGCATACTACATTATACCAAGTCATATAGTACCACTCTAAGTATCCAAAAGGCACGAAACATTGGTAGGTTTTTTATGATCATAGTCACCAGTATCATAGAAATTCAGTTATTGTCCAAAGGTACATGGTAGACTTAATAACCATGTCTATCCCATAAATGGGTAATCTACTTATTTAGTTAGATATTATAATTAACTAATTAAATACCTTGATTTTTTTTCATATAATAAATTTATATAACGAACAGTTAATTGAAGAAAGTTTTTGTAATTACTACCAAATGCTAATATGAATATCATGAATAAATGGGAACATTCTACAGAATTCCTACCCTAGAATAAAACAATTTCCCTTCTTAATGTCTTAGACTGATAGATCTTATTATGTTCATTGATGCTCTTATGTGTTCATATGGACAACAAACATAACAATGAGACCCTAAAACATGGAAAACAAACCCGTAATAATTAATTATAATCACACCATGAATGAACATAAATATGTTTTTTAATTTTCATAAAAATTAGAACAACCAATGAAATACCCATTGGGAAACCTAATCATTAAATTTCTATGCCCAACGGTTCCTGTAATGTATTTCTATTCCTCCTGACCCTAACCATTGAAAAATTCTCAACATGCACCACTAAATAAAAATGTAATATAATTTAATTTGAAGGAAAACCATTAATAAATTCACAATAGTGACATAAATTATTAAAACACAGGGAAGAAACTATAATCATTCATCTATCGATGTCTACTATGAAAGATAAGTGAAATCTCTATGATATTTCATCTATTACGTGGAGATTCTATGGAACCATCACTAAGTCCATCATTGGAGAAAGAGGAAATCAACATGTTATGGGGATTAGACAATATGATATTTTCATATGGATCGATTTACCTTGAATAATGATGTAAATTAAAAGAAATCCATCATGAATAAAGGGAGAGAGAATGAGTGGAGGGTAGTGGGTTCACAACTACCAAAATATGTATAGTGGAGGAGGTGAACCAGAAATAACATAAAGGGAAATGATTTTTCTCCACAATAATGTCCATGTTACTTTAAGTACTAGTCCACAAACATGATGGTGGACCCATCAAGAAATACAGGGGATGTAAACTACAACAACTGTATATCTTATCCACCTCCTGCTACCTCTATCTCTTCCTTGTGCCTCCACGACACCTATCAGACCTCATTCTCTATAAAAAATAAATCAATTATCCTACTCAATCTCTTAAAATTATTTTATGAGTCATTTTTCAAAATATAAACATTACTTAAATAAACAAATGATATTTATGTCAGTTCTAAGAACCATCCATACTCATGGGGTATATCGGTGTTACAATAGAAAAGGTACCCATGTTAAATATAGGTGGAAAGAAATTTCCATGATATTGTGGTGGAACTGTAACACCCCACGAAAATAAAGAATATTACATTTTTTATATTTATCCCTATTTGTGAATAAAATGTTAATTTTACTTTAAAGGTGTTGCTATAGCGTACCTGATACGCAACAAAGAGTTTCTTTGAAATCTTACGTTGCAGACTAGTAATAAAATAATATTATTTTAAATGGTAGTTAACGCCTAGCCATGGTAATGGTGGTAAAGAAATGAACTAACTAAAAAATTATTATATATGTTTGTCAAATATTTATACTTTTATCAAATAAATGTTAGAGGCGTAAAATGAAAATGAATCCAATTTTAAGCATAAATCTTCTAATATTCTTTAAAAGGTCGATTAACCGTCTTTTGATGGAGAACCCTTTTTAAATAAAATTTTGAAAATTTTATATGTTCTATTTGACAAAACAAAATCTTTCTTTAGAATCTGGACATCAAAATTTACTTTGTGTAAATTTTTGGTATTTTTCCGATAAATTTCATTTTTTAATGAATAGTGAAAATGTTGTATTTTAATTCAAAACCTCTTTTTAATCTAACTTTTTTATATGATTAGATTATCTTTTGAATTGGTTTTATAGTGAAATTATAATATATTTTTACCATTTAATCCAATAGTGGTCAATGTAATTAATTTAACTTTGAAATTGGACTTAAACTAGTGTCAATCTTTTGATACTTATTGTTTCATAAAAACACGCTATTTGTATTGACAACGGAAATTAATTATTAAATTAATTAATGCAACTTATATGTTTTGAATTTCTTAAAATAGAAAACATTTTTTAATTCAAAATATCAAATTTATCTAAGGGTGGATTTTGGTTATTTCTCTGAAAAACTTCAATTTTTGATGAATACTGAAACCACTAAGTGGTACATAAAAAACTGATTTTTCGTTTAAATGAAATTTTACCGCCTCAGTGTCTTGAATTTCAAAAAACTGACATACATGGTTGTCATAGGAAGTAAAATGTGGTTCAATGGGATTAAAATAATATTTTGGTGAATAGTAACTTTTAAGTTTTTAATCGCGGTTAGAGGTAATTATTGTAGTTTAAGGTATAAATAATGTTTTAATAATATGAAATGACCCTGACACATGTCCTAACCTTATTGGATGTGTCATGACCGACTAAGAAAATCCATGGGTCAACTTGGGGACCCCATGGAGCCACTTTGGTAGGAAAATTACATTAATAACTGTTTATTTAAAGTTAAAATAAAAATATCACAAACATGAGTTATTTTACTAACAAATTTCTAAATGGGGTTATACAAGTCATATTTTTGACTATAAATATTAATTTGAAATATAAAAATATTTCCTACATCATGATTTTTATTTAATTTTTATACATTAAATAAATTAAATTATTTATGACACCATGATGATACATCGATTGCCTCATTATTTAAAGATTTAAATAAAATGAATAGATAATGTAAAATCTAAGACCTACACATGTAAAAAACCTATTTGATGGGTGTATTTCGAACTATTATCACCTTATCCTAGAAATATATAATTTTTGGACCTTTAAAATCCGAAAGGAATTTTCTAATAAAGTAACCTTTTATAACATTCCAAGAGTGCCCCACCTCTCCTCTTATAAAAGGCCCCCACCACTACCACCTTACCCACACCTCTCAAGCCTTTGTATCAGAAAACCCCTACCCATTTCGTCTGTCAACATCCCCATATTTCTCATATAAGCCTCACATTGGGAAGAAGACTTCCCAAGGAATCCTTTGAGCTCAAATCAAAAAGAGTTACCCCTTTTAAAGGTAGTGTCTTCTCTTGTGTTCTTATGTTTAATTTTTCTTCTCCAACCCTCTAAACTCTTTTTATTCCTTTATTTTGTAACAAAACCAGTATAATTAATATACTAGGATGTTTTTATGTTAAGTATTCGAGCTACAATTTCCCACACCTTTGTCTAATGGTTAAAGAACATACTGTTTCTGTGGATGGCAAATTTCTGCCTCACGAAGCGATGATTGTTCAATATTCTCTTAACACCTTTCATGGTGGCCATTATGATGTCACTATATTTTATATATGATATATATGGTATTTATGTTTTCTATATTCTTCTGAATTTTATATTTAAAATATTCCTTTATGCTTTTCATGTTGTGCAAATGCTATAATTTCATACGAGGATGTGTGGACTACCGCCCCCTCAAGTGATGTGACTCATTCATGCAATACATGGAATGTATAAAGAATGAAATTAATGAAAATATTTGACCTATATTACATATATATTATACTATAATTATAATATATATATATATATCTCAATTATTTTTAATTCCATTAATATGACAAAGAAATGAAAGTATCATTCATGCGTACTTACGGCCTACCATCACCATGAACGGTGCATTCCATTTGTTTTTATCTCCAAATGTTACGGAGTAGTATAAAATGAATATTTACTGGATATATATGATATTTAAATCATTACTACTATTATGGAGATGATTTACTTATAACTACATGGAAAATCATTTTCAAACAAGTTCATTTTTGGCTCATGTACCAAACATCGACAAAAAACGTCTGATATGAACTAACAGTATTAACCAATTATTATAACATTATAATATGTTATATTAACTGAATAATAATAATTAAAATATTTCCTTAGGAAATTATTAATTGACCAAAGTTTATTATTCAGGAATATAAATAAACGAACAAGACAAGTCAGACTTGAGGTAAGGGATCCTACACCTCTCTTTCTTTTTAATTACACTCTTTTATGTCATTCCTTTTAAGATCATATTTATTATGATTATAATGTAATTTTATATTACTCTTACTGTAATTTTTATTTTCCTATGATGAAAGATATTATTTTCTCTCATTAATACATTTTGGAAGTTTAGATTGGCGCCGTTAGGCTGCCGAATTTTCGTAAGAGATCCAACCTCTCACTTTCTTTTTAAGTACTCTCCTTTATGTCACTTATTTTAAGATCATCTTTGTTATGTTAGGGGATGTTATATTATATTTCTATTTATGTAAATTTAATGTTAATATGATGAGATACCCTATTTGATCTCATCAATCCATTTTTGGAAGTTTTAAGTGGTGCCTTTAGGCTGCCGAGTTCTTGTAAGGGATTTTTAATCTCACTTTTATTCAAGTGAGATTTATGCTAGATTTTCCACCATTTTACATTGAGTGGTGTATTTACTGCCCATTATTTTACTCTTGGTGTAATATAATTTTGTTTATGGGTATTCACATCAATGTTATATAGTCCTTCTTTCATGGGGTGTACGTTTTGGAAGTTACCCAATTATGTAGGGGAACCTTTCACCCTCCTCATTTTAAAAGACATCTTTTTTAGGTCTTTTAATCTTATTATGATGGGATATGTACTTATATATCCGTATTGCTATAAATTTTATGTCCAAGTGATGAGATACCCCTTTATATCTCTCATCAACTCATTTTATGAATTTTGAAGTGACGACATTATGTGTTAAAATTTTGCAAAGGAACTTCTTAACCCAATTTTGATTCTTTGGGATAAACTTGTACTCCTTGAATATGTCGTTCTATGAATATGTGTGAATAACCTCATATTTTTTTACACTTAATATCCACTTATATTTGGTGTATTCATTTGTCACACATAATTATGTAATTGATTTATCCTTAATCCAAGGATATCGTCTTCATAAGGGACTTCATCTCTATCTCCTTTAATTAAGGAATATTTTTGTTCCAGTACAAGGATTTCGTTTATACGGTGTATAGACCCCTTTGAATTATACTTTTATTCGAAAGGAATATTTTATATACGAAGCGTTTTACTAAATGATAAAAAGTATGTTTCTTTCTAACATACGCGGTGACAATGACCTTTCCCCCGCCGTGAGTATTATTTGATCTTTGGTTTCCTTACCAAGCCGTTATATTTTTAAAAGTAAATAAATACCATATACTCTTTTTTGGTATTGAAAATGGTTTTGATAATGGATTTGTTATGTCAATATATTTATGTGATATATTGTGCTTGAACTATGGAAATGTTTTCTTTCCTTTATAATTTTTTTATGTGTTATGATATTATAATGGTACTTGGACATTAGATAGGTGGTTACGTGATAAACAATATGACGGGTGGTGCCGTGAATACCAGGACGGGTGGTTACATTATAAATTCCAATGCATTGGGTATGTAATTCAGCTGTATGGCTATTCCATTAAGTATGTGTTGAAGTTGACCGTATGGTTATTCCATTTAAGTATGTTTATGTCTCAAGTTACCTTTATATGTTATGTGTTCATTATATGGGTTTTATGGTAATCTTTTGGTTACAAAAGGGTAAGTAATGGACTTTTATTCAGGGAAGAGATTTTACTACTTCATAAAGGTGAAAAGTATTACTTAGGTAAAGTACTCATGGTTTACTTGTTGTTTTTGAAAAACTAACAGTTTTCCTCCATTGTGTATCCTTTACTGGGCTTTTTATGCTCATCCCATGTTTTTTAAATGTTTTCCACAGGACTAAAAGATGAATAGGGTCAAGGATGGGATCAAGGAAATACATTCTATCTAAAATATGGAACTAGACATGTTTATTTTTAAGTGTTTTTTTTATTTTAGGGAATCTTAGTAGATGTGTCTACTATGTAATCTTTTGAGATGTAATAGTTATGACCTAATTCTATAAAATTATAAACCTGAAAAGATCCTCTATTTGAATTATTTATTTAATTCATGATTAAGTAATGATTAAGGCCGAGGCCTTATAGTTGTTATCAGAGGTCGGTTTAGATAACTTTAGAGGTTAGGGTATTCTTTAAGCATAAGTGACATTACCATAATGTTTAGGATTTCAGAAAGAGTCCTAGTTTTAGATAATGTGAATGAGTAAGTATATCTTAGTGGTTTTCTTCCCCATCAGTACAAGGTGGTTTTGTTGATATACTCACACTAACCTTTTTGGTTTCAGTAAATGGCTGGATCTAGGAGGCACCAAAGTAAAAGTGGATGTGAAGGAAATTGTGACAGTTTTCTGAGCAAGCAACAGAATGATATGGGAGCATCAATGAGCACTCTTATGTTTATCCTCAACCAACTATCTGGAGTCATGATTGACCACCTAAAAATTGGTGATTTCTATAAGGCATCATACATGTGAGAAACAAATCCCTACAGAACTACAGCTAATAAACATAAAGGTAAGTGTGTTAAAAAACCTATGTGTGAATGATGTGGAAAGAAAAACCTAAGAAAATGTTTCAAAGGGATAGAAATATTCTATAGATGTGGAAATGAAGGTCATAAAGCAAGAACCTTCCATTGAAAAAGGAAGCATCCAGTTGACTCGAGGAAAGGGAAGGAAGTTCATTCTGAGGGATCAATTGAATGCTTTAAATGTGGTGTTCATGGTCATTATGCAAACAGATGTCCTATGAAGAAGTTTGTGGAATGGGATCACCAAGATCGTACAAATATTTGTTTACCAATACCTAATTCCATTATGATTGAGGATGAAGAAACTGACAATGACCAATCAAAGGTATGGATTATTTCTAAACATTTGTTTTACTATTTTGGAATCTTAGAATATGATTCATGATTTTGTTTTTAGGAAAGAAGTATTTCAGTATAAGTTGGAAAGTAATGGTTAATGGATCAGGAAGAATGTTTAATGAGTAATAAGTCAACATATAAGGGCTTCAAGAGTTATGGTGAAATTCATAAGATTATTATGTCTCTTTGGATGATGGGGATACATTTGAAGTCTTTTTATAGTATGTGTAACCCTAATGTTTGATATAAAAAAATTTTATTCAATGAATAGTTATCTCTTCTTTTGTTGACATAGTTATAATGAACCATTTTGGTTTATAAGATCCTTACTTTTGAGGTAATTATGGGTTACTATATGTTATGATGGAAAGTGAAAGGTATGAGATAAAATTGAGGTTAAATTATTATATGGTTATTTTTGATGATTTTATCTCTTTTTTTGGGTAATGATTTGAGAATTCTATATTTTAGAAAAAGGACAACATGCAAACCGTGTGACAACCCGTCGTGTCGGACAAAACTGTGGGAATCGAACCCACAACAAAAGTGTGACTGGTATTTATCACCTACCACTGGACTACGTGATGTCCCTGGTTAGTTTGACTAATTATTTTCAGTTAGATGATTTTATGAATTAAGAGTAAGTTGATTTTGGGTTATCAATAGAAATTATTAACCTATCATGGAGGATATGTGGTTAGGTTAATTACTTTTCAATACAAGACTTTAAGAGCAACTGATGTTGTTTGGAGATAAATGTTACGATTTAACTTCGAAGACTATGTGATTAAATCCTTTAAAAAATTGGATTTCAATCTTATTTTGGTTTACTTTTGGTCTTCGTTGAATTTTGGGTCTTATTGGACAAATTTTTGAGATTAAGAATCGATTTCCTTTTTATAAAGGATTATCCTTTTTGGGTATTATCTGATCTCATACTAACCTTTTTGGTTTTAGTTTTGGTTAAGGTCTAATGACATGGGATGTATACAGTTCTCTTTTGTGGATTAGGTGATTCTCTAGACGTAGATTATAGCTCCTTTAATGTAAACAAGTCATCCTAAATACTCATCTTTTAGAGAAAATATGAGTTCGTGTAAGAAATCTAGTAAAATTTGAAAGTCAACAAGACAAGTAAGTATGTTTCCTTATGTTTTAGTTATGCTCAAAAATAAATTCCTCAATGAAAAGTAAATTAAAAAATGTTGTCCGTTAACTTTCCCTACTGGGGAATCCAATACCGTTTAACCCATCACAAGTTTGTGATTTTCTGGTGGTTAAATTTCTCCTAAATATGTTTTCTATCACACTCCCTTAGAACATGAACCTTTGTTTTTTCTTCTATATCCATGTTTTCATACATGGAATCCTAGTATGGGTTAACTCGGGTGACCTTTGTACTTCCCTTTCATTCTTTTAAAGTGATAGTTTAATTTACTCCTTTTCAGATGTGGGGCATTCACTGAAGTTTCCAAGCCCAATTTTAAAATTGCAAGTACGCAATTCCCAAAAGGGGGGAAGGATGTAACACCAGAGGTAAATAAAAAATATTAAATTTTTTATATTTATCCCTATTTGTGAATAAAATGTTAATTTTACTTTAAAGGGGTTGCTATAGCATACCTAATACGCAACAAAGAGTTTCTTTGAAATGTTACATTGCACACAAGTAATAAAATAATATTATTTTAAATGGTAGTTAACTCCTAGCCATTGTAATGGCGGGAAATAACCTAACTAACTACAAAATTATTGTATATGTTTGACAAATATTTTTACTTTTATCCAATAAATGTTAGAGGTGTAAAATGAAAATGAATCCAATTTTAAGCATAAATCTTCAAATATTATTTAAAAGGTCGTTTAACCACCTTTTGATGGAGAACACTTTTTAAATATACTTTTGACAAATTTATATGTTCTATTTGACAAAATAAAACCCTTCTTTAGAATCTGAAAATCAAAATTTACTTTGTGTAAATTTTTGGTATTTTTCCGATAAAGATCATTTTTAATGAATAGTGAAAAATGTTGTACTTTAATTCAAAACCTCCTTTTAATATAATTTTTTTATATTATTAGATTATATTTTGAATTTGTTTTAAAGTTAAATTAGAATATATTTTTACCATTTAATCCAATAGTGATAATTGGAATTAATTTCACTTTGAAATTGGACTTAAACTAGTGTTAATCTTTTGATACTTTTTGTTTCATAAAAACATGCTATTTGTTTTGACAGCGGAAATTAATTAATAAATTAATTAATGAAACATATATGATATGAATTTTTTAAAATATACATCATTTTTTAATTCGGAATATCAAATACTGCTTAGGGTGAATTTTTGGTATTTTTCTGAATAACTTCAATTTTTGATGAATAGTGAAACCACTTAGTGGTACTTACAAAACTGATTTTTCATTTAAATGAAATTTTACCACCTTTGTGTCTTGAATTTAAAAAATCTGACATACATGGTTGTCATTAGGAAGTAAAATGTGGTTCAATGGGATTAAACTAATTCTTTGGTGAATAGTAACTTTTAAGTTTTTATTCGCGATTAGAGGTAATTAGTGTAGTTTAAGATAAAAATAATGTTTTAATAATATGAAATGACCTTGAAACATGTACAACCCTTATTGGATGTGTGATGGCCAATCAATAAAATCCATGGGTCAAAATGGGGTCCTCATGGATCCACTTTAGTAGGAAAATGACATTAATAACTTTTTATTTTAAGTTAAAATAAAAATATCACCAACATGAGTTGTTTTACTAAAACAATTTGTAAATGGGGTTATGCAGGTCATATTTTTGACTATAAATATTCATTATAAAGTTAAATATATTTACTACATCATGATATTTTTTTATAATTTTTAGACATTAAATAAATAAAATTATTTATGACACCATGATGATGCAGTGGTTACCTCACTATTTAACGATTTAAATAAAATGAAAAGATAATGTAAACTCTCAGACCTAAACATGTCAAAAAACCTATTGGATGGGTGTATTTCGACCTATTATCAACTTATCCTTGAAATATATAATTTTTGGGCCTTTAAAATCTGAAATGAATTTTGTAATAAAGTAACCTTTTATAACATCCCAAGAGTGCCCCTCCTCTCCTCTTATAAAAGGCCCGCACCTCTACCACCTTATCCACACCTCTCAAGCCTTTATCTAAGCCAAACCCTGCAAATTGTGTCTCTCTAAATCCCTCTATTACTCCTGGATGCCTTACATTGGGCAGATGTTTTCCCATGGAAGCCTTTGAGCTCAAATCAAAAAGAGTTACCCGTTTTAAAGGTAGTGTCTTCTCTTGTGTTCTTATGTTTTATTTTGCTTCTCCAACCCTCTAAACTCTTTTTATTCCTTTATTTTGTAAGAACACCAGTATCTTCAATATACTAGGATGTTTTTATGTGAAGTATTTGAGCTACAATTACACACACATTCGTCTAATGCTTAAAGAACATACTGTTTCTCTGGATTGCGAATTTCTGCCTCACAAAGCGATGATTGTTCAATATTCTCTTAACACCTTTCATGGTGGCCATTATGATGTCACTATATTTTATATATGATATATATGGTATTTATGTTTTCTATATTCTTATGAATTTTATATTTAAAACATGACTTTATGCTTTTCATGTTGTGCAAATACAATAATTTCATACGAGGAAGTGTGGACTACCTCCCCCTCAAGTGATGTAACACGTTCATGAAATACATATAATGTATATAGAATGAAATTAATGAACATATGTGACCTATATAACATATATATTATACTGGAATTATTATATATATCTCTCTCAATTATTTTTAATTCCATTAATATGATAAAGAAATGAAAGCAGCGTTCATGCGTACGTACGGCCTACCGTCTCCATGAACGGTGAATTTAATTTCTTTATATCTCCAAATGTTATGGAGTATTATAAAATAAATATTTACTAGATATATATTATATTTAAATCATTAATACTATTCTGGAGATGATTTACTTATAACTACATGGAAAATCACTTTTAAACAAGTTCATTTTTGACTCATGTACTAAACATCGACAAAAACGTCTGATATGAACTCACATTATTAACCAATTATTACAACATTATAATATGTGATATGAACTGAATAAAAATCTTTAAAAGTGGTCCTTAATAAATTATAAATTGACCAAATTTATTATTCAGGAATATAAAGAAATGAACAAGTCAAGTTAGACTTGACGTAAGGGATCCTACCCCTCTCTTTCTTTTTAAGTACACTCGTTTATGTCATTCCTTTTAAGATAATATTTCTTATGATTGGGATGTTATTTTATATTAATATTACAGTAATTTTATGTAAATATGATTAGAGACCCTATTTTCTCTCATCAATACATTTTGGATGTTTTGATTGGCACCGTTAGGCTACCGAATTTTCATAAGAGATCTAACATATCTCTTTCTTTTTAATTACTCTCCATTTTGTCACTTCTTTAAAGACCCTCTTTGTAATGTTGGGGGTGTTCTTTTATATTACTATTTCTGTAAATTTTATGTTAATATGATGAGAGACCCTATTTTATCTCATCATTCCATTTTTTGGAAGTTTTAAGTGGTGTCGTTAGGCTGCCGAGTTTTCGTAAGGGGTTTTTCATCTCACTTTTATTCCTGTGAAATTTATGCTACATTTTCCACCATTTTCCTTTGAGTGGTGTATGTACTACCCATTATTCCACTCTGGGTGTAACATAATTTCTTTTATGGGTATTTACACCAATGTTGTATAGTCGTTCTTTCGTGGGGTGTACGTTTCGGAAGTTACCCAATTCGGTAAGGGAACCTTTCACCCTCCTCATTTTAAAAGACATCTTTTTTAGGTCTTTTAATATTATTATGATGGGATGTGTTATTATATATCCTTATTTATATAAATGTTATGTCCAAGTGATGAGATACATTTTTTTATCTCTCATCAAGTCATTTTCTTAATTTTGAAGTGACGCCGTTAGGCTGTCAAATTTTTGCAAGGGAACTTCATAACCCAATTTTGATTCTTTGGGATAAACTTGTACTCCTTCAATATGTTGTTATATGAATATGTGTGAATAACCTATGATTGTTTTACACTTAATATCCACTTATATTTGTTGTATTCATTTGTAACCCATAATTATTTAATTTATTTATCCTTAATCCAAGGATACCGTCTTTGTAAGGGACTTCATCTCGATCTCCTTTAATTAAGGCGCATTTTTGTTCCAATACAAGGATTTCTTTTATACGGTGTATAAAACCCTTTGACTTATACTTTTATTCGAAAGGAATCTCTTCTTTACAAAGCGTTTTACTAAATGAAAAAAGTATGTTTCTTTTTAACGTACGCGGTGACAATGACCTTTCCACCATCGCGAGTATTATTTGATCTCTGGCTTCCTCAACAAGCCATTATATTTTTAAAAGTAAATAAATACCATATAATCATTTTTGGTATTGAAAATGGTTTTGACAATGGATTTTTTATGTCAATATATTTATGTGATATATTGTGCTTGAACTGTGGAAATGTTTTCTTTCCTTTAAAATTGTTTTATGTGTTATGATTTTATAATGGTACTTGGAAATTTGACGATTGGTTACGTGATAAAACATATGACAGGTGGTGCCGTGAATACCAGGATGGGTGGTTACGTTCCAACCTCCAATGCATTGTGTAATGATGTCAGCCGTATGGCTATTCCATTAAGTATGTGTGGATGTTGACCATATGGTTATTCCATTTAAGTATGTTTATGTCCCAAGTTACCTTTATATGTTATGTGTTATTTATATGGGTTTTATGGTAATTTTTTGGTTACAAAAGGGTAAGTAATGGTCTTTTATTCAGTGAAGAGTTTTTACTACTTCATAAATGTGAAAAGTATTACTTTGGTAAAGTACTCATGGTTTAATTTTTTTTTGAAAAACTAACAGTTTTCCTTGTTTGTGTATTCTTTACTGGGCTTTTTATGCTCATCCCATGTTTTTGAAATGTTTTCCACATGACTTAAAGATGAATAGGGTCAAGGATGGGATCATGGAATGAAATTCTATCTAAAACATGGAACTAGACATGTTTCTTTTGAAGTGTTTATTTTATTTTATTGAAACTTAGTAGAAGTGTCTACTATGTAATCTTTTGAGATTTAATAGTTATGACCTAATTCTCTAAAACTCTAAACCTGAAAAGATCCTCTATGTGAATTATTCATTTAATTCATGATTAAGTAATGTTTAAGGACAGGGCCTTATAGGAACAATAATGGTAATATAGCCGAAACTATATAATTTTTTTAAACTATTAATTGTTTCCATTATATCCAATGTTATTGTGTTCATGCATAATTTTTATATAATATGGGAAATTGTATATATTTAATCAATGTTGATTGTAATTAAATAGGGAATTTTCTGCTATTCCATCCATTATGGGGGGTTTATATCCTGGTCAAATAAGACCTTATATGGGTTTTCGTTTTCCTTTTTATAATGCATACCACATTCTAAATATATAATTTATTTTATCATCATTATCATCAACATAATGAACTATTTTATTATTAGGTTGGTTTTTAAAGGGGGTGATGATTATTTTTTATATTCTTCAGAATATTAGGATCGGGAAAGGGGGTTTGAATTTTCACCCATTTTATTCCATCCACTTTTTCAGCATTCATTTGGAATGTCAGAATCCATGTTCTAGGTTACACTACATTACCTCATTCTCTTATTCCTTTAATCTTACTATTAATCCCTATTTCATGTTCTATTCATATCTATGAATTTAATATGGGGGCTTCCGATGAGATGGAGAAACCCACACTGGGGGGGGGGATATTCTAATGGATGGATAAAAGAGGCTCCTATGATTTCAATTCACACTTTTGGTCTCGTAATTGAAACAATGTCTTCCAATAAAAACTTTTTCTCACTATTTATTTGATTTAAATGTTTTCAGTATTTTGAATAATGAGTTATAATTGGGGAATTGTTGTATGATTATTAGGGCATGATCATAGGTGGCATCTTTACTCTGCAACTATATATTTTTGGGATCCCTCACTACCCTAAGAGCATACTTTTTCTCTAGGATTATGGGAACCCTTTGTTTATTTTAATGAATGAAAATAAAAATTATGATTATTTTTAAAGGCCCCAACATTTTTCTATAAACTTATTTATTGATGATTACTTATGTACACTAATAAAAAAATTTAAGGGGTCTATAAGCATTTATATAATTGTATAATCATTTTGTTCCTATAATATTTAAATTATGTTTTTAATAATATATATTTTATATATGATATCTATAATTAAGGGATGAAAATTTGTTTATTGAAATGTTTTATTTAAATTTTATATGGTAAATGCATTTTTTATAAGTAAAAATATTATTATGTATATTAAATTTATACCATTATTTTTAATAAAAGTACATGGTATTTTCTATGGAAATAAATTTAAATATTTTAATGGAATTAATTTTTATTATTAGTAATGAATTGTTGTAATGTAATCCATGTGAATTTATATTGTGTTGGAAATTTTTGGATTGGTTTAAAGTGGTTGTCACATAATTCACCTCCATTGGTGTTATTTGCACATTATTTTATTACTAAATGAAGATATATATATAAATTATATAGATAATGGTATGATTTTTAATGTGGGGATATTTTCAATGATCATTTTAAATGACATGAACCACACGATTTATGAAAACATTATATGAAATCATTATGTGCTTAATACTTCCCATGGGATAAGAAAAATGTGAGGATTTTAAGAACATGTAGCCTAGTGAACACCATTTTGTTTAGCTCATCATGTTTCCACGATATTTTATGGTAAAATAGTTACTATTGTATATATTATTTAGAGAAGTCACTATAAGGGCCTCACACTAGTTGTAGTTTTATTATCATTGGTCCTATACTAGTCCTCAAAATAGAATATCTATGTGTAGTTGTACATGTTATGTAGTATAAGGATCTTAATTTTATCATCAATATCATCATAAATGATCATAACATGATAATAATGTCTCTATATTTTTTATTAGAGAGAGTATGTTTGATTTGAGTCATTGGTTTGACATTATAAATCTTTATACCTCTGATGATATTACACTAGATAAAGGATCCAAAAACTTTTCTTGAGACACCATAAATGTATAATAGGTCTTAACTCTACCACATGTTGATAAAGTACTTCTCATGAAGAAGTTAAAGTTAGGTAGAAATTATATAGTTAGTCGTATGGTTATGTATTTATTCTCATTGGTCATATTTATTGAACTCATTCAATGAATTTAATCAATTCAATCAATTAATAATGTATTATATCTTCTGAAATGACAAGGGAATATTCATTTACCTATATCCAAGTATATATGGAAAACACATTCATACAACCTATAAGGTAGAAGATGATACCATTATCCTAAAACAATAGGTTCAATATATTCATTCCTTTATATCATATACATTTGTTTTATTAAAAAATAAATAATATCAAACAAGAAAAAAAATACATTTTTACATCATTTAATAATATGTGCCTCTGTGTGAATCAAAATAAAGTTAATTTTTTGGTCTATTTCATTGACGATTCATCATTTTTTATCAATATTGTTGTCTAAAAAATAATATTTATCCAATGTGATAACTATGTAAGATTGTATTCCACTATAGAATATAGAAAAAATAAAAAACCGAAATTTTATAGATGAAATAAAATAGGGGAATGTGACAAATGAAAAATTTTACTCAAGTTAACCAGGTGTCTACTCTAATCACAATCAAACATACTCATCTTTTTATGTGAACATTTAAAACATAATTCGTATAATATAAATCGTTTAATTACATATATAATCTTTTTTCCCATGAAATCAAGTGTCCATTATATATGGAAAAATTGAAATCTAGTTTAGTCCTCATATTCTAATGAAACTCTAAAAAAGACTCATCCAGTTGTTGAATATAATATTTTTCCATAATCTGAAGGATAAATACATCACATTCCCCTCATAAAGGTAGTTAAATACATTATATATGACATAATTAATCCAAGATGTGTGTCACCTTAGTCATTTAAATAATGTATAATATAACATTACTCTAGAAAATGTGATAAAATATCATATTGGTTGAATACTAAATGGTGACATGATTAATAAAATACTGAAACATCACCAATTTACCTATATTACTATTCAATCGAATATGTAAGGTATCAATATATACATGTTCATATTTTGGGTATATCACCATTATTATGTATGATGTATTGATAATAATCATACACCTCTATTTGTATTAATGAATGTGTGATATTCAGTGAGATATACAGTGTTGAGTCAATCACTATAATAAGTGTCCAATTATTTACTCAATAATCTATTCATTTTATCTATTATAAAACCCTTTTTAATGAGTACAATAATCTATACTTCATATCTGTATCATATAACCAAAAAAAATATAAATTTTTATGATCATCAATTTGGGAAACCCCAATTTCGTAGTTCACTGGGAAATTTTCATTTGATCATTCATGTAATGTAAATTACAACACAGATGAATATGATATGATAAAAAGTTTCATTTTGAAAAGATCAATTATACATTATATAATTGTAACAAAAATATCTTACGTATGTTATACTAATGTACGTTACATGAATTTGATGCCTTAAATTTGATAACTATTTCATTAACTTGATAAATTTTTATGTATTCCTACCATATCACTATGGGAAATTTAATAAAATTATCCCCATAAAAAAATTAATGAGAATAATTTATATATTAATCTGATTATAATAATTTTGAGACATTGTAATCATATTCATAAAAGTTAATTCATTGAATATATTAAATCTTCTGATCATTATAACATCCAATGTTATGATGTAATCATATCTTTTCATCCATGAACTATTTATAAGATTACCATCATCATCTTTAGAACCCTATTATATAAAACATTATTTATTGAAATAAATATATCTATTTAAATTATTTTTTACAAATATGTCCAAAATTACTTTATTGTATGGTGATGTCATCATTAATTATAATATTCCTTTAGGAAATAGTTTACATCACTTCGACATTAAATTATTATTATCATTGTTTTATATTTATGACTTTCCATAAATTTGAACAAACTCCCAAATTCCTCTTAAAATATATTTTATACAATATATCATTCTATGATACAAAACAATTTTTTTTGAAATACTTATTATTTCGTTTTTTAAGTAATATTTAACAAAAAAAATCATATTTCTATTTCATCATGATATAGTCTCTCAGGAGGGGTAGATTCTATATTCTTGATCTGGGTTATCTTTTCATTGTTTAGTTGGTTGTAATGTTAGGAAATTGTGGTGTCTTACTTTTCCTCAAAGGTTTTTTGATAATAAAAAAAATTAATTTTCAGTCATTAATCAATTAAATTATTTATAAAACCCACATGTTAAAAAACAATTTTTCATATCATAAAAGAGAAATAAAATGAAGATGCACTTATTTAATTATAATCCTCTAATATTGTTAAACTACTTTATAATCAAATCATTGATGTAGAAAATATTTTCTTCTTTACTTAAATGAAAACTATTAGATCAATCAATCAATTATATTATTTTTTAAATCCTATATTTTTAGAAAAATGTAAATTATTCATTTGATGTGAATACATTTAAAAATGATTAATTTGTTTCTATAAAAGTTATACATGATATGGAAATTGAAATGAGTCGCATGAACCACATTATGTATCAAGGATAATCACATCTCATGGAACCACTAGTATTCATTCCATATAACTACATGTTTCAATGTCCTCGGATATTTGGTGAAACCTTATTGGACTCTCCATCCTATTGTTTCATCTTTTTACTTCAACATGTACTCACTTTCACCCTCTATATTGTAGTATAAATTAGATATCAAATATCAAATTCCTCTATAGTAATCACATTAAAACATTGGAAAAGATTTTCATGAATCCATCAACATTGTCAATTCATTTCTGTCTTATAGAGAAAAAAATTATTTTACCAGAAAAGTACAAAAAATTAATTAAGAGATTCATTTGTATTTCACCTAGTAATATTAGAATTAATTATCAAAATACTTCAATTATTTGGTTATTTTGAAAGGATTTTTTATAATATATAAAACATTACATATGAACATTTCCTAAATTACAATTATAAAAAGTATATTATATTAATCTATACATTCATAGGGGTAAATTTTAAGAATGATGATGATGATGATATCATTATATAATAGAATATTTTATAATACATGTATTATGTTTAATATAATTAAATAATTTAATTTTAATGATGTGATCCTACTAAAATTAATGACTGTATTTATCATATCCATTTAGTGATCCAAGATACATGTTTCAATAAAAAATGACTCCTCTATGGTTATCCTCCCACCATATATCTATTTTGTAAGGAACCATTCTATTCAAAATTGTTGTGACTATTTAATAGTTGAGTGGAATACACATTTTAAATATCTATAATATTGTTAATTATCAAATCTATTCCTTTTATAACCTAATCCTCTTGGGTTTCGTTGACTATTGTAACCGAATAAAATACAATAAATATGGTAACATATGACAATACAGGGGATCTAAACAATTTAATGACCTACATGATAGATAATCTATGTCAAATATTACATTACTTCCTTACACAAGATATACCATGAGCATTAAGTGATGGAATGTCCAATATGGTTGGAAGTGATGATTTTAAAGAAATCGTTTAAATAGTATTTATGGTGTTTTTTCGTATAAGTATCCTCAAAATAATATACATGATAAAAATGTTATGTACATAACATTTACGTCATGTGAAATTTAAATCATCTCAATTTTAGTCCTGTTTTTATCTTGCTTCTAACGATTTAGTTTTGGAATCCCTATTCCATCCACTAAATTACTGTTTTCAAATAACATTAATTTATAACATTCATACAAACCACATGATTATTAAACTAATTAAAAAATATAAGAAAATAATATCCATAAGTATACAAATTAATTATATAAATAAGGTTCATGATGGTTTCATGTAATTTTATAGAGTTATTTGAAATGGATATTCACATCATGAGTAGGTCTATAGAGATAGATTGACAACCCCTAAACTTTCTATAACAGTGTATAAGACTCTAAGTTTTTGGTTAGTCAGAACCCGAATCTATCTCCATGGGGAGACATTACTCAATGGAGAATTAAATTAATTATTTAAATAGTACTGTATATGAAAATAACTTATTCAATAATTGTTCTTAATCTTGTTACACTAAATGGAAACAGATGAAAATGTAGATGACATACTAGATTCGTTGCAGTTTAACCTATAAAATAATAAAATTATTTTTCACTTGAAATTAATTTAATTGATATATAAATAATAAAAATTATTTAAATTCTATAAAATAATTTATTTACGTGAACAATGATATTAATAACTTCTAATATTTGAACATTTCTTAAATTTAAACACAAGATAAAGTATTTTCAAATTTTCATTAATAACAGCTTACCATAAAACTGTTATGTTTCTGTTAAGCATTTTGAATATTTATTTATCAGGGATATAAAACAATTACACTAACATTCAAAATGAACTCTTCTATACAATTAATTATAAATAATATCGCAGAAATTATATGATATTATTAGGAATAATTAAAATTTCATTTTCAATATTTCATTATTTAAATTTTCAATATAATCTACTAATCATGTATTTAATCACTATTTAAAACCTCGGAGAAATATATTACTTTTCATTCGGTCTATATAATATCATATATATGTTCCATTTAATTCAATCTATTCAAATATATTAATTAGGGAAAATTTATAATTTTAAATATAAAATATTTTATATTTTGGATATATATCTTTATTTTATTAATTTCATTTAAATAACCCATAAATTTTCTTGATAATAACATTTCATCCCGATTACAGGGAATGTCATATAAATTAATAAAAAGTAAGTTTTCTTTTGAAATGATTATTAAAAAAATTATAAACCATATATCTTTGAAAACATTCTAAATATTAAATCATCATTATTAATTTAATTTTTATATTAATCATTTCAATAAAAATAAAGTAATTAACCATATGAGATTAATAGATAAATACATATATATTTTTTATTAATTATATAAATATTTTAAAACATTGAATTCTATTAGTTTTTAGGAAATTTATAAACATAATGAAACATTTAATTTTTTTTAAAAGATGCGATGAAAACAATGTGAGATACTTGCCATAAGTCCTTCCTTCCACTTAACATTACATTTACTATTTAATGTAACAATGAGTAGACATCCAAACATTGTGTTCATGTATCTAAAATTATGATTATAAAACATGTTTCTATTTTAAAAAACGTTTTATTTACATAACAATTAAATAAACTTAGTGATGCAATGAGGAATAAGGTCTTGATCACATTAATATATTTGAAGGGTTCGTCATTATAAAAATGGTAGTTGAAGAAACACCATAAATGTTTATCATCTATCCTTGATATAATAAAAAATTAATATAAATTAGTAACATAAACATGTATACGTATATAATAGTAATAACTATTATAAATCTTTGACAATGTATGTTAGATGTTGATTAATAGAAAATAGATGAAATCCTTCTTCCACTAAGGTATTTACCCTACTTAATGGATCCTAGGGAATTTTTTGATGATATGTAAACACATAAAAGATTATAGAACCATAACCTAATTATAAAAAATCAGATGATGATGAAAATAAAATATATATTGCATGAAATAGTGTAATATGAAATTGAATCGTGAAATTATCTTTATGATCAATTTAGATCCTTAATATGGGGTTGTATGTAGTGGTGTCTATTTTTACTAAATTCTAAATTATATTAGAAACATAAAACCCTTTTGTTATATTATCACTGTTTTCAATTAGATTATATGGATCTGTTTTATATTCAACTATAAAAAATAAATTTTATGTAATTCAGGTAATAAAAACAAAGAAACATATAGTTTTTATACATGATACAAATAAAAGTCCAAATCATATCACTGATTTATTATTCACCCTAATCAAGGAATATATACTATAATAAGTCAATAAAAATTTGTGATGCATATTTTTTTACATAGATTAATAGAATCTTGTATACATGTTTATATTTTCCTTTAGACATCATCTATTAACTTCACACTATAGTCACGGGACCACATTTTCATCTCTCTACACACATTGAGTCAAACATATTCTATGGATTTTCAACAAGAATAAGAAAATGATCATTTATTTTTCCTTTATTATATTTGATATGTATTTCAAAACATTATGTTCCAACATCTACATTATTTGATCTCCTTTCACTTAATAGTAGCTTATTTAAATTCAATAATTCTTCATGATCACAAACTATAACTCAACCAATGATTTTGATCTGGTTCACCAACTTCTAAAATATTTAACCATATTAATGTATCACTCTATAAATATAAATATTGATTCTATTGATTATAACCTATAAAAAATAAACATCTTCATAGTTTACCCTCCTCATCACTTCATCTTCTCCCCTAAATTGAAATCAAAACCATTCTAAGCTTCTTCTTCTTATCAACATCTAATCATTGATATAAGCTCTATTTTATGGAAATCTCATTCTTTTTTTTCTTTGAAATACAGATAAAGATCAACATAATTATATACTCAACATATTTATCATTACCCTTAATAGGCCTATTATTTTATACTCACAGTACATACTCTTAGATTATCTCACTGCATCTTAATAAATAATTTTCCTTTTATATAAAATTATCATGAATATATTTTTTCACCTCAGAAATATATAATATCCAATTAAATATTTAAATAACAGTTATCCTCATTAAATTTTATTAAATTATCCATATGTTGGTGTTCCCATGATCCAAATTATTATCATTTTATATCAATTTGTTTTCACATTTACATTTAAACGATTAACCTTTAATTTATCAATTCTCATTTTCATTCCATTTCTATTGGCCGAATAACATTTTCTATGTTCTTCTACAACAATCAATTTTATCATATTCTACAAAACAAAATCAATAATTAAATCTCAAAAATAATAATTCAACTTATTTTTTAATTGAATTATATAGATTCTCTTCAACTCATGTCCACTAATATTTTCATGGGTTATACGATACATGATTTTTTATTGTCCCCAACATATTCCTTGATCATTAGATGTCTCAATTGAACAATGATATAATTTTATATCATGAATTAAAATATTGATTATGATGTTTATGAAAATTCCTCCTATATTGAGAATATTTATATTTAACATCAGTTTTATGAAAAATATAATTATAAATACTCTCATTTGAAATATTGAAATATAATATATTGATATTATCACCTCTTAATAACATTCTATATATCTCAAAAAATAATGGATAATGAATATTCAAATATTCATGATGATTCAATTAGGTTTGAATATCCCAATAATAATCCTAAATAATTCTCAATTAATGCTATAAATTATCCATTCTTAGATAATTTAAAACATCTAAAACATTCATACCCACTGATCATATATCACAGTAATTAAAGATCAGTTATGTTAGTGTTTATAATACAATCAATAACCCTTGATGGTGTTTTCAATGATTAAATCAATAATAAATTTTTCCTTCACAATACCATTTATAATTTATCATCATATTTTGAATCATGATTTCTCCAAATTCATTATTTTGACTTTATAATGTTTTTACAATGTGTCAAATGACAGTATAGTTTTAATTGATTACAAATGTAAATAGAAACATAAAACATACATTGATACAAATACTATTAAGGATAATCATAGTTATGTAGAAAATCCTTTTCCAAATTTTTTTATAAGTCGTGCATAATATTTATACTTGTACGATGAAAAAATTTATAGTCATGTGTTATATATATTTGTGTCTTGGTTAACACAATCATAGTCCAAAATTTACCATTTTAAAAAATTTAAATTAATAATATCCATGATATCATCAAATTAATTCAAACTATTCCCAACCACTCATAAAAGCATGAAACAAATCAAGAATATCTCATACTATAACTTCAAATTATCATAGTAATCTCAAAATTCCTCAAAATAATTTTAGTGCTCCTTTACAAAAAATAGACTCATCATAGAGTACAATCACGGAACACCGTGCATTTTATCATTGTTAGTTTCAATCCATACTGTCTACAACATTATCCAAGTGTTTGATAAAACTAATTTCAAATTTAAAGAGTATAATAAATATTAATAGACACTCCAAATCATATCTACTTCATATCTATAATTAATATAGCTCTTACCAGAAAAAATAAATGGTTCTTTAGATGTCTATTTAAAAAACTCTTTCCAATATATTTAGCTTCTATAGAAATAAATTACACAAACATTATAACATATCATTAAAATGAGTTAAAGTTCAACAATAGTATAATGTAATATCTAATATGAAAAAAATCAATACATATTATAATATATAGTTTCATTTCATTATATATTATATTTATAATATATGAATATTATTTTATAATAGGAAACATTGGTGGATCAACACCATTATCTAAAATTCCATGTTGTCTACCCCACATCATTTATTGGGTATATACTTCAAATCATCATCTAGCTCATCATCTTTTTATAATCACATTAAATGTTACAAAAACCCATGATAAAAAATGAAATTATCAATTTATAAGAACTTTAATATCTATATTTTTATTTTATTTTTATTCCATTTTTTTACCATTATTCTATATCATTCTCCTCTCATCAATTTCCTATAATTATAATGAGAGGGAATGTCTACCACATTATTAAAAATTTGGGAAAGGAATGAATCATTGTCTTGTCTATGTTAACGTTACACATGTATAAGGGAAGGATAACAACTCTTATAAATTTTAGATAGTTCATATTCTATATTATACATTAACTTCCTGATGCCCCCCATTCTTTTGAGAGTATGTCCATTCCATTAAATTAAATGACTGAACTAGATGAAACTAGGAATTGAAACTTATGTAATTTATTTCTTGGTATTATAGGGTTATTTTTTCTATAAAATAAGAATGATTGTTCCAGATTATCAATGATATATTTTTATATGTATTAATGTAGTATGAACACAAGACAAGCATATTGAGTGCTTTACAAATGGATTTTCAATAAAATTTGTAATCATATGATAATTTCAATACTAAAAAATAAGAATAATCAAATGAATGGTCATTCACCCCATTTTTATATAATCATTCATCTTTGTTAATTTGAAAAATCACAAATCAAAATAAAGTTTTCTGAGTGAAAATGATACCATATAAAAGTAAGACCAAGTGATTTTAAAAGAGTAAAATATTATTCAATAGAGTATATGATATAGAACAAAATTTTTATAAGAGAATGAAACAACCCAAGAATTTATGATATATGATTTTCAAAATAAATTCATTCTAATAATGAGATTTCTGAGGCCATAATAGAGAACATCATGGGATTGTACTCTGATGATGGGATAAAAAACTCATAAAAAATGGTGTGTAATATCACCCCATTCATTGATGAACATCAAAATCAGTATTTTATCCAGACTTCATATAAAGAAGAATACAAATATTGATTATGTTATCTCAACATGAAGAGTAAACATATACCATATGGTTTTAATAAAAAATTCCTTTTCTTATTGGGTTATCATGCAGGATGATGTTACCCAATAAATCATAAACTTCTTCAATCATTATATTTGGTAAAATGGTCTTAATTATAACTTCATTTAAATGAAACTGAAGAAGGAAAATGAACTTGATATTAATAAAATCGGTAATGTGGCTCTACTGAACTCAATCCCTCTGCACATTAGTAATATTATCCTGAACATGATGGGTAGAATGGGCCATAAATTAACTCTTACAAACCAATTTGGCTATGTACATGGGAGAAATTTTTTTAAAAAAAATTATTTATGGCAACAGAGAGTATAAATTTAATGACAAAGAAATTACTGTATGGGATCATTGACCTAAAAATTGACATCTCTAAGACATTTGATACACTGAAGTGGAATTTTAATCTTGATGTCATTATAAAATATTGGTTCTCATAACAGGTTTTCAATATTTTTGAAGTAATTATCAGCTCTTATAGGATATCTATTCTTATCCATGGGTCCAGAGGATTCTTCAGTAGCTCAATAGGTGTTTAAAAATATTATCCACTATCTAGAATTATTTTTTCTATCACTCTAAATTACTTGAGAAGGTTCATTAATGACCTAACTCAAATTGGATTCTATAAGAGGATTAATATGGGGAAGGATGACTTTGTTCCATACAATTTTCATTATGAATATGACATTTGATTCTTGTAAAATCCTCCAAAATACCCTCTACTATATCATGTATCTATTAAAACATTATACAGAAGTTGATGGGAAGGCAATTATATGTGATAAATCTGTCATGGTCTTCGAGTAAGGTATTTCAACTTGAAGGTGAAACATAATAAAATAATGACTTTGGGTAATGATTGGTTCTCTTCCATTAACTTATCTTGGTGTTACCATATTATAGGGAAAGGTGAAAAGAAAATACATGGATAATAGATATTCTTTTATTGTGAATTATATTTCAATGTGTAAGGGAAAGGAATGTCCCAGGTTGGAAGTGTTTGTATTGTTAATTCTGTTATCACATATATGTTTGTTTAGTCTTCCACAATTTATATGTGGCTAATTTTTATTATTAATGATATGTAATGTATGTTTAGGAACCAATAATGTACTAGATATGTTCAATAAAGGAAACTTATTTTGGTTTCATGGAAATACATCACTAAACAGGTGAACTTAGGTGTCATTGGGATCAAAGAATTGTGTGTCATTAATGATGGCCTTATCCAGAAATTTATATAGAACCTATTTTTGAATGATTCTTATGGTTAATTTATTATTATAATATTTAATGGTAGATTTGTATAATTATATTGACAATATCATCCCTAATATGTATGGACCTTTGTCAAGCATACTTTTAATATAATCGTGTGACACTCTTTATTTCATGATAGTCTGGGCCCCCATCCAAATTTCTAGACCACTGAATGGGTATATTATCAACAAAATAAAAACTTTAGTGACTATATTGTTGTGACACACGTGTCAATCAATGATTTATCGGTACAAATTCAAGTATCTAGCATCATTCTTCCTTCACAGGCCCACTAGAAACACATAAATATACTTTTATGGACTATAATACTATTGTATGGAAAATGAATTATGATGGCCAGTTAAACACCATTTAATTATATAGAATGCATTGTGGTGGCCTATTTAACAACCATCGTTGATTCATTACTTTTATACACATTATATTCTACCATCTCAGCATGTTCTAATATGGAATATCGGGAAAAACTACATTCCCACTACAGATCATCTAAAATAGACCGGTCATCATCATTAATATACTTATAGCTTATGTCTAAATGCTAAGGAAAATATACACCTTGTATTCCTATCTTGTATATTTTCTAAGGAGCTATGGTAGTACATTAGCTATAGGTTTTTCACATCATTTTTACATAAACTCACTATGTAGTGTTTTTTACAACACTTAGGTTCGGAACCTGCTATTAGTAGTAAATATGGATATTTATGCTACTATATAGAGAGAAAATAACATTCTGATTTTTATACCAAGAACACCACTCCAGAGATATGAATTAATTCCATTCATAAGGTGATTTATTTTTTTATGTTATGGTTCAAACATACTACATGCATAAAAACTTGTATGAACTAAACATTCTTCACCTCCTGGGTATGTCGGGTTATCCAAGAACAGAGAAAATGTTCATGTACATCTGGTGGATTCATCAATTGAACCCTTAATACAAAGTGAATGTTTATGGGGTATCCTATAGCACACTTGGACAATCTGGTTGCGTATGTGTCTTTCGAGATTACCATGAATTTTTAAAATGGTGGTTCTACCAATACTCTAGTGTTGGGGTATCTGATGAAGATGAGCTCTGGGACATGGAACATGTTGTTGGATATGATATTGAATATACGTAGATATTTTATGGGTGGAATATGAATTTGAAATTGTAGTGCACAGTCTTAGAACAATATCACCAAATACAATTTTTTGCCTATTACCTCATTAGATTAAATTTCTGGGAAAGGTTACCTATCATAATCTGGTGGTATCACTTGCCAATAGGGTGGCTAATCATGTGGTTGGCGTCCTGTAAAATATAGCTATTATGAACATGAATATAATGTGGTCATTCACAACCCCATTATATTGTACCCCAATGTTGGAGACTAACATGTATGAAAACATTCACTCACATATTTGTAATAACCTCTTATAATGCATGAAAATTCCTTATTTTTATATATATTTTATTTTGGACCAATTTCCACTGGATCCTAGATTTTCTTTTAAATATGACTCTATTAAAATAATATTATTTAAATGTTGTTAATATAACTGAGTCATTAAGATGTAAGGAATGAATATAGATAGAAAATTATAAAAATAATATGGTCTACACATGAATAATATAAAAAAATATTTTCATCTATTTGTTACATATATAATAAGATCCTTTTGAATTATTTTTTAAAAATAGTTTATTTTATAAAAGGATCTTTAGTAATGTGTTGCTTATATAATTTAAAATTAAATTTTACCATATTTAAAAAATTATATTTTTCAAAAAAAAATATTTTTAAATAATACTTTTCAAATTTATCTTTGTATAAATTTGAGAACTTTTTTCAAAAATATTAATGTTTTGGTGAATAGTAATAAATATGAATTATTATGGAACATATATTTTCATTTAAATAAATTATAAAGTAAAATTATATTATAATTTGTTTTAAATGTATCATTTTTTATTATATAAATAGTTTACTAATTTAGCGTTTCAGAATCAATTTAATATTGAATTCTGTTATAATTTGTTTTCAACTATTTAATATTTTAATTTGGAATGCCAGTTTTTTTTTGATGTGTCTACTAGTATAATGTTAACATGAATCCATCCACATTATTTATTTTAATTTGAAAAATTACAAATCAATAACTTTAAAAATTTATATTATTTAGTAAGGTATATTAAATTTTGGTCCATAATGATTAGTATATATAGAATGAATTAATAATTGCAGGTGAAGGGAAAATGACTTTACCATTGGTTAATATAATAAAATATTGGATAAAAATTAAATAATTCTTGTTAATTTGTTATTCTATTTCCATATTCTTAACTGATTCTACCATTTTTCAATAATGGCCCATTTTAGGTTTTTTCATGAGAAATACATGGTCATCAATTTCAGTTTTTAAATGTTTTAATGTGTGTCCTCTAACTCCACTAATAAAAGACCACCATGTCTCCTCCCCTCTTCACACTCCCAAAATAGTTTTTTATCCTTTAAAATCCAAAATCTGTTGTATACTCTCCTCTCTTAATTATAGAATACATTTTTGATCATTAAGCATGTAGCTCCCCAACCCGGGTAGCCCGAGAATGGTGTCTTCTAGTTATATTGGTGTAAGGAACAAATAATTTCATCAGGAAGGACTGAATAGTTTAGTACTCATGGTAATCTTATTACATACTATAAATTTTAATTTTATTTTAAGACATGAAATAAAAAATTAATTTTATTTTATAATTCATTAATTCCCCTTATTGTATCCCTACATATTAATCACAAAACACATCCTCATATATTGGGGGAAAACAAACTATAAGATAAGGTGGAGATCATGATCTACGTATGGGAAATTGTAATGTAGAAGCAGTGAATAAATAAGTGTAATGGTCTGGGTTTTTGGAGTCCATTACTTTGTGAAAATCTCGTTTTGGGTTTTCGGGTTGGGGAATCACGGTGGTGTAGGCCTACAGATAGTCTTAGCCTACCGGTAGTAGGCCTACCGGTAGCTCGGTCTACCGGTGGCCGCAACATACCGGTAGCTCTGTCTACCGGTAGCTCGCCCTACAGGTAGCTGCCGCCTACGTGTAGCTCTGCCTACCGGTAGCTGCAGCCTACCGGTAGCTCGGCCTTCCGGTAGCTGTCACCCACCGGTAGCTCTCAGCTACCGGTGGCTCTGGCCTACCCCGCAGGATATTTCCAGTAGCGCTCCCTTTTGCGCAAATAGGGTTTTAAACCCTATTTTGACCTATTTGAGCGTGTTTTAATGACCCGTAATGCACATAATAGTTTTAATTAAATACTTAATCAATTAATGAGTCAGTTTAAACCACCCAACCCCCTTTAATGATGAATGGAGCCGCGTGATCATCCCACGACCCCCGTGCCTTACATGGTTTTGTGTTCTCATGTCAACCGTCTGTGGCTCTTAAAAAATAATGGTTTGCAGTGGTTTCTCCTTTCCTTGATCACGGCTTTTCACAAACAGCTTCTGGTGCATCGGGCGTGCCACATCGTTATCCGTAAAGTTCCGCGCCCGGCCTAAACATCGATCATCTATTAACAAGTAGGGAATTTCTCCTTCGCCTCTCTCTTTTGTGTATCATGCGTGGTGGACGTGTTTCTGTTCTGTAGAATTGGATAAACCAGACCTAAATGAAGATAATAAACTGGTTTCTATAAAGAAAGAAGGGGGGCTGTGATCGTTGATGTTGTTTATATTATGACCATCTTGTTGAGTTGTGCTGGCTTGTGCCTTCTGAAAATCGAGGCCGTTGGTGGTCGATTTTTGTGCACTAATGAACCCCTGCTGATGTTTTAAATGGCTTGTTTGTGGTTATAAACTCCTGCTGCGAAAATTTAATTGGTTAACCACGTATATCCGGCCAAATAAATTGAGGCACCAGGATCAATCCTTCTGTGATAACCTCGGTTAAGACACACTAAAATTGAAATCATGGAGTGTGTTAAGTCATTTAAATCTGAGAATACCGGCATGACCCTGACTTGTGTTGATGGTGGTAGTTGGTTGTTTTCTTTTTGGGCCGATTGCTGGAAATGTGGGAGGGGATGGGATCCCCTTTCTTATACTCTTAGTGGTTGTGTGAATTTGGGGATGGGATCCCCTGTTGGTATGGATTCGGTGGGTGTGAGTTTTAATACCCGGTGGTTACTTGTTTATATCACAAATTGGGGTGGGATCCTTTGTTGTTGAGAACCGGGTATGGGCGTTATAGTTATTGCTTGATTGATTACATTCCGGGACTTGTGTCAATGCTTACTAGTTGCCCATTAGTGCTTAAAAAAAATTAAACATTTTCATTGAACATGAAACAAGAATGGTACAGATGGGTTTTGTTGGAAAGAGTCGTGAATTGTGACTTGGACGCAGTGGTGTTGTGTTCTGTAGGCTGGTTAGAAAAATATGAGCTTTGGGGGAGTGCATGTTACCTATATCTATACTTTTAGCTTTGTGTTTCTTATTCGCGCCCCACCCAAGTTGAGCACTTAGTGCCGAACACCCCCATTTCATGGGGGAGGGTGTTTATTCCAACACTATTCATAGTGGATGGTTATTAGCTCCTTTTCTGCTCCATATCCCGGATATCCCAAGTATCTTTGGGCAGGCTGTGATGGCCTGAGGTCCATTATTAGCCCAAGAACCTTGGGGCAGGGTAGTGTGACGGTTGGCCAGGTGTGTGCGGCAGGTGGTTTCCCAAGCGTCTATGGGATGAGGCCCAGGTGTCTTTGAGTGTGGCAGTAGATCATCCGGCCCAGGTGTCTTCGGGAGTGCTGGTGGTAGTTATGGCCTAGGTGTTTGTAGGCGTGGTTACGTGTGACAGTTGTGGCCCAGGTGTGTGCGGGTGGGATTTCAGCAGTGGGACTGCGGTGAGAATGGTGGGATTGGTCTGATGCGTAGGATGTCTAAATAACCAGTGGGAAAGTGGCGTGGGTACCCAAACATCGATGTGATCATAATATATATGTTACTTGACTTGAATTATTTGGAGAGTGTGCCTTGGTGAGGCCTGGGGTGGATAGTTTACCTTGATAGGTGTTTAGATTACTTCTTTTCTCATTGGACTTTAGTACGTTCCCCCACTTGTCCACAAGAGTCTTTGGTTTTCCCTACTGAGGGTACTTGTATGCTCACCCTACGTATATAAAACTGCTTTCAGGTTTGCAGGAGGACTTCGGAGATCGCGCAGGACCGTACTTGCTCGGACCTTTGGGGAAGTTGCTGTTGCTGTTTTTCTTCTTTGGTATTTACCTTTGTAGTTGCCTTTTTTACTTTGTGGCTTTACTTTTTGAACATGCATGTGGGAATGGTTTATTTATTTTTGGTTCTAATTTTCTTTTACCTTGGTGTTGTTGAGTTTCATCATCTCATCTATTGATCTTATTAAACAAAAAGGGGTAATCCCTTCCATTTGTGAGAAATTTCTATACCCTTGGTGCTAGTGGCCACTCCGAGACATATCGAAGGCGGGTTTCGGGGGTCATTATCTCTCCTTCAACTAAAAGAAGGAAGGGCCTAGCAATCTGCTGACCCTTCCCTCCTTTTGGTGAAGGCGGCTCGTGACAGAATGGTATCAGAGGGGAGGATGAGAGGTAGGATGGAGTATGGAGTTAGGCACAGTGAGGATTGCATGGGATGGTAAGGTAACAGTGTTGGGTGACCTTGGCACGTGAATTAGGCCAGGGAAGACCGGTTAGGACATGGGATTTTAGGGCCCCCCATGATCCGATGTAAGGACTCTGGACCTACCAAACGACCAAGTGAGGCCACACTGATTGCAGATTAGAGACACTAGTAAAGGTACATGCATCATAATGACTTGTGTTCTTCTATTTCTGGGATGTCTTGGGAATTAAGAATAAATTAAAATTTTAAGAAGTTTTATGAACAATATTCTTCACTACTTGGGCTTAGGAATTCCTTGTTTACCTTGCAGCTATGGCACCTGGAAGGCGACCACGTGTGGTATAGGCGATCGAGGCCCCGAAGACTACTTTGGCCGATCGGCAGAGAGCTGATCGAGAGGAAGAGGAAAACCAGTGGCAGAAGACTCTTTGGGCCTTCCAGCAACATGCCCTCGAGAAGTATGAGGGCAACACCTCCGACATGAAGACGGAATGCTGGCTAGAGGAGCTAGTTATAGCTTTCGGCCTCATTCGGGCCCTGGCCGAGTACTGGGTTCCACTAGACATCATCCAGATGCGGGGAGTGGTGCGTCAGTGGTGGACTCTTTACCTAGGGGAGAGGAGAGAGTCTGAGGTGGCTTGGGCGGATTTCGAGAGGGCGTTCCGGACGGAATTCCTCTCCTCGATGATGAAGGTAGAAAAGAGGCAAGAACTACTCTCCCTCTAGCAGGGGTGTATGTCCATGAGGGAGCTGTGGATCAAGTTCAAGGACCTCCTATGTTTTTCTCCGGACCTCTTTTCCAATGAGGAGTCTCAAGCAAGATTTTTAGAGGAGGCGCTCCGACACTCCCTCCAGTATGATGTTACCCCCTTCACCCTGCCGACGTACTTGGATGTCCAAAAGAACGCCAAAGTGGTGGAGAGGATGCATGCTCTAGGAGGAGTGTCACGAGAGGGGATCCAGCTGATAACATCGCAGGGAAAGGTCGTCAGCACGAGGCCTCCAGCGTCAGGACCCTATAGGTTCCGACCAGCAGGGAGCAGACCACAGCAGTTTTAGTTTCGATCCCCTGACCCTCCCCCTTTTCCTTCGGGCCCGGGACCGCGGTGCTTCATCTGTGGGAGCCCTGGACATCTCCGAATTCAGTGCCGAGACCGGGTGCAGTACGGTGGTGGTGGACAGCCCCATCACCCGCCCCAGCAGCAGCTTCCAGCCAGACCTTTCCAGCAGCAGGAGCAGGGACAGTGATCTCCCACTCCTCCGAGGGCAGACGTAGGAGGAGGAGGTTGACCTCAGGACGCTCATCAGGGACCTCGACCGGGGCGTGGTCGGGGAGGTGGCCGGCAGCCGAGGGGCAGAGGATCTGGGCATGGATAGTTGCATGTCGCAGAGGCAGCTGTTCCGGCAGGGCCAGAGGTTGTTCGAGGTATGATCAGTCTGTTTAGAACTCTTACTTATGCCTTGTTCGATACAGGAGCTTCACACACCTTTTTTGCACCCAGTCAAGCCCGTGCCTTGGGTTTAGATGTAGAGAGACTTCTAGTGGCCCTAGTATTGAGCACACCAGTTGGAGGTCAGACCAACTTTTTGTTTGTTTTTCGGGGATGTAGACTGATGATAGGGCCACATCAGTCGGTTAGGGATCTTTTTCTGCTACAGATTCAGCCATACGATATCATCCTAGGAATCGATTGGCTATTTTATGTGTGTGCCGTCATCGACTGTTTCCAAATAAGGGTGGTGTTCTCGGACTTGGACGGCCAACATGTTACCTTCACCGGCGAGCGGAACAGTCAGAAGGGAAACAGGCGAGAGGAACCTCTCCTCTCCTTATTGACCAAGATGACAGCGGAATCAGTAGATGCTAAAATGGTGGAAGCGCCGAAGATCGTCCGTGACTTTATGGACGTCTTCCCTGAGGAGGTGACGACTCTACCCCCTCGGCGTGATATCAAGTTTGGGATAGACCTACAGCCCGATGCTCGACCAATCTCAATGGCACCTTACCTGATGGCGCCTTCAGAGCTACAGGAGTTGCGGATCCAGATTGATGATCTGATGAAGAGGGGTTATGTTCGCCCGAGTGTGTCACCGTGGGGTGCTCCAGTCTTGTTCTCAAAGAAGGAATATGGTGGTCTCAGGTTGTGCATAGACTATAGGAGGCTGAATCAGGTGACGATCAATAATCGCTACCCTCTTCCGAGGATACATGTTCTTTTCAACCAGCTAAAAGGGGCAGGATGGTTCTCGAAGATCAACTTGTGGTCTGGGTACCACCAGTTGAGAGTGAAGGAGAGCGACATCTCGAAGACGGCCTTCAGGTGTAGGTATGGACACTTCGAGTTCGTAGTCATTCCCTTTAGTGTTACGAACGCCACGGCTGTGTTCATGGGGCTTATGAACTCCATCTTCCGGGAGTACTTGGATCGGTTCGTGGTTGTGTTCATCGACGATATCCTGATCTATTCGAGGTCAGAAGAGGACAATGCAGAGAACCTGAGAACATTTTTGGAGGTCCTCCGACAACACCAGCTCTATGGGAAGTTGTCAAAATACAAGTTCTGGACACGGGAAGTGCACTTCCTCGGGCACGTGGTGTCTGAGTAGGGGGTAACGGTGGACCCATAAAAAGTTGAGGCGGTTTTTTCTTAGGCAGCACCCAAGAATGTGGCAGAGGTCAGTAGTTTCCTTGGGCTGGCCGGTTACTATCGGAGGTTCGTACCCAACATCTCCCGAGTTGCGGTCCCTTTGACAGCCCTAACCAAGAAAGATCTGGTTTTCGTGTGAAGTGAGCAGTGCGAGTCAGCCTTCAACTATCTGAAAGAGACGTTGGTTAGTTCCCCAGTGCTGAGATTACCAGAAGAAGGGGTGGCCTATGAGGTGTTCTGTGATGCTTCGGGACAGGGCCTGGGATGCGTGTTGATGCAGCGACAAGGGGTGATCTATTTTGGGTTCAGGCAGCTACGCCCCCATGAGCGTAATTACGCCACCCATGACCTGGAGCTTGCAGCGGTCATTTTTGTGCTAAAGTTATGGCGGCACTACATCATCGAGGAACTCGTTGTGGTCTTCAAGGATCACAAAAGCTTGAGGTATATCTTCTCCCAGTGGGACTTAAACTTGCGACAACGGAGATGGGTGGAGTTCCTACATGATTACGACATTGAGATCTCTTATACTGAGGGAAAGGGAAATGTAGTGGCCGATGCCTTGAGTAGGAAGACACAGAAGGATGCGGTCCGAGAGTCGGCGGACTCCTGGAAGGCAATGGAGGAGTTGGCTGTCTTACACCTAGATGTGAAGATGGATAGCGGCAGAGGCTGCCTATATCAGATGATAGTGCAGTCATCTCTGTTTCGACAAGTGGAGGAGTCTCAATGGGGAGACCCGGAGTGGGAAGTGATGCGTGACCGAGTTGACCAAGGCAATACTCTGGAAGGATGGACAGAGGCTGGTAAGAACTGGATGATTTTCTAGAAAAGGTTGTTTGTTCCAGGAGTGATGCGCGGAAAGGTTCTTAGTGAGTTCCACAACTCACCCATGGCGGTACACCCAAGAGTTTCCAAGATGTACCAGGGACTGAAGAGGCAGTTCTGGTGGCCCTGAGTTAAGCGAGCGGTGACAGAGTTTGTGGCCAAGTGCTTAGTGTGTCAGCAAGTGAAGGCTGAACACCGAGTTCCGAGTGGCCTATTGCAGCCCCTAGATGCCCCTGAGTGGACGTGGGATGACATCTCGATGGACTTCGTCGCGGGACTACCCAAGGCCCAAGGGGGATATGACGCCATCTGGGTGGTAGTGGACAGGTTGACGAAATGGGCTCACTTTCTGGAGATCATGGATTCGAGTACTGTGGATGCTTTGTCACAAAAGTAAGTGGATGAGGTGGTGCAGTTTCATGGAGTTCTGAGGTCTATAGTCTCAGATAGGGATGCACGTTTTACCTCGCGAGTCTGGAGAGGATTGCAGCATGTGTGTGGCACCCAGTTATGCCTTAGCACTGCTTTCCATCCCCAGACAGATGGAAAAACAGAGCGCACCATCCAGACCTTGGAGGATATGCAACAGGTATGTGTTCTGGACTCAGGAGGAACATGGGTGCGACACTTTCCCTTGGTAGAGTTCTCTTAGAATTATAGCTATCACTCTACCATTGTTATGGCCCCGTTTGAAGCCCTGTACTGCAGGCCATTCCATTCACCTGTGTGTTGGGCCGAAGTAGGAGAGTCAGGCATCCTTGGCCCGGAGGTGGTGCAGAACACAAAATAGAAGGATCAGCTCATACGGGACAGGATGAAGGCAGAACAGGACCGTCAGAAGCCGTATGCTGATACCAGGTGGAGGCCCTTGGAGTTTGAGGTTGGGGACCACGTGTTCTTGAAGGTCTCCCCTCAGCGTGGGCAGTAAAGGTTCGGCAAGGGGAGTATGCTTTCCCCCAGGTTCATCGGACCCTTCGAAGTATTGCGGTGGGTCATCGAGGTGGCATACCAGCTAGCATTGCCACCGCAGCTACTGAGGATACATGGTGTCTTCCATGTGTCCCAGCTCCGTCGGTATCTACACGACGATTCACACGTCCTTGATTGGGGTGAGATGGACATTGAGGACGACGTGACCTTTGTGGAGAGACCAGTGATGATCGAGGATTGCAAGAAGAAGGTGCTTCATGGGCGAACCATCCCCTTGGTTCGTGTGTTGTGGAGACATGGTGGGCTTGAGGAGAGTACGTGGGAGAGGGAAGCACAGATGTGTACCCAGTACCTAGAGTTGTTTTGAGTTTTGTTCCTTGTTGTACCTGTTGTGGTAGAACATTTTTTCCTTTTTGGCTATCAAATGTACTGGTTTTCTCTCCTATGTTTGTGTGTGAAAAGCCCTGGCTGTGGGGGAGGAGAAAACCCGACCCCTAATCAAGATGCATTAAGGTGGATGCGATTAAACACGTGCGGGCGAGTCAGTGCCGCCCAAAGCGGATAATATCTTGACATGGGGAAGGAGACTCCCCAACCCACATGCCCGGGTAGTTTGGCATGGTATTTTGCTTGGTTCATGGCGAGGAAATGTTTTAGTTAGCATGTGTTCGCTCCTAAGAGGTATCTTTCGAGGTGGTTGTTTGGAACCTCTCTTCCCTTCTGGTTTTGTTTGGATTCTCGAGGACGAGAATTGTTTAAGAGGTATATAATGTAATGGCCTGGGTTTTTGGGGTCCATTACTTTGTGAAAATCTCATTTTGGGTTTTCATTTCCGGGAATCACGGTGGTGTAGGCCTACCGATAGCCTTAGCCTACCGGTAGCAGGCCTACCGGTAGCTTGGCCTACCGGTGGCCGCAGCCTACCGGTAGCTATGTCTACCGGTAGCTGGAGCCTACCGGTAGCTCGGCCTACCGGTGGCTGCAGCCTACCGGTAGCTCGGCCTACTGGTGGCTCTGGCCTACCCCACGGGTTATTTCCAATAGCGCTCCCTTTTGTGCAAATAGGGTTTTAAACCCTATTTTGACCTATTTGAGCGTGTTTTAAAGACCCGTAACGCACATAATAGTTTTAATTAAATACTAATCAATTAATGAGTCAGTTTAAACCACCCAACCCCCTTTAATGACGAGTGGAGCCGCGTGATCAACCTACGACCCCCGCGCCTTACACGGTTTTGCGTTCTCACCTCAACCGTCCGCAGCTCATATAAAATAAAGCTTAGCTGTGGTTTCTACTTTCCTCGATCACGGCTTTTCACAAATAGCTTCGGGTGCATCGGGTTCGCCGCATCCTTATCCATAAAGTTCCGTGCCCGGCCTAAACGTCTATCATTTATCAACTAGTAGGGAATTTCTCCTTCGCCTCTCTCTTTTGTGTATCATGCGGGGTGAGCATGTTACTATTCTATAGAATTGGATAAACCAGACCTAAATGAAGATAATAAACTAGTTTCCATAAATAAAGAAGGGGGGATGTGATTGTTGATGTTGTTTATATTATGACCATCTTGTTGAGTTGTGATGGCTTATGCCTTCTGAAAATTGAGGACGTTGGTGGTCATTGTTTGGGCACTAATGAACCCCTGATGATGTTTTAAATGGATTGTTTGTGGTTTTAAACTCCTTCTTTTAACATTTAATTGGTTAACCACATATATCCAGACAAATAAATTGAGGCACCAGGATCAATCCTTCTGTGATAACCTCGGTTAAAACCCACTAAAATTGAAATCATGGAGTGTGTTAAATCGTTTAAATCTGAGAATACCGGCATGACCCTGACTTGTGTTGATGGTGGTAGTTGGTTGTTTTCTTTTCGGGCCGATTGCTGGAAATGTGGGAGGGGATGGGATCCCCTGTCTTGTACTCATGGTGGATGTGTGAATTTGGGGATGGGATCCGCTGTTGGTATGGATTCAGTGGTTGTGAGTTTTAAGACCCGATGGTTACTAGTTTATATCACAAATTGGGGTGGTATCCTCTGTTATTGAGAACCAGGTATGGGCGTTATGGTTGTTTGTTGATTTTTTACTCTCTTGGACTTGTTTATATGCTTACTAGTTTCCCAGTAGTGCTTATACTTGATTAAAAATTTTCATTGAACTTGAAACAAGAATGGGACAGATGGTTTTTGTTGGCGAGAGTCGTGAATTGTGACTTGGACGCAGTGGTGTTGTGTTCTGTAGACTGGTTAGAAAAGCCTGAGCTTTTGGTTTCTTGTTACCTTTATCCATACTTGTACCTTTTTGTTTCTTATTCGCTCCCCACCCAAGTTGAGCACTTAGTGCCGAACACCCCCATTTCATGGGGAGGGTGTTTTTTCCAACACTATTTACAGTGGATGGTTATTAGCTCCTTTTCTGCTCCCCTTCTTGGATAGCCCAAGTATCTTCGGGCAGGCTGTGATGGCCTGAGGTCCATTATTAGCCCAAGAACCATCGGGCGGGGCAGTGTGATAGTTGTCTAGGTGTGTGCGGAAGTAGGTTTCCCAAGCGTCTTCGGGATGAGGACCAGGTGTCATCGGGCGTGGCAGTTGATCTTCCGGCCTAGGTGTCTTCGGGCGTGGTGGTGGTAGTTATGGCCTAGGTGTTTGCAGGCATGGTTACGTGTGACAGTTGTGGCCCAGGTGTGTGCGAGCGGGATTTCAGCAGTGGGACTTGGGTGAGAATGGCGGGATTGGCCCGATGCATAGGATGTATAAATAGCCAGTGGGAAAGTGGCACGGGGTACCGAAACACCGATGTGCTCTTAATATATATATTACTTGACTTGCGTTATTTGGGGAGTGTTCCTTGGTGAGACCTGGGGTGGATAGTTTACCTTGATAGGTGTTTAGATTACTCCTTTTCTCATGGGACTTTAGTTTGTTCCCCCACTTGTGCACGAGAGTCTTTGGTTTTCCCTACTGAGTGTACTTTTATTCTCACCCTACGTATATAAAACTGCTTTTAGGTTTCCAGGAGGACTTCGGGGATCACGCAGGACTATACTAGCTTGGACCTTTGGGGCAGTTGCAGTTGTTGTTTTTCTTATTTGATATTTAGCTTTGTAGTCGCCTTTTGTACATTGTGGCTTTACTTTTAGAACATGCATGTGGGAATGGTTTATTTCTTTTTGGTTTTACTTTTAATTTACCTTGGGTTTGTTGAGTTTCATCATCTCATCTCTCAATCTTATAAAACAAAAAGGGGTAATTCCTTCCATTTGTGAGAAATTTCTATACCCTTGGTGCTAGTCGCCACTCCGGGACCTATTGAAGGCGGGTTTCGGGGGTCATTATCTCTCCTTCAACTTAAAGAAGGAAGGGCCTGGAAATCTGCTGACCCTTCCCTCCATTTGGTGAAGGCGGGTCATGACAATAAGGCATAATAAACATTTAAAATTAAATAACAGAAAAAAAAATCATTTAATCAATAACGTTCGTATAATATTGTATGAATATATTATGAAAAACTAATTTCATATAAATAATCACATCATTTTAAAACATAACCATGGATATTATATCTAATTGAATAATCATATGGAATATAATTTTTTGAAATCATTATAATTTAATTTATACTTATAGGAATATAAAAAATTCCATCCAGGACATGGACCTATACATTAAATACCATCATTTGATTTTTCCATGAACCCTATAGAAATGGGTATGGCCTTATCCAAAACACAAAATAGTTTATCTTAGGATTCATATCGATGCATTGATGGATATAATGGGACTTGACCATAACATACTAGGTCTTATGCAATCCAAATATGAATGGGGTCAAACATAATCAACATAAATTTTTTGTTGAAAAACTATCATATGAAAATCAAATAATTACCCCAATCAAGAAACATAGTCAAAAACCATCCTGGTTAAAATTAATGATACCAACATAGTGCATCAGTATTCAAACTGGTGATAAAATATATGAAGAACGAATAAGGATTATATCATTTCAAAGTATCCCCAATGATGTATAATAAAGTTCAATGGATTAATTATTATATAGATAATTTTTTTTTAATTATCACATGGAACATTACTTGAGGAAAATAAACTTTCATTAATGATCACATTATTTATTATATAACTAGTAAATTCAAAATATATTCTCATAATAATTTTCTTCAAATATTAAATGTAAAACTCTAATTTTCAAAAATATGTATTAAATTATTCTATTTAAAACCAATTTCGTAATCATTAAATGTATTCTTCAATAAAATAATGGTCATGATGGAAAAATATTCTATAATTTCCATACAAGTTACAAAATCATTCCTCTTACACTATAAAAAGGATAGGAAAGTGACTTGTTTAGAAAAAGGAAATTGGTGTCCCCTAAAACAATTTTGTAATACATAAATCTTGAGAAAAATATAAATTAAAAATCATTTGGCTACTTTTAAAAAAATTGATAAATTTTCTGGAAAACATGGTTTTGGAAGAAAAAAGTTGTTTGGCCGAAGAGATAATTAATTAATATTATTTAAAAACCAATATATTAAATAATTTTATTACCAAAGAAAGGTAAATTGTTAATATTACAAGTAATAGTTTTTTAATAATTATAAAAAAGTTAATATATTTATTTTATGTATTTAATGTCAATTAATTCCTGATAGTGTGACATAAATAAAAACAATCCGGAATAATGATGAGATTTTTAAATAAACTATGACTAATTAGGTAACTTTTGAATAATAATCCACATGAATGAAATAACTATAAATTAAACATTAAATACCATAAAGATAAATTATTTCATGATATAAAATATAAACATTAAATTATATACCACCCAAAAAAGGAAATTAGTGGTGAATATGTCATATGTCTCATAGATGTAACAGTGAGATAAAAAACCCCTACATTGTTTCTGAATCATCACATACATTCATTATTTTCCTTAATAATAAAAAATGATAATTAATTAATAATTTCTAACTTTTTATTATTATTTTCATTTCAATTATTACCATGTTTTAGATGATTACTTCCTCAATTATGTTTGAGTATGATGTTTCAACGATATTGGGATTATGTGTCAAAAATGACATTGGTAGGTTGAATATTGTAAAAGTGGAAATTATTTATATAAATAAAGAATAATAATCATTAATCAATTATCAAACATAATCATCAATTATACTTTTGATACCGTTCTAAAATAGGGTTATAAAAATTAATTTTGTTATAGTCATGGAGATGGTAGGTCGTACCTACGCATGAGTAACCCTTCCATTTTTCAATTGTCATTATATAAATAAGTTAGGTAATACTTTATATTTACATTATTATAATAATTTACTAAATACCATATTATTTATTTAAATATTCAAATATATTTCATCATTCTATTTCTATGAAGAAAAGAGTGTCTCGTCACATCATGAAGTTGGTAGTCCACACACATGAATGACATTATCATCATCAAGTGAGTGAAAAGATTTGAAAAAAAGTGATATATATTATACATTTAAACTGATAACTATATCATGAATATCATAATAAATTAATTTATTTAACATATATTCATTAACATTACCCTAAATATCATCCATTAAAAAATTAGTCATTGATGAATCACAACGATTCTTGAGGCGAGAGTCCTCTATACACACAATGAACGACATTGTATCTCCTATGGATTGTAATGTAAATATATATATATATATATATATATATATATATATATATGATTTAATTGATACAAATGAATAATTTCTCTATAAATATCTTATATACATATTATATTCATCATCTTACCTAGCCTTGGGAGGTCTTATTTAGAAAAAAATCGCTTCGATTTGAGAGGCGGTAATCGACGACACACCAATATGATGACTTTATAACACTTTTAATTGATGTGGGGGCGTATTTAGGTCATTACAATGTGACAAAAACATATCAATATATTTAATATACAATTATTATTATATCATAATGGTTTGATAATAATTTAATGAGGTGGATAAAAAAATACAAAATGAAAAATTTTACCTCCTCTCGGACCAACTCTTTAGGATAAAACATAATGTATAACATAATATCATTATAACCAAAAAATGATTCTAATATTAGGGGATCGAGGATTTAAAAATATTCATTAGGTATTGTAATATCTAAAAGTTATTTATTGTTTGAATATGAGAGGAAGGATTTTGTAGGTGTGGTGAGTGGCACCACTGTAGCATCTGAAAATGAAAAAGTGCACCCAAGTTTTTCACATTCCAAATGGGTCCATAAATGAGAATTCAATTTCCAAATATATGGCATGGTAAAAATATGTGGAAAATATCTTTTATACATTTTTTGGTCATTTATCCCTTATCTTGTTCTTTTAATCCCAAGTAAATTAGTCATTGACTTCACATGAGTAAATAGTTATTTCTATTTGTACTATTCATTATCGTAAAAACTAAGAAGGTGGTATTTGATAAATTCTAACCTAAAAAATTTATTTTGATATAATAAATAAATTTTGTTCTATTTGAAACCTCATTTTTTGAAATCCCACATCCTTAGAAGGATAAATTAACACATCCACTTGTTATGAGTGAATGGAAATACAAAGATCAAATGAAATAACATATAACATGGTTTCTAAGTAGAAGATAATTGGTTGAACGTAATGATATAGAAATGAATGAAAAGTTTTAATAATTATAGTTACATATAGTGTTCATTTATCATGAGAATTTAGATGAGCAATGGAACATTAAGGACCATAATACCATAAATCTATGACAATTAAAAAGACTATTATATTTATTTGATATGAGGGTAATAAGATGACATTTTTTATTCAATATTTTTTTCCTTATTTTAGGATTTTTTTTACAAAAAAATTAATTTACATACTTGATAGGTTTTAATTTCATAATAAATTTTATCCACTGGTTGTGCTTTAATCTATTTATAATTCATCACTAACTACATAAAATTAATATCCAAAAATTATTTTTTAATGCTTGGAAACTAAAATTCACATTTAGTGGAATTAAAAATCCATAATTTATTTATTATTCGTTCCTTCATTATATAGTTATTATTATAAAAACCTTTTACTTACAAGTAAACCAATATGAATAAATATTGATATTTCAACGTAATTCATTAATCAATAAAACCTTGCCCAAAGTTAAACTTAAGCTATATAATAGATTGCAGTCCTTTTGATCCATATAAAACATTATGATCTAAATATTTAGAAATAAGATCACTAAATTCTCAAAATGAACATATCATCAATCCCCAAAACCATATAATGTAGGTATTAATCATAACATACCACCCATGTGAATACATTCATCATGTATTCTCTTAAAACATAGTAATAACCTGAATTATCATAAAACCTTATTGAATAAATGCATGCTCCCTTATTCCTTAAATAAAACACATATTATTGGATATATTTCTTAAATAAGTTTTTTATAACTAAATCAATGATAATATAAACCACATTTCCAAAAAAGTATTTTTTTTTGTTCCAAGGTAGTTATTATAATCCAAATTAATTTATCGATATCAATCATCTCTTAATCACATAATCATTATCCCAAAATCATGATCATATTTTGTGTATCACCCATGTATTGAGGCATATACTCATTTTTTATGCATTTTTAGGTTGTTAATGTAGATCGGTAACGTTTGGGTGTGTTTTTAAGGAATTTGGAATTGTTTTCCTGCTTTAATTTGGGAGCATGGTCTATGCATTATTTGGGGAAACCGTGCAGGATCTCTAGGTAATTCTGAATTTGGAGGTAATAGGCATAACACTATTTGTGCACAATTTTTCTAACGTAGTGAGGAAACTGTGAGGGGTCCCTGATGAGGTAGTAGCATGTTCATGGTTAGAACATGAATTTCATAAACATGCGATCTAATCGCGTGTAGCATGAAAAAGTATTTCTTAAAATGGTATCCCTCATCATTTTCACTAAACTCTTATTCTCATCTACCATAAAAACAATTCATTGTATTTTATGTTCTGAAGGGTTATATGGGATCTTCCACTAATTTCGAAAGTGATTTGAAGGGTTCTCAATGTTTAGTGAACATGATTCTCTTTTGGTAATCCTTCCTCGTGGAGCATTATGGGTTTTCCATAGATATAGTTCTCCCTCCCTCTCAGTTTCGTAGATCTACAACTGTTTCATGATGATATAGGTGTTTTGATTCTGTAAATGATTATATTTAGACTTATTGATGTTAGGAGAAGGGATCTGAGGAGTTTTTTGTGGAGTTTTCACCCAGATTTGTGGTGTGGTTTGGAGTTAGTCTATTTCATTGTAACCCAATATGAGGTTGACTCTCTCTCGACTCTATTTGGTTATAAATAGATAAATTGTTTTCAATTAATTTGTTTTGATAATAATTTGATGTGATTATTCTTTTAAATGCTTGATGGAATATTTCTTAGTGATGTTTTGTAGATTTTCGGAAAAAATGGGTTAGTATGGTGAAATGTTCTTTATTGTTAGAATTTAAAATAAAGATTTAAAAATTTTCACCTTGGGTGGATTTGTAAAAATTGTTTGTGAAAATAGTTTTCAATAAAATAGGATGCCTTATTTAGTGTGATATGGAATGGAAGAAGTCCTAAGGAATTTTTGATGTTTTTAATGAGTTGTTTTTATATTATTGTGGATTTAGCGGGTGTGTATGAAGGTCGTTGTCTTAAAAATTTAATTCTATTGGTTCTTATGGTTTGAAGTGGTTTGGATGTACCACTATAAAAAAGTTAAGGATAGTAGATGGAAGGGCCCCTATAAAAGTAATTTTGGAATGAAGTACCAATAACTTTTAAGACCGGTAAACTAACTTAGATGGGATGTTCCACCATGATTGTGACCCCAGGCAAGGGGATCCTTTGTCCCCTACTCATTTCATTCTTGCTCAAAATGCTCTGAGCTGTTATATTAATCAAGGATTAAACACGGGTAAATTCTTGCCTTATCATAACAGGAGAGCCACAAGGGGTATTACTCACTTGATGTTTGCTGATGACACAATCCTTTTTATAAATGGTAGTAGAAGGTCAGTGCAGGGGCTAAATGGAATTCTAGGGGAATATTTCAAGTGGAGTGGGCAGGTGGTGAACAAAGAGAAAAGCCTCTTCTTTATTTCCAAGAAGACTTCAGTGAGGAAGGAGAGTGTCTTGGGGGCCAGTCTGAATATGGGCCAGGGTTCTTTTCCCATGGAATATCTTGGGGCACCGGTTAGTCCCTCTTCTCTTCGGGTGCATCATTTTTATAAACTTGTAAGTAAAATCACGGGACGCATATACAATTGGAAGAACAAATTTCTATCCTTTGGAGGTCGCATTACTTTGGTGAACAGTGTCCTTGTATCCATTACCATGCACATCCTTTCCACTCTCAAGGTTCCTAAGAGAGTGATTTTCAATCTGGAAAGAATAATGGTATCATTCATATGGGATGGACAGATGGAAGGCAGACATCATTGGGCTTCGGGGAAACGGTTAGCAAAACCTATATCCGAAGGGGGCATCAATCTGAGAAGTGTGTCTACTACTATGCAAGGGATTCATGCAAGGCTTGCATGGGAGGCCTTGGAAGGCCGGTCACTTTGGGGTAGAACTATTCAGGACTTATATGGCTTGAATTCAAATGTTCAGAGGACACGTTCCTCTAGGATATGGAATCGGATTAAGCCATACTTGGAGGTCTTACATCATCATTCTCGAAGGATAGTGGGAAGAGGTAATATCAACTTCTGGAAGCTTGATTGGGGGGTGGGCAGGCTATGGTTCTCAGGCTACCCCGTCCCGGATTTATCCTTTAAAGAGGCAAGTAGCCACCCTCGCTTTCTCCAGGCCATCCTTGATGAAATCCAAATGGAATTTTTCAACAACCTTGTAGTTAGTGATGAGGAGGATAGGCTTATTTTCACAGGTTCTACATCGGGTGCCTTTTCCATCAAGGATTATGCTCTGGTGACGATGGATATTCCAAATAATGATCTGTGGGGGAGGCCTTGTGGTGCAAAGTGATTCCTTCCAAATTTAATTTTCTGCTGTGGCGTATACGGAATAGGGCACTTCCGACAGACGATAGGTTGCAACGTATGGGAGTTAATATGGCTTATCGATGTTGGTGCTGCAGGTCTTTTAACCAGGAAATAGTGGGGCATCTCTTCTATGACAGTGAATGGGCCAGAAATATATGGAGGACTTTTCGAGCATTCTTCGGTTGGGACGGGTATGACGGTGCGCAAGATAGCTTCCTCGATTCATGGTTTAGAGGTGCTGGGAATCGGCGGGCTGAAAGAAAAGCTCGGACTGTCATTCTAATAGCAGGATGTTGGACTATTTGGAAGGCAAGGAATGACAGCCGTCATAATAATTTCTCTGTAACTCAGGTGGGTATTATTTTCAGAATGAAGAATATCTTTTTGGACCTGGTCAGGTTGTGCCCAGATTGCCGTTCAGCGCCATCGGTGTGCTCCATTGCCTCCAGTGTTGTCTCCGATCAACAGGCCGTCTCCACTGGGCAGGGACATTGGGTTCGGTGGAGACCTCCAAGCTAGGGACTTAAATTGAACACGGACGGCTCGATGATCACAGGGGTGATGCGCGGGGGGGGGGGTCGTGAGAGATCCAGCGGGTTCTGTGTCTGCTGCGTTTGCTGGTGAGCTTGGCAGAGGTGATTCTCTTCAGGCGGAGGCTCAAGCCTTGGCTGCAGGTCTGGAAATGTGCTACCGGAGGAATATCTGTCTGACAGCTGTGGAGACTGATTCTTTGCTTTTGTGTAATGCACTGCTGGGCAAAGGTAAAATTCCTTGGAGTATTTCTTACACTGTTAGGAGATGGAAAATGCTTATTGGGCCTAACATGGAGGTCTCTCACATATGGAGGGAGGGAAATATGGTCGCTGATTTCTTGGCCTCTCTGGCAACCACTGAATGCAGTATGTTTTCTTTCTCTAATTTGGGGTCGTTTCCCGGTGATGGGATGAAGTTCGTGGTTAGTGATGCTCTGGGTTTGCAGTACTTCAGACCACCGTGACGTTCTTTTGTGTATTGTGGTCTAATAAATAAAAATGATAATTTTCATGTCTATAATTGATTATAAATGTGGATACTGATGAAACGTTTTTTCTAATAACATGGGATGGTAAAATGGATTATGGAATGTAGGTTGGATTTCCCTTGTATTATGTGGATTTGGGTGAAAATTGATTGGTAATGGTGTATTTGGATTGATGGAAACTATTACACTATTTGATGTTTTATATAAACTAATTTATATAAATATTCTAATAGTTATATCCTAGTGTAGTTGTTAGGGATGTCATTTGGGGAAAAACTTCTGAGTATTATTAATCACCCCCTTCTTTGAAACATGGGTGTTTTTTGAAATGTTGTTTTCCATGGAACTTGTAAGTTTAAATCATGACATTTCAATTGTAGTTCATTGTGATTCTTGGATGGTTTTGGGGTTCTTGGAGCATAGATCATGGAATGGATCCATGGAGATGTGTCATAGATTTTGGGGTTTTGTTTTTAATACATCCTCTAAGTACTATGATTATGTAACATTGTGGTTGAGTTGTATTTGTCTATGGGAATTGAATTGGATTTGGTTGGGAAGCATGGTTATTCCTTGGTAATGTGTTTCATTGGTTTACATAGTTTTCATTCATCATGTAGATGTGGTTGGACATTTATTAATGAGTAGGTTGTTTTTATTAAAAGTAAATTCATTCCTCATTGATTCTTGATTCTCTTGACATTAATTTCTAGACTTTTGTTCCTTGGGAACATCGCTTATATACCACTACTATTGGGGAAAAAATCCCTCAAGGTATCATTGATGCAGTTTCGAGGTGATTGTGTATATTAACAAAGTGGGCCTCCATGTTGTGTTTGTTGACAAAGTAGACTAAAATGATCAAAATTGTGGACAAAGGGGGTTTTACATGTTGAGTTGTCGAGTTCAAGAAATGTTATTGGAAATCCATTACTGGAAAAAGAACATTGATAAAGAAATGAACGATATGGAGGTGGTACAAAAAGAGAAGATAGAAGGTGGTTCTCTTTTCTAGTGTTTTCCAAATTATTGGTCCTGAAAATTATAAAATGGAGAAATTTATTTTTGGAAACGGTACATGTGCACTAGTTTCATACAGGCATGGAATGTTATCAAACAAATGTTTTTGAAGAACAAAACATCAAAATATGGAAAAGGAAAGAGAGGCTCCCACATTTTTGTTTGGGAGTGTAAGGTGACTAAGGCGACTAAGGCTAAGGCGTCTAGACTTGCACATCAGGAAGATCCTTGTGCATGACACTTAGGGTACCCAAAATTCATATGAATTGTGGGATAAACCTCCACATTTTTAGTGAATCTCAACACATAGGGAAAATTCAAGCTCCAGTTGCACAGGTGGTTTTGGCGCCCAATTCATGGTATGTTCCCACAAGTATAATGTTATTCATAAGTTGTGCACCAATTTATAATTGTGTGAAAATAGTGGTTTGGGAATAAAAGGGTTGGAGTCTACCATGTTCGGAGTAAGCGATGGGAGTCTCACACAAGTGGTTAGGTGACACTTGTGCGCAAGGATTATATAAGCATGAGAGTTGATAGTTGTGTGACAATATTGTTTTGGGTGCAAAAAAGTGTGGGTCACCCAAAATTTCAGTTGTAGAAGGTAGTGTAATGCATGTGGTTTGGTGACACCGACATTCATGTCTTGGAGAAGCGCATTGGTCATTATTGGGTTGTGCGAAAGTTGGAATATTTTCCAATACACTTGTGGTAATGTTGTATTAATTAGTGGAAGAAAGTAGTACTTCAATAGAGAATCTCCATATAGAAGAAGATGTATTCATTTTTGATAATCAAGGGACCTACAAGTCTATAAACTATGGGTGGATATTCTGAAAAATCCATCAGCACACTTCACTTGAGAGAGCTGTGAGTTTCATATTGTGACTGTTTGTAAACTAGGTTAGATAGTTAGTCGGCTCCAAAATTTGTAAACTACAATTACATTTTAGTGGATTTGGTACATTGGCACATTTTCAGTGTATTCTCCATAGACGTAGCCCAATGAGGGTGAACCAAGTAAATTTTATATTACCTATTCTTTCTTTAATAATTGTTGATACTATGCAATGGGAGTGAGAGAGAAGAGCTTTTTGTCTAACAATGAAACAAGATCAATAGGGGCACCTTTTTTAATCTGTCATACCCTGATTCATGTAAGGGTTGGTGTCCTGAGAACCAAATGTTTTTTACTTGGAATAGATAAATGTACTCTTCTTATATATTGTTCATTGTTCTGAATAACTATAATATAATAATGTCTTTGAACATTTGTTGCATTAATAAGGTCATGGAAGATCACCGCTATGATGAGATCCTTGAATTTCTATAAAAATATTCTTAAATAACGTTCTACAGTTGTATGACATACTATGATAGGACACATAGGATACAGATAGTCATGTGCGAGTACTCGTAAGAAGATGAGACTTTCTCTCATGGAGTTCGCACATGGTAATCTCCAATAAGGGAGATTATGAGAACAGACCCCCCAGTAGCAATTCATCATGTATTGGTGTCATCGTACATTGCTATCTACAAGATTGTGTAATGGTACTTAGACAAGAAGATTATCATTAACTCATTTCATGACTCGTGCACTTTGATTTACAGGCAAAAACTCTCACGCAGACAGTTGGCGGGAAGTAGGGTACGTTGGGTGTGCCACAAGTGACATGTTGTTAATGGATAAGTCAAGGAAGTATTTGTCCCTTCCATTTATGGAAGTTGATATCTCGTCCCTTTGATTGAAATAGAACTATCTCATGAAATTGCATGGCCAGGGTGTAAACGACGAGTTTATTTCAGGTATTCAATGAACAACGGATCAAGAATATAGGTTTATGGCACTGCCATGAAACCTGCTTGATGAGATATTGAGACAAAGGGATTAAATTACACAATAAGTGTTCGTATGAGGTGATACATCAATGCGGTGTAAACTTCTTTCTCTTGGGTTCCTTGACCTGTTGCTAGATAGTAATCTTGGACTTTATGCAAGCCCGCCTAATGCCAATGAGAAAGAGGCCTAGAGGGTCACACACTAAGTGCATTCAAGTATCTCAAGTAGAATAATGATCATTCCCATACATGGTTTAATAATTATTCAAGGAATCCTAAATAATTTTAATGTTGGAGGAAGAATAATATGAAAACAAGTACACACCGTGTATTAATGATTACACGCCATGTAGTTTTTATTTTGAAAACAAATGCACGTCGTGTATTATTAAATGTACATGCCGTGTAGTTTTCATTTTGGAAAGTAAAAGAATAATTGAAAACAAGATATACACACCATGTATATTGAATGTACACACCGTGTAGTTTTCAATGAAAAAACAAGTACACATCGTGTATTTATGATTACACACTGTGTAGTTTTTCCAGTAGAGATTTTGAGGAAATATCATTTTATTAAATGATATTTATTATAATCAGTGTGGTCGCATGTCATGGAATTAATGACTCAACATGGGTTTTCAAAAGGGTTAATGAAATAAATAAAATGTGTAACGCGTTTATTTATTTTCATAAGATTACAACCTCAAACCTGATTATAAATATCCTCACAACCCCAACTCTTATCCATAGACAAGAGAATCATTGTGCACAGAAATTATGGAGAATTCATTCAAGGCCGAAAGAACCTCTTCCTCCCAGAACGCTCTCAAGACTGAGGGAGATCCTCTTCGATCGGATCAAGATGATCTATGACAGACAATACTAGCAATGTTTTCTCCATGCTTGCACCTGGAGACTCCTTTGGCTACGTCTAGAGATACTAGGTGCACATGTGGATCACCGCTAGAGGAAGTCTACACTGGGCTTCTATGATTCAATGAAAAATAAGATCAGAACATGACCAAGAATATCAACAAAGAAATTACACAAAAATGTACTTCTTTTCAATTGATTAAATTAATTATAATCAACATGTAACGATCCCACTTTGTGGTTCCAGGACTTTCCTTTTCTTTGTCTATTTCCATGATTTGATCCGTGGAGATAGGAATTTATCGTCATATTGATCCCGGATTGATTATTTCAAATGACAAAAACCCATGTGGGCATATCCACCCACGCGATTCCGCTTCGCTCGAAACCTTCAACTGGAATCAGAGCGAGGTTACAATGTTGATTATAGTTATTTTATTTTCGTTGATAATTTATGCATTTATTTTGATTCAATTCAAGATAAATAATTTTCTAATATGAATAAACAAGATCTATTCTTCCTCCTTCATTTCTCGATTCATATGATAGGATCAACATTTTAATTTTAATTTTTGATTAAAATAAATAAGAAGAACTCATTCGGAGGAGCCGCTCTTTCTGTCTGTACAACGCGGAAATACACGTCTTGAAATGAAAACTACACACCATGTACTTAGGTTCAACGAACTTGTACTGGTCCGCCAAAAAACACCATTTTAATTGATTACATCTGAGCATTTGTTACCCCGTGATGACCAAAAATGAATGGCGCTTGGGAACAGGAATACACGTTGTGTATGTTGGTGAAACACACCGTGTAGTCCGATCCAGCCCGAGTGAAACTGTGTACAAAGGAGAATTCGCGTTCCACGTAAACGGGATCACTAGGCCGGTTACCGCATAACAAGGAAGTACACGCTATGCATGATTTATTTACATGTCGTGTACTCCAAAATTTCCAAAGTAATGAAAACACGCCAAAGCCCCCAGTGTGTACTTTGGATTAAAGGTGAAAAGAAATACATGCCGTGTAAATATAAACTACACGTCGTATACTTTCCAAAAATTTCACCAGGTTTCCTCCAAATGTACAAAGACCTGTACAAGGGATATGGATGATATGAATCTCAAGGAAATTCAGAATGGAATTTTAGATAAATAATTGATTAATTATAAGATCATAATTAATTTAATTCAAGTGCAACTTATCTTGAATAATAGGATGATTAAAATAATTTGACTTCTAAATATGTGTAAATGTTGTTGCATGATATGGATGATCATGAGCTAGACCAAAGACCCTTTGTATTTGTGTATGGTTTCATTCAAATTTGTTTCATTTTAATTCGTTGGCCTGCAAGCCTTCTTCCAATAAAATGTAGGGCCAGCTTGCACATGGTTTCTTTAATGTCAACCTCGTGTAATAGAGGATCTCCCAAGCCCGAGGAGATGGTTTGAAATCAAAATCTTTGGCGAAACCAAACCATGAAGATACAAAGGTGGACATGTGGGAGCTGAAAAACACAAACCATCTGGTTTAAGGTGTTTTCCCTAGGTCAGTGTTGGATTATCAAAAACACTAGATAAGATAACCAATAGAAGCTCATGATCATGGCATCTTAATTTAATTATGTCTGATTTCATGGTTTATTTATTATGTATGTCTTGTCGCGATCACATAATTAATAAACAAGCATGCAAAGATGGAATAAAATAAAACCAGTATCTGCATAAACATTATCAGAACATGGTTAATCACTTAATCTTGCATAACTTAATATTAACAAGAATTTGATAATGAAAAACTGTGCATAAATGATTAAAATCCCTCAATACCATATTAATTTAGACCAAGCCTTCCATTGCTTGATTAAGGGAAAGACTCAATTAAACTATGTGTCTGACCAACCCTTTTTGGGACACATACTTTTATAAAGGAAACCCTTATGAAATGCTTCGGGTTGACTTAACAATATTACATCAAGAGGAGTATCCCTTTCCAGACTTGATTTAATATTGGAGGAAAGAGTTGAGGAAATACATGTCCGGATTTCAGGATTTGGGAGTTCACTCAACATATCAAGGAACTGTAAGCTCGCAGATGGCAAAGACATGCCTACCTAAATACCTTCAAGTAGCTTGACCAACCCTTTTCGGGGTTATGTGAAGGGGAATATGGATCCTTTCCACTATAAAGTCAAAGAAACTATACATTCCGAGTTCAATGGCGAGGGCCATTGGGACTTGATAAAATAGTGGGAGAATTAACAAATTCATTATTTCTCATAAAAATGTAATCAAGAATGTTATGATAAATATGATCTTTTAATTTGTAGAATCAATATGAAAAACTCGTCTACCACATTTTCTATGCGATCAATTATGGATAAAGACAATATCCTCACCGGCAGTAACTTTCAGGAATGGTTTAGGTGCCTTCGAGTTATCCTACACCCTGGACAAATGTTTTATGTGCTGGAGTCCTCACTTCCTGATCTGCCTGCCCAAGGGGCGAGTGATGAAGATTTCTTGTTCTATGATCAACATTTGAGCAATATACTTGAAGATCAATTTTTTATGATGTAGTCAATGTCTAGTGAGCTCATGAAGTCACATGAATACATGGATGCATACAGTATGCTCGAGCTCCTCCGTGGTCTATACCAAGAGAGAGTAAGACATGAAAGGCTTGAGATCTCCAAGGATCTATTTCTGAGAAAGCTGGGAGAGGGTGACCCAACTGAGCCTCATGTAGTCATGATCATTGTTTACATTGAGCACTTGCAAGTTCTAGGGTTTAAACTCCTTGAAGAACTAGGTACCGATCTCATTCTTGCAACACTCCCCCATATCTTCTCAAACATTGTTGTGAACTTCAACATGAAAAAAACTGAGAAGTCTCTATGTGATCTTCTTATCCTCATTCACCAAGGGGACAATGACATGAAGCGTGAAAAGCCTTTGGTCCTCATGGTGAATAAAAGGAAAGGGAAGGCGAAGAGCATTAAGCCCAAATCTTCATCAATTCCTTCCACGAAAAGGAAGATCAAAGGGGAGGAAAGAGAACATGAGGCTGTTTGTTTCTCATGTGGCAAGAAGGGCCACTAGAAGAATAATTGCACCCAGCCAAGGAAGCAAGGAGAAGCGTTAGGTGCGTTTGTTATCGAATGCAATCTATCTGTTTCTACTAATTGGGTATTATATACTGCTTGTGGTGCTCACATTTGTATCCAAATATAAGAACCAAGTAGATTCAAAAAGATTGATCGAGGGGATGTAGATCTACGAGAATCCAATAGAGGCAGACTTGCGGCTGTAGCTGTTGGGGGCTACCACCTCCCATTGCCAACTAGAATGGTCTTGGTGATAAAGGGTTGTTATTATGTTCCTTTTTTTTACAAAAAACATGATTTCAGTGTCCAGATTAGATGATGATGGATTCATGTTCATGTTGGGAAATTAATGTTGCTACTTTTATAAAGATAGAATTTGTTTTGGTAAGGCACATTTATATAACGGCCTTTATGTGTTAGACTACACAAACCAAGTAATGGCAATCAATGAAAAAGTCAATTCACATGACTAATACCACACCCAACCTTGGCATAACTAGCAAGGTCATGCCAATGAGAAACATTTGACAAAATTATATTAAAATGGGTATTTAGATTCTTTTGAACTAAAACGACTTGGTGTATTCCATCCATGTCTACAAGGCAAAATGACCAAATCCCCATTTAATGGAAAAAGTGAAAGGGCTAAAGTGATTCTATAATTAGTTCAAACAGATTTTTTTGACCATTTCCATTTGAAGAATTGTGTGGGTTCCCATACTTCATAACTTTTACTGATGATTTTAGTATATATGGATATATTTACTTAATGAGGTATAAGTTAGATTCTTTTGATCGGTTCAAAGAATACAAGAATGAATTTGAGAACCAGCTTGGTATGAAGATTAAGAAACCCCGCTCAGACAGAGGAGGAGAATATCTTAATCAGGAGTTCATTGATTTCTTATGGGAGTTTGGGATTTTACATCAACTCGCTCCTCTTTACACACCTCAATGGAATGGTGTAAGTGAATGGAGGAACTGAACCCTGTTGGACATGGTGGGATCAATGATGAGTCGTGCGAGTCTTCCATTATCCTTTTAGAGATATGCATTACAAATAGAAGCACACATACTAAACCAAGTACCAATTAAATCGATAAATGGTATTTCATATGAGTTATGGAGTGGACGCAAATCCATGTTATCGAATTTACATGTGTAGGGTAGCGAAGAATTTGTTACAGTCTCTTCAGGTAACAAACTTGCACCCTGAGGCACAAAGTGTATCATTATTGGATATCCGAAGGAAAAAAGGTGATATTACCAATACAAACCCTCAGAAAAAAAGGTTACAGTGGCAAGAAATGCCATATTCCTTGAGAGGGAGCACATCTCTAAAAGAGATAGTGGGAGAGAGATTGACTTCGATGAAGTCGAGGCTCAAGATACACAGGAGTTGGTACTATAACAGATTCCACAAAGCCCCGTGGAAGAAAAATCTATTCCAGAGACACAAGAACTACGTAGGAGCACAAGAGAGGTGAGAGAAACAGAACAATATGGTTTTCTTGTCACCAAGGATGGTGACTCATTATTGGTTGACAATGATGATCCGCTTACCTATAAGGAAGTAGTTGAAGGCACAAACATTTCCAAGTGGGAAGAAGCCATGAATTCTGAAATGGATTCCATGTACAAAAACCATGTCTGGACTTTGGTAGATCCTCTAGTTGATGTAAATCATATTGGTAATAAATGGGTATTCATGAAGAAACTGGACATGGAGGGGCAAGTCAGCACCTATAAGGCACCACTGGTTGCAAAAGGTTTTAGACAACATCAAGGAATTGACTATGATGAAACCTTTTCATCAGTTGTTATGTTGAAATCCATCAGAATACTATTGGAAAATACCTCTTACAAAGACTATGACATTTTGAAAATGAATGTCAAAACAACATTCCTTAACGAGAACCTCATGGAAGATATCTACATGACACAACATGAAGGGTTGGTGACTCCAAAGGATGCCAACAAGGTATGCAAGTTGAAAAAATCCATTTATTGATTAAATCAAGCATCAAGTTCATGGAGTATTCGTTTTGATGGAGCTGTAATTGAATTTGTCTTTGTTAAGAACAAATTTGAGCCTTGTGTCTACAAAAGGTTTAGTTGAAGTGCATTCATTTTCCTAATTGTATATGTTGATGTCATATTACTAATTGGAAACAAAGTACATGTCTTACATTCAGTTAAGGATTGGTTACATAAATAATTTTCCATGAACGGCTTCAGTGAGGCAGCAAATATTATATGGTTCAAGATCCATCGTGATAAATCCAAGAGAATGTTGGGCCTGAGTAAAAGTACATACATTGAAAAAATACTGAAATGATTCAGTATGGAACAGTATAAGAGGGGATTTTTTCTAGTTTCACATGTCATTTATATTTCTATGAAAATGTGTCCTCAGACACATGAGGAAAGAAAGAGAATTTATGGGATCGCTTACGCATCTGCGATTGGGTCAGTCATGTATGATATACTATGTACAAGGCTAGATGTTGCTTACGCATTAAGTGCGGTAGGCAGATATCAAGCTGATCCTGGAGACCGCCATTGGATGGCAGTCAAGACTATCCTTAAGTATCTACGGTGTACTAAGGATATGTTCCTGGTTTATGGATTAGATGAGGAACTAGTCATCAAAGGACATATAGATTCTAGTTTCCAGACAAATCAAGATGGCCTGAAGTCACAAAATAGATATATATTCAGTTTTAATGGAGGTGCAGTGAGCCAGAAGGGCTCAGAGCAAAGTGTGGTTGAAAATTCTACAGTGGAGTCTTAGTATATCACGGCTTCTGAGGCAACTAATGAAGCAGTATGGATGCATAGCTTTGTCCAAGAGTTGGATGTAGTACCAAGCAATTATGATCCTATCACACTTTATTGTGATAATTCTGCAGCTGTGTCACATGAAAAAGATCCAAGGTTACATCAGTGGAAAAAGCACATACTTTAGAAGTATCATCTCTTGAGGGATTTTTCTCGGAGAAGTGAATTTTCGGTGAGCAGTATTTCCATGGAAGACAATGTGGCAGATCCTTTGACTAAATCCTTGACTTAGTAGAAATATGATCATCATGTGAGGTCTAGCGAACTAAAAGTCATAGGTAGTTGGCTCTAGTCCAAGTGGGATTTTTTAAGGTTGGTGTCCTAAGAACCAACTATTTTGTACTTTGATTACATGAATGTTCTCTTGGTATATATTGTTCATTGTTCTGCATGATTATAATATAATAATATCCTGGAATATAGGTTTCATTAATAAGGTCTTGGAAGATCCTCGCTATGATGAGATCCCAGAAATGCTATAACAATATTATTAAATAATGTTCTATGGTTGGATGACATACTATGATAGGACACATAGTATACAGACCGTCATGTGTGAGTACTCGTAAGAATAAAAGACTCTCTCTCATGGAGTTCTCACTTGGTAATCTCCAAGATGGGAGATTATGAGAAAGGACCTGCCATTAGCAATTCCACATGTCTTGGTGTCATTGGACCTTACTATATATGAGCATGTGTAATGGTCCTTAGACTGTAAGATTATCATTTGATCATATCATGACACGTTCACTTATATTTACTGCTGAAAACTATCACACAGACATTTGGCAGGAAGTAGGGTACGTTGGGTACGTCACGAGTGACATGTTGTTAATGGATAAGTTGGGGAAGGATTTTTTTCCTTTTATTTATGGAAGATGATATCTCTTACCTTTGATTGAAATAGAACTATTGAATGAAATTCCATGTCCATGGTGTAACCGATGAGATTATTTCAGGTAGTCAAAGAATAAAGGATTAAGAATATAGCTTTATGACACTGCCATGTAACCTGCTTGATGAGATATTGAGAAAAAGGGATTAAATTACACAGTAATCATCCGTATGAGGTGATACGTTAATGAGGCGTCAACTTCTTTCTCTTGGGTTCCTTGACCCTTTTCTAGACAGTAATCTTTGACTTTAGGCAAGCCCGCCTAATGCCAACGAGAAAGGGGCCTAGAGGGTCACACACTAAGTAAATTCTTGTGTCTCAAGTAGAATATATATTATTCCCGTATGTGGTTTACTAATTATTCAAGCAAGCCTAAATCGTTTTAATTTTTGAAGAAGAATAATATAAAAACAAGTACATGGTGTGTATTAATGATTAGACACCATGTTTTTTTTATTTTGAAAACAAGTACACGTCGTGTGTTATTAAATGTATACACCGTGTAGTTTTCATTTTTGAAAGGAAATGAATAAATGAAAAAAAGATATACACTCCGTGTACATTGAATGTACACGCCATGTAGTTTTAAATGAAAAAAAGCACAAACCGTGTATTTATGAATACACGCCATGTAGTTTTTCCAGTCGATATTTTGAGGAAATATCATTTTATTAAATGATATTTATTATAATCAGTGGGGGCACATGTCATGGAATTAATGACTCGACATGGAGTTTTCAAAAGAGTTAATGAAATAAATAAAATGTGTAATGCGTTTATTTATTGTCATAACTCTACAACCTCAAAACCGGTTATAAATAACCTCACAACCACAAATCTTTTTCATAGAGAAGATAATCATTGTGGAAAACAATTCTCGATAATACTTTCAAGGCCGAAAGAACGTCTTCATCCAAGAATGCTCTCAAGACAAAGAGAGATATACTTTCATGGGATCAAGACGATCTATGGAGGACATTGCGAGCAAATGTTTCTCCATTCATGCACCTGGAGACTCTGTTGGTGATGTCCAGAGATACGATTTGCACGTGTAGATCACTGCTAGAGAAAGTCTACACTTGGATTCTATGACGCAATGATGAATCACTTCATAACGTGATCAAGAATATCAATTAAGAAAGAACACCAAAAGTACTTCTTTTCAATTGATTAAATTAATTATAATCAACCTGTAAGGATCCCAATTTTTGGTTCCGGGACATTCCTTTTCTTTGTATATTTCTATGATTTGATCCGTGGAGACTAGAATTAATCGTCATATTGATCCTGGATTGATCATTTTTAATGAAAAATTCCAAGTGGGCACATCCATCCACATGCTTCCGCTACGCTCAGAACATTCAATTCAACCCCCCCCCCTCTCAGGATATCTAACCTAGTGGACCTAAAAACTCTAATATCACCTCCTTCTCAAGACAATGAGGAATGGGAGAGACATTACATGTGGTATCAGCTTGTTCGTTCCGTGAATTACATGAACATATGGTATTTTCAGATCTTGACATTATTTTTTCTGTATTGGAGTTTACATTCGTTCTAGTTCTATTCCATTAGTCAGGATGGTGGTAAGTGATATGATTTTTGGAACATGAAATGTATAGCATAAGAGTACGTATCTGACCAATTTATTATGCATTTAATGTAACATGTGAGTTGGGTCTATATATGTTTTGGAGGAACTTATAGGCATTTGAAATATCACTGTCGTGGGTGTAGCCTATTATATGATCCTGACTTCCATGGTATAAATTACAACCTTCTAAGATGCATATTTCATTGAAATAATTATTTAGGTGGTGCTTTGGTTATTATTATTTTTTTAAAATATGGATAATATTTTCAAATTTGTTGGTTAGTAATACTGATAGTTGTGGTATTTTGAAAATGGGTCAATATTCAAAAGAACATGGATTTTTCAATTCTGGTGTAACATGGAAAATTTGAACATTTTGAAATTCTAGTTGTGATAAATGTAATGTAATTGAATTTAAATTTTATGTATTTTTTCCAAGCGAGTGAGACATAATGTTTTTTTTCTATTGATAGAAATGAAACTGGGTAAGAATTGTTGAGACCAACAGGAGGGGTCTACTAAAAATGTGGTTTCACATGAGACCCATGTGTACTAATTGCTGGTGCTGATTATAGTGCAAGATTTCCAAGTTATGGAATGTGGGAATAATCCAGATGAGCCAAAGCATGTGGATCATGTAGTTCAGTTTCAAAAGTAGAATCCTCCCATATTTATGGGTGATTTCCAACTGAAAAACATGGAGGCATGGTTGAATATAATGAATAGGATTTTTTAATTCCTTGGAACACTAGTGGAGATAATAGTAAAGATAGCATCTTACATGTTTGAAGATAATTCCCTTCAGTGGTGGGAGTTGGCTATCTAAGATGGAATAAACCAAGGGATGGCATGAGATGGTTTTGAGGAATTGTATAACAAAAAATTAGACCCTCATAAATTCAAAATTCTATATAGAAATGATTTATTTATATTATATAAAGGGACCCTCATGGTAATCGAATATTCAATAATGTTTATGAACACAGTGTAGTTTTCACTCGAGGTTGTGGGTAGTACAAAATTCAAAGAATATAATTTTTACGTCAGGTTATAGTAGGAAATTCACTCTAATATAGAGGTGTTATATGTTAGTGAATACACAAAAATGGTGAATATAGAAATAGTATATGAATAGTATATCTTCAAGGCTATTGGCGGTGGATGTATATTGGTACCCACAGGGAATAGTTGGAACTATAATACTGGGATCATGTGGAAGAAGGATACCTACTACTAGGAAGGAAGTATGGCTCGAAACCCGACTATAATAATGGTGAATATTCCTTAGAAGTATCATAGTAATCCATGATTTTTTCGAAGTGGCTCCATTGGACACATGAAGACGGGCTGTAAAAAACAACCTCTAACATGTCATACCTAATAGAAGATGTGTAATCTATAGAATTATTTTCATAATGAATTGATTTCAAGGGACTGGGATACCCCTCAGGGGTCACAGGAATATTATGCCTCGATATGGGGGGAAGAAACATATCCCTTCTCAATAAGTAAAATTTAGTCCTTGTGATTCTAAGAACATCATGACTACTCAATGGGGGAATAAAGTGCATAATGTGGCAATAAAGCTATTTTTTAGTGATGAGAAGGTTGTGATGGATGATCAGTAGAGACAATCCACAATGTGAGGTACGATTATTTTATATTCTATCTTGATTCAATCATTATTTTATACTGATGATTCACATTTATTTATTCTTCTCGTTATATTAGTTTGATGCGTTGAACTGTGGAAATAATGCCTTTGATTTTAAAACATCAAACTCCTCTGGTTGAGAGAAAGTTTCGAGAATTACTTTGTACAACATGTTTTATAGTTGTGGATGGGAATTAGTTAATGTGGGATATATCAGAGCTTGATAATGATTCCTATGATATAATACTTGAAGAAAAAATGATGATTAAGTCCCACATCAATGGATATGCATGAACGGTTAGTTTTATGATGAATGAAGGTATCCAAAATATCTTTAGAGGAGAAACGAATTAAAGGTTGTGCAAAACAGGCTTGTTGACACCAACAGTTGGCACAATATCATATAATATGGAAGTGTTTTCATTGGTATAAATAGAAGGAGTTGAGTAGGAAATGTTTCTGACAATGGCTAGGTAATTTATGGATTTCATTACGGAATAATTCTTAGGATTCCACCCATGAGAGAAGTAATGTTTATGATTTATCTCCTTCTAGGGATCAGTCATATCTCACTTATGATTTTATTTATGGCACAATGAAATTTAGGGAATTCAATATACATTTGGAGGATTTATAAAACAAAGGGTTCATCCATCATATAAAATCTTCATGGGAAGAACTATTTTTTTTGTTAAAAGTTAAATGAAACTATTTGGTTATTGGTTGATAAAAATAACATTACCTAGGCTATGATAAAGAGATGATATCCACTTCCATACATTGATGATTTTTTCGATCAGTTGAAGGGAGATTAGTGGTTCTCTATGATTGACTTGCGGTATGGATATCATCAGTTATGGGTGTGTAAGGTGGATATTCCTAAAAAGACCTTTACAATTAGATATGGACATTAGGTGTACATGATTACTCCCTATGGTCTTATGAATTAACTTGTAGTGTTCATGATATTAATGAATTTTATATTTTAGAGAAATTTGTATTCTTTTGTAGTGTTATTTTATTAATGATATATTAGTGTATTCCATGACATGGGTGGATCATGAGCAGCACATAGCGATAGTGTTGGGGATCTTGAGTGATCATCATTTATATGAAAATTTATTGATGATTAATTTTTGGATACATTAATTCCATTTTCCTGGAAATGTGATTTCAGAAAATGGTGTTTCACTTGATCCTAAAATGATAGAGGAAGTGTTTCCATGGAAATCACCAAATAATTTTTTTTGAGATATAGAGTATCCTTGGTCTAGCTAGATATTATTGTCCTTTTGATAATTATTTTTCCTGATTAGACTCACCAATGAAATCTTTTACAAAGAATAATATTCCATTTCAATGGAATGAGAAGTGTTAGAAATATTTTGAAGATCTTAAGTGTCTCTTTACATCATCACCAATGTCGGTTTTTCCAGAACCATGGATAGGGTATGTGGTGTATTGTGATGCCTCAGGATCTGGTTTTGGTTGTGTTCTCATGAAAGGGGATCATGTGGTTGCATATGGATCTTGGAAGTTGAGGTTTTATGAGAAGAAATACCCAATCGATGATTTGGAGTTTGAGATTGTGGTTCATGCTTTAAAAATGGGGTAACATTATCTATTCAGTTAGAAATTAATGGTCTATACCTATCTTATGTTTTTAACGAATATATTACCACAAATAGATTTAAACATGAAGAATATTAGATTCTTGGAGTATCTTTACATTTTTGACTTTGACTTGATATACACATTTGGAATGGGAATTCTGTAGATGATGTATTAAGGTTAATGTCATATTTTCATGTGGTGAAACATGCATCTGATCAGTGGCAGTTGATGATTGTTATAGCCAAAATATGGTGGGAATGGGAATAACGGGGTGGTAGAGTTGGTTTCATTCTAGTTTCATTGATTCTTGACATAATTGTCTTGGTTGAAGGGGCACATATGTATAATTTCAATTTAATGGATATTAGGTATAGAATCTAGAGTGGGGAGACCTTCGAGGGCTGGGATCTGAATGGGAATTCAGTTTTTATGTTTTCAGAATCAGATGGTTGTACTAGTGGATTTCCAGGAGTAAATTATAATGGAATTCCATTATTCTAGATGGGATGTCCATCCAGGAATTCAGAAATAGTAAAAGGCATTGAAACTATAGTTTTTACGGGCCAATATGAAGAGGAGAGTGGTAGAGTTTTTTTTTTGAGATTCTTAACTTGCTATCATTTCAAGGTAGAGCATCAGTGAACAACATGTATGTTGCAATAAAAACATATCCTTGTATGGAAGTGGGAATGGATAGTGATTTTTTTTAATAGTCTCCCAGAAACGGTTAGAAATAATGATTCCATATGGTTGATAGTGGATCAACTCAAAATGTCGGCCCATTTCATCCATATTTTTGAATCTCAAATGGGGAAAGATCTATCCAAAATCTATATATGTGAATTGGTAAAGAGGCATGGTGTTCCTGTTTCAATTGTATCGGATAGAGGTCCATGTTTCACACATTGTTTTTGGAAATCCTTACTACAAGCCCTTGGTACACAGTTCACGATCAGCACAATGTATCATCCTTAGACAGATGGGATGTCTGATAGGATGTTACAAACATTGGAAGATATTTAATGGGCATGTGGGATGGATTTTTGTGGTTCATGGTAAGAGAAAATTCCATTATTGTAATTATCCTACAATAAATGTTATCATGCCTTAATACACATGGGTTCATTTGAAGCATTTTAGGGGTGTATGTGTCGTTCTCCATAATGTTTCATAGAAATAGATGAGAACTCAATGGTTTGACAAATCCTTTTCCATGAAAATAAGGAGAAGATCAATTTGATAATCAAGAGAATGGATATGTCTATAAGTATTCAGAAATCTGATGTGGACCATCATTGATGGCCATTTTCATTTTATGTGGGTCATCACGGGTTCTTGAGAATCTCTCATATGTTTAGACATCATCAGTTCAGAAAAAAGGGTATGTTATCTCGAAGGTATATTAGGACTTTTGAGATACATGAGCATTTTGGGGAGGTGTCTTATTGGTTGGACTTTCCACCACGGTTCATTTTAGTACACAATGTATTCTATTTTTCTCAGTTGAATAAGTAGCAGCCGGAACCTGAAAATGTGATTTGATGGGATCATGTTGAGCTAGATCTTGATGCTTCCTTTAAGAACATTCTAGTGGAGACTATAGATTGGAAATAGAATGTATTTCATGGTAAAATAATTATTCTAGTTTTTCTTTTGAGGAAACATTTTTAGAATTAGGAGGGGACTTGGGATCAAAAGAAAGAGATGGTTGAACAATGGACCGAGCTCTTTCAGCAAAGCGATGGTTCTCTACTTTTCAGGGATGGAATGTACAATGGTGGGGAGAATGTAGTACCCCCCCCCCCCCAATTTGTGGTATGTAACCCATTTTTTTGTATTTTTTTCTTATTAAGGTAGTTGGGTAATGTTTGGGAGTGTTTTTTTTTGATTTGGAATGGTTTGAGGGATTTACAGGGGAGCACAGTTTGAGCATGGTTTGGGGAAGCCATGCAGGATCATTAGGTCACCATGAATATAGAGGTATTTGGATTCACATGGATTTTCATGGTTTTTTAACCATGAAAGGTCCCTATTGAGTCAGTAGTACTCACATGGTTAGCACACAATTTTCATAACCGTGTGAGATAACTATGTGATACATTAAAAAGTTTTTTAATGAGACCACTAGATATTTTCCATAAACTCCTCCTCTCTTCTCTCTTATAAAATCAAATCAGTATTTCTTGTTCTCAAGGGTTCTAAGGGATCTCCCACTCCTTCTGGAAGATATTATATGGTTTCCAATGTACAATTAAGGTGATTCTCTTCACGTAAGTCCTCTCTCTTTTAAAGTTTTTGTTTTTCCTTAGATCTATTTCTCAATTTTTTTCGTTTTCTAGATCTATGAATGTTTCATGTAGATAAGGGGTATTTATTTCGTAAAGTAGAGATATTTAGTCTTTTGATGTTAGTAAAAGGGATCTAAGATAGTTTTGGTGGAGTTCACCGAGATTTGTGGTGCGATAGGGAGTTGGCTGATTCCACTGAAACCCTAAGGTAGGTGGATTCTCTCTCAACTCTAGTTTGTTAGAACTAGTAGCCTTTTATTCAAATATTTGGTTTTTATTAAAATTAATTGTGATTATTATGTGAAAATCATGATGTAAATTCTATTGGTCTTTTTTGTAGATATTTGAGAAAAATGTGTTATTGCTGTGAAATGTTCATTGTTGTCTGATTTTAAAATAATTATTTTAAAATTGGTATCTTTGTTGATTTGTAAAAATGATTTGTGAAAATGGTTCTTAATTAAAATTGGGTTCTTTAATTAATGTGATAGGGCATAGAAGAGGTCATACTATAGTGTTTGGTTGTGAATGAGTTGTTTTAATATTGTTGTGGATTTAGCGGGTGAGTATTCTTGTTATTGGCTTAAGAATTTTATTCATGTGTTGATTGTGGTGTGATGTGGGTGGGGAGTAACACTATAAAAATGGGATGGATAGTAAAATAAAGTACCTACATCTATGAAAAGTGGGTGTGAAGTACCATTATGATTGGAAATTATTAAATGGGCTTGGATGGGAGGTTCTAAAATAATAGTTACACCGTGTTGATTATATGAATCATTATTGATATGATTTATTTTTCACGTGGCTAAAAAAGTCCAAATTGTTTTGAAAATATGTGATTGTATAATTGATTATGGATTGTTGGTTTGATTTCCATTTCATTATGTATATTTGGATGAAAATGGATTGGTAAGGTTGTTTTTGGAATTCCGGAAATTGTTAAATTATTTGATGTTTTATATTTAATACATTGTTTAAATATTCTAATGGTTTTATCATAGTGTTGTGTGTGGGGAATTATTTTGGGTAAATATTACTGAGTATTATTACTCAATCACTTCTTCGGAACATGGGTTCCTTAACAGATGTCTTTTTTTCTAGACATAGGTAAGGGTAAGGCATCCCATTTTTATATTGTTTAATTTTGATTCTTGAATGGTTTTGTGGTGCTTGGAGAATTTATGAAGCCTATGAGCTATGGATTTCTATCATAACTTCATGGGTTTTTTTATTCATTCTCTTAGTTATTATGGAACATTGTGGATGAGTTGTATAAGTCTATGGGAATTGTTATATAATCTGTTGGGCTTCATGGCTATTCCATGGTAATTTTTCTAAGTATGATTACAATGTTAACATGAATATTGTAGATGTGGTTGTTCATTTCTTTTTGTGTTGGTTGTTTCCCATTCATGGGAATGGCATCCCCTAATGGTTATGGACGCCCCCAACATTTATTTCCTACAATTGGCACCATAAAAACATCACCTAAGGCCAACTATAATATCTCGTCCTTATCAATATAACAAGAAACTGGCCGGATGTTACAAGTAGTATATCAGCTTGTGCGGCCTTTGAAGTACAAGTAATGTTGGACTTGTCACGTCTTATCATCACTTTTCAATTTTGGCAATGACATTATTTCTTGGTATATTCCATATGTTGGGATGGTAGTAAGGAATATTATTTTCAGAACACGAAATGTATAGCATAAAAATATGTAGCTAACCCTTTTATGTTGAACCTCATGTTGATAGGGAGTCGGGAAAAAAAGTGTATTGGAGACACTTATAGGAATTATTAGTCTTATTTTTGTTGGTTTATCCAGTGAGATGAGAAGGACATGCATAGTAGAAATGGATTCCCACTATGATTCAAATTTCATTTTCATAATGATTTATGTTGACCTATGGATATAAGGATTTGTGAAAAATCAGGAAAATATTTTCAAATGATCCAATTTGAAATGTGTATAGTTGTTGTATTTTGAGAATGGGTCAATTTTAAAAAAAATGCTACATTTTTAAAAGCGGTGAAACATGGGAAATGTGAACTTATGTAAATCATGGTTGTAATAGTTTCAATATAATTGAATTTATAATTGTGATCCTTTTCTTTCTAAGGGAATGAGACATATAGATATTTTTCTAACGAAATGGCATTTGGTAGGCGTCGTAGAGACCAATCGGAGGAGGCTGTTGAAAATGTGGTTTCACATAATCCATAGGTGATCCAACAGCTAATGCAGGGTATAGTTTATTCTTTAAAAAATTTGGAATGTGGGAATAAATTGTTTGATCCCAATAATGTGGATCACTAGGTTCAGTTTCAAAAACTGAATCCACCAATCAGTAGGGGTGATTATGAACTGGAAAAGGTGAAGGCATGGTTGAATAAAATGAATAGGACATTCAAATTCATGGGAACATTGGTGGAGTTGAATGTCTAGCTTGAAACATACTTGTTGGATGACCATTCCATTCAATTGTGGGACTTGGCAGTCCAAACTGTACCAGAATAAGGGATGATATGTGGGTATTTTGAAATTATTTAACAAATAATTATACACATATAAACTAAAGGTTTATCAAACAATTATTTTCTTTGATTTAATTCAAGATAACCTCTCAGTAATATAATGTTTGGCTATGGTTATGTATTAGTAAAGTTTACACCCGTGGTGGAAGGTTGTACATCATTGAAAGAAAAAAAAATTTGGGTTGAGGTGGGTTTTTTTTAAAAATAGAGGTGTTATGAGTATGTGATTAAACATAAATGGTGAATAAAAAAATTTGAATGAGATATCTTTGGGACAACAGGCAGGGGAAGTTAGTTGGTATCCATGGTGAAAAGTGGGAACTCTAATGATGGGAACATATAGAAGAGGAAAAATTATATCCAGGTTGTATTTATGCCCTCAAACCTGATGTTAGGATCGGTGAATCCTCCACCGAATCATTCGAGTAAGCTGTGATGTTTTCATGGTGGCTCTGGTGCCCATATGAAGCCAGATTGTATGGAAAAACCTTCATAATTTTATAACTGTAAGCATATGTTGAATATATAGAATTATTTTCATAATTCTAGGAGTATGGGTGTTCATGATACTACTCCAGGTTTGTAGGCATCTTATTCCCAGATAGGGTGGGGGAATCGGTATACCCCTCATCAAGAGATAGACGTTAGTCACAATGATTCGATGAACACCATGAATCCTCAAAAGGGAATCATATATGAGAGTGTGTCAAGAAATAAGTTGTTTGGGGATGACCATGTTGTGATGGATGATGATTCAGGACTATCCACGATGCGAGGTATGAATCTTTTACATTCTACCTAGATGAAAGAATTTTTTGATACAGGTTCTTTCCAATATTTTATTACTTATCCTAATATTAGATTAATAGGTTTAACTATGAAAATTAGTCCTTTAGTTTTACAATGTCAAAATCATCTGGGAGTGTCTAGCCTTCCTATGTGGAACATGATGTATAGTTGTTGATGGGGTTGAGTTGTTTTGGGATTTCATAGTTCAAGAGACATATTCCTATGATATAATCCTCATAATGTATTGGATAATGAGGTTTAAGGCCCACATCAACTGTTATGCATGAATAATTTGTTTTATGATGAATGATGGCATCCAAAAACACTATAGAGGATAATATAATGAAATTATGTGTGTAATATTTTTGTTGACACCGGCTGTTGGAATAATATCATTTTAGTTGGAAGCATTAATGGGGGTATCAAGGGAAGGATTTGAGGGGAGTAGTTTTCTAGGATTGGTTGATTAGTTTATGGATGTATTTCATGGAAAATTATCATGGATTCCCCTCATGAGAGATGTGGATTTTATGATTGATCTCCTTATAGGGACCTATCATATCTTCCTTTTGTCTTACGGGAAGTCCCCAATAGAATTGAGGGAATTGAAAGTGTAGTTGGAGGAGTTATTAAACAAAGGGTTCATCCAGCCTCAGAAAGAAATAACATTAAATGATACATTAAATTCCTTGAATAATTATTAATTGAATATATAACAAAAAATTAAGTATATAAACCTAATAGAAGAAAGAATTTCGGAATATGGAATATGTCCCCAAGAATTAAATGTGAGAATAGAAACTGTTACCTTGATCCCAACTCATCAAGTTCATTATTTATATTCCTCAATATTTTATTAGTGATTATTATTTACCTAATTTGGAAGCCTTTTAATGATTATCATTCCATTTTATTTCACTTATTACAGTGTTATATATGATTTCTTATTCGATTGTGTTTACATTGGATGTTTCGACTATATTTTGAATATGTTCCAAACATGATTTTTGTAGCATAGATATAGTAAAAAAGTTAATTATTTTAAAAAATATAAAATAATAAAAAAATTTATAATATTCATACACATATTATAATTTTATGAACTAAAAAAGAATTCTGGTAAGGAAAAAATTTCTATGTTACAATCAATGAGATAGTAGGTTTTACACATTCATGAGTTAATTTTCTATTTTTTAATGTTCATTATGTAAAGAATATAAGTAAAATTTAATCATTTAAGAATGATGACAATATAATAAATTCTATATTATATAAATAATATAATTATATATATATCATAAATGTGTTGTAGTTATTAAAATATTGTTTCATCGCTTTGTGAAGGTGGTTGTCCACATGTAGAACAATGGCATTATCATAATTCTATGAGTTAAAAGGTATGAAATAAAATGGTATATATTAAATTTTCAAAATTATTAGTATATAAATAATAAAATAATAATTTCATTTATATAACATATATTATATAAATTTATCCATATTATATTACATGTAATGAGTTAGTGGAAGATAAATCACATTGTTTCACAAGCTGGTAGACCGCCAAACACACATGAGATGTCGTCGTATCCCCTATTGATTGGAAATTAAAAAAAGTTATATATATATATATATGATATAATGACTATATAGGTGTAATTATGTTATAAATTTAATATATGTGTCATATACTCATCATCATACAAAATGATGATTGGTTTTAATGGAAAAATTAATGGCATCAGTCCACATGATGATAGTCCTCTTTACACTTGAATGATGATTTCGTAAACCATTTTATTGATGTAGGGATGGTTATGGGAAAATTTGGGTAAATAATTACATATTATTATATTTAAGATAATTGTTTTTTTATATCATCATGATTTATTAATAAATTAAGGAGGTGTAGGATGAAATAAAACAAAATCATATAGGTAGGAATTTTTCCAATTCGCAGACCACCACATTAGGAGTATAACTAAATTATTCCTATAGTGTATTTTTAATTAGTAAAATTATTATAGTATGTAGGGATTAATTTTGGGAATTTACTTGGTTAGGTAATGGCTTTTTTTTAATTCATGAAGAAGAGAGGATGTGTAGGGCCCTTTTATCGGTGAGGTAAGTGGCGCACTGGTAATTTTTGAAAGGAAAAGGATTTACTTATGTTTTTTCACTTAACAAAAAAATATAAAAAATTGGATTACTATAGATCACAAGAAATTTAATCTTCAAAATAATCTAATAAAATAGTTTTTATTAAAAATTTAGAGTTTTTATACGTTTTTGTTTGCTTCACCCCCGAAGTAAATCTATTTTTCCTTAAATGAGGTAATAATTTATAATATTTTGACTATTAATAATGGGTAAATCATAATTTAAAATTTTTTATATTATAAAGAATAAATAATCCAAATATGGGATCTATTTTTTAAATTCTGTTCATTTATTTGAAAAAAACTACTTGAAAATTAATATTATTGATGCGATGAGAAAGCATGTTTTAAAAGAGGAAATGTTCAAAATATTGCATTGTTTTTATATCAAAATTCAATTTTAAAATTATTCGAATTACCAAAATTGGATAAATATAGTTATAATTTAAAAAAATTACATTAATAAAATTTTTTAAAATAATTTACATTAATATATAATTTAATCAATAAGGTAGTTTTTAATTAAAAATCTATATTTTTCACTATTTATCAAAGAATGAATATTTTTAAATTTCCCAAAACAAATCCATTATATAATTTTGATATCGATATATCCAAAATGATTTTTATATTATCATATAAATCTTTTCAACATGTTAAAAATAATTTATAAATTATTTTTCCAAAGCATGGAGAAACATCTATTTAGAGAAATATAGTTCTAAAAAAAATTCATTTTTCCAAATGTTTCTAAATATATATATAATTAATTGATATCAAATTTGTTTATTTTATGCATTTTAAAACCATAATTGTTTCAATAATCTGTAATTAATATTTATATCATCCAATTTGATAGAATGTTTATACTAGTAATGATCAAATAATAATATTTTAATAGAGTATAATGATTCGTTAAATCCCAAAGTTGCATGAAATTTAAGCTATGAAATAGTTTGAATTTAATTAATAATAACAATATTTAAAATTATCAATATTTAACATTCCCTTTTACAATTAATGATTCATTTAAAACATTTTTTCTTATATTTTTTTTCAGAATTTAAAATCCTTGGGTGTTACAAATCCAATCTCTGATGGCTTTAAGAATAACCCTAAAATATATTTACCATGAAGAGGTAATACTATTTATGTATGAATTTATTTTATTTACTCCTAAACCTCCATTAAATATGAATCAATTAAGCTAATATAAAAAATAACTCTTATATACTAATATGTTATTATTTATTTGTAAAAACATATACCAATATTTACATTCATCAAATGGAAAACAAAATCGTCAATCTTTTGAATGACATCCTACGTCCTCATCAATCGATGCAATTTGACCTCAATCAAAACATTTCAATGATGGATATAATTATATATTTATCTTAATTATATTATATTTATTAAATTATTAAATTATTATAATTAATATATCACATATAAATCCTTAAATTCTATTCCATGTGTGGGATATGATAATATCACTAGTGTGTATGAAAGACTACCTCATCAGAAAGTGATTTGAATCATTTTTTGTAGACACATTACAAGGATGTTAACAAGTATATAGTTAACCGTTATTTGTGGTATTAAATACCTAAATATATTTTATAAATTTAATATCATATCTAAATTTTTAACTTCCAATCCATTTAAATTTTTTGACATCGCTCAAGATTACCTATGGACGACCACCTTCATATAACTTTATTGAATTTGTTTATATTATTTTTACATGGATGTCAAAAAGAATGAGATTTATTAATATTAATTATATTTATAATATTATATATATATATATATATATTAATGATAAATTTTTATTTATTTTCCTTATGTTACTTTCATTATGAAAAATGGAAACAAAATTTATGCGTATGTACGACATACCGTCTCCCTAATCAGTTTGATTCATTTTCAATCTATAACTACCAAACAATAATACAAATATATATATAATTAATATATATGATTTTTATATCATGGTAACATTCTATTAATGATTTAATAATGATCAATATAAAATAATTGGAATAAAAAACCAAAATATACTTGAAAAACTAAGCAATTTCCCCCAAAAATTGATTTTATGAAAGAAATATTAATAATGTGATGATAAAATATTATAATAAAATCATATATGGAATAAGATATAAAATAATAGTTCATTAATATATTCATAAATATAATATATTTATTATATAGAAGGTTTAAACACATATGAAGCATTCCAAACTTGTGGTATGGGTTTCAAATGTACTTTTACTTCCATGAGACATATGAAATATTCACTAGTTATTACAGTATGTTGTGTACATAATTAACCTTATGATATTTAATTTCTTGAATATAATTATATTAATTTTATTGAATCATTAATTTGATGTTGTTACTTTCAAGGGTCATATGATTAAAATGGTACCAAGATGGTAGGGTTTAATTTCACAATCTCATCATTATTCAAGATTGTTTATGTATATGTATCACTTGTGGGAAAAAGTTGAAATTTATCTAACAAAAAATATAATTTTTTTTTATATATTAAATCCTAAAATTATCATCTAATGTTACAATTTTTCCTATCTACGGTACATAATATGATGGATAAATCATGTATATTAATAAAATTTTACTTTATTTATCTATTCATTCAAATGTACTTTTTATTCCAAAATTTGGTTCTATAAAATTAATAAAAAGAAATAAAAAGAAATTTTCAATATAGATTTTCCAGGTTTTTAAATTTTAAAATTTTCATTGAAAGAAATATTTACATCTTTTTCCAAACAATTGTTGTTTATCCTTTACAAATAATTCTGGTTAGAATAGTTGTTTTGACAAGTACAGCTAAACCTATTGTTCTGTTGTAATGACCATTCATTGTTTTAAAGAATTTTTAATAAATATAAACGGTTATTCTCAATGAAAATATTTCTTGATATATATATAAAACATTTATTTTTAAAAATATTTTCAATAGAAATTAATTATTTTCCTCAAAAATGTTTTCCTGTACACTTTAATGATATTTCTATTCATTTAAGAAATCAATCCTACATTGTAATTATAATGAAATATGATATATTGTAGTTATATCATATTTATTATTTATATGGATGGTTTAAAACTTGTTTTACTAGGGATGTATAATTTTATTACTATTCTTCATGTTACTCTGGTTGGTTTATGATTATGTTCATGGATTGGCGTATGTATTGACATTTGTCATGTTAGTTTTTCATTATGAATGTTTGTATTGAATATGTTTCACATATTTCATATGAAGAATGAATTGTAAATATTTTAGAAATGGGTGGCTCTGGAATTACATATCACCTAGGTACATGAGTAGGTCTAATGAGATAAATAAGTTATCCAAATTTAATGGGTTCTTACACATTGTTTTAAACTTTTTTCAGAACAGTATTTAATTGATGGTAATGATATCTAGGAATATTTATTCAATAATTAATAGATAATTTTTGGATTTAAAATCCTTTATTTGATCAGTTATAATATCCATTGATTTGTTTTAGTCGTGTCATTATATATACGAATTTATTTTATCATCATTTATTCCTACTATGTGTTTCTGATGTATTTTTTATAATGTAATTAGTTTCCATTATTCACTATCAAGTATCTATCATAATTATTTATTCACGATAGATTTAACTATATTATTACATTTATTGAGAATCTAATCTCATGGCTTTAAGATGTTTTATTTTCCCCATGATACCAGGATCTATTTTGATATTAATATGCATGGATATGCTAATGGGAAATGTAGTTTTTTCATTGAAAAAACTTTTTATTTCTTATGTTTTCAATTGTAATATCAATTTCATGTAAGTACCTAGTCTATAAATAATTATAATCTATCTATTTATTCAATATATGATTCTTGGAATCTTATGTCCATGTAAATGAGTAACCATTGACTCTAGTAAACTAGGACGGGTATTTTCAATAGGTATTAAGGAATGTTTAGTAGAAATCATTGGAACGCGATTTATGAAACCAATTATTATGGAAGTTAAATCTATGATATACATTTAGGAAAAGTATATAAGAACATTATGATGCTTTGGAGAGGAATATATTATTTGGTAACCCATGTAATACATCCTTGTATAGATAATACAGGAAGGTGTAGTTCTGGGATAGAAGTGCCTTGTGGTAATAACTCTGAAAATGTGTTTCTTGGTATACTAGAGTGGTACCTGGTTCACAATTACATGCCTTAGAATGAACTTTATTAAAAACACATGAAGATATGATTTTGTTGATTATCATTTTCATAGTGAACCATTAATAATGATTTGAAGAAATGATGACCATAAATGACCAATGTTAAACCAAATTAATCATATATTTAATGTAATATACAATTATTATGGCATCAAAAAAAACTATTCTCCACAAATATACAATTTTACACTCTGATTATTACTTATCACATTATATGTTTTGGGTTTTGTTGATAAATGGAACAGTTAGGAAATATGATAACATAGAATATGATAAAAAATTCTTGAAAAGAAACCAAATACGATGATGAAAATAGTGATGTATATGTGTATTATTCATAATAAGCTATCATGATATATGAATAATAACATTCACCATTACTAAAACTTGGAATCACTAATAAATTGAATGATATAGTACAATAAGATAATGAATAGTGGGGACCGTGGAGGAAAGAAGGATCGATTTACTTCATATCTTAAATACGGAATGAGACACCTAAGAGGGTTTCTAAAAGGAATAGGAAAATCTTCTATATTATGAAAACAATGAAGTATGAAAATAAATTACCAGTGAGAAGTGTGTAGTAAAATAGAGGGAAAATTCATATGTCTAATATAAAAGGTAGACGAAAGTTTTTCTTAGTAAGAAGAAAAAATTAAATTGGTTGAATGTAATTATCAGGACTATATATATAAACTAAAGATAATGGTTGACTGTTAATTTTATGGGATTATTCCAATCCTTCATAGTGTAATAGTTTCCCAAACATTCTCTTCATACAAGGATAAACAACAATCTACCATAAATATAGATAATTAATTTTCCTAGACTTGTAGATTATTATGAAATAAATACAAGAGGTGTATGGATGGTAATAAATGGATAAGGGTAAGGATGAAAAAATGTACATAACACACATGATAAATGCAGAAAGAACAACCCTGGTACTTGATTGAATAAGATGGTGGTTTATGAAGATAAAGGACACCATGATAATGATTTCTAGGGAGATAAAGATGTTTCCAATGTGAAATTAATCATCTTTAAAGGTAGGACCAACTACATTATCAAATTCCTGAGGCATTAAGGGAATATACCTCTGAAGATAGTATGAGTTTATGGTATAGAATATGAAACATATATAGCCAAAGTATAATGATTAATTTTTTGTATGTTTATATAAGAATTATCTTATAGATATATTTTATTAATTATATTTCTGTTATAAAGATTTATTAAATGTATTATGACTGTAATATAGTATTTTTCTACTATGATTTTAAAAAATATGTGGGGGGTAATGATATCTATGAAAATTGATATAGTGGAATGTGGATCTTTTTGTTATAAAAATTATTCAGGGAGTATAACCATTAATGTGTACCCAATATTTAGACAATAATTTTAGAGAGAGGATTAGTGGATTTCATTTGTGACCTTGAAATTGGATAGTGATTTGATTGTTTATATATTCTTTGGTGTAGTTGACTTTATTTTCAGATATATGGATTATATTTAACAACTTGAGGTTTTATTTTTTTATGCATGAATGGGTTTATCATGGTTCTATAGTGGTATGATTATTCAAATATTTAGTATGTTTCATAAATAGATTCAATATTTTGTTTTGGAAATATAATATTAGGTTAATTTTCGAAATGTGGAGACTATCCTTCTAAATTTATGGACATTGAATTTGGAAAGAAGTTTTATTGACTAGTCCTATAGTTAATTGTTTATTAAATTTATAAAGATTAAAATTGGATTTGTTTTGTTTATTTAGAAAATAAATTTTTATTTTATATCTCATAAAAACCATTTTCGTTTTTGGAGATATCTAGTTATATGAGGATACACTTTTCAATTTTTTTATGGTTTATCAAAATTTAATTTTAAGGATTGAGGGAAAAATTCCTATTAGATATTCATTTCATAGAGTAAGAGATGATGTAGGATTTTTTATAAGAAAAAAATGATGATTGTTTAACAATGATATATTAATATATCATGTATGTATATTTTCATTATGTTTTCTGTCTAGATGGTAATGGAATTATTCAACATTATGAATAAGATCTTATGAAATAATATTTCTCTAATACATTATCATTTGAATCAATAGTCTTTTAACTCATAACAAATTTATGGTCTTTATGATAAAATTTTCATGACCATTTTCTCTATCACTCATTGTTAATCCATGAGAATTTTTATTTTCTTCCATGCTTATGTTTTCATTTGGAACAAATGTTTTCTTACATAGAGTCATAGTAATGTGTTATTTTCTTTGTCCATCATGCTTTCCTTTATCTCTTGTTACGTGGAATCATTATTTACTTATGTTATAAATTACTATTCTAATAAATGTGTTTTCAAATTTCAAAACCGTGATTATCGATATGAATATTAATTTGTGACAACTCAATTTATTTCATGTGGGTATAATGTAACACCCCCATATTTTAAAAGGTGACCATCATGTTCTATTTTGTATATAACATGAAACACCAATATTATAAGAGAATTTAACATATTAGATATTCTGATATATATTTTTATGACTAACTGAAACTATTTTATTGGTTTCTATTCACTTTAAAAAGTGTTTTAACAAAACACGATAACATATTAAAATATTACAATTTAAAAAATTCCATTATAACATATACATTATGATTGGTGGAATAAATATTAATTAATAAAGGATGAAAATTATATGATTTAATGATATATACAATTAATTATATTTTTATCTTCTCCATATAAATAAAATAATAACTAATGGATAGAAAAAGGAAATGTTTTTAAAAAAAATACATAAAAGGATATTAAGTTGTTCTTTTCACACGTAATATATAAAATAATTTTTATAATAGTTAGAATTTTTTTTCTAAAATAATGTTCTTATATCTATATATAAATATTATCTTCGGTTAAAATTTTGAAAATATTTTGAAAATACTAATTTTTGGGTTAAATTAATAATTTTTTATTTGTAATTGAAAATTCATTTTTTATTTCAATTATTTATGAAGTTATATTATATTTTAAAATGATGTTAAAGTAAAATTATTAAAATATTATTATAATTTTTCTAATTTATATTATTGGAAATAATTTAATATTGAACTCCAATATTAAAATTATTACAACTTTGGAATGTTTTAAATTTGAAACAATATTTTGTTAATGTACCTGCAGGTTTAATTTTAAATTAATTCCTTCAACATCAATGAGTGTAATTTTTAATAAATATTTCTGTGAAATCCTAAACATAGTGATACAAAACGGTACCCTGATATTAGTTGGCCACATGACCTCAGGTTTTTCTCCTTATATTCTAGAGGTTTCCAATGAGTAGAGTGGGTCAAATATAGATCATAGGAAGACAATAACCTCTTCATCAAATCTACACAAAAGTGGAAATAAATCTAAAAAACCAAATTATAGAAAAGAACCAATATAATACTAGTATAACATGATGACCAAATAAGGAATACATTATCAATAACAAATATATGTAATAACTCATTCCAAAATATGTGTCATGAGACGAATGAAAACACCCAAATTAATACATTGATTACTACTGAGAGTGTCTCAATACAACATCTAATTACCTCACCAATGTCCCCTCTCATATTATCTATATAAAATAGGTCTCTTTCACTTATCATATCCTATAATGATGAAGTCTCTTCTGGAACTGGGCAGGAAGCCTGAGTATGGCGTGTTTAAAGCTAAGTAGGCCACCACTAACTGTGTCAAAAATAATATAAAGTTAATAATAAATTATGAACTTTCATAAAGAATAAAATTACAATGAATACATTAAATAGTGTATATAATAAATTAATCATTTTTAACAACATAATCCCATGGGTTCTTGGGGACACCAAAACCATAAATAACTACTTTGATCCATGCCGGAGTATGAACTAGCCTCAATGGATATAACAAAAATCAATTCCATGGTTACTAATTATAATTTCATTTCAATTCATATTTCTACCAATTGTTACCAAAGTCCAATGCTAGTATTTTGGTCCTATAAAGCTATGTCTAGCACCCCCGAGTATTTCGAGAAACATTCCTTCTACAACACTCTTATATCAAGAAATCACATATGCAGATTTGGATCGTGTTTGGTGTCCCACACTCATATGTTATCAATCAAAAATATATCACATATAAAATTAAACATAAAAAATAAACCATTAACCCTATTATTTCATTTCAAATCATGGATAACATTATAATTATTAAAATATTCATTGTATAATAAATTAATCAAAAGGAGTAATTTCAACAAAAATTGCAAATTAGAAATTGACATTATTTAAATAATAGAACCATTGACCCATTGATGATAAGAAAAACATAAAAATGATATTAAACATCAATTAAATCATGATCACCTTAATTAACCAATTACACAATCATAATATTCAAAAAATACAAAAAATACAATAATATATTAATTATTTTAAAAATTAATTTATCAAATTACTCAAATTGTAATTGACCAAATTTAACCCAAACTATTATCAAGTAGAAATTATATTAAATCAATTAATTCATAAATTCAATTCCCCAATAAAAGAAATTTAAAATTCAAAATTACGTACACAAAATTAAATCAAAAAAATATGAATTGTAATTTAGACCACTTACCTTGAAATTGATGAGAAATTCTCGCTAGTGGAAACCCCAAATGGAAGATGAATAACCAAGAAGATGATGAAGAATAAAATATATATCTAAAACCTAGATCCATGATAAATTGGATTAGATTTGTCAAATCTGAGACCTCGATCCATTCCTTATAGAGGAAAAACGTTCCTTTTTATCCAAAGAGATAGATGGAAAAGAGATAAACCTAGTCATGATGAGAATATCGTATTGGTGGGAGGTGAATATTTTCAATTCAGATATTGATTCCTCAAGAAAATATGTTGGGGTGTCATGGAATCCTTCCAAGAGACTCTAAAAACATGATAAAATAGTTAGGGACTATTTTTTACATAAGATAACAAATGAGAGCATGATAATATTTAATTTTATTTTATGGATCATAAATGTTTTTTCAGATGACTTCTTGCTCAAGGTTCATGGAATTCCTTAACCATACAACAAAGCATGACCATCCTCTCGAGGAGTCCCTTGATTACTAATATAAGGGTGTATATTTTGACAAAATATGCACTAACAATTTGAATACCCTCTCTATGTGTTTATAAAATTTTTAATCTTGGGCACAATGTTTTGGTAAAATGTGTGCAAACCGTGCACAGCCCCTCTTCTTCCAAACATTTTTCAATTTCACTCAACAACTCCCCAAGGTGTTACAAAGACATGATATACTCTAAAAAAGATAAATGAGTACAAGTGAACTAGATAATCAATAGTTTCCTTTCTTAGGAACATTGTTTAATAAAATTGTGCACCTACCATGCACTTCCCTTCTTTATCTCAAAATTATCCAATTTCACCCAACCACTCCTAAAGGTTGAACCCATCTGAGAAATACTCAAATGAGAAAAATGACATCTTGTAAGAAAAAACTTGATACATATCCAATAATGGTTTCAATCATATAGATTCTATATTTTTTATAAGATAAATTTATATTCTAAAATAAGGCTAAATCAATTTTTGACTATAATGAATAATTGAAATAGTGAAAATTAAATACTGATATTAAAGTGAAAATGGGATTAAAATTAAGTTAAAATAAGAATATGATGGTTAATATTGACATAAAAATTTCCTATTATTATTTAATAGACATATATTGACACTAAATATTTCACATTTAAAAACATGATAGATTATAGAGGCTTGTGTTAGGAAAAAATGCGGGTATCACTTTTTATTTTCAATAATTACTAGTGATTCCTCTCCCCCATTTATAAAAGGCCACCTCTTGAATCCCCAAATCGAACACCCAAATCCATTTTTTTTAATCCAATATCTACCAAAATATCTTTTTTAATCTTCTACCATATTCCTTGTAAAATTTATTTTTTCATAGATCTGTTCTTGTAATGATTTAGGTATAAACATTAATGGGTTCACCAAACATGGGTTAAAATTCTTAAGGAAGGTAATTTTTTTATTTCAACTTCCACCACAATAAAATCACCATATAAAATTCTAATGTAATAACACTATTTTCTATTATATAATTTTACATTATTATTTTAATGGAATGAAATATTTCTATCTTTACTTCCATCAAATGGAAAATGAATCCATCCATTGAGTTCACGATGGGCAATTACCTCATGAAGTGATGTATTTATCATCCCATAACAAAATTTAATGGATATATATATTGATGTATTTTTCCAATTTATATGATATTTATTTAATTAGTACAGTTCTGAAGTTATTACTTAACATATACCATTTTAATTTCTATTCTATATGGGGATACAATATCGTCGCATGTGTGTATGTTGGACTACCCCCTTTTGAAGGGATGTGATTCAGATTTCACTTACTCTTCACAAATAAGTTATCAGGTATAGATTTAATGATTATATGTGATAATTATGACCTATAAATGATTCTTTATATATAATATTGAATCTAAATTCTTGCTTTTCATTCTATTTGAAAATAATAATATCGATCAAGCATACAGTATGACTACCATCATCATATAGTGATGTGGAATTTCTTCCAATTTATTTAAATTGATGATAATAAGTACGGATTTGATTAATATAAATTACATCTATAACATAATAATGATTATTTAAGGGGGGACTAAATTTTTTTCCTTTCATTCCATCTGTCATGAAAATGGAAACAACATTCAGGTGCATGTTCATCCTACTATCTCCACAAATATTTTAATCCTTTTTTATATCTAACTATTATTGATAACTCTAAATATATATATGGAATTTTTGTGATATTTTTATCATTTATATTTTTCTCGATGTGATTTAACCAAGATAATTTTAAAATTAATGATATTACCGAATTCATTCCATTGTGTGGTTTATATACTACCCCTTTTGTATATTATATATCATTAATATATTTCTATTTATATTATTTAAATTTTCATTTTTTGTTTTTTATTTCATTGGTATTATAATTTAAAAGATACTAAATTTGATAGATTTTATTTCACAATTCGATAATTTTTCTAGGATTAATAATGATTAAGTATCCATTGGTGAAATTATTTGATATATCTATATTAAAAATAATATATTTTATTCTCCTATGGTTAATCATGATCTATTCATGTAATATTATAATTTTTCAGCTCTATAGAATTTAAAATGATAGATATTTTTTCTGAAAATGTTTAATTCATTTCTCTCTTGATTAAAAAAAACAATTTTCTTCAAAAACCATATTTTCTAAAATTTAATATTACATAATCAGAATGATTTATTAAAAAAATAAAAAATTTGAATATTTATAAAAAATTAAATGGATTCATCCTATTGTTTTTCAAAAAAGGAATGATTATATTTTACCGAAAATGATAATGGAGTCTTTGTTTTAAAATGTATGGTAAGAAAAATTTACTACATTCAATAACACCCGTGTTTTAAAGAGAATATTAAATGGTTTTTTAAGAAAAATACTTTGAAATTTTTTGGAACTTTTACTTTCAAAAATATTATCAATATGAGAAGGTAATATTACTGAAAAAGTATCCATTGGGGTTTTTTTAATTTTTATTTAGTCAGGATTTCAACCATTTATTATACCTATGATATGTTATAAATATGTTGTATTGATTCCATACTTATTATTTATCTAGATTTTTTGTTATCAGTTTCTATAAATATGTACAATATTATAACCATTCACCAAATTTGTATTGATGGTTTATGACTATTTTTTATGAATTGGGGAAACTAATAATAATTCATATGTTAGATCATCATATTGAAATTCCATGTTGAATTGTGACAACCCATTCATATATGGAATTCATTGTAGATATTATGTGATTATTGGGGCCTATAATTACATATCCCCGTGATGCATTGGTAGGTCTAATGAGACAAACTAGTTGAAAAAATTTAATGTCTTTTTAAAATATTATTAAACTAAATTATGAAAGGTTATGAAAATATTTATATGATGTATAGAATTATACATTCCCCCATTATGAGAACAATTATTGATTCCCACGTTATAATTTGATTATTTATGAAATACATGGATTTGTTTAAAGCATGTGATTATGTATATGGATTTATTTGATCAGCATTTATTCTATCCATGTTATTTATAATTTATTTCTTAAATGACATATGTTTCTATTATTTAACTACGCCTATTGATTATTGTTATTTATTCATCATATCTTCTGTTATGTGCTTACCCTCACTAAGCATTTGAGTTGACCACTTTTTCAAGTTTAACGATCCCTAGGATACCATGAATAGTTTTGGGATTATTATGCTGTAAGGTGCTAAGGGAAATATGCCACATTCAATATTTTGTTTTGTATTTTTTGAGTTCAATTTCAATTTGACTTCCATGTATGTATCTAGTCTACCGCAGAAAATAATATTTTTTTAATTGGGAATTGAGTCCTTGTGTCATATTACAATGTAAATATGTATCAACTAACTCTAAGATACTTGGTTCGGGGACATTAATAAGATCATCAATTAAATTAGAGGAAAATATTTACATATTTATGAAATAAATTAAATTATTGGTAACATCATTTTCATTTTTATAAGTCCCCCTAATGATATAATCTTCATACTTCATCAAATCCAATTCCCATTATTTGAAAAAAAATCACTGATGAAGTAAATGTTAGATATTTTGATGTCATTTAGTTATATAACTACGGTTGATTCATATTCTATATACTAGTGGTACTTTTTTTAATATTCTGAAATGTCTATGTATCTTCATTATTGAATCCTATTTTTGGTTTCCTTATATTTTCATCATTGGAGATCATGGATTTATTTTTATTTTTAAGTTAATTTTTAGCTAAAGTGACTTTCTTTTTGGAATCACTAATGAAAATTTAATGATTTTTTACATTCCTTTGATAATTTTCATTTTAATTTATTATTTTCCAAAGATAAGACATTACTTAGGGAAAATTCGAATGATTTGTTTTTTGTGTCGCTTTATTCTTCATAAAATTTGTTTTTGAATTTTAAAACCCTAGGATATTCCATCTATAATATTCTACCTATTTCTAAAATGGAAATCCAATCACACAATAATTGGGTATGTGTCATATCTGGTTGATCCTTTGAAACACACTTTTATTAAATTTGGTTTACACTTAATTGGCCTCCTCTCAATCTCTTTATCTAGGATGTTCATGACCATTCAAATATGAATATCTATTTTGTGATTTGTTTCCCATTAGTATTCATATTACTTCATTATTTTTTTCTTTGCATCAGAATTTTATGTGTCTTATGATGTAGCCTTTATTTATATATTATATATATTTTATCCTTATAGTTTAATAATCATATTCAATTATATCTATAAGATTCTATTGATGATATTATTTAGTAACATTATTTACTAATTATTCTACCAAACAAAATTTTCATTATTTCCTCATATTCATATCTATTTTTGAGTGTTTTTCATTATCATTAATTTATCAAAAATTACCAAAAGGTATTGAAAAACATTTAACAAGGCGATGACTAATATTGTGGGACAAATCCCAACGTTTCTAATATCATTCATATGTTTTCTTCGAAGAAGGTTCCTTCCCTTTAAATGTATTTTTATCCACTTGAGTATGTTTCTATTTTAAAATAGAATTAATCCATATGATTCATAGAATACATGAACATTTTTATATTAATATATTATGTCAAAATCTAATATCCATATTATCAATCCTTCGGAGAACATAATATTCCAAAAAAAACTACATTAATTTTGTTTTGATATAATCTATCATTAATTTTAAACATGGAGACCAAGTTTTTATGGGTTGTTTTATAAAATTTTTAGGATCTAATTTTGGTTATTTTTTAATATAATTTCTCATATAAACCATTGATACATTGGTGGGTTGAGATTTTTTTATGAATCCGCATTTTTCAATAATTTATCATTACATTATCACAAAGAAATAAATTAAATTTAATACCAGTATCATTATGTGGTAATTGAAAGACCTTTCCCTTGATATTATGTTAAATTATTATCAAAATTATCCCAGATATTCATTACCACAATAAATATTCCCTCATGAACAAAAATAAAAATATGAAACTTTTTCTTCATCACATCACTTATTAATTCATTGGGAAGGTTCGTTTTGAATTAATTCTAGATAGTTTAGTTTCTTTTACAACTCAATAAGCATCTGGTTGAGAGTGTACATTCCATCTTTTATTTATCTAAAAATGTCATCCTATTCACATATTATTTTTTAGAACATTTTGTTAAGGAATCATGATTATTTTTTTATGTTATTTATAATGTTATTTCACTTTATTTCATTCAAGTAAGCCTATTAATATTTCACATTCACATTAACAATATAAATACTCTTCAATGAATGGGATACCTTAGTAAAAGAATTATTAAACACTTTATTTTTACCAACTATTCATTTCATTTTATTCATCGACCAATAATATCATATCTTTAAAAACTATGACGATTTTTCCCTAGGATCTCACAAGTTTTGAGAGTTAGGTGAAACATCCAAATTCCTTGGCCAATACTTCATACAGGGGATCATATTCCTTATCCAACTGTGATTTTTTATGAAATTGGTCTCTGATCAAATTTATTATTTATGTTATAGATTTTGATGGAATATTCTTAAATAAAGACCAACATAAAATCTAAATTTTTCTGCACTTTTGAGATCTCGATAAATAACACATATTGAAATAGAATATTGAAATGGAACATTAATATCAAATTTATGGGAAAACTATATACCAATTTTGAAAGATTAAACTAGTGGTTGATTTTTTTATTCAATAATTTTATTATTTTCTTCTTTTCTAATTCCTTCGTACAATTTTTTAGTGTCATTAATGAGATGTCTTATTTTTCATAAGAATTAATAGTGTTATATTTTTCCATCTTATGATCCTAAAACATCTAAAACATTCACATAATTATTTAAATTAAAATTAAATGGGTCCTTAAAAAAATCATATTAGATGATAGCCTATCTTTGATAATAATTGGGTTTTACTATAAATATTAGCGTCAAAACATAAGTGTAAATGTTAAATATTTGGTGTCAAATTTTTAAAAATCCTAAATTTCCTTGGAAAAATTTTCAACCCTATTAATTTTACCTTTGTGATTAGTTAAGAGATATTGATCAGTTTTATGTTTTATCTACAAAAAATCAACAACATGAAATGAAATACATGAAAATAATGAAGCAAGTGGTATTTTTATATGTTTTTCCTCAAATTCATACTCCATACTAGTATTTTATATTATCACAAATCAATTTTTTCAACTATAATATGTCCTTGAATGCATTAGATGGTTCATATCAAACCTACCCAAATTCCAATAATGTATTCACATTGCTATATCTTATAATACACCTTTAAAACATATTTTACTATAGTTATGGAGTATAACATTGATCTATGTATATAACTCAAGCACCACATGTTATATTACCACACATCATGTAAATGAAGTTATATATTTACAGCTCATACATTTAAATCGATAACTAATAAAAAAATTGTTTCTTTTTATCTTCCGAATCTAATTTCATTCGACTCAACATTAGCCTTTTTAATTCTAGTATATCATCCAGAATCATACATGTATACTGGTCACATCAACAAACTCATTTTATATGATTCTAAAGAATATTCTCCTATATAGGTCTCCCTCAAGAATAATAGGATCAATCCAAATGGATAGAAAAAATACATCAATCTCTTCATTGTTTCACCTTTTTCTCACCACATTATCACGACAAGAAAAACTCTGAATGCAGGATTGTTTCTTCTTCATCATATCAAATTAGATTTAATGATTTGATCAGTGAGTAATTATCATCTCATTTTTCAACATTGATACCTAGATAATGATAAAATTAATCACTAGATCAAAATATTAATATTCATCATTGAGATGTATCTATTTTTTCTCACACACACAACCTCTTAGATTCTCTCCAACTATCACTATCTCTCTCCAATATATAACTTTTATATGAAGTTCACTTAAATATATTTTTATATTATGTACATATAGAATATTTGATAATATATTTCATTTCCTATTATTTATATTTAATTTCCCCAGATTATAGGTACACTAGTTTACCCACGATCACCATTATTCTCTATCACCATAAATGGTTCTCTCTTATAAATTTATGTGAATACACAATGTTTTATCTCTTATCATTTTATTCTCTTTTCTATTGACTGAATTGAATCTTCGATATTCATCCTATAGGAATGAATCTATCATATTCATAAAAATAATATCTATATTGAAATATAAACATAATAATTTAACTCAATAGTACATGAATTACATTACAACACTTTATCATTTTACATGGACTTTTTTTCAATGTGGGGACTCATATTATAAAGAGCTCCAACATATAATGCAGTTGTAAATTATCCCCATAACACCAAATACTAAATCACAATCAAGAATTATGATTTTTATTTTGATATTTAAGAAAATATCATCACATCTTTAACATCTTCATATTCACATATAGTATTAATTACCAAAATAGAATTTCAAATATTATCATTAAAAATATTTGAATATCGATTGGTGATATTTTCTCTATTCCAAATCAAGAATACATTAACATATAAAACATGGATAAAGTTAATTTAATGCTTCACAATATCTGGATAATTTTATTATAAATCTAACATTATCTAAAATTACAATAATTAAATTTATTAATTTAAATATTTAAAGCGTATTTAAAACCTCAATAATTTATATAACATTAAAATTCCATCACATAAAATTAATATTATATATGTCAAATTTTTCAAATGAGTCACACTCCATTACTGTTATTTTTGATGTTTTAATCTGTGAATAATGGTACTTGAAAATCCCATATTAATCTCAATATATATTTTAAATATGGGATCCCTAAACATATTATTGTAAATTTTTTAATTCATTTCATAATTTTCAAATGAAAATTACATTAATGATTGATCACACATGTGCTAGAAACAACATGAATATTCTTATACAGATCACACCAACCTAAGATGAGTATCATACTTATACAGAAATTACATTTCCAAATGGTTGGATCGAATGAGCATCCCACATACACTATCATAATTACACATACCTTGGTTATGTGTGACACATAACTTGTAAATTATTCACACATACAATATACAAAATTTTAAATTTTTTCTTAATATGTTCAATAAACTCCTAGTATATTTAATTTTTTTTTCTATTACTTAAAAACTCTCAAAACATCAAAAATATATAAATGAACACATAATATGACCAATAATTATTATAATAAACCGAAATATCCTTTGGATAATTTCTTAGTCCCATTGCAACAGATACAAAGAGACTTCGGTACTTCTTAGGAACTCCATTAACTTCATAATTATTTATATCAAATCATCCCTTATAAAACACAATTAATTTTTTTTTGCAAAATTATTTCATTAGTAAATCAATGTAGCACATATGGATAAACATTCCAACTCATATCCACTTAATCTTTCTAATTAAGAAATCTATAAACTATAAATATCAAAACATCAATATATTTTTCTCCAAGTCAACACATCACTTCTTATCACATTATAATAGATTAAACATAACCAAAATGTAGAAAGGGTATTTAATATTTGGTAATGATTAACAATACATCTGATGTAGTAGTTGTTTTCCTAAAACCCATAACTACTCGAAATATTATAAGTGAAATTTCACTTTTGATTTAACTGAATATCTTATTTTGTAAATTAGATATTGAAAACACATGAACTCCATTTTTTATTTTATACAATTATGTTTAAATTAATTTTAAGAATCATTGCTATTGACAACATATCCATTTAATAGTGCTCACATGACTAGTATACATATAGGGTTTTAAAAAATATTTTAGACATAGAAAAATGAGGTGATTGCCTCATCAATCAGGATCGTTCCCTATGAAGCCCATTTAGAGGACCATCCAAGGGAGATGGAATTTTTGGGATTTTTCCAATACAACTCCCAAGTCAAGACCCATCAACTTAAGCATGAGATAAACTATTTATTGGAGAAATTCAAGGTCATCGAGGTCACAACCCAATATTTGATCTCCGAAAGACCCATGAAATCCCAACCATCACACACCTTACACATAGGGAATATACTGGTGTAATAAATGAATATTTATCAAGACCCTAGAAGTATAATTATTTATAATAGTTATTATAGTATAATGAATATTATTTTATTTTATTAATTTCCCATGTAAAAATACTATTTTTGGGTAATAATTAAATTAAGTTAATAGATATATTTTGATGAATTAATAAATAATATTTTGATAAAATATTCTTATTAAATTTATTTTCTAATTATAAACGATAATATAATTTAATATGAGGCCAAAATTTAATTTATTTATTATTTAAAAACAATATTTGTCAAAACCCTTCAATTTTCAATAAATGACAAACATTATTTTAAAAATGATTAATGAAATATTTAAAAAATTATTTATATAAAATGGATATTGTTTTCTGAATCATGGCCTAAAATTTATCCAATGGTGAATTTTTCATAATTTTATAAGATATTATAATTCTTGGGTAAAATTTAAATACCATATTAATATATAATGTGATTTATTAAATCATATTTCCCCAATAGTGATGTTGTAAACACTATATAAGGGATATTTTTTGAAATATATGTTTTAAAATTAATAAAATGTGATTTTATATTTTTTTTATTATATTATAAATTCTTTATTGAATCCTAAAAAATATATAATATATTTTATGATTTTAAATTCATTTTCCTAAAAATGTGACACACATCCATTTAAGAAATGATAATATTTTTATATATTTGGTCCATAACCTTATAGAATATTTTTTTCCATTACACATTGGAAATAATAATTTTAAAAAATCATGTTAAGGTTTTTTTGGTTTTGAATATTTAATTATATAGATTCCAAAACACAAGTTTGTCAAATGTTAAAGAATTTCCTACACACTTCTTATATAAAATCACCCAATATCTGACTTCTCTTCAGTAAAAATACATTGATAATGTCCTTACTCTATTCTGACTTATCTAAAATCCTCCCAAGTCACAAAATAATCTCAATAAGTACCTCTTCATGCGTTTAAAGTCACACACTCTGGTAAGGGTTCTTTATATTAGCATTTTTATCCAAGTTTACTTGTATTTATTACACCATTTTATTTTCATTTAAAAATGATGGGTTCTATTTTCAAACATCCCCCACACTACCCTTATTATTTTTTAATGATGATATCCCCTTTCTCTCTCATTAATCACTCCCACAACACCCATGACCATGCCCAAATTTATGATGTGTTATTACATTGCTCGCCATTTTTTAAGATTCATTATTATGTTATGTCATCTATTTACAAAGACCTTATGATCAGACATTTCTTTATATTACCCTATTAATATCTATTTCATGTTATATGTTGAGATACCTATTCCTCTCTCATCAAAACTTTCTATGTATTTTTTTTGTCACACTTTTAGGCTACCAAAATTCCAATATGAATCTCTATTCTAAAACAATTATGTACATGAATACCATATACATTCCCTATCATGGTTGTTTTATAGTACAAACATATAAATTATTATTTTGAACTTACATGTCTTTATTCCACACCCCATTATCAGGTAATAAATTATTATGATGAAAGAATCCATGCTTTATGATCATTGTGGCACACTTAAGAATGGGAATGAAATGAAGGCGACGAGTTCACCTGAAATTATATAGTACTACAATGCATTAGTTAATTTTTTGAGTCATGATACAGAATTTTGGGATAGGATTTTACCTGAGTCATTTATGGGACTATGTCCTCTAGGATTTTTGTTAGTTTATCCTTCACCTATGATGCAGTTTTATAGGTTGTTTCCACATTTCCATGTTATAATTATCATTCCATATCATTACATTATGTTAATGTTTCTTCTATCCTCCACAGATATGACTATTTTATAACAATTATTTCTTCATCATGTTCACAATTTTAATTCCCTTACTGGGCTGTATATCTCACCCCCTTATTATGTATGCCCTCCAGTTATTCCATGAAATGTTAAGTACGAAGGAATGTTGTAGTCATGTAGAAGAAGTTTTAAATAATGATGTTGTATTTCCTGTTTTATTTTTTTATATAATGTTCCTAATTTCCAAAGACACTAATTATTTATCTTTATGGTTGTATTATATGTAAATTTATATTATTAAAAAAATTATAAATGTAATAAAATGGATTGGGTTGTTATACTTGGAATCAAAGGAATGTTTAGTTATTTTTGGGATTAGTATTAGAAATCTATAGTGAAAACCATTAGTATAAGAATAAGTATGTGAAAAACATCCCTAAATCATGGTTAGTGTTGATTATGTGGTTTATCTAGAGAATGCATCCCTTTCTGGATACGAATAAGTGGATGTGACACTAGAACTGTTGGAACCATGGTCATCTTTGCATGAAATAGAGAATGGTTTGTGTTTGTTGTCAACCCTCAGAGGAAGTTCAGAATGTGTGCCCGGAAATTACTCATACAGGTCAACCAGATAACAGTATTGAAGGTGGCACTGTTTTCCAGTGTTTTCCAAATTTCTGGACCTCTAATTTCAAAAAAGGAGAAAATAGTGATTTTTTGGTAAAGGGACTTGCGTGCAAGACATGTTTCGTGCAAGTGACTTGCGTGACGAGAAAGGACTTGCGCACTGGTGCCTCGGAGGATTGAAATGTTGTTCGCCATATGGTTTTCAAGATCAGAACATCAAAATAGGGAAAAGGAAAGAGGGTCGTGCCAGTATTGGCTGGTCGCGCAAGTGAGTAGCGCAACATAGGCTTGGGCAGTTGGAGTTGCGCACCGGAACATGCGCACCAAGTGGTGGCTTGCACGCCACCGTGCAGGGTGTCTAGTGTTCCTATAAATAGAGGACCACCCCTCCTCATTTGTAACAAAGTTCGAGAGTTAGAGGATTTCAGTGCTCCTGTCATACAGGTGTAGTGGTGGCGGAAGTGGTTGTGGGTCGCACAAGTATATGTTGCGCGATAGTTTTTTTCTGCATGCATAAACCGGTTTGGGTGAAAAGGAATGTGAGTCGAGCAAGTTTGAATTTGCATAAGTGAGTGTCACACAAGTGGTTGAGGAGGACTTCTGCGCCAGTTATAACTTGAGTGTCATATTTTAAACTTGCACACCAGCATGGAGAAGCGTGCCTGGTGTTGTTAAAGTACGTCCATCTTTTTGAAGCTGCAAGAAAGCATGAAGATTGCATGATACCTACTATGCAATGTGAGATTAGACTACTGGTGAGGGTTGGACTTCCACAGAGCATCTACATCAATAGAGGATTCAATCTTTTGCAGCGATGAAGAGACCTCCACATCTATAAACTGAGTGAGACTTCACCAATGGCAGCGAGCCATGGGATGTCAACGGGAGTGACCCGAAGGACGCAGTGAGCTGTCCCTGAACCTTTTTAATGGCAGTGAGCCTTGGAAAGAGTTTCTGTGCATGATCCTTTTTAATCCACAACTAGTGAAGAATAGTGTAATTTGGTACGACTGAAAACTTGTCAGCGAATGCTCCTTGGACATAGCCCTTAGAGTTGAACCAAGTAAAAAGTGTTGTGTCATATCTATGAATGTGAATGTTCACTTTTTGATCACATTCTTCATACAGGTTTAACAATTTCCTACCAAAGTGGGAACAAGATCCATCTCTCTTTAAAATAAAAAGTTACCACCCTGATTCACCCATCCTCTCTCAGGGTGTCCTGTGGTCCTACAAGTGGTATCTGAGGGTAAAGGATGCTGGTGTTGAATCTGTCCCTTGTCATCATGGAAGATATAGTCAATGTCAGGGGATTCCCTATCTTCGATGGAAGTAATTTTCAGATTAGGAAGAATAGAATGGGATCTCATCTAAGATCCCTTGGAATGGATGTTCTATTTTCCACCATGAAAGGTATACATGTTACTGATCCAACTAGGCTAGCTATGACTAATGCTGATAGGAAAATTCTTGATGTTGATACTAAAGTGCAGAATGCTCTAACCGCAGCCCATTCTGATTAGATCTATCTAAATGTCATGAGTTTTACCTCAGAAAAGTCTATGTGGGAAGACATGAAATATTTATTAAGGAGATATAAAATTGAAGGATGAAAAACTATAATTCTTACACAATAGGTTTGACGATCTAACGATTCATCCAAATGAGAATTCAAATTCATTCTTCAATCGAATTACTGAAGTTGTGGGAGAAATTAGAGGTCTTGGAGAAGAAATCAAAGATATTGATATCATAAAGAAAATCATGAGAGGACTTCCACCTATGTACAATTCAAAGGTTTCATATTTTGAAGAAAGAGATCTATTTAAACTATCTCTAGATGATCTTTTAAGTAGTCTAGTGGCATATGAGATGAGAGTCGAACCAAAAGATTCCATGACTTGTGTAAGAAAGGAAATGGGATTAAAAGCCATGGAAAACCAAAAATTTTAGAAGATAGTGGTGGTTAAGATGAAGAGGAAGAAGAAATTCTTTCTCTCATCACCAAGAAGGTGAATAAAGAAAAATGGTAAATTCGAAGGTAAGCTACCTCTGGAAATTTTTGGTTGCGGAAGAGCCGGGCACATTACGTCTTAGTTCCATATAATTTTTGATGATGACTAAAGTGAAGCAAAAGGTATTGAGAAGCCTCATTAAAGGTTTTTAAAAAATAGAGACTTCAAATCTGTTAAGAAGAAACATAGGAAGAGTTTTGTCTGTGAGACGGATGATGATGATATTAAATTTTGGGATGAAGAAGAACCAGAATTGAAAACTGGAAACCATGCTTCCATGATGACCATTGTTGAAAAATCATATGATAGTAGTGGAGAAAATCAGTTGAAAACTAGTGCAGATCCAGATATGCAACTTAAGGATGCGGTTAGTAAGCTCAAGATTATATGTAAGAGTTTCAATAAGTGGAAATCAATTGTATAATAATCAACAGAATATGTTGATCAACTAGAATCTGAAATTGAATGACTGGATGAATTGGTGAATTTATAGTCTAAAGTACTTGAAATCAATGATGATGTGGTGGATCTAAAGCTGAGAATTGAAGAGATGGAAAAGGTCATCAATGAACTCACCTCCAGAATAGAAGAATAGTCCAAGACTGTTGGGCGTCTTGAGGATGAAGTTGTTAGTCTAAGGAGTAAACTTGAAAAGGATTCAATTTCAAAAGAATCATTGAAGAAAATACAGTTTGGATGTTTTTAAGATGTTGAGCTGTTGGAGAGAGAAAAACGTGGATCTATTAGAGTTGAAAAGATTTTAAATGATGAAAGTCCTGCCTGCATGGGAAATAGTGGAATTGGTTTGTGAGGATGAATCTTCAAATGGTGCAAATAAAGGTGACCAAAAATAAAGTCAAGATGAAAGTGGGTAATGTGGAAAAGTCTTCTGAAATGATGAAATAGAAACCCCCAATTCAATCTAAAAGAAGAAAACAATATTATTCTCGAGCCTTGTGAAAATAGGATCCCTCATTCTATTATCCCACAGAAGAAGGTATGATGAGAAATTTGTAACACCCCGAGCTTCCATAATACGCTTCTCTTTCAATAATGCAGTAGCGTGTGTTGTACGCAACTTCAAGTTCTAACACACACCACAACCAATCAAAGTAGCCGTTATGAATAGTAATACCCACTTTTTGAAACTATATATATTTTATATTTCAAAATGGACTTCATTTTTGGATTCGGAATATCGAAATTAGCCTATGTTGAATTTTTGGTATTTTTCTGAGAACTAATTTTTTATGAATAGTGAAAAATACATAAAAACAACTTTTTTAATCAAAATAATTTATAGTGATAAATTATACTATTTAGTGGTTTTAAAGTATAATTAGATTATATTTTTACCATTTTACCCAATGGTGGTCATTAAAATTAATTTAACACTGAAATTGGACATAAATATTTCCCAATCTTTTGATATAAATTGTTTCTTAAAAACACGATATTTGTTGTGACAGCGAAAATTAATTATAAAATTAATTAATGCAACTTATATTTTTGGAATTTTTTAAAATAGGCATCATTTTTGAATTCAGAATATCAGTTATAGCTTAGGGTGAAATTTTGGCATTGTTCTGAAAAACTTCAATTTTTGATGAATAGTGAAACCACTAAGTGGTGGTTAAAAAACTGATTTTCGTTTAAATGAAACATTACCACTTCTGTAGTTTGAATTTAAAACATCTGACATACATAGTTGCCATTAGGAAGTAAAATGTGGTTCAATGAGATTAAAATAATTTTTTGGTGAATAGTAACTTTTAAGTTCTTAATCGCGATTAGAGGTAATTAGTGTAGTTTAAGGTAAAAATAATGTTTTAATAATATGAGATGAGCTTGACACATGTCCTACCCTCATTGGATGTGTCATGGGAGACCAAGAAAATCCATGGGTCAACTTGTGGAACCCATGGAGCCACTTTAGTTGGAAAATGACATAAATACCTTTTATTTAATGTTAAAGTAAAAAAATGACACAAACATGATATGTTTTACTAAAACAATTTTTACATGGGGATATACAAGTCATAATTTTGACTATAAAAAGTCATTGTAAATCTAAAAAGATTTCCCACATCATTGTATTTTTTTATAATTTTTAGACATTAAATAAATTAAATTATTTATATCATCATGATGATGCAGAGATGACCTCATTATTTAACGATTTAAATAAAATAAAAATATAATGTAAAATCCAAGGCTTACACTTGTCAAAAACCTATTGGATGAGTATATTTCGAAACCTTATCACCTTAGCCTCGAATTATATAAGTGTGGGACCTCTAAAATCCAAAACTCAATTTATAATAAAGTGACTTTTCTTTACATTCCAAGAGAGCCCCTCCTCTCCACTTATAAAAGGCCCCCACCACTCCCACCTTATTCACACTTTCAAGCCATTTGTCTCAGCCAAACTCCACCCAAATACTCTCCCAACGTTTCCCTATTACTCCTAGAAGCCTCACACTGGGCAGAACTCTTCCTAAGGAAGCCTTTGGCTCAAATCAAAAAGAGTTACCGGATTTTAAGGTAATGTCTTCTCTAATGTTGTTTTGTCCCTTTTTTCTTCTCCAACCCCCTAAAAACTTTTTATTAATATCTTTTGTAACAATACCAGTATCCTCAATATACTAGGATGTTGTTATAAGAAGGATTCGATCTACAGTTACACACACCTACATCTAATGGTTAATGAACATACTGTTTCTGTGGATGGCGAATTTTTGCCTCACGAAACGATGAATAGTCAACACTCATATAACACCTCTAATGGTGGCCATTATGATGACACTATTTTTATATATGATATATATTATGTTTTTGTTTTCCTTATGATTTTTTATTTTTCATTTATGTCATACCTTTATGGTTTCCATTATGGGTAAACGCGATATTTTCATTTTAGGAAGTGTGGACTACCGCCCCCTCAAAGTGATTTGAATCGTTAATAGCATATGTGGGATGTATAAAGGATGGAGTAAATGGTATTATATACTATATTATACTGTAATTATATTATAAATTTATATAATTATGATTTCATTCCATTAAATATGAAATAGAAATGAAAGTAGCGTTCACGCGTACGTACGGCTTACCGTCTCCATGAACGATGCATTTCATTTCTTACCTCTAAATGTTACGTAATATTAGGAATGAATGTATATAATATATATATATGATATATATGATATCTACATCATGAATATAATTTTGGATATAATGGATATTTCACCACATAATCAACTTGTAATTATAAGAAGTTTATTGTTGACTCAAGTACCAAAGATTGACAAAACGACCATTATTAACATAAATAATTAAATAATGTTCATAACATTGTAATAAGTGATATAAAAGGGATAATTAAATTGAAAATGGTTCTTAATAAAGTAGATATTAACTCTAGTTTATTATTCAGGAGGTTAAAGAATGGTAGAATCAAGTCGGACACAAGGTAAGGGAATTTCTTAACCCAATTTCCAATCTTTGGGTTAATCTCCTACATTAAAATTATGTCATGATATTATTATGTCATATCTTGTATTTGTACTTTCTTTATGTGTACCTATAGTAAATACACATAATAGATCTATTTTATTTTAAAAATGATCTTTTTAAGGACTTCGTCTCAATCTCCTTTTATTGAGGCATATTTTGTTTTATACACAAATTTCTTTTATACGGTGTATAAACCCCTTTGACTTTTACATTTATTCAAAAGGAATCTTTTTATACGAAGTGTTTCACGAAACGACAAAAAGGAATGTTTTTCTTGTCGTACGTATGTGGCGACAACAACTTCCCCGCCTCCATGGCCATTATTTGGGTTTTGGCTTTCTCTACAAGCCATCACTTTTTTTTAATGAAAAATAAATACACAGTTTTAACATTCTTTTATTTTGGTATTGAAAATGGTATTGAATGTTTTTTTACTATATCAATTTGATGTATTGATATATTGTGATTGAAATGTGGAAATGTTATGTTTCCTTTATGCATGTTTTATGTGATATGATTATGTTATGTTTTATGACATGTTTAAACCTATTCATATGAGGAATGCATTGGACTTAATAAGTGACGGGTGGAGCCAGCTATAGCTCCTCGATGCATCGATAGGTCTCCTGAGACAAACTAGTGTCATGGCACGAGGCCTTGACAAAATCTTATTTGTGGTCTTGGCATGAGGCCTTGGCTACGTGGTTATGATAGTCTGGCATTATGCATTCCATCATTATGAAAATTGTTATTGATATTGCATGTGATTATTCGACCAGTAGAATATCCATGTGAAGAATTAAATGGCATTATCTCATTTTACTTTTTCTATATTATGTTGATGTTCAAGTTTAAAAGGCTTTTGTTTTAGTTATACATTGCCTTAAATGTTTATGTTTATTTATGAAAGCTTCCGCAATATTGTTATCCTTACTGAGCATCTGAGCTCACCCCTTTCAATGTTTTAATGTTTTCTAGGATGTGAAGAAGTATTTTATGAATGACCTGCAGGGATAGTCAGAAGAGGATATGAGTGTGGACTATGGAGACTTTGTTATTTTAGTTTTTCACTTTATGATGTAATGTAACATTTAAGAATGTATCTAGTGTTTCCAAGGCTACTAAACTAATCGGTTTTTCGAGACATGATCTTTTGTGATCATGCCAATGTTACAAAGTAATGTACCGACTCTGGGTAGCTGGGGTCGGGGCATTACAGTTGGTTTCAGAGGCAGTTTTGTACTAACCTTGGAAGCTATATTTAGATAAACTCTGATTAGAGCACATATCCCGAAGATAGCCTTTAAGGATTAGTATATAAGAACTTCCTAGAATTTTGGTATTATAGAGATTTTGTGAGATTTCCGAGCAATAAATCCCCACTTGGATACGAGCAGGTAGAGGCGGCTCTGGCACAGATGTACCTAGGGCTAAAACCTGAAAACACCGCTTTGAGCTAGACTTGAACGGGAACTGGTGCACGACAATGAGCCTTGCTTCACTCTTGGTTACGACACTCCTGGGGGATATGCTTAGGATAATTCTCATTTTTTTTACAAACCACTATGAAGGGTTATGAGTATATACTTCCTCAAAGAAAACATTTCTCTTTATGATTATGGATTATATCCCTAAATAGTTCAATTTATGTAAAGTGTTTTACAAATATGGAATTATGTATTTTGTTTCATAAACTAATCTAGTTTATGCCATTGTTTAGAAATGGCGCCTAGTTGAAGGAATGGAAACCGTATCAATGCACGCACTCCGTGTAGGGATTTCCCTCCTGCTCAAGATAATTATTGTGGATCTAGAGATACAACTGTTGTTGATCAACTTATTACCATACTGGGACAACTCACTCAGGTTATGAATAATAACCTTACTCGTATGGATCACCCTGATCCACAACGTGGAGGATCAATGGTGGACCACTTCATGAGGCAACAACCGCCAACATTTAATGGGGGTACAAATCCATTAGTAGTTGAGCAATGGATAAACTCCTTAGAGAAAATATTCCACGCCTTGGGGAGTAGTGAAAGGGAAAAGGTTATCATGGCAGTTTACCGCCTCACTGGAGATGCTGATCAATGGTGGTCATTGATTCAAAACACAAAGGAAGATGATGACATATCTAATATGGAATGGAGGGAGTTTAAAGAGATTTTCTTAGAAAAATACTTTCCTCATGACCATCAAGCAGATTTGGAAAGGAAATTTCTGAGTCTGAGGTAGAAGGAGGAAGAGAATGTCGCAAAGTATGAGGCTGACTTTACAAGGTTAGCGAGGCATGCTGCCGATTATATATGTAACCCAAGGAGTAATATTGATCGTTTCTTTGATGGGTTAAAACCATTTCTCCGTCAAGCTTTAGTATCACAATCCTTCTCATCATACGAAGATATTGTCTCATGTGCTATCAAGATAGAAAAGGAATTCTCTAAGTCTTATGATAACAAAGTAAAGTAAGAGAAGAAGAGAACGGTGGAACATGAGACGGATAAAGGGAAAAAGGGAAAGAATGATTTTCCATTATGTGATAATTTTGGGAAGAATCACCCTGGTACTTGCCTAAAAGGAATGGGAGTTTGTTATAAATGTGGAGAAAAAGGTCACCAGGCACGTGATTGCAAGGGAAAGAAAGAGGCTATCAATGTTGAATGCTACAATTGTAGAGAAATGGGGAATTATGCAAATGAATGTCCTAAGCGTCAGAGAAACTTACCTCAGAAAAGGCCAAGGGATCAAGGACAATCTTATGTTGTTACTACAGTTGAAGTGGAATAATTAATGTATTGGTGCTTTTGGACTCATGGATTATATTCTGGTTATTAGAATAATGTGATATATATATAAGGATTGTATTGCAGTACTCGTTGTTTCAGTAAGGTTTTAATATGATGAAGGTAATCATATTTTTAGTATGTGACAATAAGAGAAACTTAACTTTGTTTGGGGAATCTGATAAATTGATTTTGGAATTAAGAGACCTTTTAGAGAAAGTCTGGACGGAGGTATTTTGGATAACTATATAGGTTGGAATGGATTAAGTTGAACCTTGGATAGTATTGTTTAAGGTTAAAACATTTATGAAGATTATTTTTGGAATATTATAATACTATAGTTTTAGGAAAAGGACAACCTGCAGGGTGGGTCATAACCCATCGCGTCGGACAAAGCTGCAGGAATCGAACCCACAACCATAGTGCGACAGGCCTTTATTACCTACCACTAGCCAACAGGAAGTCCCTGGTTATTAGAAAATAGTTTTACTAATCTAAATGGTATGTGTTAATATTTGGAACCATATAAAATTAGGATAAATAGAATATTTTTGAGTTCTATTACCTTTTAGAGTGAAAGATGGGTTTGTCATAAAAATTTATTAAAGAAGGAAACTCTACATGACAAGTATGTATATTCCCTTAAGTTCATAGTAAATCCCCTAAATAAATTCCTTAACATTATGAAAGGTTACTGAAAACAAAAATGTTGTCGGTTAACTTTTCCAATTGGGGATTCAATGATCATTCAACCCATCACAAGTTTGTGACTTTCTTATGGTTAACTTTCTCCTAATCCTGTTTTCTACAACTCTCCATCAGAACTTGATGGTTTTTTTCTCCTCCATATCCATATTTTCATAGAATCCTAGTGTCAGCTATCTTGGGTGACCTTTGTACTTCTCTTTCTTTCTTTTAATGTTATATTTTTATTAACCTTATTTCCGATTTGGGTTTTCCACAAAAGTATTTTCTATTTTCAACCATTTATTTTCAAAGGAAATTTTCAAATTGCGAGGACGCAATTTATTTAAGGAGGGGAGAATGTAACACCCCGAGCTTCTATGATACGCTTCTCTTTCAATAATGCAGTAGCGTGTGTTGTACGCAACTTCGAGTTCTAACACACACCACAACCAATCAAAGTAGCCATTATGAATAGTAATACCCACTTTTTGAGACTATATATATTTTATATATCAAAATGGACTTCATTTCTGGATTTGGAATATCGAAATTATCCTATGTTGAATTTTTGGTATTTTTCTGAGAACTTCTAATTTTTTATGAATAGTGAAAAATACTTAAAAACAACTTTTTTAATCAAATTAATTTATAGTGATAAATTATACTATTTAGTGGTTTTAAAGTATAAGTAGAATATATTTTTACCATTTTATCCAATGGTGGTCATTAGAATTAATTTAACATTGAAATTGGACATAAACAATTGCCAATCTTTTGATATAAATTGTTTCTTAAAAACATGCTATTTGTTGTGACAACGGAAATTAATTATAAAATTAATTAATGCAACTTATATGTTTGGAATTTTGTAAAATATACATCATTTTTGAATTCGGAATATCAATTATAGCTTAGGGTGAAATTTTGGCATTATTCTGAAAAACTTCAATTTTTTATGAATAGTGAAACCACTAAGTGGTAGTTAAAAAACTGATTTTCGTTTAAATGAAATATTACCACTTCTGTGGTTTGAATTTCAAAAATATGACGTACATGGTTTTCATTAGGAAGTAAAATGTGGTTCAATGAGATTAAAATAATTTTTTTGGTGAATAGTAACTTTTAAGTTCTTAATCGCGATTAGAGGTAATTAGTGTAGTTTAAGGTAAAAATAATGTTTTAATAATATGAGATGAGCTTGACACATGTCCTACCCTCATTGGATGTTCCATGTACGACCAAGACAATCCATGGGTCATCTTGGGGACCGCATGGAGCCACTATAGTTGGAAAATGACATAAATACCTTTTATTTAATGTTAAAGTAAAAAATGATACAAACGTGAAATGTTTTACTAAAAAAAATTTACATGGGGTTATACAAGTCATATTTTTGACTATAAATAGTCATTGGAAATATAAAAAGATTTCCTACATCTTAGTAATTTTTTTATAATTTTTAGACATTAAATAAATTAAATTATTTATGACATCATGATGATGCAGCGATGACCTCATTATTTAACGATTTAAATAAAATAAAACGATAATGTAAAATACAAGGCATAAACTTGTCAAAAACCTATTGGATGAGTATATTTCGAACCCTTATCACCTTAGCCTCGAATTATATAAGTGTGGGACCTCTAAAATCCGAAACTCATTTTATAATAAAGTGACTTTTCTTTACTTTACAAGAGATCCCCTCCTCTCCACTTATAAAGGGCCCCCACCACTCCCACTTTATTCACACTTTCAAGCCATTTGTTTCGGCGAACCTCTGCCCAAATAATCTCCCAACTTTCCCCTCTTACTCCTAGAAGCCTCACTTTGGGCAGAACTCTTCCCAAGGAAGCCTTTGGCTCAAATCAAAAAGAGTTACCCGATTTTAAGGTAATGTCTTCTCTAATGTTGTTTTCTTCCATTTTTATTCTCCAACCCCTAAACACTTTTTATTAATTTATTTTGAAACATTACCAGTATCCTCAATATACTAGGATGTTTTTATAATAAGGATTCGAGCTACACTTACACACACCTACATCTAATGGTTAATGAACATACTGTTTCTGTGGATGGCGAATTTTTTCCTCAAGAAATGATGACTGTTCAACACTCAAATAACACCTCTAATGGTGGCCATTATGATGACACTATTTTTATATATGATATATATTATGTTTTTGTTTTCCTTATGATTTTTTATTTTTCATTTATGTCATACCTTTATGGTTTCCATTATGGGTAAACGCGATATTTTCATTTTAGGAAGTGCGGACTACCGCCCCCTCAAAGTGATTTGAATCGTTAATACCATATGTTGGATGTATAAAGGATGGGGTAAATGGTATTATATTCTATATTATACTGTAATTATATTATAAATTTATATCATTATGATTTCATTCCATTAAATAAGAAATATAAATGAAAGTAGCATCCATTCGTACGTACTTTTTACCGTCTCCATGAACGGTGCATTTCATTTCTTACCTCTAAATGTTACGTATTATTAGGAATGAATGTATATACTATATATATATGATATATATGATATATACATCATGAATATAATTATGGATATAATGGATATTTCACCACATAAATAACTTGTAATTATAAGAAGGTTATTGTGGACTCAAGTACCAAAGATCGACAAAACGACCGTTATTCACTTAAATAATTACATAATGTTCATAACATTGTAATAAGTGATATAAAAGGGATAATGAAATTGAAAATGGTTCTTAATAAAGTAGATATTAACTCTAGTTTATTATTCATGAGGTTAAATAATGGTCGAATCAAGTCGGACACAAGGTAAGAAAATTTCTTAACCCAATTTCCAATCTTTGTGTTAATCTCCTACATTAAAATTATGTCATGATATTATTATGTCCTATCTTTTATTTGTACTTTATTTATGTGTACTTATAGTAAATACACATAATAGATCTATTTTATTTTAAAAATTATCTTTTTAAGGACTTCTTCTCAATCTCCTTTCATTGAGGCATATTTGGTTTTATACAAAAATTTCCTTTATATGGTGTATAAACCCCTATGACTTTTAAGTTTATTCAAAAGGAATATTTTTATATTAAGTGTTTTACTAAAAAACAAAAAGGAATGTTTTTCTTGTCGTACGTAAGCGGCGAGAACGACTTCCCCGCCTCCATGGCCATTATTTGGGTTTCGACTTTCTCTACAAGCCATCACTTTTTTTAATGAAAAATAAATACACAGTTTTAACATTCTTTTATTTTGGTATTGAAAATGGTTTTGAAAGCTTTTTTACTATATCAATGTGTTGTATTGATATCTTGTGATTGAAATGTAGAAATGTTATGTTTCCTTTATGCATATTTTATGTGATATGATTATGTTATGGTTTATGACATTTTTAAACCTATTCATATGAGGAATGCATTGGACATAATAAGTGACGGGTGGAGCCCACTATAGCTCCTCGATGCATCGGTAGGTCTCATGAGACAAACTAGTGTCTTGGCACGAGGCCTTGACAAAATATTATTTGTGGTCTTGGCCCGAGGCCTTGGCTACATGGTTATGATAGTCTGGCATTATGCATTCCATCATTATGAAAGTGGTTATTGATATTGCATGTGATTATTCGACTAGTAGAATACCCATGTGAAGAAGTAAATGGAATTATCTCATTTTACTTTTTCCATATTTTGTTGATGTTCAAGTTTAAAAGGCTTTTGTTTTAGTTATACATTGCCTTAAATGTTTATGTTTATTTATGAAAGCTTCCGCAATATTGTTATCCTTACTGAGCATCTGAGCTCACCCCTTTCAATGTTTTAATATTTTCCAGGATGTGAAGAAGTATTTTATGAATGACCTGCAGGGATAGTCAGAAGAGGATATGAGTGTGGACTATGGAGAATTTTTTATTGTAGTTTTTCACATTATGATGTAATGTAACATTTAAGAATGTATCTAGTGTTTCCAAGGCTACTAAACTAATGGATCTTTCGAGACTTGATCTTTTGTGATCATGCCAATGTTACAAAGTAATGCACCGACTCCGGGTAGCTGGGGTCGAGCCGTTAAAAAATACAAGTGAGAAGATATTTCATCTCATGAAGTGTCAGTTCCATGGCTATTTGGTCCATACCAAGTCATATTGTGAAGAAGCAAGGAGATTATTTAATGGGGAAGATATGGTAGTTCAATGAAGGAGAAAAAAAATTCATATCCTAATTATTTTAGAAGAAACAACTTCTATGGATATTGTTTTTAGTGTTTTTATTTTTGTCATAAGGATTCTAATTGCAGGCAGAGAAGGGACATGTACACCTCTTACCAGAGTTCAAGACAAGTCAAATCTCATCATCAAGATAGTTTTTCTCTTACAAACAGGTTTTATCCTCTCGAAGATGACTTCGACTATGAAGGACCAATGTACACAGATGATATAATTGAAAGTACATTAGTGCTCTATACTCAATCCAATGTCTCATGAAATGAAAGGAAGAAAATTGAGAAATCCAACCTTGTAGAAGTAGCCCTCAATGCTACAAAGAGCAGCAGCACCTGATTCTTGATAGTGGATTCTCTTCCGATATGATGGGAAATGATGACCTTTTGAAGAACATTAAAATGAAGGTTGATGGAATATTGAGGTTTGTTACTGATGGTGATTTGAAGATTAATGGTAGTGGGAATACTGCTCTCGCAAATGGAGAGATAAAGAAGACTGAAGTCATTTATTTGGATGGTCAACATCACAATCTCCTCAGTGTGAGTCAACACTGTGATTCAGGTCTCGTAGTAACTTTAAATCAAAAAGGCTGCACAATAAAGAAAAAAAATTGGGAATTCCCTTATGAAAGGCAATAGAACAGATGGGTACTTATATCAGGTTGACAGAAAAGTGAACTCCTGCTATTTTTCTATTGATGAAGAAAACAATTTGTGTCATTAAAGGCTGGGGGAAATTAACCAAAAAGACATGGAAAAGGTATCTAAGATGAAGATTTTCATGGATATTCCCATTCTGAAGCATGAGGGAGAAAAGTCTTGTGATGCTTGAATTCGTGGGATGTTGGACTGCATTTCATATCGGCCAAAGAAGAAAATAGCATCTCATCTTCTTGATATAATTCATACAGATGTAAGCAGGCCGATAAATGTTTCCGGAACACATGGAGAGAGGTACTTAGTCCTTTTAATTGATGATTACAGTAGAATGCCATGTTTTATGGTCATTCACAGGAATCAAAAAGTGCTTGAGGGAAAGAAAACATATCGGCGAATCATCGAGAATGATACTGGATGAACAATCAATGTTTTGCAATCTGGCAATGGAGTGGAATACACATCCATTGAGTTTGAGAATTACCAAAAAAAACATGGAATAAAAGATGAGGTAGTTACTGTGAGAACCCCACAACAAAATGGTGTTGTTGAGTGCTGGAATCGACAAGTAAACAATATGGCTAGGACTATGCTGATTGAGAGTGGTATCACTCGGCATTACTAGAAAGAAACTGTTGAAGCTACAGTGCACATTCAGAATCGAACAGGGCTTTATGTTGGAGAAATGAAGAAACCATATGAATTGTGGCATGGAAGGAATCCTTCATTGAAATACATTCGTGTTTTTGGAAGAAAATGTTTCATCCAGAATAAAGAAGTAAATCAAGGGATGTTTGGTGACAATGATGATGAAGGAATTTTTCTTCAGTATCAAATGAACAAAAAATCCTACAAGTGTTTCAAAATGTGATTACGAAGGATTGTAGAAAGCCTTGATGTTATTATAATTGAAGAGAAAATCCAAATTTATTCAAGGATGTTATATGCTGATATGATAGTAAGTGAGGAAGAAAGTGAATGTGGAGAAAATAAAAATACAGAAATAGAGGAAGCTAAACAAAACACTTAACATTCACATCATAATGTTGTCTCAGAAGAAGAATCTGGAGAAGAAACTATGGCTGGGGAGAATTCACCTAAACCACACAGAAGAAATCGTAGAGATGAGATTGATAATTCTAACATAATTGGGTACAAGAGTGCACCCACACAAACAAGGAGGGTGAGGAATAACACGCAATCTAAATTTCTGTCAGTTCTATATCCATCCTCATTTGATGAAGCTGCAAAAGATGAATCATGGGTGAAAACCATGAATGAAGAGTTAGACCAGATTGACAAGAATCAGAAATGGGATCTTTTCCAGAGACCCGAAGGTCACAATTTTATTGGTACAAAAAGGATTTTCAAGACCAAGTTTAATGATCATGGAAGTGTTATTATAAACAAAGAACGACTGGTATGCAAAGGATACTCCCAGATTGAAGGTGTTGATGTTAATGAAACCTTTGTTCCAGTGGCTAGACTAGAGTCAATCATGATTTTCCTTGCCATGTCACTCCAAAGAGGATATTAAGTATATCAAATGGATATCAAGACAACATTGTTGAATGTTTTCCTTGAAGAAGAAGTCTATATTGAACAACCAGTGGGTTTTGTTCTTGGTATTTATGAAAAAAAGGTCTGAAAACTGAAGAAAGATCTATATGGTTTGAAGCAGGAACCACGGGCGTGGTTCTCTCGGCTGGAATCCTATCTCAAGAAGCAAGAATTCTAATGATGAGGAGTATATCAAAATCTATACGTGAAAAAATCTCCAAAATATAAATTCATGGTTCTATTCCACATTGATGATATCATATTTGGTGGCAGAAGGTAGAAATCAATGGATGAATTTTCCAATCACATAAAGTCATAATTTTAAATGTCTATGATTGGGGAGCTCACATATTTCATGGGGCTGGAAGTGATTCAAAATAAGGATTACACATTTATTTATCAAGAAAAGTATGCAAGAGAGCCACTGAAAAAGTTTAATATGCAAGACTCCAAACCAATGTCATCTCCGATTGCAGTTGGAAATAAACTTCAAAAGCCTGAGGATGGGACCTTTGTAGATCTCACCATGTACAGGAGGATCATTGGAAGCCTACCGTACCTGACAGCGACATGACCAGATATTGTTTTTTCCACATGTCTTGCAGCCCGCTTTCAGAGTAATCCCAAGGAGGAACATACGGAAGCAGTAAAAATAATCATGAGGTATATTCAAGGTACTAACAATTGGGGATTATGATTTTCTACAGGAAGTAGCAGTGAATTATCAGCATAATCTGATGCTGACTGGGATGGTGATGTTGTGGATATAATATCTACCAGTGGTGGAGCATTCTATATTGGAAATAAATGTGTTGGATGGTTGAGCAATAAATAAGAAAGTACTTCTCTTAGTACTGATAAAGATGAGTATATCTCCGCCACAAAGGCATGCACTCAACTACTATGGATGAAGCAGCAATTAACAGATATTGGTGATGAGGTGAAGCAACCAATGACGATTGACTATGATAACAAGAGTGAAATTGAGCTTAAAAAGAATCTAATTTAGCATTCTCGTACAAAACATATTGCAATTCAGTATCACTTTATCAAAGAGAATGTTGAACAATGTGTGATTAGAATGGATCATGTGGGAACTGATGACCCAGTGGCTGATATCCTGACTAATCCAATGTCAATGGGTGTGTTTGTGAAGCATCATTTGAACCTCAGTGTTCAGCCACCTCCCAGTGCATAAGGATGTTATGGAAATCCCCTCTCCAAAGTTATGTTACCTGTTTTTAATCTGTTTATGGATGTGATGAGGGTTTATGTGGGAGATACTATCTAGGGAGAGTGTGGTTTGATATGAACAAGGAACAATTACCGGTCTTTGGGTTTATTGAAAATGGGGGAGAAAGGAATAAATTCAGGAATTTTCATGCATGTAATGCTTATGTGACACTGTAAGAGATTTTCTTGGGCCTCATTGAGAATTCCAAAACAAGGGAACCCAATTCAATCTTTTTCTCTTGTTTTCTACACCAAGCATTGCTCACATAGACTTAGAGTGTTGACTGAGTTGATTCTTGAATTTTTGGTTTTCATGAGGATGGTGATCTATGGAATTTATTTACTAATTTTCAACAAACCTAAAGGGGGAGATTTTTGGAACAATGGTCATCTATGGATGAATTGGAGAATGGTTTGTGTTTGCTGTCAATCCTTAGAGGAATTTCAGAATGTGTGAAATAAAGGTACTTATATAGGTCAACCAGATAACAGTATTGATGGTGGCACTATTTTCCAGTGTTTTCTAAATTTCTGGACATCAAATTTGATAAAAGGGGAAAATAATATTTTTTCGGTAATGGGACTTGCGTGCCAGACATGTGTCATGCAAGTGACTTGGACACTAAGAAAGGACTTGCGTTCTGGTCCTTAGAAGGATTGAAAAGTTGTGCGCCATAGGTTTTTCAAGATCAGAACTTCAAAATATGGAAAAGGAAAGAGGTTTGAACAAGTATTGGTTGGTCGCGTAAGTGAGTAGCGCGATAGTGGCTTGGGCGATTAGAGTTGCGCGCCGGAACATTCCCGCTGAGAGGAGGCCTGTGCACCACCATGTAGGCTGTCTAGTTTGCCTATAAATAGAGGAACACCCCTCCTCATTAGTAACAAAGTTCCAGAGTTATATAATTTCAGCGCTCCCGTCATGCAGGTGTAGTGGTCGCGCAAGTGGTTTTGGGTCACGCAAGTATAAGTTGCGCGACAATTGTTTGCTGCGTGCCTAAACTGGTTTGGTTGAAAAGGAATGTGAGTCGTGCAAGTATGAAGTTTTAGAAGTGAGTGTCGCGCAAGTGGTTGAGGTGGACTTGCGCGCTACTTATAACTTGTACGTCATCTTTGAAACTTACATGCTGTCTTAGAGAAGCGTGCCTGGTGTTGTTGAATTACACCCGTCTTTTTAAAGATGAAGGAAAGCTAGAAGATTGCCTGATACCTTTAGTTCAATGTGAGATTAGTTTACTTGTGAGATTTGGACTTCAACAGAGCATCTACATACAATAGAGGATGCATTCTTTTGCAATGATGAAGTAACCTTCACGTCTATAAACGTAGTGGGACTTCACCAAAGGCCACGAGCCTAGGGAAGTCAATGAGAGTGGCCCGAGGGATGCAGCGAGCTATCCTTGAACCTTTGTATTGGAAGTGAGCCTGGGACAAATTGACTATGCACGAACATTTGTAATCCACAACTAGTGATGAATAGTGGAATTTTCTATGACCGACAACCTGTCGGTGTATGCTCCTTGGATGCAGCCCTTAGCGGTTAACCAAGTAAAAAGTGTTGTGTCATCTCTCTACAGGTGAATGTTTTCTTTCTGATCATATTCATCATATAGGTTTAACAAGTTCCTACTAATGTGAGAACAAGATCCATCTCATAAAAAGAAAATTTTTCCACCCTGATTCACCCCTCCCCTCTTAGGGTGTCCCGGGGTCATACAAGAAAAAATGTATCTGGGGGTAAAACCTGAAAACACTGCATTTTGCGAGACTCAAACGAGAACTGGTGAAAGACAATGGGACTATATGTACTCCCAGTTTCACAATCCCATGCGATATTATTTTATAATATTGTAATCTTATTAAAAAATATTAATAAGTGAAAAAAAAATCATATAATAATATACATTAGGAAATAGATCCTGGATAACTTATATTGAATCCTATAAATTAATATGTTAAGGAAATAATTATAATTTGTATGTTATCCATTAAATGACATTGGTTTACCTTTCATTTATTTAGTAGATTAAGCTACATACCCATATATTTTTTTATTATTCTATCCAATGAATGGTAATATGAGAAATCCAGCTAACAACCGATCTGAAGATCAATGTAATGATTTCCCTAATAAGATGACCAATCTGAAGAGAGATGGAATAAAAAAAATTCATGATACTCTCTCCATTAACTCATGTTATGAAGAGAAAAAAAGACCAAAAGAATACCCCCTAATACGAAATAAATTTTTTTAATCGAGAGGTTCATAAGATAAAGTCCTCTTACATTTAGTATATCATTTGATCCCTCAATCGCTAAAAAATGGATCATATCCATTGAGACGATATTCTACTTCGTTTAATGATCCGAAAAAGAAGGGTTTTCTTGTTTCTTATTGTTTGGAAGGTTAAGCTGATCAATTTTGGGAATTGATGAAAAATAAAAATCCTGATGAAGAGATCGAGGTAATTGGATGGAATGATTTTTTTAAAATGTTTTGTTATAAATATTTTCCTCTCACCCTCCAACATAATATGGAAAGGCACTTGTTTTTCCTTAAGAAAAAAGGAAAAGAATCTATTAGAGAATTTTAGGAATACTTATTAAGGATTTCACGATATGCCTCTATATTTTTTGTCACCACTAAATTCAAGGTTTACCACTTATTTGGGGAGCTAAAACCCAGGCTTCATAAATCCCTAGAGAACTTTGACTTTTACATATATGTGAAAATTGTATGATATTACTTTAAAGTCAAAATGTAATTTGGTGAATGTCAATGGTATCATGTGGATTAGAAGATAAAGGTGGATTCATATTTTTGTTATATGATAGAGAGATCTAATGGTGACAATAAATTTCAACACCGTACATTTTAAAGATGGGGAAAGAAGAACCCTATAAATTTCCTGAAGGAGACTTGGAAATGCTTTAGGTGTAGAAAGGAAGGGCACATATCCTGTGAATACAGGAAAGAAAAGCTCGTTACTGCGATGGAGGAAAATAATTATACGATAAACCCCCAAAGCATTGTTTATTTCTACATCTACATGGGACTATGGAATTTATTAAGCAAATTCACTATGAAAAAGGTTTTCAGAGGCATCCAACAACCTCTAAAGTAGTAAAGGTGGGATTTTTCAATCACTACTACGATGTGAATCCTAAAATTGAATTGGGGATAGGTACGCTAGTTATTCATACAAGAAAAGAAAACATTATTTTTTATTCTAGTTCTATGCATTATTTTATATTATGAAATATTATTAGAACAATCCAAACACCACCATAAATAATATAAGTATAGATGTTGGTGAAAACTGAAAATGGGGTAATTATAGCATATAATGTATATAACTACTCCTTTATCACTATTTCTATATTGAACTTCTGGGAAAACCATAACATACACCCCTTAGAGTAATGTGATGCAATTATTGTCATGGATTTTCTTTCCTTACATAGATTAATCATATTTTTTTGTTAGAGTAAAATAACTCTCCTTTTGGTAAATCAGCACCAAATTCTATAAAAGTGAAAAGAGTAGGATGAATCTCCTTTAACACCACCATATAATGCATGAATATTAATGCCATATGAGCATGCATTTGTTTCTCAGATGATCACGTATAAGGAAGGAACTATCCTCAAAGACATTAGTACTGTGAGGGAATTTAGTGATGTGTTTCCTAAGTAATTTCTTAGTCTTCCTCATATAATAGATGTTGAGTTATTAATTGGTCTTATACTTGGGACATTTCCAATATTTTGGATTCTATATATAATATATATTGTGGAGTTTTATGATATAAAGAAACAACTATAGGAGAATCTGGATAATGGGTTTATACGCCTAGGTGCTTCACCATGGGGTGCACCAATCCTCTTCATCAAGAAGATGGATGGGTTAATGCACCTTTCCATTGATTTTCATGAGCTCAAAAAATCACTATAATGAAAAAATATCTTTTTACATGAATAGATGTCTTGTTTGATCATCAATGTTGAGGAAAATAAATCTCCATCATGGATCTACAGTTGGGATATAACCATGTAAGGGTGGAGAAGGAGGATATCTCCAAAACTAAATTGTGTACCACCTACGGGACTTATAAGTTCAGAGTGATTCAATTCAGAACCACTAATTCTCCATAAATCATCATGGACATGATTAATAGTGTATTTCTAGATCACCTTGACAAATACTTGGTAGTATTTATTAATTATATTCTAATATACTCTAAATGTTAGAATGGGAATGAGGAGCATTTATGTTCTGTGCTAATGACCTTGAGAATGGAAATTATTTATTCCAAGTACAAAAAGTGTGAATTATGGTTGAAGGATGTCTCTTTAATTTGGAATATCATCACAAGAAATTGGATATCAATATACCATTTAATGGTCGAGGAAATTGAAGGATGGATAAGGCCAACATCTATTACTAAAATCCATAGTTTTTTTGGATTGGCTAGGTATTATCATCGATTTGTGAGAAATTTATCATGATTGTCAAACCTCCTAACACATAGAAGGAGGGAATGGGTTGTGTGTGGATGAATAATGAAAAAGTCATTGCCTATGATTCTAGGAAGTTGAATGTTCATGAGATGTAGTATCCATCATCTGATTTGGAGTTGTATGTAGTGATATTTTCTTTGAAAATATAGCATCATTATCTCTCTGGGGAGAATTATGAAATATATATGGATCCCAAAATCCCAAAGAATATATTAACATAGAATGATTTGAATATATTATAACATATATGGTTAGAACTGGTCAAATACTATGATGGATCAATTCACTAGTATCAAGTGAAATATATTAAAGTGGTAGATGCACTAGGTTGAAATGATCCAGTAACTCATTAATTTGTAAGAATTGATAATGATATGATCATATTAGACTTGAAAAGAATAGACATAATAATCATAAAGTAAAAAACATCATCAATCATTTCACAAATTATTGTTCAACCATCTCTTATGGGGACATTAATGGATTCTTAAAGAGATTTTGTTGGTTTGTTGGTGATTGTGGAAACAAATAGAAAAGGGAAATCCTCATAGTTAAATGTTAATGACGAAGGTGTTGTATGGTTTGGGTAAATACTATGTGAACCATAAAATCCATAGTTAAAGAAGGATCTGTTGGATGATGCACATAACCCATCTTTCCCTATCCACCCCAGAAGCACAATGATATATTGAGATCTCTAAGAACACTATTTTCTAGACAATATGAAGAAAGATTTCACAGAATATATATAGGGATGTATCGTTTTCCACCGAGTTAAGGTGGAAAGGAAAAAATCTAATGGGATGATTCAACCATTACCCAATCCGACGTGAATATGGGAAATCATCCTCATGGACTTTATCACTGGGCTTCTTGAGACATCTAGAAGAAGCAATGCTTTCTGGGTTGTGTTGCATCATCTTACAAAGAGTATAAACTTCACTGTGATTCAAGAAGATTTCTCATTGGATAAAACATTATAAATATAAATCATAGAAGTGGTGAGGCTTCATGGTTTACAACTCTCGATTATATCAAATCAAGATCAAAGATTCACCTATAATTTCTGGAAGAGTCTCCAAAATTTTCTGAATACGAAGTTATACATAATCATGAACTATAACCCCCAAATTGATCACCAATATGAGTAGACTATCCAAACTCATGAAGACATGTTGAGATCATGCACAATGGTATTCAATGGAGGATGAGGTCAATATCTTCCTCTATTTGAGTTCTATTATAACAACAATTTTCACTCTAGCATTCAAATGTCTCCCTATGATGTTCTTTATGGGAGGTGGTTCAGAACACATACATGCTGGGATGATCTTGTGGAACAAAAACTACTAGGTCCTAAAATGGTCGATTAGATTGTGAAGAAGGATATGACTATTCAACATCACATAAAGGCTGCTCAGAGTCAACAGAAAAGGTATGTCGAAAATCATAGAAAAGACCTATTGTTTGCTGTTAGAGACATGATATTCCTCTTCATATCCCCATGGAAGATATTAAAGAGATTTTTTAAGAATGTAATGCTTATTCCAAGGCACATCAGCATTTTTGAGATCCTTGATTTCATTGGGGTGGTTGCCTACTAACTAGAAATCCCACCAAACCTATCTCAAGTACACAATGTATTCCGTGTATCCCTCATGAGAAAGTACATACGAAACACCTCTCATGTACTGAATCTTGAGGTGGCACAATTATAGAATGTCCAATCTTATGTGGAGAAGAAATTGAAGATCATAAATCATAATGAATAAGTCCTAAGGAATAGGGCAATTCACCTGTTCGAAGTGTTGTCGAGAAACCAAAATTTTGAAGAAATAACATGGGAACCAATGGAGGTAATGAAACAAAGTTACCCTCTTATATTTTAATGTGGTAAATTAACATTTTGAGGAAAAAATTTCTTAATGGGGGAATATTGTAAGGAACTGATTATTATAAGTGAAATTTACCATTTGATTTAATTAAATTTATTATTTTGTAAAATTTATATACAAAAAACATGTATTCCATTTGTTTTATTATATCCAATTTGATTTATTTGACCATAATTAATCATTACCATTGACCATTGATCACCTGACTAGTATAAATATTGTGTTTTAATAAATCCTTTAGACATAGATAAAGGAGGTGATGGTCTCAGCTAGTAGGATCGTTCCCTATGAAGCCCATTTATCAGAGCTTTTGGGGGAGATAGTATTTATGGACATTTTCATACACCAATCCAAATACATGATCCAAAAACATAATCATGAGCAATGCCATTTATGGGAGAAGATGTGCTCATCGATATCATGACCAAAATGAATGTTCACCCAATGGAACAATGAAAGCCCCACAATCACAAACCTTACTGTTAGGGTTTATACTGGTGTAGTAAAGTTATATGTATCAATACCCTATAATTATGATGACATATATTATTTTATGTGTAGAATAATTAGTATACTTATATTTTATTATTGTTTTTAATGCACACATAGTATATTCTGTTAATATTCAGATTGATTTAAGAAATATATTTTTTATGAAACAATTAGTAATATTTTAGTAAAATAATATTATTTGATTAATTTTATTAAATATAAATGATCATATAACATTTTTTGTGTCCAAATGTTAATTTTATCTTCATTTAAATATTGTTTTTCACAAAACCCATTAATTCTGAATAAATGACAGTTTTTTATTATAAATGTGAAAATTTTCATATTTAGAAAATTATTCGGATAAAATAAATATTATTTTGAGGATCATAATGTCAAAATTATCCAATGGCCAAAATTTCATAATTTTCTGATATAGGAGAATTTTTTGGTTAAAATTAAATACCATATTTATATAGTGTGTTTTATTACATCATATTGCACCAGTTGTAATATAATAAACACTGTAAAAGGGAAATTTGGCTAAATTTTTTATATATTTAAAAAAATGTGAATTTTTTTTTATAAAGCCTTTGTGAATCCCCTAAAATGTATAATATATTTTATGATTTTAACTTCATTTATTTAATAATGTCACCCTATTCAAAATAATAAAGGATAATACATTAATATCATAGGCCCATTAGCTTATGAAATAATTTTTTCAACTACACTTCAGTAAAATCCATGGGAAAAACATTGAATGGATTGTGGTTTTGAATGTTTAATTTTATAGATTCTAGAACCTATGTTTGTGAAATATTAAATAATTTCCTTATAATTTTGTATATAAAACCACCCAGTCTCCCACATTTCATAACAAAAAATAATTATAGAATGTAATTACTCTGTACTACCCGCTCTATAATCCTCCCAATGTTCCCTAATCTCCAAGAAACCCCTCTTTATGCTTTTCAAGTCACACACTCACATAAGGGTTTTTTCTATTCTCATTTTTATCCATGTTTCCATACATTGTCACACCAATTTATTTTTCATTTAAAAAGGATGTTTTATGTTTTATAACATCCCTCATAATTCCCTTATTATATTTTAATTATGATATTCCTCATCCTCTCTCATTAACCCATCCCACGTACACCTGTTACTATGTTAAAATTTCATAAGAGTTATTCCATTTCCCCTCTTTCTTCATGTATCAATATGAAGTTATGAATTCTATTTACAACTCCTTAGGATGGGAATTGTATTTATATTACCATATTAAATTCTATTTGATGTATATATGGTGATAAAAAACTTTCTCTCTCCTCATCCAATTTTAAGAATTTTAATGTTGCGTTTTTAGGCTGCGGAAATTACACCGGGAATCTCCTTCCAAAACAATTGGGAAAGTTAATATTGTACCCATTTTCTATCAATAGTTTTAACATTTATACAATTATGACGTTTTATTGAGTATTATCTTGTATTTATTACACACCAATTTATCGTGGAATAAATTATTATGATTAATGAATCCATGCTTTTTTATCTATGTGGCCCATTTAAGCTTGGGAATGAAATAAAAGTTACGGATGCACCCAGAATAATATAGAGGTCCAATGAATATTGTAATGTTTAGTATCAAGATTCGACATATTGGGATAGGGATTTAATTAATTCCTTTATGGGACATTTTCACTATGATGTCTTGGTTTCTTTTCCTAGACCATTAATGTAATGTTTTAAGTTATTGACACATTTCCATGTTATGATTATCATGTTATATCAAGCCTTTATGTTCATGTTTCTTTTATGATCAATTTATATTCATATTTTCCAAAATTTAATATCATTTGAATGTTATTTATTATTTATCCCCTTATTGGTCTTTATATATCACCCATTTCTTTTGTACGCCATCATGTTATCTCATTCAATATTAAGTATGACAGAATGTAGTGGTCATGTAATGAATGTTATCAATAATGATGTTTTATTTTATGTTTTAAGTTATTATATGATTTTCCTAATATACAGTAGAATTATCGATAATTTGGGTTGTATTAAATGTAATATTATGTCATTAACTCATGTATGAATGTAAAAAAAGGTCATTGTTTTTATTGAACCTATTCATTAAGATAGTCAATGGTTGGAGAACTTCTTCCAAATTTATCTTCCAATATATAAATATTAAATTAAAACAGTAATATTATCCATAAAAACCCAAATATATTATGGTATACATCTATTTATAAAATTTTAATTTCATTGATATATTATTTTATACCAATAACTATGTTTAAATAAAGAGAGATATACTATTGAAATATAATCAGATGTCAGTTATTAAATAACTGTTAGATTTTTTGGAATTAATGGGGAAGAATAAATTCTAAAAAAAATTTAAACATAGATATAAAAAAAATCACTAGTTTTCAATTATTTGGATATTATAGTTCAATTATACTTGGGTGAAAATTGATATATTCCTAAGAATTATTTTTATATGGGACATGTGTTTCTATATTAATAAATTAAATAAATACATTATGATGAATGAATTTTATGAAATTGATATACAATAAATTTTATTATATAATTTAATATTAATTTACAGGTTCTTACATTGAATGGAATTATAATGTATCCTGTTTTATGCATAAAAACACATTTTTCTATAAACTATTTTTTCATTGTGTTTTACACATTTATTTTAAAATTTATTCCTTCCACTTCTAAAAAATTATTAGTTGAAAATTTATCCCATTTAGCTAATTTTAATTTTTGAATTTAGTAATTGAAGTATTTAACTTTTTTCATTATGAATATTATACTTTGTAATGATTTTTCACCATAATAAATATAAAACAAGTAAAAGTAGTTTAAAACTACGACGATAAAACTAAAAATAAAACTGATCATTGTATTTATCTTATTTTAAGTGTGGTGTTCTACCAAATATATTTTTATCGAGTGAAATTATGCATTTTAAAATTTTATTTGAAATTTTGGAACACATTATTAACTTTTATGAATATAAATTATATTTTATTCAAATTAAAAAAAATATTCTTTATGTCATTGAATTTTATTTAATTTTTAGAGTGGTCCCTTGATCCAAAAATTATGAAAAACTATTTTGTTTATTATTTATACAAAAGAATAATTGAAATCAACTTCCAAAATTGTTTTAAGGTTAAATGATTTGTACGATTAAATTGTGTAATTTCCTAATAAATTGCATTCCGTTATTTTTTTATACATATAATAATTGAAATTTCTGAATCTTATTGATTTTCATACTAATAATATTAATTAATAATTTGGTATGATAATTTATAAAAATATAGATGTACCCTTCTGTTCATATTCTTATAAATATGCTATCATGGTGAAAATGTATGTTATCATAGTTGAGGATTAATTATGTTTAAAATGGGAATTCCTATGTAGTGAGGATTAAAATATCTCCAAAATTTGTTTAAATTTTATTGGTTTAGTTTATTTCGACACGATCAATTATTGTATATGAAATTTGGGTCCCTAGGTTCCACTTAATCTGGAATAAAAGTTTATTTTAATTAAAATCATTGAATAATTTTAAGAGTGTCACTCCCCTCACTTATTAATTCTCATAACTTCTTATATATTACAAGTACCACTTTATCCATATAGCTCAAAAAATAAACAAAAAAATAAATTTTCATATTTGTTTCACAATTACATGAGATTTTGTTCCTTATCCTATGAAATTATTAGGAAGGCTTAAGGGGTAATCCATTAAATATATTTTGATGAAGAGGTAATTATCTTACATCACTATTTCATTGATTAATTGTTATTATACTTCCTATAAATATATTTTACCCATATGAATATAATTAATAATATAACATATATATATTGAGGTTTTATTATGATTACATGAAATCCTTTTTCTATCACATTCCTCTCCATTAGAAGATGATAATTTTACTCATGCACACGAGTGGACTACAACCTCAACCAAACAATCTGATTTACTTTTAATATGATAATTATATAATCAATAATAAGGATAAATTTAATGTCTATATAAAAAAATTATTATATAATAATTATTTTATAATGGATATATTTTATTTACATTTATTTTATTCTGTTCAATTAAATCAGAGAACATCTTTTGTGCGTACTTGTGAGCTACCACCATCCCAAAGTTATGTTATTAATTTTTTACCGAAAATTCTATGAGTGTCTATAATGGTTTATATAATATATATCTATATATATACGATAATTATTTAATTATTATAATAATATATATGATGAAACCATGACCAAGGTGAATGCACTGGAACCATCAACATGAAATATACTTAGAAATTCGACTAGTTTTCACATGAATATTCCTTTTAATGTGTCAATTATTAATAATAGGTTAACTATAGATTATAATGGAATAATAAATAGTTTTCTAAATATGAATATAGTTCTTTAATATGTTTAATATAAACCAATATATATTATATATGTTGTTTGAACACGTATAATGCAAGAACAGACTTGTGGTGTGGTTTTATATCATAATCTCATTTTTTTCATGATTATCTGTGTTATTTTTAAATTTTGGATAATAATAATGATCCTTTATTTTAAAACCCATATATTTTATTATCCTATTATTATTACTATAGTTCTTATATAGTAGTTACATTTTATACTATTTTTTACTTAAAATGATTGAGAATATGATTATAAATAAAATCTCACCATATTTTCTCAATGGTTAATGAATTTCCCCCATGTTTATTCTCTTCAAAGTTTATTTTGAATTTTTTTAAAAATAAATGATTTTTTCTGTTTATTTTCATTATATATTACCTTAGATTCAACGGTTTGATTGTAATATTTTTAAAGAAACATATTCAGATCACGTCATTATGCGATTTTTACAATATTATGAAAAGAATGTTTTCTTTTAACGATTATGGTATGAAAAAATATTCCCGCTATATTTAGGATCATTTTATACAATATTCCTTCAGAAATGTATAAATATTTTTTTTTAAATAATAATTTTTGTAAAATCACTTTAAATTGTCTATATTGATTTAGATAAAGATTACTCAATGACAATTATAAGAAATGAGTTTCCTTCTCATTGGAAAATTATGTTATGAATAAATTTTGTGAAACCTTTTTATTTTTCATGGGATATGCTATGAAAAAATTATATATTTTTTATAAACACATTTCCATTCCAATAGTTATTATATTATTAATGGATCAATGATTTATGATCTATTCCCCAAAATATTAATGTGTTTAATTAATTTATGTGTGGGCCTGGAATTTTATATCCATTTAATGCATTTGGAAAAAATAATATCTCATGATATAATGAACACTATATTAGGAAGTCAACCATGTATAGTAAAGGAATATTTCCACTATTATATAATTCATAGAGAAATATTACTATTGAATAGATCTAATGGGGATTAAACCCAATATACATTGATTCCACTAGATTTAAGACATAACTAAGGAAATGATTTTTCTATGATTATGTGTAAGACATAAATGTATATTTTTGGTTTATTATATGTTATCTTTTATTATGATATTATTTATGATTTCAAATTCATATGTTTTTTTTTTGATGATATCCCCTTATGTCATGATTTACCATTAATGATATATGACTGATTGTGTGTTACATTTGTAATTTAAGACCATGATATCATTCCATTATGATTATATAATTATCTTTAAATATCATTGGATCATATATCATATGTTTACCCTTACTGAGAATCTCACATCACACATTCTTATGGTTTTTCCCATTTTATAATAAAAAAATATCTATGAAATGTATCACAATTGTACTATGTGAAATGAAATTTGTGAGAGATTTTGACGCTAATTCATTAAATAATATTATTCTTTTCCAATTCTATAAAGACAATAATCCTTTAATGTTTTAGAGAATATATTATTATAAGGTGTGTTGGATATTTTTCATAAATATTTCAATATTTATATATGTAATTCTTGGGTAACCCTAGTTATTATAATACATTATTTTAGTTATTTTTGTACATTATGATAAGAATACATTAGTAAGAACCCTAAGTATAAGACTATGTATATGAGAGAATCATAAGTTTTGGAAAGGAAATAAGTTTTTTATTCTTAGAAAATGCATCTCTATCAGGATATTGGAATGTGGATGTGTTCATGCCATATATATACCTTAGTTTAACAACTCTGATAGGGGTGGATTGAATGTTATCTTGATCAATATCAATGTATAATGAGTGGACCTAGAATTACATACCTGGCATGATATCCCACAGATAAGCATGGATTAATTCACATTTTCATTGTCAACCATTATAATGGACTTGAATATATTATGTGAATGAATTGCCTATGTTAATCCTATAGTTCCATAGATTGAAAATAATATGTCATAGATTGAAAATAATTATCAATTGTTTTGAAATCATATGAATAACCTTCATTGATTACATGATTACTCTACAAAATTATGATTTCATTCACTATTGTTTTTGGTTTAACAAAAAGGTTATAACATGAGGGGACTAAGTAAATGGTCAATGTTCCCAAAAATACATTGATTATCCTCCTAAAAAACCATATAATATGTGATCTAGAATTAAAAACCTTATTTTTATTTGTATAAAATGTTATAATGTTACTAATGATTTTTATCGTGAAAATGAGTTAATAAGTAATCAATTTACTGTGGGTTCCACCATGATGAATAATTCATAATATTTTAGAGATTCCACTAATCCACTTCGTGTGGATGAATCAATCATCACCCCTTAAGAGATATTCTCCTGTCTCTAATTATGGATGTGTGAAAATGTTATTTTTGTTTTTTACTATTAGTAAGATGAGGAAAATAAATAGTGGAATCTAATAAAAAATATGATGAAATAAGAGAAAATTTACCCCATGAAATAGCAGGTGTTTAAGAAGAAATTTTTCAATAATTATTTAACTTAAAACGTTCAAAATAAACAGGTGGAAAATTCATAGAATTGAAGTACAAAGATAAAGAATCTATTAGTAACTATGAGTAAAATTTCCCATTCCTAATGTGTTAAGATTTTAGTATTTTAATTGAATCTAAAATAAAAAATGATAAATTATTTTATTGATTAGTCCATGACTCTAAAAATAATTATCTATAGGATAAATTTATATCTATTATGAAATATTTTGATTTTTTCTCAAGTATGAAATTTATATGAGATACTATCATTAATCATATAATTATTGATATGAGAACAAAAATATGGAATATTATGTAAATTATAAACAATAATCATGGAGGAAAGAAAAAGGACACTTCTTTAGAAAATAAGTAAGGAATAAAGGCGAGTTAATACAACCTTCTAGGCATCAGTGATTTCTTTATGTTTATAAAACAATACAGACCAGAAAAATAATGTAAATATATTTTGAAGATCCTAGTAAATGAATAGAATAGTGAGAACACTAACAAAATGTGTTACCCAAACTCCAATGATGTATTTGGAAGGAGTATGAAAATTATTCCCATTAGTATATGAATCCAAAATTTATTGATTATAATCACTTTCAATAACACTTTATGATAAGATAAAAAATTAAATCAATGTGATGACAATTATTTTAGTGGTGCGTGAGATTGATTTCATGATATTTACACATTTCATCTACTCTATATTTGAAAATGTATTATTCTATTTTATCTCTATAAACACTTTTATACCTGAATAATTTCCTTTTCGAATCATTTCACCACATTATTTATTATATGTTGACTTATAAGTAAAAACTCATAATTGAAATATGAATGTATCTTAAATCCATGGATTGTATCGGACCGAAGATTATAGAAATTTTCTTACAAAAAATGACGTATTCTTCATTTAGTTTAACATGGAGATGTTTTTTGGAATAGATTTGATTTATTAATATAGCTCCAATTTCAATTTTAGAGGAAATGAAATCATAGTTTTTATTCAAAATCAAAATACTATCATATTTTGGTTTGATAATGAATATATACATCCATTGAAAATTAAATCTATTTTATGGGAATTACTACTTATTCATGAGGGTAATTATATAAAATGGTTGGGTATAAGCTCAAAAAATTATATATGTCTCTTTTTTTTGAATATTCAATTGTGTTTCTTGAAGACATGCCTCGTATTCCCATGAACCACAAAGTCTTATTTACAATTGAACTTATACCTGGTGCTACACCTTTATCAAAGACTATATATATAATGGACATGATTTAGTTATAATAACTCAATATTAAATTATAAGAGAATAAAGATAAGGGATTTATATTCTCTTGTGCATCACCATAGGGTGAACCTATTATTTTTTTTAAAAAGAAAATGTATATACACAAGACCACCATTCTAAAAGAGTATTGTCATTATGAATTTATAGTGATGTAATTTGGACTTAACAATAAAAATAATATATTAATGGATTTAATTAATAGTTTCTTTAGATATTACATAAATTTTTTTATAGTACTATTTATAAATGATATTCTTATATATTCCATGTTAAATTATGATCATGAAGATCATTTAAGGATTTTATTGAAGACACTAAAGATAGAGATGTTTCTTTTCCAAATCAATCATGTGTAAATTATAGTTAAACAAAGATTCAATACAGGATCATATAATCTCATATGTGGATATATTGTTAGACACGTTGATGTAGGATATAATTATGAAATGGTCAAAAACAAAAATGGATACCAAGTTCCATAGTTTTCGAGGGTTATTTTGATAGTAAAAAATCATTATGAGATATTACCATTGGAAATGTGATCAAATAAATTGTTAAAAAAGAAGGGTTCCATGTTCAATTGGGAAGATGTATGTGAATAAAATTTCATGGAATTAATGATAATATTCATTAGATTACTTACTCCCACACTACTCAGCCGTGGAATTTAGGCATGCCTCATAGAATTAAATATATTATAAACTAGAAGTAATAGTATAAATATGAATTATGGGGAAGATATATCCATTTTATAAAAGTCTTTAAAATTAATAGAAATAACAAATCATCATCTCAAATAGTAAATAAATTGTATATGTAAAAAACTAATATTTAAATTAATGTAGAATCAATACATTTAAAAAATGATGAATTCCATTTGGGATGATCACTTAGAAATATAATGTTATGATATAAAAATAAAATTAATGTTCTTGACACTCAACTACATACTCATGAATCTCATTAATCCAAACATTTAATCAAACTCGATCTAATAAAATCAGTCGTCAATGTCATATAAGGACTGTACCAGAATTTTTATTATGATAAGTAAGTGGTCTTCATGAATAACCAGGTTCTAGGGCCACCCAAGTAGGATGTGAGTACATAACTTAGTAGGGAACCACCAATATAGTCCAATAAATAACAATTATATGTAGTACATATGACTATGACATGATCTTAATAAATAAATAACTATTTATTAACAAATAAATAAAGGACCACTAATATCATAGTCTGAAAACCCAGATTGACCATACCTATTTTTTCCAATCATTGGGTATCCCTGATCACATCATGTAATTCACTATTCTCCCATGGTAACACATCAGATCCTATATATTAAAAAATTAATCCATATATGATCCATCTCAATTAAAAAAACCTTTCATTAAGAAAGGCTCAATAACTAGATCCGAGGCATCATGGGAATCTCTCCAATATCTATATCAAAAATAATAATCTAATTACCTTGAATATTTATAAATCACTAATAATAATAAATACCAAGTCAAAATGGATACTATTATGATTCTAATAATACGGGGGATATGTTATAGATATACATTGTGTCGTCTACTCGATAGGTCAAATACTAGGGGTGAGCTAGTCATCCCAAAATAGTAATAAAAATAATATCCCCCAAGAATAAAAGATTATATTCTAGACATTATAGAGGACTTGAATTCCAAATAATCCCATATAGATCCATGTTCGAATTGTGGGACCTTGAGGTATCTTAAATGACTCAATAACCAGATCCTAGTATGCACATCATTGCATCCTTAATGAAAAAAAATCTCATTTGTAAAGTTACATTAGTATCATAAGAGTATCCAATAATTGATCCTATAACGTACCATTTGGAATCCATAATATCATCATTCCATCATATAATTCTCGTATTCTATTTCCTAAGAAGCACATCCAGGCATATTTAGATGCATAAAAATTAAATAAGTTAAAGAATAAATGCATGGTTGGTGTTGGATGAATTCTTAATCCCCTCACATATATTTATATCCTATTATACTCTGATTGTTGATATAGTTTCTAAGGTAACACCTTCTAACATACTTATCCATTCAAAAATTATATCTATTGCAAGGATTACAAGTTACAGGGGAACCTACTATATTCTTCTTGGTCTCCTGGATACCTCATTGACCTTCTTAGAAATTCATGATATGGATATGGGATTCAGATCATACCCTTAATCGGAATATAGGGTCATCCATAACACCTAACACATCCACATCCCTTTCATGGTCTAATAATCAAATTAGTCACATTTTATTATAGAAAGAACAATCACTGCATGGTCATCTTAATGATCCTGATAGATCAATGGATTCCAGAAAACCATTCGGGACTAAATGGGCCAACCAAACTAGTTCAACACTATCCTCTATAAGGGAGGGTCTCATGGGACATATTCGATGTCTCTTAAGTCTTTATAGGGCCAAAGAACTAGTTCTAGTACCCATATTTATAAGATGGTTTTTGATAGCACCTATAATAGGGACAATATGTATCATTAATTTTATTTTTTAAAAAATAGAACCTTTCATGGGGTTCGTGTATCAATATTTATATGGTTAAATTTATATCATTGTCCATCAATGTTATACATGTATAGATAATACCCTTAGAACCTTGTGAATTTAAATACAAGAATTAGATTTATTATTAAACCCAAGATAAATTTCATTGAGACCCACTTTATTATGTGTGGAGGATATTCATTCTACATGAATATAATAAAATTCATAATAAAAAATGTGAAATTAATCAGGACCAAATACATAAACAAATTTTTTTCAATTTTACGTGTTTAATAGAATTGTTTTCCTAAGATCATAAAAGATCAATGACCACTTCCCGTCCATACATATCCCAAAATCATTCCAAATCATAAAATTTAATTACGTATAATAATTTTATAAGTAATTAGTCAATTAAAAATAAATTCCAAGCTTAATTTAATTAGTAATAAATCCTAAATTATCATTGGACCATCCTATCGTTCTGAATTTGTCAGCAATGTAGTGAAATCCAAACACAACTCACCCATTCACATAAGAAATAGAAAATACACATTTAATATTTCCATTCAAATAAATAATGATTTTTAGGAACAAACCGTAAATAAAATCATCTAGAGATGTACCATACCAAAAAACCACGTCCAATGACATGCAGATGGGTTCTTAGCTCCTCTTATATGCATGCCTAGACAAATTCCCATCCATTTAGGTTTATTTTTCTATGATTTGGTTGAATCAACACTAAAATTATAAATGAAATAACATGAAATATGTATCATAATAAGAAAAAAATAATGGAGGGAATGGAGAGAATGAACAATACTTCTAATGCCTCAAAAACAAATTAGGAGACACCTAAAATGGGGGAAATAATATAGGGGAGGTCCATCCAAGAACCTCCCTCTTCATAATGTTTATCTGAATTAGAATTGGACATTCCTCTTACATAATATTTACAAAAACCCATTTTTATTATTTCAATGTGTTACTAATGGGTTCACACCATTTACACCCTTGGTAGATGGGAATTCCCCATCATTCCAAGAAACTCAGGAAATTATTTATATCTCAACATCATGAAAGTGTTTATATAAATAAAATATATTATATTATCTAATCGTCAATCCTTTATTTCTTGGATGAACCCATTGTTCCTCCACTAACTTTTGAACCACATCCTAGAAGAAAATTTCATCATATTTAAAACCATATTTTTTTTAATTGTTCCCAAAACCAACAATCCACCAACCCAAATTAATATTGATACTGAATTTTAAAACCCATATTGAAATTATATATTAATATAACCATAAATTATTAATTATCATACCTAATAATTATAATCTTTAATTCAATCAATACACCCAAACTATTTGGGTCTGATAATTCCTTCCACTCATCATATTCATCCTCAAAACATTTAGAGTAATTCTATTTTGTTTCGCCAAAATGAGGTCCTCTTTTTATCAAATATTTAACCACTACTCATAACCATAATCAAATCATGGATATAATGATCCATGATGCCGATATATTTTGAGAACCCATTGTATCCCCTATCGATTCACCTTTATATTTCTAGGGTCCCCTTCAAATAACTCGTCTCATCACAACTAATTACAACTGATGATATAAACCACAATTTAATTCACCTATAAAAACACATCGTCAATGGAACTATAACACGATTAATATGGTTTCCATCCCCCAACCCAAAAACATGTATAAAAACACCCACTAGAAGTTGATACACTCTCCATTCTCTGACTATGTAATTAATCATACGAGTATCCTCCAAACATATACATACCCAAATATACTAACCATTCCTCGAACGGTACTAGAAAAACCTCAGAATACTGTAATCATTATGAATATGACATACCCAAAACACTATACTAGTCTCCCTTTCTATGTCATAATTTTTCATCTCAAAATGTCACATCGATAAATTTTATCACATTAGTTAACCCATGAACTAGGATATGATATAGGGTTCCCCCCCCCTGAGAATCAAGTGATAAAACTATTTCAACCCATTAACCATGTCAAATATAAGTCACTCATCAATTACCCACATGATAAAACTAGTTCTCCCATTGAACCACATAACAAATAATTAGATCACTGTTTGAAACACATTTTTATGTATATTTCCCATTAATAAACATTCCTGAATAACATTATTATCCTTCGAATCCAAATTACAACTGAACGACTTCATATAATATTTCATTTTAATTTCCAGTCTAGTATATACATGGAGACATAGATATCATATTTATATCTCAACGGAAACCAAATGTCATATCAACCATTCCATATAAAAACCTAACATTACCATGGCCCAAACCCCATCCATTATTAAAAATAATTACTAGGAATGGACCTCTCACTAGAATCTATGATCCAATGAAACCATCACTTGTTGCCTATTCCAAAATCATGAGAACATTATCATCTATACTAGATAAACTTCCATTAATAACTATGTTCATGGACCCAAATGGCTAATAGTGGTCTTCCAACCATATGGTTTACCTTATACCACTACCAAAGTATCACTTCAACATGTTTCATCCCTGCACATGTGTTACACCTCCTCATCCACCCTCATCTATATTAGGATACACATTTTAATTATCAATCCAAACCAGTCATGCCACAAAACATAGTCCACTTATAGAATAACATCTTCTATTCAGGTACATTTCTCATTTCCACCAAAAAAACTAAAAAAACCATACTAAGACAAATCTCATTTATTCCACTGGTCCATAGCCCACACCAATCCACTCATTGATTCATTACTTAATAATTTCATGAAAATCCATTTTTGGTTACCTTAAGATCATATACAAATGATCCAAAATAAACTCTAGTATAACCTATCTAAAAAAGGCCTTACTTATTACCTCGGGAGTCACACACTATCATAACAGGGTTGGCCTTCCAATATCACGTTCTTTAATACTTAGCTAGTTCATTTCATAGGACTATATAACATTCCATTTTAAACATACCATAAAATATCAAGTAAAAAACCCCACCAAAGGACCTCACAAAAAAATGTATCGCAAGAAAACCCAATAACTTATAAAGAATGGATTATCACCTAGCATTCTCATATGGGACTAATCGCATGATAAAAATTATCTTTTGTTGAATAACTCCTAACATCATCTCATACAAACTATGTTAAAGAACCAATGTTAACAGACTCTGTTAAAAGGGGTTTATGATATAATAAAAAAATAATTTTCAGTCAGTTAAGTATAATTTCATTTTATTTTTTATGGGAAACCCCAATATATGTTGTTAAATCCACTTTATTTAACCAAATATACTCAATACTCTACCACAGATGGTGGGATTTTAAAGATTCAATTCCCTTGTAGATCTCTTAGTTTCTCTATTCTACCCGCTCTAATGGAATTTATCATTATCCCTCCCATCGATCAATTGACCCAAGGATCAATAAGACCAATCACTCAAATAAAATACACAAACATGTTATCAAATGTTATGTAAAATATCCCAAGAACATATATTGTAAAATATCACATGATAGGATTTTGACACATTAAAATGATGATCGGTAGTTATCAGAAATTATCATCACACTATCATTCCTATATATTATGGGAATTATATGTTTTGTTCATGATTCGTGAGACTTAACCTACCTCTATAGGCCAAGATCAAAAATCCATAGGTGGAATATTTCATACTGCTCATGAGATAAAAACACATTTAGTCGTAATCCATAAATCTCAAACCTCATGTGAAACACCCTAGGTGAAAATAATAATAACCCTAATATCACAATACAAGAACATCAATAACATTCCCATGGTAACATTGACTTTAATTAGAAATGGTGTTCAAAGAGAACTAGTATAGGTTCCATAAAAATCCCTAATATAGTTATATATATCTATTCTTTATGATCCTAAGAAAAGTAATATTTAAATAAAACAACACCCTAATGCCATTTTGTAATCACTGACTTATGCTAAGTCTATAAAGTAACCAAAACAAAAAACCAATTTTTTTCATGCGTGAATCCCACAACTCAAGATTATTTTAAATAGAATATGGATTCTAAGGAGTTAATATTGGGAGGTTATACCTACTATATTAGAGTAGAAAACAATAATAGAATAAATATGCATCATCCATATCATTAAATTTCTCGAGTAAACAGATTAAGATAATTAACTCAATATGAAATCCATATACTTGTACAATGTCAATCACACATTGATATAGTCACTTTTAAATTTACGGAAAGTGTAAAATATTAAAATAATTGTATATTAGGCTTAATTGAATCCTCAATAATATCCTCAGTCTCAGTCTCTTATCCATATTCACCATCTCAACTTGATCATCTATCAAAAACTAGGCATCAAACTTACATGTGTCTATGTCAAGATGGATGACTTCTTGGGTTCCTAAGTCCCTTGGATACCTGAGGATTTCCTGAGTACATAACTCAGTATGTAGCCACCAATGTGTTCCCTTAATTAACTAGAATATGATATGAATATGCATATGAAATTTTATGAATAAATAACCAACTATTTAATTATAAATAAATATACCACCATATACCTCATGGCCCAATAACTATGAAAGACTATACCTTCTTTTTCCATCAATGGGGTGTCTCTGATTATTTCATCCAATCATAAATCTATTAATGTTACAACTAAAATCCATAGAATTGCCCCTAAAATACATATATTAGTAGGGTCAAATAGAAAAAACTACTCATCATGAATAGTTTAACAAATAATTCCAAGGAGTTTTAAGAGTATCTCCATTATCTGTATCATGATAGAAGAAACTAATTCCCATGTATCTGGGGAAATCACTTGTCATAATTAACTCTTTGCCTCCATGGAAGCCAACCAGATTCCCAGAATATTTTTCATCCCAAATAGATACTTATAGAATCATAAACTGATTTGTAATGATCCTATGGGTGAGTTTGAAATAAAATAATAATAATAATAATAATAATAAAATCTCCAATACTGAATTTCAAGATCTGATACTTGTAAGGAATCCTAAGGACCATTTCCATCCATGGTTTTGTATACAAACCCAAGGTCCAATATTGATGTCCCAGGAATTCATACATGGATTAGTAGCTAAATCCTAGTAATAACATCATGGGATTTTGGAGGAAATAATCTCATTAGTAATATCATGTATGTATCACACGAGTACCAATGGTCAGCTCCTAGTAATTAAATCTCATTATCCAAAACATCATCAGACGAACACATCTGTCCCATAGGATATGTACCATGAAGCACATCTAGGAATATATATATATCTAGGAATACAAGGTAGGTTATTTCTGAACACCAAAAACCATCATCTCTGTCCACAACCCCTTATGCTCCCATGAACGGTATATGTTCTAAGGTGAAAATCACCACTTTCTCTACATGTTTCAAAATTCATCATATCACTAGTCTCATATGTCATGAGGGAACCCAATAATTCCCCCTATGTATCAAATATAGAACTTTGGCCTCTTAGGAATGTCATTATTAGTATATGGAAATAATCCAAATCCTTTACAAGGTGTAAAAACCCTACCCGAACACATGAATTTCCTACCATACATCATTGATTCTAACCACACATCTTATCATGCCATAGTGTTGGAGGGACCCAACCCATGTTCATTAAAATTATTAAAAATGCTCTAGGTTATAATATCATTCATCATAACTGACATAAGTCATCCACTCTAATTTGAATCCCTCCTACCAAAAGGTGGGTCTTAGAAAGCCTATACTATGTCCACTAAGGCATACAATGAAAATCAGTTATTCCCAACACAGTATTTTATAAGGAGGTATATGATGTCTCCTGTATGTGAGATTCTATGTTACATTCATTTTATTTTATTTAAACTACACCCATTATTGTGTTTATATAACACATGGGATATAGTCAAATTTATCTCATCACCCATCTCTAGCTAGGATTTCATGCCAGTACCCAAGGGTCTAATGGGGCCAGGGATACTTTATTCTATTAAATCATTAGCTTCAAATTATAAATAAACAAAAAAATTAAAAGGAATAATCATTTTTGTAAATTCCATTAATTCTGCATTAATATAAGAAAATTGAAAATATCAATGTGTATATTCATATGTACCACCAACTTCAATAAACTATCCCATTTTTTAACTAGATCCCATCAATTATAACTGGATATCATCTATGAAAAATGTGCACGACCCAACCTTATTATTTCAAAAAACACATACAAATCCTCTTTAACTAGCCGTAATAAATTTATAATTAACTAAAATATCTACAATTATATCCCAATTTCAATTTAATTATGATTAAAGAAATAATTATTATAATTTAATCCCATAATTCCAAAATTGGTGGCAATAAGGTTCAAAAAATAATCATAATATCCTTGGGAATAAGAAAACATAAATTTCCAATTTAATACCTGGTTTCTCATGGAAAATACTACCGATTTAAGAATAGTCACAAACGATGATTGGGTGAAATACCTTTTACTTAACCACTACCAAAAGAATATTTAATATATTTTTATTTTATATTTTGTGAATATAATATTTATTTATTTATTAGTGAAAATATAGGGATTTTTAGTTATAAATAATTTAATCTTTTTTAATTCTCGATAAACAATAAAGAGTAATGTCGAAGAAAAGTTAATATTCCAATGTGAAATTATATATATTATTTATCATTCAAAACAAATAAAAAATTTAATGAAAATTGGTATTTAACTAATTTTTTGGTTCCTCAAAAATCAAGTATTCTTCTTATTATTATTATTATTCTATACAGTGGTTCTTTATGGATTACAGAAATAATAAGGTCTCATATAAAAATTTTATTTTATAACCATATAAATATTTAAACATTATTAAAAAAAATTACACAAAAATAGGATTCCATTTATTTTGGTTGTGCACATCTTATTCCATATAAATCTATCAAACCAAATATTTCTTCTCTATATGAAATATTTATTGAATAGAGAGTGATCCACCTCCACCATCTCTCTCAAATCAAGAGAGATCAAGGAAAATCATTATTTGAAGTTTTTCCAATTTATATTAATAATGAATGAAAAAATCATCAGGATCTAACGTGATTTCATTATAAAATTAATATGGAAATGTGTGGAGGATTGTGGAGGATTTTTTGATTAACAGTAACATTCCAGCTTGACCCACTGTAGAAAAATTAGCCTAAATATTATAAGACATGGCCTTAACCATTCGTCCCAAGGTGCTAGAGGTTGTTGATTAGAAGTGAGGACATATGGTTTGTATGTGTGGAGACTATTACCACATTTGATAATAAGATAACAAAAAATTTATGAAATAGACGGTATATATAATTAAATAATAAGAGTTTGGAACCGATAAATATAAAAATATATGTAATAATAATAAAAAATGGGATGTTAATCCAGAAATAATGGGCACATCACCATTATTTAAAAATTCTTTAACCTATTGATAAATTTTCATTGTACCTAATATTGTATGGGATAAATTAGTGACATATATAATAATGGATAGATATATAAATCCCATTATGTTATTAAACATTGCATAATATTAATAATGTATTACATGTTATAGAGTCTTAATTTAAATTTAATACAAAATGGGTGAGAAAATGAAAAATGACACAAAATAAAACATTATAACTAAAAGACATTATAGAAATGTGGAAACAACATTAAAAATTTGATCAAAAAAATTTCAATACTAATTGCCCAAATATTTTTATAGAACAAGTAATGTTGTGGATTGGGGTAACTCTATTATCCCTCATATAATGTTTCATGACACTTAAAATTACCCAATTCATTGGAAGACTATATATTTCTGGCCACACCCATCACATTCATATCATTCAAATAAATATGCGTACCACATTGATCATACTATATGGAGTCATTTCTTATCACATTTTATTACAAGATTAAGGATTTTGGAATACATAAATTGAAGTCTCCTAAAAAAGTATATGGTTATAAATATGATAACCCTTGATAAGAAATGGGTATAAAATTCACTACATAATTATTTGGCATGTAAAATCATGATGAAATTTTGGTAGTATAACAATAATAATCAAATATTTATTAAAATAGTTTAATGGGAGAGAAAGGGGTATATTAGTATTTTTACATACGATGTAAATTAATAAGGATGTGGACAATAATTTCCCAATAGTATTTTTTGTAAATAAAATAAATTATATAAGGATGATGCTATAATTTAAAAGAAGAGGGAGAGTTCCATTAATAAATTATGGCCTGGTAACAAGTGTATACAAAATATGGTTGGCTGGACAAATTTCATTTATAGGGGTCTCCCATAACATGGAAATAAAAATATTAGTATGATGGAGGTACAAAAAATCATTCCAAAACAAGAAAAAATGAAAATTAAGAGGAATAAAATTAAAAGAGGTTCTTCAATAAAATGTATATTGGGAGATCCCTGACCTTGAAAGATGGATTTCCAAAAGGCTTGGTGGATAATTTTAAGAGCTTTTGAAACCTTGTTAGGACACTAGATATATAAGGGAAGAGTAAGAAAATGTTCCCAAGTATTTTATTTATGATAAATGGTAGCTTTGTGGGTATATATAATAAATGAGAGCAGAGTTCATTATTCTTTTCAAAACATACATTTTTGAATCAATATAATTAAATAACGAAAACCACAAGCAATACCATTATTATTTCCAATGTTTTATGCCATGGTTTTCTGTTTTCGACATTTTTACAGAAAATGGATGAACTTCATAAAATTTCACTCTTGTAGATTTGGAATTGAGTCATGTTCTCAAATAGATGGTTTTGAAACCATTAAACATAATATAGGTTTTTGTGGATTAATAAATGATTTATAAAATTAATCAAATCACCTCATAAAATAATTATTCTATAGTGTAAAAATAATTTAGGTCTTGGATACCATTTAAATTATTTATTAACTCATTATTGGGTCATTATGATATCATTATACACACTATATATTTATACCATATTTATTTCATAAACCAAATTTTCTTTGTTTCAGAATATTAGGAAGAAGTAATCATTGGATAATTTTAATGTCTTTATTTTAAAAATAATGTCTATTTTATCTGAATGATTATATAAATATATAAATTTCTACTGTAAAATATAATAATGGAAATTTATTATGAAATTATTTTTTTGACTATGAGAGTTTTCAAACACATATAAAAATTATTTTTTACTAACTATAGTTGTATTGTTAAATATACATAATAAATATAATTTAATAATAATATTTTTTCTAAAAATATCTATTATTTCAAAATAATAATTATTTTGTCAAAAGTAATTTTTTAATTGAGATAACATATTACACATATCTATAATTTCTATTATATTGTGTCAACATCAAAATCATTTATAAAATAATAACAAAAAAGATGAAATATATTTATTATTATATAAAATAAATATATTTATACTATTATGGTCTTGATACATATCCATTTATTACATTAAATACACTATAAGGGTAATGTGTGAGATGGTATTACTTTCTTGGGTTGGTTCGGTGAACATGGTTTAGATCTTGATCCCAATGAGCTTGTGCTCCAACAAAAAAATATTTTTCATAGGATTATGTTGTTGGATCTAATATTGGGAATGACCAAGCGAAAATACTAGTGATTCTATCTCGCTTAGATGATCTAATGAATGAGATTCATAGGGTATAATCCTACTAGTCTAGGTCATTATTTCCTTTGACAGTTGGAATTAGGTATGTCAAAACCCTATATTTATACAAAACATATGGTTAATGCTCAAAGGATATATTATCAATGGTTAGGATTCTTAATAGACTTTTAAATCCGATAATTGATAATAATAACACAAAATGCATGTGTTTTACATAACCATAATACATTATAAGACATTTAATTCAACCAGAATGTGAATTCTATTTAACTTTTTTGGATCATTACTTTCTTCCCCCTTCACAAATTTCTTATTTAGAATATTCATTTTATGGAATAAAATAAATGGGGGTTACTCTGTCTCATTCCCTCAACTATTTCCCACATGACATCCTAAAAACATATGGTTCATATATTTCACTCATTTTGAGTGTATTGTCTTATTTCATAGAACATTATCTCTACAATAAAAAATCATCACTATTTTCTCCATAGATGAAAGATCATTCACCAATGATACCACCTCTATATTCAACACATGTGATAGTTCTGGAATGTCTTCCCTCAAGAGTGATATGTGAAACACATCATGCACTTGATATTGGTTAGGTGGGAGTTCTAGTCGATAGACCAATTCTCTAATGCAATACAGAATCTCAAAGGGAACAATGTATCTTCGACATAGATTTCAACTCTCCACAAATCTCATGACTTTAATCCATAGAGATATTTTGAGGGATACCTTATCTCCAATAGCAAAATCTAGGTCTCATTGATGATTTTCAATATAGATTTGTTTTACTCTGACCATCCTTGAAGTGTTTTTTAATGGTCTTAAACATTTACACCATTTACAAAACCATTTTAGGATTTAAAGGATAATGTTCCCAAACTACATCATAGAATGAATGTGTTCTTCATCTCATCCCTTAATGGTTTTCTTAGGGATTATATAGACTCCTTTGTGGAAGAAAATATTTTTTCAGAACTCAACCATTAAAATATGTTGATACCAACTTCTTATGATGACAAATGATAATTCTCTCAACATGTGATGTACTGTCTAGATATTCCACCTAGATTGTACATCAAATGGAGGGTGATAAGTTTTGTTAAAGTTAATATTAGTGTTTAGATCATTTGGAAGACTATTCTATAACATTGAGGTAAACCTTGGATCTTGATCAGATATAATTGATTTTGGTGTTTAATATATCCTCACAACATCACTAATGTTTATCCTTGTAATTTTATAGAGTGAGAATCCCTCTCGAATTTAAATGAAGAATGAATTTATTGTAAGATGATCCACCACTACCCATATAGCTTTAATTCTAATAAATTTTCATTGATGACTTTTGGAAAATACTATTGTTATATATTCTCATTTCCATATTGGTATGGGTATTGGTTGTACCATCCCCTTGGATTTTTCCCTTTCATACGTTACATGAAAAAATTTATGACACATTGATGTAAATTATGTTATCTCATTCTTCATATTGTTCCACCAATAGTGCTATCAAATATCTCAATACATCATTGGGCTTATTTTATTGATGGGGAAGGTTGAACAATGAAATTAATCCAACAAGTCATTCTTTAATTATATATTTGATGGTACACATAGATGTGATGAGAATTTTCATACTCGTTCTTTAGCATAGAACTCTGAGGATTTTCCTTTTCATATAGCATCCACCTTATTGTAAATTCCAAAATCATCTATTTTATAATACTTTATCCTCTCCAAAATGGCTGGTTAAGAAATGATTTTGGAAAGGAATAATGATGTTATTTCCTTTATTATTCCCATGTCTATCTTTTTCAATTTTGTGAAGATTGATTCCATCTCAATTATCATCAATGATAAAATTTATAGATCATTTCTACTTAGTGAATCATTCAATTTATTTTATTTCCCCGGATGATAGTGGATTGAGAAATTATTGCACATAATCATCTCTAACCATATTTGTTATCAAATTTTCTGCAATTTTTCTATGAATATATACTTTTGGTTCTTATGATCCATATATATATATTACAATTTAGCCCAAATATATAATGAAAAAAAATTCAACATGAAGATAGTTGTGTCCAACTCCAGATCATTTTTTGGATAATTTTCTTCTTAAAAATTCAATTTCTTTTAAGCATACACTATCAATTTTTCTTTCAACATTAACACATAGCCAAATACCTTCTTTAAAGAACAGTTTCATGCCACAAAAAGTTCGCCACTTTTGGGATTCATAAGTACGTGTTAATTATTAAGCCTCTTTTTCAACTCAATGAATCAATATTCAAATTCATCATTGAAAAAATTAAGACTCCATTCCCAACTAAAAATTTTATAGTCTTTGAAAATCATGAGAAGTTTCTCAAAAATCGATGATGATACCCATCTAATCCAAGGAAACAATAGATATTGGACACATATATTGGCCCAATCCATCCTTCAATTGATTCTACCAATTATGGGCCCAAATATATACCATTTATTGTGATAGTATTCCCGATGAGTGAGACATCATTATTCCTGTACATACATTTTCTATACATTTCATAATGAATCTCATTTAATAAGGTTTTTAGTATAGTGCTCAAATTCTCATTTTGATCCTCCTTTGTGTTGGAGTGTTTTATATTTTTGACAATAGATACTACTAGAAATTTATCGAGGTAATATTTAAATAATATATTAATCAAGTCCATGATTATATTTATATAATTAGTTATTCCAAGTGGAATTACTATAAAATAATAGTGCTTATATCTTGTTTGAAAATCATTCTTGAGGATATCCTTTGTATTGAGCTTACACAATATTACCGAGACCAAAGATCCACTGTGAAGAATTATTGGGATCCATTTGGATGATTGAACAGTTAATTAATCCATAATTGATCATGATAATCAATTCAAAGGAACAATGAGCTGTATTTTTTCTTGATTAATTGCATTGGAGCACCCCATGGTGAAGAACAGTGGAGCATGGACACTTTATGAATATTATCATTTAGTTTTTTCTTTTCCTTATCATGTTCCATGAAAAAACTCTATATATTTTCTTGGATAATCGAAATGGTAAAGGTATAAGAGAAATTTAAAATTGAACTTCTCATCTAGGAGAAATACCAAACAATTATTTGGAAAGAACATCATTGTATTCTATCATAGTGGTCCTATTTTAGGAAAAAATATATCCTATATACATAATCATTATAACTAGATATGATTTTTCATAGGGAAATAGTAACCACTCTTAATATATTATTTCTAAAGAATATTCATCAGCCTCCTTTCAGGTGCATATAATTGGAGGAGGTTTCACAATACAAATAATGATTTTCTTCTCATGTGAATTTATGTTGGCTATCTGAATGGAAATTCAATTCAATCCCAAAATTTCATCAAATTTGAATAAAGTGAGTATAAAAAGGTTCATTGAGATTTTAGTATGACATATTATAACATGGAAGGTGTTCAATACATGTAATTTTATAATTTCACTATTTTCAATTTTAATGAAATATCTACTTCTATTCATTCTGGTGGAGTTTAAATAGGTCTACTGGGACAGTGTAATATTAAATAATTATTAGATGTAGAATGAAAAAATAATTTACCTATTCTTGAGTGAATGACTAGCGTATATTTCACCACTTCATTGTTAGGATCCACCTTTGTGGTTGTAATGGAATATACTCACCCTTTATATCATGGTGGTTGTTGGTTTGAATTGTCTCTAAACTCCATTGGCATAGTGCATTGGTTTTAAAATTTCCATTTTTCTCTATTAGAAGGATTTTTAAAATCCTATTTATTAGGTTTCTATTCATAAAATCAATCCACTGATTGAGTATCATCAAAAATATCATGAATCCTACTCCCATCAGGACAGGCATCTCATTTGGGCAGTCATCGCATTTCGCTTCACATTTTTTGTTTACTCAGCTCTACCGATTTCTATCCATTGTATTGATTAATTTTAAAATTAGAAATGAGTAATTTGAAACATTTAAATTAATTAAAGTGAATGCATTAATTTTAAATGGACAATATTTCAATGTCATTTATTCCTTAACATCTGAATTTTGGGGCATTAATATCTTGTATCATTGATCTATTTTCTAACATAAACACTAATGGGTATATTTTCTCCATTTATAATTTTTCATAATGATATTTTTAATTTATTAATTCATATACCAGGGTAGTGTCCAAACAGGTGGAGAACAAGGCCCATTTTTTCACAACTTTGTGGTAGATTCTAGCTCATTTCAATGTTTTCAAGGTTTACCACTAGGTACATATGTGCCAAATCTATATCCCCTTTTGGTATACAGAAAGGGATTTATGTTCTTATCAACCACATAATCTATAAATTACAAAAAATTATGGATATATTGTTATTTTTTTTCTTTTACATATGGATTGTTCTATAGTTTTCTAATCCCAATCCTCGAAATAACTAAACTTTCCTTTGATATCAACTATAACAACCATTGTATATATAACATATTAATTCAGGATTTTGTACATAATATAACATATAATAAATCATGATAGATCAAGATGTCTAGTGTATTTGGGAACTAGTTACATAAAATAAAAACTTAAAATATGGGGTACATCACCATTATTGAAATATTCCTTAAAATAATATTAATATTTCCTAATACATAAATTTCATGTTCAACCTGGGAACATAGATAAAAAGGGGTGAGCTATAATTCCCAATAATAGAATAAAAATTATATTACATAAAGAAATTATTACATGTTATTGTATATGAATTTTAATCAATCATAAAAAAGGGGAGAAACATGAACCTAAATAATGAAGAAATATAAATAATCATAACATAATGGTAACAAGGAAGTAAGGAAATACCATTAAACATGACATCATAATCTTAGTTCCAGGATAATTTCCAGTACATATTGGTGGAAAAGTGATGTATTGGGATAGATACATAATCCCTGTCATGATTTCTAATGACACTAAAACATTACCCAATACATTGGCACACTATATAGTTCTAGGACCACCCATCACATTAATATAATTAACAATCGTATGTGTGCAACATTGATCATAAAACATGAAATCAATATTTATCATAGTGTATTACATGATGAAGGAGTTTTATATAAATATAGGTATGTCCACAATAATTTAATTATAAGTGAAAAAATGTCAACAACCTAAATTTGAATTGGGTATTGGTATTTACAACCCAATTTTTGGCATGAAAAACCACATTGAAATATTGTCAGTGTAATGACAGTACTCAAAGATTCATCAAAATGGTTTAATGAGAGGGATTGTTGTCTCACTTTATTTGGGTACCATATTGAAAATAATAGGGATGTGGAAAATCATATCCCAACATTAGGATTTGAAAATAATATGGTTAAAATGAATAAGATTCAGGAATGGAAAAGAGAAGAAAGATATCTATTCCAATCATTCGTCATGGTAATAAGTGTACATAATGGTTAATGAGAGGGATTAATGAGAGTGAAATTGGTATCCCCTCATAATGGAATAAAAATTTATATATTATGGATTTATAAAAAACATTCCCAAATAATAACATATTTAAATTAAAAGGCATAACAAAAAAAGGATCTTGAAGATAAAGATGAGTGAGAGATCCCTTACATTGAGTGAGTGATTCAAATAAGATTTAGAGGAGCATATTCAGATCCTATGGTACACATGGGAGGACCCTCGATATAGTGGATTTATTTTCTATATGATTGAAGGATTTTTATTGAAGAAAAATAATTCTGAACATGGGTGGTTCTATAAAAGTTAAATTATGGAAGTTATTTATTATTTACCTAACATAAGTTTCACAAACATATAAAAAAATAATTAAAAATATAAACCTATCAATCGAATCTAAAAATGGTTCAACAAAAGTGGCATGATTTTATATACTTTTTAATGCTAGTGGGGATAGGTTTTAAAATATTACCCTTGGTGATTTGAATGTAAATCCCATTCTTACAGAAATGACTTTAAAATCATAAAATATAATTTTGGTTTTGGAAGATTCATAACGGATTTATGAATTTAAGAAAATGACATAAAAATAAAATTATTTCAAAGGGTAATCATATATTTTGTTGTGGATAACATTTATTCTATTTATTACCTCGTTTTGGGTCATTATGATTTCATAATACATGTCATATATTATAACTATATTAAATTTTTACAAAACAACTTGATAGTCATATAAAATTATGAAAAACTATGAATTTGATCATTTTAATGATAGTAATACATATATAATATTCACATTCTATAAGTAGTTTTCTACAAATGAAAATTTTAACTATTAAAATATTAATTGAAATTTATTGGGAAATTATTTTTTTTGACGATAATAGTTTTCCAACCCCTATAATAATTATTTTTTACTAAAAAAATATATTACATCTGTACATAATAAATATTTCATGAAACTTTTATTTTATTAAAATATAATTTATTTTAATAAATTAAATAATTTTCCAAAAATATTTTTAAAATTTAAATGACACATTTCGCAAAATATTATTTTTGTTTTATCAAATCCAATGAAAAATAATTTTTAATTCGACAATAAAAAAGAGAAGATATAATCATTATTCTAAAAAATAAATTTTCCATATTTTCAGGATAATGATATATACCCATTTTTTACACTGGAAAACACCATAAGGGTTAGGTGTGTGACAAAAGGAATTTCATGGGGTGGTTCGACGTAAATGGTTTAGGTCATGATCTTGAGGAGATTAAACATCTTTCATTAAATATTTTGCTCATTCTAATGTTTTTAGTTGTCATCCTTGTTTTAGAAAAGTTAAAATCTCATTGATTCTATTACCCTTAGAAAAACTAATAAATAATATTTATAGGGTATGATCCTACTAATTATGGCCATAATATCCTTTTTCCAAGTAAATTTGGTTTTTAGAAAACCATTTGTTTATAATAATCTTATGAAATTGTTCAATGGATATATTATCAAAGATTATGATTATTAATTGTCAATAAATATGATTATACATAATAAAATAACATAATTTCATTTGATTACTATAAGAATAATACATAGTATGACATTTAATTCATCCACAATGAGAATTATATTTACAAATTCTTAAGTCGTTACATCAATCCTCAGGGATGTCATAAGAATTCAGTTCATGTGGGAAATGTGGCTACCCACATAACTATTTCAATACCTAGATCATAATGATATAAGAATCATGTGAAATGCTAACAAAGAGAGGTTTCATGATTAACATGGAAACCACCACTATTTCCCTGGTACAAGGATGAATCCTTATGACACATAGAAATATGGTAACCAAATATTCAGTCAATAAAGATCATAATCTGGATCTATGGAAAAACATAAGGGAATCCCCTCCAAACCATCTAACCATATAAGGAAAATAAGACGAATTCCATGTTTTATATCTGTAATCCATGGCTATGTCAATGATGATTGTGTGAAATCATGTATAAAATAGAGGGGTTAGTTGAATGACTAAACACATCAACACATTCATAACCTCTCAGTGTCACATGTTTGTTACGATTCTTATTGAAAAACTCTACCATCTCAAAAAAAATTATAATACAATTTTATCCAGGTCGGTAACAACTAGGGAACCCACAAGGCTCCTTATGTCAAAATAATATAGAGGTATTACATGATGAATCCTTTAGCTTATCACGAATGAAGTAGAACCCATCTTAAAAAACTCATAAATTGTACAAAGGAAATGGAATCCTTCATGGAATCCCCTAGGTACGTTTCATGTTCTCAGGTAAGCATATGACACACCATTACATCACATCCCATTATATCATGAAAAGAATAATTTATATTTTCCAACTACATGTCTTATTTCCATAATGAAAATATTCTAAAGATTTTTCAGGGCCCATATCAATTTGCAAGATCACTCATGGATAGTCTATTCACCTATCCTAGTCCTTTTATACTTAAGGTATATCCACCAAGTCTTACACAATGGTTGAAGTTTTCCACAAGGTGTAGTATCACCTCCTTTTAGGTATAGAGGTTACTCAGTGTCTCTTGTGTCTAGGTCTTTTCTGCAAGGACCTAGGCATGACCTTACCACAGATAGCTTATTAGTGAACCTTGGAATCATCCAATATAATTAACCAAATTTATTAGAAAATAATTATATGTAAGGTGAACATGGGGAATCTCCCTCAAGGGCATTACCAATCATTGAAACCCTACCAAAAACATTCTTTAATACTATATGGTTTGTATGACAGACTACCTACCTCGTAATAATCATTCTATACATTTTCAAAAGGTTTATAGTAGCTACTATGGATCACCCAAGGTCATCTGAGACATGTGAGATCATGTATAAAAAACAAATCAACAGAATTTAATTAATTAATATCTAATTATAATTACCTAATTATAAATAAAAAATTATAAACAAGTAAATAAAACTAACAACAATTTAATTATTCCCAAAACCTCATTGATTGATCCCATCAAACCAAAACGGTGACAAAATTCTCACTAATAACCCATGACTCATAAACATAATTGAATCAGAAAATAATACCAATGAAAAAAATTAACAAAATAATCTGAAAAAATTATTTTTTTCTGTATTGGATATAAAACTACTTAGTGGTGACATATACAAATTAAAAGACCAGGGGTAAAGTGATGAAGGTCTCCCAGGATACCCTATACAAAGGAAGATGAAAAACCATAACACTAGTATTTGATTCCATCATGATCTTGTATAATTGGAATTCAAAAACCCAAACAATGAAATTGAAAATTAGATAATATTAAATAGCAAAAAAGCAAAGGTCAATAGAGTGAAATACATATAAAAAGTATCTAGACAGTTAATACAAAATCCATGAAAAACTCCCCCTAGAAAGGGCTTCAAGAAATCAATTAAAGGAGTGGGATACATGGGTCATGCACAATTGAGAGAGGAAGAATATATATCGATTACCACATAAATCCCATGTAGGGAAAATGATAAATTCCACTTTTTACTTTTCCTCGTAGTTTGGTTGAATGATTTTACAAGAAATATTCCCACTGTGTATCACCAGTGCCTATGGTATATCAACCATTCATATATATTTTTGATGATTTAGAATACTATGAACCAATAGAGAGACATGAATATAAATATTTAGAAAATTATCATGAGGTTCTTAAGCCTCTCGCATCGTTTTCCCAACCCACATGACTTTACAAAATAGGTTTCACTATTAGGTATCACAGTTAGCAGTTTCTATACACCAACATTTCAACATATGATACTCTTTTTGTAAATAATGAATTTAGGTACTAGAAAAATGAGAAGATCCTAAAACCATTAATTTTCTTTCCAAGACTCATTTCATGTCTATGAACATATTTGATGAATCGTAATCTTAATCATACCATTATGATGCTATGATAAAACTCAAACTCACCCAATAATTGAAAATTTTAATTTTAACTGAATTTTCTAAATCAAATGGAAATAAGAACATACATCCTCCATATTAATAATTATTTTACTCAATAATTCATGGTTAGTACAAAAATGAACATCCCAACCAAATTTGGTTATGAACACTGTTAAAATTGAAACATTACATTTCCTAACACCCTTGGTTATTCCATGTAACACTATAAAAGATGAAATTCATCAACCAAAACCATAGAAAATGATCATTGAAATTTATAAAACATCCATACAATTCCTACCTGTTCTCTTCTAAATTGAACAATGATCACATCGCTAAAAAAATTCAACAACCAAACTATAGCCCTCTAACCATAGTTTCTTTCATTATAGAAAACATTTTAGGACCAATTCTTTACACCATTATACATTTATAATTAAAAACACCTAGAGAATCTAAATGACTCAACCAACACATTTCATAACCAACTAAACTAAATAACACATGAGGAAATGGAACTGGGTCAATAGTTTGGTATAGATAGTGAAATTCCAATTAAGGAATCATAATTTTCACACAATGGACATTCCTTTAGAAGAACCAAATGACCATTAACAATTGGACCTTAGTTATATTGAGTGAATGGAAATATATCATTGATAACCTCTATGAAGGCCTAAAAATTGATAGTTAACGAACTATACACTTTTTAAGAGTTATCCCACTAATAATCACAGTTTCCCTTTGATTTTTTTATTAATTTAAAAAAATTATCACACAAAATTGGACCTTAGTTATATTGAGTGAATAGAAATTTGAGGAACCGTGTTTATAAGAAAATCTAAGGGAAGTATGGAGACTTCCAACTAATATGCCAAAAATAACTGGAGAATAAATCAGGGAATTTATTTCTATACTTTCTCAACTGACTCAAGTATTGAACTAAAACATGGATTAGGAAGAATAACCAAATCACCCTTGGTAATCACATGCTATGATTGTGATATCTATGTATCAAATTCCTCCAATATTCAGTGGATCATACAATACATTAATTGATGGTAAATCGATTATCTCTATTGAAATTTTCTTTTCTGTCCTTCACTACTCTTAATTATAAAATTTCATGATAACTGTTTATCATATGGAGGGAGAATCAAATCAATGGTGGTCATTAGACAGGAATATAAAGTTAAAGGAGGAGATCAATATGATTTAGTGGAATTAATTCTTTAAAAAATTGATATATATTTTTCCTTATAATCTTTTACTAAAAAAATAGATGGAATTCATTAGCTTTAGGAAAAATGATGTAGAATCGTTCTGAGAGTTGAAGAAAAACATCCAAAGACTTTCATGATACGACTCTGGATTATTCATTACCATAGAATGGGAAATTTACCACATGTATTGAGGACTGAATATAAATCTACAAAAATACTTTTAAATTTTATACATTAACAATTATGATTAATTTTTCTATTCTGTCCTCAATATTGAAATAAAGATTAGTGAATCTCAGCGGTGTAATGGGGATAAAAATAATAAATCCATGCTTAATTCTAAAAGTGTAATGGATAAATTCAAAGGTTTAATGTTACATCAATATCAAACTAGTAAATTTTTTTTGATGAATAACATTTAACAATAGATTTAATGTGATCATTGAAGTCTTTAGGTGCGAGAAGAACAACAACCTTTCATAAAATTTATAATGACAGAAAATGACTTTTGTGATAGTAGAATCCAATACTCTAATCATTAATCTGTGTAATGTCTAATGTTTCTATTTTCTGGAACATGAACACTATATGAGTCAATCCACTAAGACAATAGTTTTTTTTGAAAACTAGAGATAGAAAACCCAAAGGAACAATGATCAACGAAATAAATATGCCATCACAAAAATGGCGGTGGATCTCAAAAATATATTTTTGACATGTATTATGACACCCCGAGATTTTATGAAAAATATTCTTTTTAATTTTATTAATGTCTTGTGTTTTACGCTACAACAAAAGGAGCTTGCATGACACGAAACCCGGACTGGGCTTGCATTACATGCAATCGCGACCTTCCTCGACAACGTGTGTTGTACGCAATACCTGGTGTTACTAACAACGATATATTATTATACTATTATTATGAACTATCCTTTATGAATAGTATTAACTAAATTATTAATTTTATAACATTATTATTCATCTTACACATTTTCTAGAACATGGTATAAGAACAAAATAAATTTTTCGAGTAAAATAAGTATTTTTCAAAAAATGCAGTTTTGCCGCCTTTTGATGGCGCACCAACATTAAATCTAGTTTTTAACATGTTTATAAGTCCAATTTTACAAAACAAAATTATTATTTGGAATCAGGATATAAAATTTTACCTTGGATAAAGTTTTCATATTATTCTGATAAATTTTATATTTTATTGAATAGTAAAAACACGCTATATTTTAATTAAAAACAACTATTTTCATCGTAATAACTTATGTGGTTAAATTATAATATTTAATGGTTTTAAAGTATAAATAGAATATATATTTACCATTTAATATAATGTATGTCATTAGCATTGATTTTACCTTGAATTCGTAGGTTAAATCAATTCAATCTTTTGCAATGTTTTAAACAAAAACCCGTTTTCTTTCGACAACGAGATTAATTTTAATTTTATTTCTGAAAATTTTGAGTATTGAATTTGGAAAAATGGATTCCATATTTGGAATCATTAGGTCCAAATTATGTTAATAAGATACTTTTTATTTTTGGGCTTTATGAATAGTAACTACGGTAAATTTTATTTACCATTGTTAAAGGTAAATCGGGTAACTAATGGTAAATATAAGATTATAAAATTAACCTAACAGCTGCCAAAATCCTATTTTATGACTAAAAGTCTACCCATATCACCTAAGGGTCGGATTAGAATCATTTAATGGACTTTTGTCTGTAAAAATAAATTAATTATTATTAAAACCAAAGAAAGTGACAACATGTCACTCTCTTAAATCTTATAAGTATATTAATTTTAATTTAGTGATAAACTACATTAAACTTAGAACATGAATAGTCTCCAGAAAGATACTGAAATTATCTACATCATATAAATTTAATTATAATTTTTAGGTATTAAATAATTATCATTAATTTTGACACAATAGAGATGCATAAATTATTTATTTAGTGAAAAATCAATAATATAGTTTTTATTGAAATATTAATACATAGAAAAAGCCCAAAAATCTGAAAAAAACTTATTATTATTTTATATATAAACCCTAATAATCCATTGGCAGAATTGTGGACCATTTGAATCATTATTAAGATGATTATGACACTTATATTATTTTATTTTAAATGATTCCAAAGTTTCCACCTTCATAATTTAATATATATAACAATTTAAATATTATGATTTGAAGATTATAAATTGTATTAAAAGTATTATTGTGAAAGGTAATAGATTTATCTTCATCATATGATTTTATTTTAAATTTTTATGAAACAAATAAGAATATTAAATAATTATACAAAAAATGATGTAGTAATTATTTTATTAACAGATAAACCAAATAAATGGTTTTAAAAATAATAAAATAAATATTATATGAACTATTTAATGTTATAAACTAATTTTATAGATACATATGACCTTTTATTAATCTATTAATGCTTTTAGTTCGAACATATATTCTTTATATATTTTATTTAAATTCAAATAAATGAATAGTGTCAAAATTGACACTATTCTTATTTTATAGTAATAATATATTATAAAATTGTTTAAAAATCACCAAAATATTTAAAAATTATAAATTTAAATTTATATGGTAAAAAATATTATAAAGTATCCAATTATGGACAATTCACAACAAATAAGTAGTTATTTGTTATAATTTAAAATTTAGAATGTTATTACCACAAATAAAATTAAATTGATTAAATAAGGGTAAATCAAGTTGATAATGTTTAAAATAAATACCTAACATGTATAAATTTTATTGGTTCATGATATTACAACCCTATCTCATCTAATATTCGGATATGAGTCATTTTTGGAGGTTTTTATGTGGGGTTATATTTATTATAAATTAATATTTTTAAGAATTCCAAAGGTGCCCCTCTCCTCCCTTATAAAAGGGCACCTCCTCCCTCTCTTCCTCACACCACTTTGAGCCTTCATGCTCGGAAAACCCCTGCCAAATTCTCTTCTCCACTTCCCTATAAACATCCTAGAGGTCCGGGTCTTCTTCAAAGACCAATTTTAGTTCTCTAAGAGGAGGTCTCAAAGAGGCGCTTCAAAGAAGAGGTAATGTCCATTACCGATTCTTTCAACTTTATTTCTTCTTCCACTTCTTATTTTTTAGTTGTTTCATTATGAGGTAATAAAATCAGTATAAATCATATACTGATATGTTATTATAAGTATTAAACAACCATATTTCACCATCTATCCATCCAACAGAAAACGAAATCACCGCACGTGCGTACGTACGGAATACCGTCTCCACGCCGTGGTGCAATCTATTTTCCACCACCACCTTACTTAGATGGGTATAAGGGTGAAAGTAATGAATATATATGATTATTGTAAATTGATATTGATTTTGTAATAGTATACATACACTTTAATACAATTCCATGATCTTGGGAATGATATCATCGCTCGTGCGTACGTATGGACTACCGTCTCCACGACGCGATAAGATTCACCCTCCATGTTAACCATTCATGAATGATTATAAAGTATATATATTTAATAATAATGAAATATATGACATAATAATGATACTGGATTTATGTATATATATATGTATATGTATGTCATTTACTTAATTCCATTCAATTCAAAAGGGAAACGAAAACAGCGTTCATGCATACGTACAGCCTACCATCTCCATGAACAGTGTATTTCATTCCTTTTATCGATCTATAATATATATGTATATGATGAATATATATTATATATAAATACTTTTTTACATTCTGGAATTATGTAAATCAGGATATAAGTAATAATATCAAGAACCACAAGTTGAAACACATATGATAAATGAAATGATTTTACCCAAAACGCAGCTTTATAATTGAATTTACAAAAGAACGGGTAATATAAAGTCATAAGTGAAACATATATGATATCATAACAATGAATATAATTCTGTAATAATTCAATGACATTATTTAAATCATTATACAGGAGGTTCGGATATGTACGAAGCATATCAGACCTAAGGTACGGGATAATTTTGCAAATCTCATTTTTATCCGAGATTACTTATTCATATGTATTTACTGGGGTTATTTCTATCATCCATGTCCATGTTTTCTAAAAGTGTATTCATGTATGTTTAATGTCCTTTTTACCCATTTTGACTTTTACCCCTTGGTATGGAAGGAATCTTTCTTTTATATAACCTACAAGGTACTTTTTTGACTTTTCCAACAAAAGTATGAGAAGAATATTTTTTTAATGTATATGGCATGAAAGGATTTTTAAGTTTTTATAAAGCCTTATTTTCATGATGCTTCCTCCATAATATTTCATGAATATTTTCAACAAAATACTTTTCTTTTAAAATTTCATGAAATCTTGTGAAAAGAAAATGATTTTGAAGAAGAAAGGAAATTTTCTTCATGAATTCATTTCAAGTGTTTTATCAAAACCATTTTTCATCTAAGATGAAATTATTTCATATGGGTATGTTTCAAGTATAATGTCTCTATGATTTACATGTTTTCACTTTCCTTATTTTGAAATGATATCCATTTCTTTATATGGATTATGTAATTATGGAATGATGTTTATGAAACCCATTTTATTTATTGGGTTATTATGAATGCCGTTTGTTTATTTTGTGGCACATGTAAGAATGATTTAATTATGAGATGGGTGGGACCTATATCTGCCTCCAATTAATTGGGTAAATATTTTATATCTCATGAGATAGACATGTCTGGAATGGTAAGTTAATTCGGTTCAGTGTTATAGGATTGAAATGAGGAGTGAACTCGATTCAGAATGGGACTTTGTCCACTAAGATGGTCTTGGTAGCAATTCCTTGGATACTATGGAAATCATTATGTGTGCTTAATGGATACCACAATTACATGTTTTATTCCCATGCTATTTTATCATGGTTTATGTTCCATTATGATCTATGCCTTATGTACTTCCATGTTTTATGTCGTTGCTCAAGATTTTGATGTTTAATCATTGTGTTCATGTTTTAAGTTCAAAATTATATGGTATGTTTTATTTTATCAATGCTTACCCTTACTTAGCATTTTAGATCACCCTTTTTATGTTTTATTTTCCCCCAGGATCAAAAGAATGGTTTTAGGTAAGGAAACAATAAGTGGAAGATCTTTATGGGATATTTTGAAGATCATTCACCACGATTAGAAGATTAAGTTCCAAGTTTCCAAAGACACTAAACTATTACAGTCCTTGTGTGTCTATTTTTGTTATGAATTAAGTATTCCGCAAAAGTAATGTAATGTCCATGTACGTCAAGCTTCGAGTCTCTATAGTTGGTATCAGAGGAAAGGTTTAGACAACCTTTGGAAACTAGGGTGCGAGAACTTTAGTGAGATCCCTAGAGATATTTCTAAGGTATATCTAGGGATGTACCTAAGGTTATGTATAAGTATATGTTATAGTCCTAGAATTATGGTAACAATAATATATTAAACCGAAGATATTAGATATTGAAGTTACTCCCCCTTTATTATGTTTTTTTCCTCTCACATTATTCTTTTTGGGTTTTAAAAAATGGATGGAAACAAGATGATTCACGATAATGGAGGATATGATGGACAAAGGAATGATATTATTCATGAGAAACCAAATGAAATGGGATTTGGAAGTCCAAACATCATTATTATGCCGAATCAGCAATCTCATAATATAATAAATAAACTCAAATTTGGTAAGTTTCCTGACTCGGCTAAAAAGAGAAAGATGGAGTTTCATGATGATCATAGAGGAAAGAAAGTTCAATTTCCCTCATGTAAATCATGTGGGAAGAGGCATCAGGGATATTGTTTCAAAGGAACTAGAAGATGATTTGGGTGTGGAAAAGAAGGACACAAAGCCAGTAAGTGAAAAGGAAAAGGTTCAGTTAACACCATGGATGAGGATAATGGTATTGCTACGACGTCAACAATGGTTAAATGTTTTAAATGTGGAATGTACAGGAATTATGCAAACCAATTCCCTAAGGGAAAGTCTCATGAAGAGAGTCAGTATGGTCGTATGGGTTGTATTTATGTTGATGATGATAAAGAGACTACAAATGATATGTTAGATGAAAGAATTTTTGAAGCTCGGTCAATGGTTTAATAAGGTAGTAGAATGATTACATGTTTATCAAGTGTAATGTTGTATAAGTAATCTCATGGTACTATGGAATAAAGAGACATCTAAGGATTGTTACACTGTTGTCTTTCCATATGGTTTGAAAGTATATGATGAATGGTACTAGTGACCATGAAAGGTTATGAAGATATTTTTGGAAAGTAAATGATATGCACGTAATGAAGGGATAAGGAGAAAATTAAATTGTTGATAGTATTCATGATCTCATGACTGATATAAGGATAAGGTTATATCATGATTTGAGTATATAGAATTTTTGGATTTTGGTATGTGGAAAGAGTTAAATTTTGAAAGCATTCATGTTTTCACTAAGATTCAATGGGTATTCATTTTTCAAGAGAATACATGATTAATTCATTTGAATGTTTGGTATGTGACCAACAATACATATCTTATGATATATGAGGATCAATGATGGAATTAACCTGCTTGTTATATGAAATCTCTGGTAATCGTTTTCACTATAATATGAGAGTGGAATGCAGTATTATTGATAAGCCTAAAGATTGGAATGGATTATGTTAGACATAAGTTAGTATTATTTACGGATAGAAGTTTTTTTTGATATTATTTATGGGACTTTATAGTAATTTAGTATTAGAAAAAGGACAACCTGCAGGACGGGCGACAACCCATCGCGTCGGACAAGGCTATGGGAATCGAACCCACAACCGAAGTGCGACTGGCCTTTATTTCCTACCACTGGCCTACAGGAAGTCCCTATTTAGTAAAAACTAGTTTTATTATATAAAGCAGTATGATATATGAAGTATAAGTCAATTTTCGGAACCATATATGATTAATCTCACTATAGATGGACTTATGTATTTTTGATAACTTTTATAACCTTTTGTTTGAGACAGATGGAATGACCCATCATTCTATCACATGATCTGCTAACACTTCACTAATGACAAATTCAACTTCAATTCTTTAAGAGATGAAGTCGAAATTGTCCAAAGAATGAACAACGGTGAGAATGTACCAAAATCACGAAAGTATTTCTTCTAATTCCAATTTCATCAACTTTAGGGAAATGATCTTGAAAACCAAAAATGTTGTCCTAGTTTCCTTATATCCGATGAATTAGATGGTAACTTAGATCATCACAAATCTATGGATTTGTGATTGATGGATTTTTCATAGCCATGTTCTCTACCACTCTCCATCAGAAACTGATGGTCAGATTTCTCCTCCATATCCATATTTTCACATATGTTCTCCTATGTGGAAACCCAGTGTTGAGTTATTTGGGTATCCATTCCGTTTCTGACATTCCTTTTTTAAATGAAGTTTTAGTATTTCTTTTTACGATGTAGGATTCTATTAAAAAAACTTTCGAGTAGTTAACCATTTATAACCCCAACGAATTTCGAGGGCGAAATTCATTTTAAGGGGGGTAGAATGTAACACCCCGAGATTTTATGAAAAATATTCTTTTTAATTTTATTAATATCTTGTGTTGTACTCTACACCAAAAGGATCTTGCACGACACTCAACCGTGACTTGGCTTGCATTACACGCAATCGCGACCTTCCTCGACAGCGTGTGTTGTACGCAATACTGGGTGTTACTAACAACAATATATTATTACAATATTGTTATGAAATATCCGTTATGAATAGTATTAACTAAATTTTGAATTTTATAACATTATTATTCATCTTACAAATTTTCTAGAACATGGTATAAGAACAAAATAAAATTTTCGGGTAAAATATGTATTTTTCAAAAAATGCAGTTTTGCCGCCTTTTGATGGTGCACTAACTTTAAATCTAGTTTTTGACATGTTTATGAGTTAAATTTTAAAAAATAAATTTATTATTTGGAATCAGGATATAAAATTTTACCTTGGATAAAGTTTTCATATTATTCGGATAACTTTCATATTTTAATGAATAGTAAAAACACGCTATATTTTAATTAAAAACAACTTTTTTCATCGTAATAACTTATGTGGTAAAATTATAATATTGAATGGTTTTAAAGTATAAATAGAATATATTTTTACCATTTAATATAATGTATGTCATTATCATTTATTTTACCTTGAATTCGTAGGTTAAATCAATTCAATCTTTTGCAATGTTTTAAACAAAAAACTGTTTTCTTTCGGCAACGAGATTAATTTTAATTTAATTTCTGCAACTTTTGAGTATTGAATTTGGAAAAATGGATTCTATATTTGGGATCAGTAGGTCAAAATTATGTTAATAAGCTACTTTTTATTTTTGGGCTTTATGAATAGTAACTACGGTAAAGTTTATTTACCATAGTTGAAGGTAAATCGGGTAATTAAGTGTAAATATAAGATTATAAAATTAACCTAACACCTGAAAAATCCTATTGGATGACTAAAACTCGACCCATATCACCTAAGGGTCGGATTATAATCATTTAATGGACTTTTTTCCATGAAAATAAATTAATTATTATTAAAACCAAAGAAAGTGACAACATGTCACTCTCTTAAATCTTATAAGTATATTAATTTTAATTTAGTGATAATCTTCATGAAACATCAAACATGTATAGTATCCAGAAATCTAATGAAATTATATACTTCATATAAATTTATTTATAATTTTTATGTATTAAATAATTATAATTAATTTTGACACAATAGGGATGCAGAAATTATTTATTTAGTGAAGAATCAATAATATTGTTTTTATTGAAATATTAATACAAATCAAAAGGCACAAAAATCTGAAAAAAAAACTTATTATTAGTGTATATATAAATCCTAATCATCCATTGGCCGAATTTGTGATCATTTGGATCTTTATTAAGATGATTATGACACTTATATTATTTTATTTTAAATGATGCCAAAGTTTTCACCTTCATAATTTAATAAATATAACAATTTAAATATTGTGATTTAAGATGATAAATTCGATTAAAGTTATTATTGTGAAAGTTAATATATTTATCTTCATCATAGGATTTTATTTTTAATTTTTATCCAACAAATAAGTATATTAAATAATTATACAAAAAATGATGTAGTAATTATTTTATTAATAGATAAACCAAATAAATGGTTTTAAAAATAATAAATTAAATATTATATGAACTATTTAATGTGTTCCACTAATGTTTTAGATACTTATGACCTTTTATGAATCTCTTAAAGATTATAGTTCGAACATATATTCCGTATATATTTTATTTAAATTCAAATAAATGAATAGTGTCAAAATTGACAATATTGTTATTTTATAAAAATAATATATTATAAAATTGTTTAAAAATCACAAAAATATTTAAAAATTATAAATTTACATTTATATGATAGAAAATGTTATAATGTATCCAATTATGGACAATTCACAACAAATAAGTAATTATTTGTTATAATTTAAAATTTAGAATGTTATTACCACAAATAAAATTAAATTGATTAAATAATGATAAATCAAGTTGATAATGTTTAAAGTAAATTCCTAACATGTCTAAATTTGATTGGTAGATGATATTACAACCCTATCGCATCTAACCTTCGGATATGAGTCATTTTTGAGGTTTTAATGTGGGGTTAGATTTATTATAAATTATTATTTTTAAGAATTCTAAAGGTGCCTCTCTCCTCCCTTATAAAACGGCACCTCATCCCTCTCTTCCTCACACCACTTTGAGCCTTAAATCTCAGCCAAAACCTGCCAAATTCTCTTCTCCACTTCCCCAGAAACATCCTAGAGGTCCTGGTCTTCTTCAAATACCAATTTTAGTTCCCTAAGAGGAGGTCTCAAAGAGGTGCTTCAAAGAAAAGGTAATGTCCATTACCGATTCTTTCAACTTTATTTCTTCTTCCACTTCTTCTTTTTTAGTTGTTTCATTATGAGGTAATAACATCAGTATCAATAACATACTGATATGTTATTATAAGTATGAAACAACCATATTTCACCATCTATCCATCCAACGGAAAACAAAATCACCGCATGTGCGTACGTACGGAATACCGTCTCCACGTCGTGGTGTAATCTATTTTCCACCACCACCTAACTTGGATGGCTATAAGGGTGAAATTAATGAATATATATGATTATTTTAATGTTATATTTATTCTGTAATATTATACATACAATTTAATATAATTCCATGATCTTGGGAATGATATCATCGCTCGTGCGTACGTAGGACTACCGTCTCCACGACGCGATGAGATTCACCCTCCATGTTAACCATTCATGAATGATTATAAAGTATATATAATGAATAATAATGAAATAAATGACATAATAATGATACTGTATTTATTTATGTATATATATGTATGTCATTTACTTAATTACATTCAATTCAAAAGGGAAACGAAAACAACGTTCATGCGTACGTACGACCTACCGTCTCCATGAACAGTGTATTTCATTCCTTTTATCGATCTATAATATATATGTATATGCTGAATATATATTATATATAAATCATGATTTACATTCTTTAATTATGTAAATCAGGTTATAAGTAATAATATCAAGAACGACAAGTCGAAACACATACGATAAATGAAATGATTTATCCAAAACGCTGCATTAACATGGAATTTACAAAAGAACGGGTAATATAATGTCATAAGTGAAACATATATGATATCATAACAATGAATATGATTTTGTAATAAGTCAATGAAAATATTTAAATCATTATACAGGAGGTTCAGATACATACGAAGCATATCGGACCTAAGGTAAGGGATAATTTTTCAAATCTCATTTTTATCCGAGATTGCTTATTTGTAAGTATTTACTAGGGTTATTGCTATCTTCCATGTCTGTGTTTAAAAAAAGTGTATTCATGTATGTTTAATTTCCTTTTTATCCATTTTGACTTTTACCCCTTGGTATGGAAGAAATCTTTCTTTTATTTACCCTATAAGGTACTTTTTTGACTTTTCCGACAAACGTACGAGAATAATGTTTTTTAATGTATACGGCATGAATGGATTTTTACAGATTTATAAAGCCTTATTTTCGTGAATCTTATTCCAAAAGAATTCATGAATATTTTCAAGAAAATCCTTTTCTTTTAAAATTTCATAACATTTTGTGAAAAGAAAATGATTTTGAAGAATGAAGGATATTTTCCTCAAGAATTCATTTCAAGTGTTTTATCAAAACCATTATTCATCTAAGATGAAGTTATTTCATATGTGTATGTTTCAAGTATAATGTCTATATTATTTACATGGTTTCACATTCCTTATTATGAAATAATATCCATTTCTTTTTTTGGATTATGTAATGATGGAATGATGTTTATGAAACCCATTTTATTTATTGGGTTATTATGAATGACGTATATTTATTTTGTGGAATAAGTAAGAATGATTTCATTATGAGATGGGTGGGACCGATATCTCCCTCTAATGCATTAGGTAATGATTTTATATCTCATTAGATATACATGTCTGGAATGGTAAGTTAATCTGGTTCAGTGTTACAGGACTGAAACGGGGAGTGAACTCGATTCAGAATGGGACTTTGTCCACTAATATGGTCTTGGCAGCAATGCCTTGGCTACTATGGAAATCATTAAATGTGCTTAATGGATGCAACAATTACATGTTTTATTCCAATGCTATTTTATCATGGTTTATGTTCCATTATGATCTCTTCCTTATGTACTTCCATGTTTTATGTCGTTGCTCAAGATTTTGATGTTTAAACATTATGTTCATGTTTTTAATTTCAAAAGTATATGGTATGTTTTATTTTATCCATGCTTACCCTTACTGAGCATTTGATCTCACCCTTTTTAGGTTTTATTTTCCCCCAGGATCAAAAGAAAGGTTTTAGGTAAGGAAACAAAAAGTGGATGATCTTTATGGGAGATGTTGAAGATCTTTCACCACGATTAGAAGATTACGTTCCAAGTTTCCAAAGACACTAAACTATTAAGGTCCTTGTGTTTCTATTTTTGTTATGTATTAAGTATTCTGAAAAAGTAATGTATTTTCCATGTACGTCAAGCTTCTGGTCTCTACATGTATAGTAGTTGTTCATTCAATAATATATAACTATTTTATTCTTTGGTTCAAAAAAATCATTCCATATATAACAAGTTCATCAGAACAATTCAAACACAGCTGCAAATCATGGAATTATAAGTTTTAATGAAAATATATCATAGGAAAATAATTGAATCCAATGTATAAAAATCCTACTATATAAAAATAATTATTATAAAATTCTCAAGAAACCATATGATTCTCCATTTATAAGTATTTAATTCTATTATGGTTATAGATTGAATTTTATTAAATATTTCTAGCATAAATTTCAGATAGAATGAAATCACACTCTATATTTTCAATATCCCTCTATTTATATACAAGTGTAAGGAGGAGGACTAATATTCATTATCACAAAAATCTCAAGAAATGATATCATTTCCTTATGATAATGAAATCATATTCCAAATGATTGATATTAATTAAATCATCATCCTTTAATACATCCACACTTTAGGGGAATATATTTATGTATTTTTAGAATAATTGTTTGGTCTTCCTCTTATATGAGAGGTTTAGTTTTCAATCCATCTTATGCATAGATATTTTACAATATCCATGTCTCCATATATAAAGGATTCTAATCAATTTTAGTACATGAATAAGGAACTACAAGATAATTTGGATAAATGGTTTATATGGCCTATTGCTTCACTTTGGGATGCCTTAGTCCTCTTTTGGAAGAAGGATTCTAGTTTCATGTGCCACATCATTGATTATTGTGATCTCAACAAGATCACTTTAATGAAAATGTTTCATATGTTAAAGATAGATTAGTTTATCATTTAAATAAATTAATCCCATGTTTGGTCATATATATATATATATATATATATTATTGGGATATTATAATTTAAAAGTGAAAAGTGATGGAATCCCTGATATTTTTTTGTATAAGGTATGATAACTATGAGTTCGTAGTAAATCCCTTTGGACTCACCAATTCAACAAGAATATATTGGGATTTTGTTAATAGAGTTATTATGGATTACTTTGTAACATTTCTGGTAGCCTTTATATATGATATTCTTATTTACTCTAAATGTAAAGAGGAACGTGGGGTTTTATTTAATACTTTATTAAAGACCTAGTAGAGGGAAAATATGTATGAAAATTACAGTAAATTACGGTTCTATTTTCCAAAATTGACATTATAGGAGAATTTTCTTACCGGCAAAGGGATAACTATCGACCCCTCAAAAGTAGAGGAAAGTGAAGGATGTCCGTGAATTATATTAATGAAGGATATCCATAGTTTTCTTGGAATAGCTATGCATTATCAAAAATTTATTCAGAATATCTTTGGAATTTCAATAAACCCATCCTTTCTAAATAAGATGCAATCCATTATTGTTGGGAATGATGAATATGAGAAAGTATTTAAAGAGTTAAAGAAGATGATAGTCATTACACATCTTCTCACAATAGTTACCAATGGGGAAGTATTTGTGCTCTATAATGTTGCATCTAAAAGGGTTTTGGTTATTTATTAATAAAAAATTATAGTGTGATATTTTCTGAATCCTGCTAACCAATGGTCTTGAAGCGAAACTTCCAAACATGTGAACTGGAATTAGATGTAGTGATCTCCATGTTTATGATTTGATTTCATTATATATACTAAGAGATGTGATATATATATACTAAAAATAGAATCCAAAAATATTTAGTCACACAAAAGGATCATAATATGAACTAATGGAGGTCCTCATATATGATGACGGATTATGATTGTTTTTTCTATTAGCATCCTATGAAAGAAAACAATGTGGAAAATACTCTAAGTAGAAATGATCCAACAACTCTATCCAGGTTTGTGATTGCATGGGATCCAACCATCATTGACATATAAAGGATGGATATGGAAATAATAACATATTTTTAATCCTAACATACACAAATGAATTCTCAAACATCTATTATTGAAAGGATGAAATACTCTAAAAATATGATGAGACATATCTTGATGATTTCTAGTCTACCATGTCAATGTTTAACGATTTAATTCTAGGGTTATGATTAAAATATTTTCATAAAATTATAGAAATAAGGGAAAAATTAACCATATACTTCGTCATTATACTCCCCAGGACACTTAATGTCAATAATGTCCTATGGGTGGTAATTGATTTACTTATAAAGTCAGTGCATTTAATTTATATCAGGGACAATTTCTCCATGACCATATTTTTATGTTATACATATGTTACATGTTAAGAATTAATCACATGTGACTCTCTAATATATATTATAAATATTCAATGTTTTCATCATGGTTTTTGAGAATCCTTCCCCAATAATTGTATACAAAACGAAGAATTAGAACCTCATATCACCCATAGTATAATGGTCAGTTTAAAGTGACCATTCAAACTCTAGAAGAAATATTGAGATAATGTTCAATTTATTTCAATGTATGTTGGGATCAACACATTATAATAATTGATTTCTCATATAACATCATTTTCTATTCTTGTATTCAAAATGTCCCTTGGGAGGATCTATTAGGAAGATATTTCATAATCCATCATGTTGAGTTTAATTTAGATATTAGAAGATTTTGGGACATGATAGTTTCTATGATATGATATAAATCATCCAAACTATTAAACATTATAAGAAATGTGAAAAAAAAATCTATAGAAAATATATGAATCCAATCAATGATTTGATATAGAGTTTGAGGTTTGAGAGAAATTGTTTCTTTATATATTGTTGTGGAAGAAATTAATGAGTTTTGGGAAGAAGTATAAACACAGTCCATGAGAAACCAGAACCGTCAAGATCCTTGATTTCATTGGAGTATTTTTGTATCGACTAGCACTCCCACCATCCATATCACAAGTACATTATGGGTTCCAGTATCCCTCTTGAGGAAGTATATACCAGATCCATCAAGTGTAATCAATAAATAGGCGATACAATTAGTGAATGATATTTCATATGTGTCGAATCTGGTGAATATATTAGAACACATAGAAAATGTTTTTTTGAAACAAGACATGTCTCATGTTCAATGTTTTATGGTTGAATCACATTTTTGGGGCTGTGATATAGGAACTAGAAGAGGTGATGAAAGAGTAATACCATATTATATTTTAGTGTATGAAATGGATCATTCATGTGTTCAATTTATAAAGGGGAAATAATATAATGAAAATAAATTTCATAATGGAAATTACCTTTCTGATTGGATTAAATTCCATATTATGTAATTTGGTTGTAGAAAAATCTTTCACTTATTATGTAGTATCATATTGGATTTAAATGTCCACTAAAAATCATGACCATTGATAATATATCAATTCAATATTTTTCATATGATAGGTATATATTAATGGATCTGATAAATACAATTTACATAAAAAAATGAATAAATGGCCACAGCCAGTGGGGTCATACCCTATGAAACACATTTATCTTATATTCTATGGGTCATGGAATCCCTGGGACATTACTTTGACCAATCTCAATTAGGGTTTCAATAACTAATGCATTAGTGAAACTATTTGTGGGGAATGTTCAAGAACATCAATATCATGGACAAAATTATGATAACAAAACCATCCCATGAAAAATACATCATTACACATCATAACCTTAGATCCTTCACTAGTGTAATATGAGGTTACTAAGACACAATATATTTTACTTGAATACATGATAGTATTACTAGATGTTATTCTATTTTAATTCTACATTTTGTAAAATTATATCTATTACTTCAAAACGTGTTATAAAAAGGAATAAATCTCCAATGATAAGAAAAAATAACTATTATTTCGTCCATTTGCAATCAAATTTTTTTTTCTCTCATACATTCATTAAGTATTTAGTTTTATGCCATTATTACACCATACAGATAACGTACCATATGCTAGAAAGTCAATGATCTTCTACAATATTTACACATTCGATGTAAAAGTATGATTTTTTACTGTATCAAATGTAGTTACACTATTTTTCATAATCAAATCAACTCATTAATTAGTGTCTTAAAATAAAAAACAATATTCTTAAATTATATGTCCTTGAAATTAATAATGATAATAATTTTATGGTTCCCTCATCAGTATGAAAGGAGGTAAGTTGGAAAAATTAATAAACATAGGCTTACCAGAATATTGAATGACAAAATGACTTATTGGACAAACACATCAGTAGAGAGACTCAAGCGTATGTAAGGAGGATATGAAGAAGAAAAAGGATACATCTGATTCAATGACTAACCATCACATTGAATATTTAATATTTTACCGATGGATATAATTAATTTATATAATTTTATTAACATAGGTGTGTTGTGAGATAAATATAAATGATATAAATTTGGTATGATTGTAAAAGACATCAACCATTTCACTTCAAATTTGGAATTTCCTTATTGTTCATAATTATACCACAATTCTCCACATGTTTTAAAATAACCAAAAGGTTCATAATGACCATAATATATAATACAGTTATTTGAAAACACATGTATCATCTGATAACTAAAACAAAAATTATTTTCCAAACTATTACATTCATACAAACAAGAATGAAATATATTTATATCTAGAAATAATAATTTCTATAAATAATTTATTTAATCTATCAAACCATTTAATATTTAAAAATATTATTTAATAGCATTAAATTCTGTTATTTCATCAATTTTTCTAATCATAAATCTTGGATATAAGGCCTCTAAAGTAGATCTCAAAAAAATTGTAAAATTTATAAGTTTAATATTCATAAATTTTAATGTAATTTTTCTTAGTTTCATAAATATTTGGGAAACCATCATCATGTAATAAATTTCAAAATGACAGATCTATGACAAAAAAAATCATTTATATAATTATGTTCATCATATTGATAAAAAAATTTAATATTTATAAATACAAAAAAATGTAAATGAAGTCCAACACTGTAAAAAAAATTATTATCTTTAGAAAACATTTAATATGTAAACATTTAATTATTCTTTTAGACAAAGATTCTGGATTTGAAGATGTAAAAGAAATGAATGTTTCAACACACTCAATGTAGATATGATTTATACCAGATATATTATGAAAATTTTGATGATTTATCTAATCAATATCACATAATAGAAATTTTTCTCTACATTATGAGTCAAAAGAAATTTATAAAAACAATAAGAATAAAAATAAATATTACTCATAGTTTAAATTATTACAAAATTTTCATAATTATGAATTATTGTGCTTTTATTGTAATTTTAAGTATTTTATATTTCTCTATATTATAATAAATTTTTCAATGAATACTAATAAATAATTTTTCAAAAAAAATTAAATAATATTTTTGATATTTTTTTAATTAAAACAATGTTGCTAACCTTTTTTATAAGTATAGTTTTCTATATAAAAGTTATTTTGGTTAAATATTTTCTTAAATATTATTTTATCATTATATTTATAAAACACAAATTTTCTATTTATTTGATATGTTATATATATATATAACATGATTTATAAATCATATATATATACATCAATTATATTTTAAAATGTTTATTTAAACAAATATACATTTCAAATGTATATGTACACACATACAATTATATATATTTAAAACCATACATGTTTTTTTAAAAACACAAACATATATATATTCATATGTTAATATATATCTATGTGTGTGTGTTAAATGATTTATTAATCCAATAAATATACATAAAATATGATTTTACATGTTGTTTTTACAGAAATACATGTCAAATATCGGTATACATACATATATATATATATATATATATGTATCTATATATAACGGACCAATTTTTTTAAATGGTTATCTATGTATATTAATATGTTAATATATATATATAATTATATATATCATATTTTCTTAATATAATATAAATACTTAAAATATATTTTTACATGTTTATTAATCGATTTTATATATCAATTCAATTCAAACATACACACACACACACACACACATATATATATGATCATTCATGTTTTTTAAACGTATATATTTATACATTAAAATTTTAATATATATATATATATATATATCTGATTTTTTGATCAAATATATGTGTATAAAATATCTATTTACATCTTTTTGTTAAAGTATTCTTATAAAATCTACATATACATACACACTCGCATAGATATTTACATATATATATATATTAAAAAACATTCACATTTATATGTGTATATTCACATGTTAATTTTTATATATATATAAGTATATATTACATGATTTCATATTGAATATATATATATATATACATAAAATAAATTTTTAGAAGTTTTTATAAAAATATACATATCAAAACTACACACACACACACACACACAAGGATATATATCAATGACCTTAGACATTTTACCTAAACGATTATATTTTTATATTCACATGTTAATATACATATGTATATATATATATCCAAATTTATAAAAACTATATAATATTTTTTTTAATATACGAAAGCCAAAAATAATATAATAACCACATATTGTTTAACATAATGAAAACAACCTAGGAATTATCAAAATTCATTAAAACATATACAAGTATATGTGTAAAATAAAATTAACATTTAAATAGAGATTTTGTAAAATCTATTAACATTATTATGCCAATGAGCATGTACCCTTGTGGTAATGGCTCCTGCTTGGCATCTAAGAGACCAGAGTTCAAAACCGGGTGGAGGTGAATTTTCATGGTACTGTAGCAGTCACTGTAACAGTACTATAGCAGTTACTGTTCGGTACTGTGCAGCCGAAACTATTCACCTGATTTGGGCCTTTGGGCCACCGGTTTGGGCCTACGGGTCTCCATGGCCTTCTGGTCATCAAAGGCCTTCGGGCCACTGGGCCTTCGGGTCACGTAGACCATGGAGTAGCCCAGTTTACATAGAACATGCCCCAGAAGAAGATCAGAGCAACAGGAGTAGCAGCCACCAGATGTCGGGCTAAACGGATTGGATGAATGAGAGGTTATGACAGCTGCCATCGGGACCAGACACCATACAGCTTTGTACGGGGTAATGCTAGCGAATCAGCAATGCAAGGTGTGGAGCTAAAGAGATCAATGATGCAAGACTCTGGTGAGGGGTAGTTCTAGTGGGCTGGGCCTACGGGTCATATAATGGGCATGGTATGCCTCTAGGCCTTCGGGTCATGTTTTGCGGGTCATGTCGTGCCATGTGCCTTGGGCCTACGGGTCATGTATGGGTTCCCATTCAACCCTTAAAAGTGAGATTATCTATAATAAAATAAAAAAGAAGGCCTTCGGGCCATTCGGGATATTAAAATTATTATAAATATCAAACAACCCAATATATAATATCTAGAATAATAATATTTCAAACCAGATTATAAAATAAAGTTGTTTCAGTAACCATAAATTAAAAATTGAGAAATCTATTAAATAAAAAGGTTAATAATTTGTGAAAATATGTCAAATCAGCTAGAATTAACTTGTATAAAGTCTATGGAAACCCAAATTGGTATTAATAAGAATTTAGTGATGCTAAATAATATATAAATTATATTAATTAGGTAATTTTTATATCCTAATAATTTAAAAACTAATTTCAGAACAATTGAATGGCAGTTTAGAATTAAATGAATGGGGAAATAAGTGGAGTTTTTACATGTGCGATTAAAACCAAAATATATAAAAATTAAGTCTTGACAATTTATTTTTTTGGAATATTGGTATATCAATTTCATGACGGGAATCAGTGGGAAAATGAATATTGGGGTTGGGGGAGGATAAATGATATCATGTGATTTTGATTATTATTTAGTTGTGGCTGGTTAAGAGTGCCATATTTTATTTTATTTGTGAATGGAATTATCCAACAATCATTCTCAATATGTAATGAAGTTCATTATCAAATTCCTTTATACCTTTTATATTTGTAAAATATATAACTGTTCATAAATATTATCCATTGTAAATAATTCCTCCCATAAAATGGTGCACATGCATGCTAAAGGTATTTTGGAAGGGTTAAATAATCCAATGAAAAAAATAATAAACACTTTTTTATGATATGAATATGTTCATTAACAAAAAAGTGTGTTAATAAGTCTATTTTCTATTAATCTCTCTTTATTACTAATAACCATTCATAATTACACAATTTTCAATAGTGATACAATAATGATCTCCCACAAGATCGACCAAAAATATAGGATTGAATGAAATAAAAAGTATATGGATATTTTTTTCCTAATGATCTATACCACATTCCCAAATACCCATTCATATCTTTCCTATCTGAATAAATGAGAATCAATCCTCATCCCAATTTTGGTCTACAATAATGTAAACTTGCCCGCAAGTACCATATTCTAATTACAGCCAAAGAAGCATGTGAGTACAAAAATCTGTACATTTCCTACAAATAATTCCCTTATATTACCTTTAAATATAGGTTATATGTGTTTGTACTAATCAACTAATAAATAATAGTATTAAAACTACTAAAAATAAAAGAAAAAAATACTGGTATGATAACCTGATAACTATGTTGTTATTTCCATAAATACTTTGAATCATGTTGGAAATGCCTATATGCATCTTAGATAACCATATAGGGATAAAAACCTAGCCCTAATTTCCCCCATACTCTCCTTTACTACATTTAGTAGGATTATACATATTAAATGGATATAAAATAAATTTTTCATTGAGATGGATACATACCACTTAGGCCATATTTAACTAGTTGACCGTTAATGAGGTCTCATCCTTACTCTAATATGATATCAGGTAATTATGTAACATTATACAAGAAACCATTACATTTTAACTTTGGTAAATTCCTAATGGGGGTGAACCTAATGTGATATTTTAGGAAAAATCGTCATATATGACATAATAACTTCATATCATTCACTAAATGGATAAACTTCCCATTCCTAGATTAGTCCATCTAGTGTAGTAATGGTGCGTCAACCTAATAATTAGGCATATCCCAAGCATCAGTCAAGTAAATCATCATAAACCATAGTGGATTTAATAATAATATATTTCATGATAGAAAAGAAGAAAATTCGGAACCTATAGAATCACTTATATCCTAGTGATCTAGATAAAATGTGTGACAACAGCTAAGATAGGTTCTAAGACGAACTCAAAAACATCCCCAGTTACCATTATAGGATATGGAATTACAGTGAAATAAAGACATCTTTTAATAAGAAATTCAATCAATAAGGCTTGTAATTTAGATCCCAAGATGTTCAACTAAGCATTTATATCAATAAATATGAACATGTCATGGTAATTGGATCAGTTATGGGATGTATTAATAGCATTCATAGAGTCATAAATAGTAACAAGGTGAATTAGTGAATAAGATAGTCAGGTGGGACACACACATAAAAAAATCCCTAATTTTGTAGCCACTTTGGAACACCACTATCTCTACCATTTTCCATTACAAGCATTAATAATGTTCAATCAAACACAATGGAACCCACTAGGGCCCCCAAGTTTGAATAAATGGAGAGTTATTCCTTAAAAAAATCCATCATATCAACACACAATAAGAGGCATCACTATGGGGATCCTTGGAAATTATACATAGAAATAGGAATCTATCATAAGATACCCTTTGTGAAATATTCAGTATTGGGCTATAAAATAACCCAAGGATGGTTTAACAAACCACCTAACTCATAATAATCATACCATTTTTCATGGGTTGGTAGTAGCTTCCAAGGCCCATCCAATCTTATTATATAGATGTGTGATCATGTATCGAAGTCAAAAAAAACATAAATTCAATTAATCAAAATAATATTATTATTAATTAATTAGAATCAACTAATTACAAATAAATAATAAAATTAAAAAAGGCATAATTCCCAAAACCCCATTGACAGATCCCATCACACAAGAACCATGACCAAACACTCTCTGACAACCCAAGACATATCCTCAACTATAAACCGACCTTAATACCTAAGAAAAATCATTAATAAAATCCTCAAAAAGATTTAATTTAATATTGAATGATATGTAAATAATGATTATGGTGGCATAAATCAATGAAACAACACATGATATAGCTTTTATGGACAATTCAGTTACTCTCTTTTTAAGAGGACAAAAACTCCCATTACTAGTATCCAATTCCACATTTCACTAGTGGAATCCAAAATAAAAAACATTAGCATAGAAAATTTAAAGTAGAGTATGAATTTTATATTCAAAATAGATATAAATGGATAAAAATACATATAATTAATCACTAAAGAATAACCTAAAAACCCACAAAGAATACCCTGTTCATTTGATTATATATTAATTCCTGTGGTGGAATTTCAAAATACCTTTGATTATGTGTTTTATGGTATATAAACACATATCCCAAAAAAAATTCACTAATTGTGTATCTCTACTATCTGGGGCACACACACCATTCCTAGATACAACACACAATTTTATAGACTGTGTGCCAACTAAGCGGCAGATATGAAATATATTGTAGTGGTTTGAATAGATTGTTATACCACCCTAATGGTTTTCCAAAAAACACTTATGCCATTATAAAATGTTTTGTAGGTCTAGGTTATAATGTTGGCATTACCTATGCGCTAAATATGCACCCTTGGATGCATTTTTTTAAAACAACAATTTTCAGGCCTGAAAACTCAGGATCCTCATGAGGCCTCTAAGCTAAATTTTGAGCAGAATAATATGTTTAAAAGTCACCTTTTTTCATTACAATCTAATTAATTAAATATCAAAGATTCAATAAAAATGGCATCATCCTATAATGGAAAATTCAAGTTCCTTCTCAAATCTCCAACTCTTATAAACATGGGATCATTGTAAGTAACCTACCTAGGTCAACCTGACCTACCACCTAAGCTGGAAAAACACATGTCCTAAAGGTAATTATATATCCCAATGGGATAACAATGAGACCCAGTTATAATAAATAACCTATTAGAAGCATTCTTACCCATTATAAACGGGCATGTCCCATCCATAAAAAGGGATACCCAAACCAATATCCTCAGTACCAATTGAAATAAATATAATATTTAGAATAAAATAAGAAATAAAAATATGATACAATAAGTAAAAACATACATATTATACACCACATTTAATGAAATGACATATATAAGGATTCTATTTTCCAATTTGCAAAACACAATATATGGGTAAAGGCCAAACATGGCCTAAACATACATCCCAAATTATTAACTAAAAATAAGTCTACATGATCCAACCTGGTGAGACCATGTATCCTCAATAAAAATAAGGTATTGTGTTAACCAAAAAGAGATATTAATTCAATTAGTTCCCTTATTCTTACCTATTTCCTTAAAAAGAAAGTTTACATACCCCCAAAGTCATATTTAGGGTGTGACACACAAATCCATAATGATACCACCATGAATATATTTAAAGATTTTAAACCATAAAAAGAACAATAAACTCGTTTTAAAATACATTTGAACAAATAAATAACTTTTCAAACGTTATTCATAAAAAATATTTAAATCCTTTTAACATTTCTTTTAAAATGACATGATTTCCAAAAACAAATACTAACATAGCTCAAAAAGGAATCAAATTCATAAGTTAAAACAGGATCCATATAACCAACAAGGCATGTCAAAGGTAATGATAATAATGATCATCATATAACCATATTAATTGAAATGGGAATAACACAAGGATTCACAAGAAACATGGAATTATTAAACTTCGTGAATGGTAATAGATCAACCTAGTATGATTACAGTGTACCAAGGGCTATAACCACGAGTTTCTAATTTTAGTGGGGCAAAAATAGAGTTTTATATGAAGCTAGAAAAGTTTAATCACTTATGATATTCATCATCCAAATATTTTAGATCTCTCAGGTCCTCATAGTCAAACAAATGAAATCTCACATTTTCTCGCTACTAAAGTCTATCATTGTCTATTGGAAAAAAAATTAATCTCTATCAATCTATCCACCAATGGACTTAATAGTCAATTGGGAAACCCTGAAACACAACTTTGGTATAACATTATCCCAAATAATTATAATTAATAACTTATCATAAATTACACACATAAAAATACTATCACAATTATAATTGATAAAAAATATTTCCATTTTACTAAATCACATTCCTATAACCCACATCCCTTTCTAAAATTATTTTTAAATAAATTTGTAAAAATTAAATACATTTGATCCTTTTTATAAAACATTTGGAGTTTATTCATGCCACCTCCATTTGGAAAACTCACTTAAAAAACCAATTTACAATCCAAACCATTAAACACATCAAACATAGCATAAACATCAACCATAATTTATTTACATAGAAAATAAAAAAATACATTAACTAACGGTGATTCAAATTATATATATAATCCATGAAAGATTCACTAAAATAGAGACAGCTTCTAATGAAATTGTTCCAAACTCATCAGATTCGATGATAGCAACATAAAATAGGTAGGAGAAAGCCTCACACAACTAACACTTAAGAAAACTAACCAAAAACCACCCATAAAAACCACAATATCATCCAACACCCTATATGGGGTTTCCAAAATCCATAGAAATATAGTAACATTAATTTTTAAGTGATAAGGATGAATAATAATCGAATAAATGGAATTACCTCAAGACAAACAACATTGAATCGAAGGATATTTCTACAAAAAAAGTATAACATATAAGATTCAATGCCAAGGATGATGGTTGGATCATTATTGGGTCAAGAAATGAATATAATGAATAATTACTTGTAAAAAATTCCTCAAGGTGTCCCCTCGGTATGTTTTGGGTGTTGTTGTGTTTGTTGACAAAGCCAGATGACCGCAAACAAGTACGATTGGTGTTTGCTGAAGACATATTTTTAAGGTGGAACCGTTTCCTACAGTTTTCCGAATTTTTGGGCATCAAAATAAGGAATTTGTGTGATGAATGGTGAATAAAGTTGTAAAATTAAGAGAAATGAGGATCCCGAGACATGGATCGCATACCATGTCAGGGGAGATTATGAGATCATGTACCAGGAAGCAGGAATGGTATGCAGGTTCAGTTTTTGAAACCGAAAATGGTTCGCCGTAGAAGGTGGTGCGGTATGTGGATGTATTGTCACCGACAGAGGAGATTGGCCTCATCGGAACAAAGACAATATGTGGACCATGTATGAAAAATTGTTCGCTGGTGGCTTCCATTTTTTGGAAGTATAAGGATTAGTTCGCAGTGAAGGATGGATTGATGTTTTGAAAAATCGTGGGTTAGTATATTTTTTGGGTATCTTTTCGAATATAAGAATTGTTAATCCCAATGGTTACTATGATGATGAAATACGATTAGAGAACATCTTTTTGATCTAGGATTTCTGCAGTGACTGAAGGACGTTCACGAAGGGAGGTTTGCGAAGGCTGGAGTGGTTCACATGGAAGAGATTTCTCCAATCATTTTTGTGGAGAATTGTAACCCACAATGGAGACGGTATGCAGAAAAAAGAATTCATGGTATGCAGAAGAATATGGTGTAGTACGCGATAACGGTTTTTGAATGCATTCCACGATTACCGAACCATTTGTGGACATAGGGTGATTTGTAGAGGAGGTTCATAGAATAGGTATGTGATAGCAATGGCATAGGTAGTCTATATATGAAAGGAGGTTCGCCGTAGCGGAGACAGTACATAGAGGATGTGATCTGTCTACCAAACCCATTACTCAGAATGCATGAGAGGAATGTGATTTGTGATTTTCACAAGGAATCTTGAGAAATATTCAAATCAGTTTGCGAATGTATTTTCTGGTACCTAGTAGTATCCGAGAACGTGGGTTCATCTATGGGTGAAAATGGAACTTCAAAATTGAATCTACCTACATTTTAGGATTCATGAATTCATGAAAATGGAGGGACCTACATGTCTATAAACTGTGTTTGACCTACATGTCTATAAACGGTGTGTGCTTTCCTTTCCCAAGCAGTGAGTGTAGGAAGAGGAAAATTGAGACCCTTGCCACCGGTTGTGAGCCAGAGAAAATGGCATAGGGGATACCCTTGGGAATTTGTTGAGTATACCCTCAACTTTGTAAAGGCAGTGAGCCTAGGCATAGAAGATCTAGTAAAAACATTGTACTCATTATTGGTAGTGTGCATTAGTGAATTTGGTAAATCATCACATTTCCATTGTATTCCCCTTGAACAATTCCCCATGAGGGTAGAATAAGTAAAAATTGTTGTATCTGATGCATGATTTCATATTTGTTTATTAATTGTAATCAGAGGAAGAGATAATTGAGTTTTGTATAAAAAAAAGATCTGAACATGAGAAATTTTTAATCAGTCATACCCTAATTGACCCCCACCCCCTCAGGTTATTCGACCCAGTGGACCTAATAATAATGGATAAATATAAAAACATTAAACATAATTGAAATACATCATGGATTGGCCCCACATTTAAGAACAACATGTTCCTACAATGCAGAGCTACTTAATCCCAAAAAGGGGGATGTTTTATCTAGTTCCTTTCATGTTTTGAAAAACTATGCTCAAACCAAGAAAATTATCATTTTACCCACACCCACAAACCACATAGGTATCATAATACACTAAAAAAATCTATTATCCCACAATAAAAAATATCTATATCACTAAATAAATTAGCTTTCCCCTATAAAATGGAAAATCAAAAAATAAACAAATAGATATATAAAATCTAAAAAATAAAAAAAATAGTTTCCCATAGTGTCTCAAAAACACCCCATCATGACACATTATTCACCCTAGAAATTACATAGGAATCCTAAGGAAAACATTGCGGAATACTCTATCACAAAATCAACCCACTCTCATCTCTCATGGGTGTTTCCACCATACTACCTGAGACATTATTCTATGGGATATAATTACCAATGATAACATTATTTGGATAATCCAACAAATGAATAGGTTGTTCCAAAATGGTGGAATCTGTCTCAAAATTCATGAAATACTACACAAAATAATAATATGGGGTTGGATGGCATTTATTCAATTTTGAATCATTAAAGAAGTTATGGATCAAGGATAACTATGGTGGAAGCTTCAGTTGATGGGCTACCTTTCCAAGATGCTCCCCTACATGAAGTAGCTCAATATATTGTAGCTTCATCTTCCTCTACATTCCAATGTGATAGTGTCCCCAAGGAAAAAATCATGAATAATTACATCATTAAAAACCTGAATATATATTGATATAAGATTTTAACGAGAGTATGAACTTTAGAGAAATTATCCTATCTCAATCCTTCTATGAGTCATACATACTATATATATCAACTCATGTATGATACATGGTACCAATATAGAATTAACACGATAATAAGACCAACAATAATGTTATTGTAATGTCTTCCAATTTAATCCACAAATTGGGATATATTGATCAAGACTTGATAACTATTATTGTTGTAAAATATAGCTATTTATAGGTGACTTTACCATGAACATACAATGCCAAGAACACACACTCAAAACATATCCTAGAGAGTATAGATGACCCACTCATACTGAATATCCATCTATAGGTGATTCATGGTGGTCATCCTTTGGAGACCAAGATCTATAACAAACGGTCTCCCCATCAATTAGAGAGTTGATAATAATATTGAATAAAAGGATGGATACCTACCCTCTCCAAACTGGGTTGATGAGAGAAGGTGAAACCCACACACTTTCCAATTACACATTCTCTCCATACTCCTATGCATTTAGACAAATATCAATAAAAAGACTCGTATAACCCCACACATCTACTAATAGTAGTAAATCCTTCAGTGGAATTTTCCTTCTCAGTGTACTAATGACCACATTTCCTTCTAGAGGATATAATCAATATTGAAAACCAATGTATGAAGGTATTATTCCCATAATAACTTATTGTTGTCCAGAAACCAATTATTAAATATATAATTAATGATTTTATGTTCCTAGTAAACCATAAAACACCACCTGAAGAGATAATGTTTATATTCCTTAAACAAGTTCGTCATAGCTTCAAATTCTAGGTCATGAGTGGGATAATTTCATTTATTATTTCATAGATAACATGATCCATATGACCCTACATGGTTATCCCAGAATATCAAACATCTGAAACCCACTCTAAAAGCATAAAAATACATTTAATAGTCATTCCTAGGATAAATATGATTCAAAACTGGGACAGTTGTCAAATAATCCTTAAACCTCTTAAAAGAGTGTTGGCACTCCTCATCTCATTCAAAAATCACCTCTTTCCAGGTCAAATCTATAAATTCTTATTAAATGATCGATAATTCATGAAACAAATATATAATACCCATCCATACCCAAAATTCTCTTAAAGATGAACACATTATTATATAACACCTACGAAATGACTTTTTGACCCATCTTGTGATCCAGTGAAACCTATGTCATCGAAATAACATGTCATTGTTGTTTCACATTTTTAATTAAAAACTAACTTTTGGGTAGACAAGTAAATAGATAATTGTCCCTAAAATCTCCCATATAAACATTCTAAAATTAAAAATGATCCTACTATGTCTTGGAATATACCCATATTTTATAAAAAACATGAAGGAGTTAAAAAAGTGGTGGAAGATTCGGTTGATCAATTCCATAAATACTTTACTAGAATTGGTAAGGTAACAATGAATATCAAAATAAAAAAATTACAATAATGTATTAAAATGGTTGTATTCATGGAATCATCATCCTAGACCCTCAAGTGTTGGTGATTATATCTCACATTGATCATGGAAAATCAACAATATCCTCAGAGATGAACAAAGAGATCACACATTATATGTCATTGGTATTTATTAGTTATTATCACTTGATTTATATTATGTAAGTTTATGTATTTTTAAGTCATTTTGTGTTCCTTATTTTAATATTGAACTAGACAAACCCATGTTAACACTCTTTAATTGATAAATTTCTTTCCATGGAGATCCTATAGATAGACATTCAACTCTTTCATCTCTCGTGGATCCATCAAGTAATATCAAAAATAAATGAGACTCACTCCATGGTGAATATTAATAGAAAACTATACCTCTCACTAGGGTGGAAACCCCAAAAATCCCCCCCCCCCAAATTATCTTCGTACAGAGAGATAAACATATTATTTTCACCAATAATACTATTCTATGTAGCACCAAAAAAACCATTGAATCTAATATGTAGTCATTTATAAAAATGTAGTAACTATTTCCCCTAATATCTCTATACCCAATCACCATGAAAAATATGATTTTTCCCATTAGCTACTGCAAATTTGTCCCTACTAAAATTATAGAAATGTAACTCCTTAAGGACAATCATCCAATAAACATGTATGACAATGTTGAAAATGTCTAAATCTAAGATAATAAATCCTAAATGGCCAAAAAAATTTCAATCAAATCATACCACTCTAGGAAACTAAATCCCTTGCTGATCTTTCTAACAAAAAATGTTAGAAAATATTTTTTGAATAAAATAAAACCCTCTTACATCCCAAAAAGAGTTAAAAAAAATATGTGAAATGAAAATGGTATGTGACTTCATTAAAAAAAATTAAATGGAATAAAAATATCATAATTTTTGTAGTGGTCTATTAAGAATCCAAGTCATCTAGCATAACATTAGCTATATGAATACAAGAAAACTATTTCCTACCCTAATCTTTCTTCAACTATTTATAATCCCACACCACTAAGGGAGATATCATCTAACCTTGGTTGCATCAGACTTCACATGATAACCCTTAATAAATATAGATAATACACCACTCCAAAATGAAAAAAATTTAGAAAAATCAATAATGTTGTTCAGAATGTCTACATTGGTGGAACATCCTATGAGTATTTGGTTATATGGATCTCGTTTGACATTCTTTACCCCACTGTTAAAAAAACATAATAAAACCAATAAAGTCAACTACAGAAGTAACCAATGAATGTGGAACTCTCTTTTTTCTTAAAATATGAGTATCTTCTTATCTTTTTTCTAACTAGATAGAGAGTTTAGGGAACCACCCACTAAAGAAATTTCCATGTGACTAGTTTTTCCAATAAGTGTTTCCTCTTAAATTTACTATTTTTTATCCACCAGTGAGTTTTTTTGTAAATAGAGAAGAATAATCATTGAACTAATATCTCACCCAAAAATAATAATGATGTTTTGAGTCCTGAGGTTGTAGTTTGTGAGGAGATTTAGAGAATCCTGATTCAATTCAGTAAACTGAGTACCATACTCAATCAGTAAATTGTCTCTTTACCCCAACATCAAAGACTCATGGGTTTTATTATCTCTTAATGTCTCCTGGTATAATTATCTATTAAAGTAATATTTTAAGGGTGTCTCTGTTAGAACATATGCTACCTCAAAATCCACATTGATTCCAACCACATCCTATCGATTCTAATTACACATATGTAATGAGGACTACTTTGGATTTCATATGAGTCTATAAAAATTCAAAAAACATTTTTATCTAACCCATCCACTACTCAAGCTCATTTGGCCCATTATCACTTGGAAACACTAGTGGATTTTACCACATTCACTATTGAGGATGGCCCATTATTATTTTGTTCATTACCTCCCACCTAACTGAAGGATTAAATCATATGAGCCACTAAATCTGTTAGAGATGGGTCGAGGGGAGGGTTTTCATGAGTGGTATTCTACACACTACCGTCTCTATGGGTCGACGAATTACTTCAAGAAGGAATTTTCTACATGTCTTAAGACATAATACAAATCAATACACAATTAAAGCTCAATCCACATAAAATGATCTGAATTAAATCCCGATGAAATCACTCAATAAGAAAGAAAAACATCTAAATAATCATATAATACAAAAATAGAGAAAAAATTTAATAAATATCCAACAATGAATAGTTTTCCTTCAAAATTAGTCAAATAGTTCTACGACCATGTGGGTTAAATTTTAGATTTAATATAGGGATTCATGAGATACACACAGTTAATTTTAACCTTGTTCTTTAACCATAAACCTTCCCCACACCTCCATGTTTGACCCCTAAACTCAAAAAAAAACCTTGGTGTCACCAAGGGACTTATTTACAAAAGTAAATGAATAAATATTTCATCCAAACAGTTGGACTCACCTATTTTGATAATCCTAAATCATATTTAATTATATAATGGGTTAGTTTTTTGACAATCTATGTCAATCTATTTTTAATATGATGACTTTGCTAAGAAATCTGTTTACAGTATAAAAATTATCTTGGTCAAGGGTCACTGTTGAAGATTACAGGTAAGAGGTAACTGTTCTAGGCCATTGTTATGGTCACCATTGAAAAACGTACATTTGAACCTTACCACTTGAAGTAATCGGTCAAAGGTTCGCCGTTGAAGACTTTACTGATGAAGGTTACCGTTATAAGAGCTACTGTCATAAAAGTTTCTGTTGGAAGTCACCAGTACAAGTCATTTTAGTAAAGCCTATTGTTGGAGTAATTACCGAAGAATTCAGATGCTATCAATGTGATAGGTCACTATTTTGACAAGGATGCTGCTACAAAGAGTTTCTATTATAAGTCCACTGTTAGACTTATTACTTGAAGTCGACTGTTAATTAGTCGACTATTAAGTAGTCTACTTTAGAGGAGCTCACTGGTAAAGCCTGCCATTGGTGAATTATACCATTGGTGAATTATACCATTTGACAAGTCTACCATTTGTAAATCCTACCATTGGTGAAGTCTACCGTTGAACAAGTCTATCGTTAGAAGCCTACCACTGGATACGCCTACTGTTGGAAGTCTACAACTGATCAAGCTTGATGAAGATGCTATAGATTCACTGGATAATGTTACCAGTCGACTGATAAAATATTCTATACTTTATCATTTTCATAATATATTCCTAACAGTCATATTTTATTGATTTAATGCATCTTACATTAATTAATATTATTTGTAGACATAATAGGAGACCATATCTTGATAGTATGAGGTATTAGAAAGATTTCACGTGATGTACTTACTCCTTCTATCGGACCTCCAATATGAATTAAAAAAGACAAAAGAATAAATTTTTACAGAGGTACATTGAAAAATAATTGTGGGGAGTCTAAAAGTTAAAATGCATGAGAAAGAAATTATTAAAGAATAAGAAGAAGAACTCTCTAGTGATTATACTAAAAATCAAAGAGCATCACAAAGATATTTTGAAGAACACATTCAAGGATGTAATGTTGTGGTAATAGGAACCCTTGTACCATGATGTTGAAAATCTCTGTACCTAGAATTGAGTAGCTGAATGTTGTGACATTCTATTTTTAGAGGAAAATTGAAGAGAAGAACGAAACCTTCATTTCCCTCAACTCTAAGAAGTCCAGATCTGATCTTCAAACATATAGAGCATTCTAAACACAATCCTAATTTATCAGAATCTACTATGTTTCTTATTTTACATTTTATGAGTAGTTGGTTGTTACACACACACACTATCTATTATGCTTTAACTAGGGGATACTGAATTTCCCCACTCAACACTCTCTCAATGATTAGTTTCCAATGCATTACTGTAGAAGAATCCTTGTGTGGATTGATTGATTTTTTTCCCACATAGAACTGTGGTAGAGGTTGTAGAACCTAGACAGTCTATTAAAACTGTTGTAAACCCCGATAAAGGTTGTGTATCAAGTTTATTTATACAAACTCCTTGGTGGCAGGTGATCACGAAGTGGAGATGATTAGGTCTCGACTTGAGACTGAACCTATTGTTTATATTGTTGTGTTAATCCCCAAATATTCTGTTTTATTTTATCCACTGCTTAAATTTTACAAATAAAGAAAACTATTTTTATATTCATGCATATAGCTAGTTTTGGGTAGTGTGTACATATGATTAATTCATTAAACCTGTTTTAAAATCTACTGCCTTAATTGACTGGGCTGTTTTGAATTTGGGGATTTTTTTATAATGTTTATTAATAGAAATTTTAATTGGGACTCAATTCACCCCCCTTTTGAGTATCCACACCGACCAACATTTGGTATCAGAGGATTTTATTTTCATGTGTTCAAATTCGTTTCAACTGTTATTTTAGTTGTATCTTAAAGATCATAAAATTTCAATCGTATCTAAATTGTCAGTTCTTTAAAATCTACGTAACTATAGAAACTAGGGTTGATGGTGCTACTACTAATAGGACACCATTCTTTAATGGTAATAACTATGCATAGTGGAAACTAAAAATAAAAATGTATCTAGAGATCATGGGACCAGAAATCTGGGATACAAATGAAGAAAAACATGTATTTCTTGCTACTGCTAGGGACACATGGTCTCAGATGACTAAAGCTACAGATAATAATAACTATAAAGAAATTAATTCTTTGTACTACTCTTTAGGTGATGCAGAATTCAATAGAATATCTACTTGAAAAAATGCATGTGTAATTTGGGATACTTTAGCTATTTCTCATGAGGGAACAACTTATGATAAATAAATGATATTAAATAAAAAATAAATTTAATATGATAATTTTAAAATGAATCCTGATGAACTTATTTCTGAAATGTATCTTAGGTTCAATGAAATAGTGAATACTATGAGTCTTCTTTGAAAACCAGTGGACAGAAAGGACAAGATCATGAGACCGCATCGATGCTTACCTAACAGATGGAGAAGAACTTCTGTTTCTATCCAAGAAACTTGTGAGATAGGTAAACATATAGTGAATAAAAAATTGGAATGCTTATTATGTATGGAGAAGAACTTAAAGTGAATCAAGAAGTAGGAGTACAAACAAGGAAGAGGTCAGTAGCATTCAAGACTTCAACCACAAAGAGCAAAGATAAAGAAAACGTTCAAGTTCCTGTAGACAGCTCCACTAGTGAAGAGTCTGATTCAGACAATGATGAGGAGACGACTCATCTTACTATATGGTTCAAAATGTTTTAATAAAAGAATAACTTCATTAGTAAGTAAAACTACTAGTTAAAGTATTATAGTAAATGATAAGGTAATAAAGACATAAAATGGAATGACAACTCAATTGAAATAATATTCTATGAGTGAAAACAAAAAGTTCTTGTGAATGGAGACTTCCCTGAGCTCAAATTTAAGAATAAATATGAAGATAAGGGAAAGGGTTATAAAAAGGCTATGAGAGATAATTAGAGTGCTTCAGAAGAAAGCTCCAGTGGATTTGATGCTTATAATAGTGAATAGAACAATCATGCTAACTTATTTTTTATTAAAAAAAATATCTGAGATAACACTTAATTCTCTTATACTTAATGACTATTATTCTAGGAATAAGAGTGAGTAACATAATGATGAATATATGAAAATGGATGAACTATTTGAATACTTTGAAACGCTTGAGGATACCTATAATGAGCTCAAAGACAAATATAAATTATTAAAGAGACAACATGCTTTAAATGCAAATTATATGTCAAATCTAGATATTGAAAAAAAGAAATTCTCCCAACTATTAAATGAAAACACTAAACATAAATTATCAAATGAACAAATAAAGAGAGATATTGAGAAATTTAATGTAGGTAGAGATACCTTAACTCAGTTTCTAAGAAAACAGATTTCCCCAAAATATAAAACTGGTCTAGGATATCAACTAGGATAGAGAAAAACTAGCCAAACCAAATTTGTTCCAAAATCTGGGCAGCTCAATGCTAGTTCATGTTCTAGACCATCTTTTTAGAGACAATTTTAAAAAGGACCAAACAATGTATTTATGCCTCGGAATATGTATGTTGATGTTAGGAAACCGATAAAGTGAATATGGGTTCCCAAAATTTTACTTGCTAACCTCTCTGGACCCAAGATAATATGGGTACCAAAGTTACCCCATGCCTAATCTACCTTTCAGGTAAGTTGACTAAAGAGTTCCTTTAAGACCATTTGGTACTTGGACAGTGGATGTTCAAGACATATGACAAGAGATTCTTCTTCCTTTACGAGCCTAATCAATTTTCATGGTGTACATGTAACTTTTGGTGACAATTCAAAGTGAAAATTTGTTGTCTTGGGCCAGATTGGTAGCCCTAATACATTATTAATTCCCAATGTACTTTTTTTGATGGATTAAAGTACAATTTATTTGCATCACATAGTTGTTTGATGATGCTTTTAATATGAAAAATGAAAATAATCCATGTAATGTTTTTAATTCAAAAAATGATTTATCATTCATATCCTCTAGAAATGAAAATGTGTATGTTGTTGTTTTAAATTCATTACACAAGAAAAATGTTTCCTACTTAAATGATTTTTATAAGGAATCCTGGTTGTGGAACAGATGATTAGGACACTACAATGTGCACTCACATAAGAAACTAACTAGGAAAGGTTTAGTTAGAGACATACATAAATTGGAATTCCCTCTTAACGAAGTGTGAATCCCTTATAAAAAGGGAAAACAACTGAAAGTTTCTTTCAAACCAAATAATGAAGTCTCTAATTTTCAACCGCTTGAGTTTTTTCACATGGAATTGTTTGGACCATCAAGTGTTGCAAGATTAAATGGTAAGAACTATGTTTATGTTCTTGTAGAATATTTTTCTAGGTACCGTTGGGTCTACTTTATATCTCACAAAAGTGATTCTTGTTCTTATTTTATCAAATACTCCATGCGTGTAGAAAATCTTAGTGGACATAGAATTAAGACCTTGAGAAGTGATAATGGTCGTGAGTTTGAAAATCATAAGTTTGAATATTATTGGTCACACAATGGCTATAGTCACAATTTCTCTACTCCTATAACACCTCAATAGAATGGATTCATAAAAAGAAGAAACTGGACCCTTCAAGAAATTTCTAGGACAAAGCTAAATGAGTATAATCTACGGATTTATTTTTGTGCTAAAGTTGTAAATACAGCTTATTATACCATCAATAGAGTCTTAATTATACATTTTATTAAGAAGAACCCTTATGAAATTTGAAACAATATGAAGCCTAAGGATAACTACTTCAGAGTTGTTGGCTGCAAAGTCTTTATTCATAACACTATGGACAATCATGAAAAGTTTTCCTTCAAAAGTGATGAAGGAATTTTCCTAGGTTACTCAATCTTGTGTAAAGCCTACAGAGTATTAAATAAGAAACCCAAATGTGTGGAAGAGTAATTTCATGTCAAATTTGATGATACTAGTCCACATGAACACAGAACGTCTCTTGAATATCTTAAGGAAGATATGTCAATTCTGGACCTTAATTATAATAATAATGAACCCCCAGTAAAAGTAACCAGTTCTGGGAATCATCCAGAATCTCCCCCTATTGAGTATGAACCTATAAATAACCATGAGTAGTCTAGTTTAACTCTTTCTATAGGTATTATAACTCTCAAGAATAATCCTTTAGATACTGTAGTAGGTGATTTAAATAGAGGGACACAATCTAGAGCTTCTCTGAGAAACCAAGTTGAACATCATGATTTTATTTCACAACATTAACCGAAAAATATTTATGATGCAATCAATGATGAATTTTGGGTGATGGCTATCCAAGACGAATTAAATCATTTTGAAAGAAACAAATTCTGGGAACTAGTTGAAATACCTAAGGAAACTTTGACAATTGGAACTCAATGGTTTTTTAGGAACAAAGTTGATGAGTCTCGAAATATAGTTAGAAACAAAGCTAGGTTACTTGCATAGGGATATGGTCAGGAGGATGGAATTGACTATGAGAAGACCTTTTCACTTATACCTAGGACAGGGTCCATTAGGATACTACTTGCTTAGGTAGCTCATATGAATTTTAAACATTACCAAATGAATGTTAAAAGTGCGTTTCTAAATGGCTATATAGTTGAGGATGTGTTTTTTGAAAAACCCCATGGTTTAAAAAAAATTTAATTTCCAAATCGTGTTTTTAAACAATTAAAATCCCTATATGGTCTGAAATAAGCTCTAAGGGCTTGGTATGAAAGACATACTTCTTTCTTTATTTCCAAAAAATTTACATCTTGAATAGATGATCCTACTCTCTTTCTTTAAATAATTTCAAAAGATGTTTCGATAATACAAATTTATGTAGATGATACAATTTTTGGATCTTCGAAAAATTATTTCTGTAATGAATTTTCTAAAATAATGAAAAATGAAATTGAAATGAGTATAATGGGAGAAATTAAATTTTTCATTGGATTTGAGATTTTTCAAAATAAAGATGGAATTGTTTTAAATAAAAGTAAATATGTAAGGATATTTTAAAATGTTTTTGTTGGATGGTAGTAAAGGTCGTGATACATGTATGAGTACCACTTGTAAGTTAGATGCGATGAAGCTGGAGAAGCACAGGATGAAACCAACTACATAGGTATGATTGGGAGTCTACACTTCCTTACAACTAGAAGACCTAACATTATGTTCAGTATATGCATGTGTGATAATTTTGAAGCTAATCACAAAGAATCTCATTTAAATTTTGTTAAAATTATTTTCAAATATCTCAAATATACTCCCAACTTAGGACTATTTTATCCAAGAAGACAATCATTTGATCTAATAAGTTATTCTGGTGCAGACATTGTGGGTTTCAAGTTAGATTGAAAAAGCACCTTTAGAACAAGTCATATTTTAGGAATGTCACTAGTATCATGGTGTAGTATGAAATAGAATTCTGTTACATTATCTACTCTCTAAGCTAAATATAGAGCTGATGATCGTTTTCGTGCTCAATTTCTGTGGATGAAACCCACTTGACTAGACTATGGATATCAATTCAAACATGTCTCTATAAATTGTGACAACACAAGTGCTATTAACATTTCTTAAAATCCAGTATCTCATCCTAGGAAAAATAATATTGATGTAAGACATCAATTATTGAGAGATCATTATCAAAGGGGTGATATCACTATTGAATTAATTAAAACTTAACATCAATTGGCTAATATATTCACAAATCCCTTGAACTCTGAGAGGATAAATGTAACACTCGATACTTTTATATTATATAAATCATCAAATGAATATTTTTCTACACACAACACTTGCTTGGATTGCTTTACATGAAATCACAACCTTCCTCGATAGCTTGCATCGTACGCAATACCGAGTTTCACTAAACAATGATATGCTAATAAAATATTATTAAAACTAGCCGTTATGAAAAGTAATAACCACTTTTTGAAATTTTATAATTTTTTTTTTCAAAATGGACTTCATTTTTGGATTCGGAATATCTAAATTAACCTAGGGTGAAGCTTTGGTATTTTTCTGAAACTTTCAATTTTTGATGAATAGTGAAACCACTAAGTGGTAGTTAAAAAAATGAATTTTTCATAAAACTTAATTTTACCGCTTCTGTGAGTGTAATTTCAAAAATCCGAGAGACACGGTTGACGTCAGTAAGTAAAATTTGGTTCAATTAGATGAAACTAATTTTTTGGTGAATAGTAACTTTTTACTTTTTTTACGCGGTTAAAAGTAAATAGGGTAATTAAGGGTAAAAATGATATTATTGTTACCCTAACACATGTCTTAATTCTATTGGACAAGTGTAATTCGACCAAAAACAACCTTAGGAATAAAATATGATCATTCAGCCCCACTTGGATTAGATTAGGACATTTATTATTAATTTATTTAAAGAAGGGTTAAAATAGTTAAAATCAAAGTTTAATAAGTAAATCATTTTTAATATGGGGTTATCGATAAGATAAATTCGACTATGAATATTAATTAGAAATATAAAAAGATTTCCTAAATAATGGTATTTTATTTAGTAATTTTTAGACATTAAATAATTTAATTTATTGATGACACAAATATGATGCAGTAATTATCTTATTATTGAAATATTGACATAATTGATGTTATAAACACCAAAATAAATGTAATTTGACACTTTTAATGAATTCCAATAATTTTATAGATTAATATGACTTGTTATTATTTCTTTAATTAACTTTTTCTGAACTAATCATTCTGTTATGATTTTCACAAAAATTAATTACTAAATAGTGTCAAAATTGACATAAAATAGTTTTTAAAACAAATATTATATTAGTAATTGTTATTTTATTCCTAAAAATCTAAGGTTTGGACAAATTACGTAGATAACGTTATATATATATATAATAAACAACTTGGGGTTCGTTTGGATGCTTATAGTATGTTTATTAACCTTATAGTATAAGAACACAAGAAGACACGGTAAAAGTAAAATTATTTAACTTAATGTTAAATCTAAATGATAAGGTTAAAATAGGAACCTGAACTTGTCTAAATTCTATTGGATGAGAGGATTTCGACCCATCCCCACCTTATCTTCGAAATAAATCAATTTGGAGCTATTTAAACCCGAACTTGACTTTATCATAAAATAATATTTTTAGTTTTTCCAAAGGAGCCCCTCTCCTCCCTTATAAAAGGGCACCTCCTCCCCCTCTTCCTAACACCACCTTGAGCCTTCATGCTCGGCCAACCCCTTCCAATTTCTTCTCTCCACTTCCCTAGAAACATCCTAGAGGTTCTGGTCTTCTTCAAAGACCTATTTTAGTGCCCTAAAAGGAGGACTCAAAGAAGCACTTCAAAGAAGAGGTAATGTCCGTTACCAATTCTTTCATTTTTATTTCTTCTTCCACTTCTTCTTATTTAGTTGTTTCATTATGAAGTAATAACATCAGTATCACTCATATACATAAATGTTATTATAAGAATGAAACAACACTATTTCACTATCTATCCATCCTACGGAAAAAGAAATCACCGCGCGTGCGTACGTACGGAATACCGTCTCCACGCCGTGGTGTAATCTATTTTCCACCACCACCGTACTTGAATGGGTATAATGGTGTAAATAATGACTATATATGACTATTATAAAGTTACATTGATTCTGAAATAGTATACATACACTCCAATACAATTCCATGATCATAGGAACGATATCATCACTCGTGCGTACGTACGGAATACCGTCTCCACGACGTGATGCGACTCATTCTACATGATCTTCATTTCATAATGATTATATAAATGAATTGAATGAATGAATATGATATATATTACACTAATACCATTCTGGAAATGAGGTATCTATAACCTAAAGATAAGAATAAGAATTTATTCGACAACACACGCATAAGATCAAAAAGTTATAAACACCCGAATAACAAGTAGCAATGAAATATTACTACTAAGAAGCTAAGAATATGACCATATATGATATCATAAAAATAATTATGATTCTTTAATAAGTCAATAACATTATTTAAATCATTATACCGGAGGTTCGGACACGTACAAGGCATATCAGACCAAAGGTAAGGGAAAATATCACAATCTCGTTTTTATCCGAGATTGTTTATACTTTGAAATTTACTGGGGTGTATTTTATCATCCAAATCAATGTTTCCTCAATATGTAATATTATTTCCATTGAACTACAATTGTTTAAATCCAATTTTACCCTTTGTTGAGTTTTTAGTAAAAGATATGAAAGGAATCTATTGTCGTTTTTCGTACGAGGTAATTTTTTGACTTTTCCGACAAAATTACGAGAAGAATGTTTTTTAACTTATACGACATGAATGGATTTTTAAAACAATATTTCCAAGAATCTTAATTTACAAGTTTTCAAGTTTATTTTTAATAAAATTATTTTAGTTTAAATTTGTATGACATGTTAAAAAAGGAAAACTGTTTTTGAAGTATAACGGATATTTTCATCAAGAATGAAGTTCAAGTGTTTTATCAAAATTATTTTCCATCTAAGATAATAAAGGGTTCTGTTTTTTATCCCTATTGATTTTATTATGTTGTGATGGAATTATATTTTTTTATGAATTCCTTTATCTTATATGAATTGTTTTTTGATGTCATGACGTTTAAGATTCCCATTTTTATTACATGGGTTATGCAATGATGTATGATTTATGATTTTGTGGCACACATAAGAATGGTATAATTATGAGATAGGTGGGACCTATATCTCCCTCCAATGCATTGGGTAAAGATTTTATATCTCATGAGATAGACATGGCTGGAACGGTAGGTTATACCAGTTTATTGAAACATGACTTAAACGAGGGTGACTCGGTTCAGAAATGGACTTTGTCCACTATGATTGTCTTGGCAATGAGTCTTGACTAAAAAGAAATGATTCTCTATGATTATATGTGTATGCCACAAAGTTTCATGTTTTAAGTTATGATTATTAGGATTACATTTCACTTCTATGATTTATCCCATGTTATGATATTATGATCTCTTTTGCAGGTTAAGATTTCCAAAAGTTATGTTCTTATGTATATGATGTGATTGATATTTCTTTTTTTACCCTTACTGAGCATTTGAGCTCACCCTTTTGTATGTTTTATTTCCCCAGGTCAGGAAGGAGGTTATTAAGTAGAATATGCCAAAAAGGTACACTAGATATGATGAAATAAATGGGAGGAAAAGTAGATGATTTATAAACCAGTTGTTTATGTTTCCTAGTTTCTAAAGACACTATACCTATACGGTCCTTTCTTGGTTTTTTTATATGTTGTAATAAGTGTGCTTCAATTATTAAGTAATAACAATTCATGTAAAGTATGGGTCGTTATAATTGGTATCAGAGGAAAGGTATAGTCAACCTTTGGAAACTGGGATGTGAAGGCCATAGTAAGAAACCTAAGGATAAGTGTAAGCATAGAACACAATATTAGTGTTTTAGAAATGACCATGAATAACCTAGGATAAGACCTTAAATGTGAAATTTTATTCTTGATTATGTGGTTTTCCTATTATAATTAGTGTTGCTCAAACTATTCTTCTTGGTTTTAGTCAATGGCTGGAACCCGAAGGAACCGTGTTAATGCGGAATGTGACGGGAAATGCAATGATTGTCCCCCTGAGAAACCAAACGTTATGGGAGCTGGAATGCAAAATCTTGTAGCCATTCTCACACAACTTTCTCGAGCTATAAATCATGCAGGACTTCCAAACGAGCAAAGTAAAGAGCATCATTCTGTTGAATCCTTCATGAGACAGCGTCCACCTTCATTCAGCGAGTCTACTGATCCATTAGTTGTTGAACAATGGATTAGTACTACTAGAAAGATATTTTCAGTTCTTCAATGTTCTGATCATGATAATGTCATCTTTTCAGTGTATCGTTTGGAAGGTGATGCTGATCAATGGTGGAATCTTATTAAAAATACAAGGAAAAGGGATGAAATTGAGTCCATGGAATGGGACGAGTTCAAGAACTCATTTTTCAATAAGTACTTCCCTCGTATTCTCCGAACAAAGATGGAGAAATATTTTCTTGAACTGAAGCAAAAGGATGATGAATCTGTTGGTACCTATGAAGCAAATTTTACAAGACTTGCATGGTACGCTTCAGGTATTATTATCCAACCCGAGAGTAAGATCGATCGATTCTTTAGTGGCTTAAAACCAAGTCTTCTAAGGGCCTTAGCCATAAGGGACTTCAATAGCTATGAGGAAATCGTTCGATGTGCTCTCAATGTTGAGATGGAGATTCTAGTAACCCATCAGTCATATGGGTTTGATAAGAAGAGGAAAATGGAATTCAAAGGAAAATCTAAATAGAACACTGAAAAGAAGATGAGCTTTCCCTTATGATCAAAGTGTGGAAAGAAACATGGAGGGAGTTGTCTTAAAGGGACAAGTAAATGTTTCAAATGTGGAAAGGAAGGTCATCGGGCATTTGAATGTCGCGATGATGGGAAGAAGATGTCTAATGATGCAACAAAGTAAGGGATACACAGAATGAACCTACTACACTTCAATGTATCAAGTGCAAGGAGATGGGACATTATGCCAATAAATGCCCTAATCCAATGGTTGATGATGATGGTCGACGTCAACAAACTCTTAAGGCTAAAGACAAAGGAAAGTCACATACAATTTCTATCAGCGATGTGGAGTATGATAACGATGTGGTGAATGGTACACATACCATACACTCTAAAGTAGAAAATGTTTTATTTGATTCTGGATCCACCCACTCCTTTATTTCTGAAAACTTTTCTGAGGGTATCACCGTATTACCTCAACAATTAGATGTTTAGTTAGCTGTGACTACACCTAATGGCACAACAGTCGCATCAAAAGTTTATAATTCTTCTCCGATTGAAGTTTGTGGGAAAGTGCTTCCTGCAAATATTATGATCCTTCCTATAGTGGAATTTGATGTGATTATTGGCATGGATTGGATTTCTCTACATGGAGCTCATATCAATTGCCAAAGAATGGAAGTCACATTTCATATTCCAGATCAATATATGAGGTTCTATCGATGCAAGGATGAACATAACCTTCCAGTGGAAATTTCTTCCATTTTATGGGTATTGATTCCACTAAATGATGGTTATTTTTCTCAAATGGTTGGTGAGAAACTCACGATTAAAAATATTCCCATTGTATTGGAGTTTGATGATGTCTTTTCGGAGGAATTACTAGGTCTTCCACCAAATCGTGAAGTTGAGTTTTCAATAGAACTCGTATCGGGTGCTTTGCCTATTTCAAAGACACCTTATAGAATGGCCCCAATTGAGTTGCAGGAATTAAAGAAGCAACTCCAATTGAATCTTGATAAGGGATTCATATACCCTAGTGTGTCACCTTGGGGAGAACCTATTCTATTTGTTAAGAAGAAAGATGGATCAATGATACTCTACATTGATTATCGGGAACTTAACAAGATCACTATCAAGAAGAAATATCCTCTCCCACGCATTGATGACTTATTTGACCAACTACGCGAAGATCAATAATTTTCCAAGATTGATCTTCGTTTAGGGTATCATCAATTAAGGGTCAAAAGGGAGGATATACCAAAGACGACTTTCCATACAAGGTATGGACACTCTGAATTTATAGTGATGCCATTTGGTCTTACTAATGCCCCTGCTATCTTCATGGATATGATGAATAGAGTCTTTAGAGACTATCTTGATCAATTTGTGGTAGTCTTTATAGATGATATTCTTGTCTATTAAAAGAGAAAGGAAGAACATGAAGATCACTTGAGAATTATATTGAAGACCCTGAGAAAGGAGAAGCTTTATGCCAAATTTACCAAGTGTGAATTTTGGCTTCAAAAAGTATCATTTTTGGGTCACATAATCTCAAAAGAGGGGATATCTGTGGTTCCATCAAAAATAGAGGTTATCGAAAGATGGTCGAGACCAACATTAGTAACTGAGATCCGAAGTTTTCTTGGTTTGGCTGGATATTATCGACGTTTTGTGAAATATTTTTGACGATTATCTAATCCACTCACCAAGTTGACTCGGAAATGAGTTAGGCTTGTTTGGACGGAGGAACGTGAAGATAATTTCAAGGAGTTGAAAAGAAGGTTATCCAGTGCACCTGTACTCACACTGCCTTGTAGTGGAGAAAGGTTTGTGATTTACAGTGATGCATCCAAGAAGGGATTGGGGTGTGTTCTTATGCAAAATGATATGGTGATAGCTTATGCCTCACGACAGTCAAAAATCCACAAGCAAAATTACCCAACAAATGATTTGGAGTTAGCTGCGGTAATCTTTGCATTAAACATTTGGAGGCATTACTTTTATGGTGAAAGGTGTGATATTTATACTAATCATAAAAGTTTAAAGTATATTTTCACACAAAAGGAGCTGAATATGCGCCAAAGAAGATGGTTGGAGCTGATTAAGGATTATGACTGCTCAATTCATTACCACCCTGGAAAAGAAAACAAGGTGGAAGATGCATTAAGTCGACAAGACCATGCTAGTTTATCCATGATGAGGATCACAAAAGATCAAATATTTATGGATTTACAAAGGATGGATCTTTGAATTATAATGAAAGGGGAAAAATCGTATCTTTCTCAAATGAATGTTCAACCATCTATACATGTGAATATTAAAGAGGCACAGAAAGAAGATGTCAAGTTACAAAAGAAGGTGAGAAATGTTCCTGATTTCAACCTTGATTGTGATGGGATAATAATGTTCAGGAATCGGGTTTGTGTTCCTCCCATCTCTGAATTAAAGAAGGAGCCGATAGATGAGGCTCATAGTTCTTTATTCTCTATTCATACTGGAAGCACGAAGATGTATAGGGACCTGAAAGAGTACTTATGGTGGGATGGCATGAAAAGAGATGTTGCTGAATATGTCTCTCGATGCTTGGTTTGTCAACAAGTTAAAGCTGAGAGAAAGAAGTCTAAGGGGATGTTACAACCATTACCCATACCCGAATGGAAATGGGAAAACATCAATATGGACTTTGTCACAGGACTTACTAAAAAATCCAAAGGCAATAATGCTATCTGGGTCATAGTTGATCGTCTTAAAAAGTCTACACACTTCATTTCTATTAGAGAGGATTTATCTCTGGATCAGCTTGCCAGGATATATGTAAAGGAAGTGGTAAGATTGCATGGAGTACCACTTTCTATTATATCTGACCAGGATCCGAGATTTACCTCGATGTTCTGGCGAAGTCTTCAGCATACTCTGGATACAGAGTTGAGTTTCAGCACTGCTTATCATCCTCAGATAGACGGTCAGTCTTAGAGAACAATTCAAACTCTAGAAGATATGTTGAGAGCTTGCTCTATGGATTTCAAAGGTTTTTGGGATCAACACCTACCTTTGGTGGAATTTTCTTATAATAATATCATTCACTCCAGTATTCAGATGGCTCCTTATGAAGCTCTCTATGGAAAGAAATGCAGGACTCCAACTTGCTGGGATGAAGTTGGGGAACGGAAGCTATTAGGACCCGATCTCGTTGATGAAATGGCAGAAAATGTCAGATCTATTCAACAACACATAAGAGAAGCTCAGAGTCGACAGAAAATTTATGCCGACAACTGAAGAAAAGACCTAGAGTTTGAAGTGGGTGATAAAGTGTTCTTACGAATATCTCTCTGGAAGAGGGTTATGAGATTTGGAAAGAAGGGGAAGTTGAGCCCTAGATATATCGATCCTTTCGAAATACTGGATCGTGTTGGGAAGGTAGCTTACCGATTGGTTCTCCCACTGAATCTCTCTCAAGTTCACGATGTGTTCCATGTATCTCTCCAAAGAATGTACATACCTGATCCTTCACATGTACTCAGCTCTGAAGTTGTACCGCTGGAGCAAGATCTTTCTTATGAAGAACAACCGATAGAGATTCTGGATCGTAGCGAAAAATTCTTGTGAAACAAGACCACTCTATTGGTGAAAGTTTTATGGAGGAACCACCAATTAAAAGAAGCTATATGGGAGCTTGAGGATATGATGAGGGAAAGGTATCCTCATATTTTTGTTACAAAGTGACGAATTTCGAGGGTGAAATTCATTTTAAGGTGGGTAGAATGTAACACCTGAGACTTTTATGTTATATAAATCATAAAAGTAATCTTTTTCTACACACAACACTTGCTTGGCTTGCTTTACACTAAATCACAACCTTCTTCAATAGCTTGCATCGTACGCAATACCGAGTTTCACTAAACAATGATATGCTAATAAAATATTATTAAAACTAGCCGTTATGAATAGTAATAACCACTTTTTAAAATTTTATAAATTTTATTTTTCAAAATGGACTTCATTTTTGGATTCGGAATATCGAAATTATCCTAGGGTGAAATTTTGGTATTTTTCTGAAAACTTTCAATTTTTGATGAATAGTGAAACCACTAAGTGGTAGTTGAAAAACTGAATTTTTCATAAAACATAATTTACCACTTCTGTGAGTGGAATTTTGAAAATCCAAAAGACACGGTTGATGTCAGTAAGTAAAATTGTGGTTCAATGAGATGAAAATGATTTTTTGATTGATAGTAACTTTTTACTTTTTTTACCACAGTTAAATGTAAATAGGGTAATTAAGGGTAAAAATGATATTATTATTACCCTAACACATGTCCTAATTCTATTGGACAAGTGTAATTCGACCAAAAACAACCTTATGAATAAAATATGACCATTTATTCCCACTTGGATTAGATTAGGACATTTATTATTAATTTATTTAAAGAAGGGTTAAAATAGTTAAAATCAAAGTTTAATAAGTAAATAATTTTTAATACGGGGTTATACATAAGATAAATTAGACTATAAATATTCATTAGAAATCTAGAAAGATTTACTACATAATGGTATTTTATTTGTAATTTTTAGACATTAAATTATTTAATTTATTTATGACACCAAGATGATACAGTAATTATCTTATTATTGAAATATTGACATAATTGATGTTATAAACAACAAAATAAATGTAATTTGACACTTTTTATGAATTCCACTAATTTTATATATTAATATGACATGCTATAATTGATTTAATTAACTTTTTTCGAACTAATCATTCTGTTATGATTATTACAAAAATTAATTACTAAATAGTGTCAAAATTGACATAAAATAGTTTTTAAAACAAATATTATATTAGTAATTGTTATTTTATTCTTAAAAATCTATGGTTCGGCCAAATTACTTAGATAAGGTTATATATATTAATAATAAAAATCTTGGGGTTCGTTTGGCTGTTTATAGTATGTGTATTAACCTTATAGTATAAGAACACAAGAAGACACGGTAAAAGTAAAATTATTTAACATAATGTTAAATCTAAATGATAAGGTTAAAATAGGAACCTAAACTTGTCTAAATTATATTTGATGAGAGTATTTCGACCCATACCCACTTTATCTTCTAAATAAATCAATTTGTAGCTATTTAAAACTGAACTTGACTTTATAATAAAATAATATTTTTAGTTTTTCCAAAGGATCCACTCTCCTCCCTTATAAAAGGGAACCTCCTCCCCCTCTTCCTCACACCACTTTGATCCTTCAAACTCGGAAAAACCCTGAAAATTTATTCTCTCAACTTCCATAGAAACATCTTAGAGGTTCCGGTCTTCTTCAAATACCTATTTTAGTGCCCTAAAAGGAGGTCTCAAAGAAGCACTTCAAAGAAGAGGTAATGTCTGTTACCAATTCTTTCATCTTTATTTATTCTTACACTTCTTCTTCTTTAGTTGTTTCATTATGAAGTAATAACATCAGTATCACTCATATTCCTAAATGTTATTATAAGTATGAAACAACCCTATTTCACTATCTATCCATCCTTCGAAAAAAGAAATCGTCGCGCGTGCGTACGTACGGAATATCGTCTCCACACTGTGGTGTAATCTATTTTCCACCACCACCTTACTTGAATGGGTATAATGGTGTAAATAATGGCTATATATGACTATTATAAAGTGATATTTATTCTGAAATAGTATACATACACTCCAATACAATTCCATGATCATAGGAATGATATCATCACTCGTGCGTACATATGGAATACCGTCTCCACGACGTGATGCGACTCGTTCTACATGATCTTCATTTCATAATGATTATATAAATGAATTTAATGAATGAATATGATATATATTACACTAATACCATTCTGTAAATGAGGTATCTATAACCTAAAGAGAATAATAAGAATTTATTCGACAACACACGCTTAAGAACAAAAAGTTATAAACACCCGAATAACAAGTAGCAATGAAATATTACTAATAATAAGCTAAGAATATGACAATATATGATATCATAAAAATAATTATGATTCTTTAATAAGTCAATAACATTATTTAAATCATTATACAGGAGGTTCGGACACGTACAAGGCATATCGGACCTAAGGTAAGGGAAAATATCACAATCTCGTTTTTATCCGAGATTGTTTATACTTTGAAATTTACTGGGGTGTATTTTATCATCCACATCAATGTTTCCTCAATATGTAATATTATTTCGATTCACCTACAATCTTTTAAATCCAATTTTACCCTTCGATGAGTTTTTTGTAAAAGATATGAAAGGAATCTTTTGTCGTTTTTCATACGAGGTACTTTATTGACTTTTCCGACAAAAGTATGAGAAGAATGTTTTTTTAACTTATACGGTATGAATGGATTTTTAAAACAATATTTCCAAGAATATTACTTTACAAGTTTTAAATTATATTTTTAATCAACTTATTTTAGTTTAAAATTTTATGACATGTTAAGAAAGGAAAAGTGTTTTTGAAGTAGAAAGGATATTTTCCTCAAGAATGAAGTTCAAGTGTTTTATCAAAATTATTTTCCATCAAAGATAATAAAGGGTTCTGTTTTTTATCCATATTGATTTGATTATTTTGTGATTGAATTATATATTTTTATGAATTCCTTTATCGTATATGAATTTTTTTATGATGTCACGATGATTAAGATTCCCATTTTTATTACATGGGTTATGAAATGATGTATGATTTATGATTTTGTGGCACACATAAGAATGGTATCATTATGAGATGGGTGGGACCTATATCTCCCTCCAATGCATTGGGTAAAGATTTTATATCTCATGAGATAGACATGGCTGGAACAGTAGGTTATACCGGTTCAGTGAAACAGGACTGAAACGAGGGTGACTCGGTTCAGAAATGGACTTTGTCCACTAAGATAGCCTTGGCAATGAGTCTTGACTAATAACAAATGATTCTCTATGATTATGTGTGTATGCCACAAAGTTTCATGTTTTATGTTATGATTATTGGGATTACATTTCACTTCTATGATTTATCCCATGTTATGATATTATGATCTCTTTTGTAGGTTAAGATTTCCAAAAGTTATGTTCTTATGTATATGATGTGATTGATATTTCTTTTATTTACCCTTACTGAGCATTTTCGCTCACCCATTTGTATGTTTTATTTCCCCAGGTCAGGAAGAAGGTTATTAAGTAGAATATTCCAAAAAGGGAAACTATGTATGATGAACTAAATTGGAGGCAATGTAGATGCTTTATGAACCAGTTGTTTATGTTTCCCAGTTTCTAAAGACATTATACCTATACGGGCCTTTATTGGTTTTGTTATATGTTTTAATAAGTGTGCTTCAATTCTGAAGTAATAACAATGTATGTAAAGTATGGGTCATTATAGTTGGTATCAGAGGAAAGGTATAGTCAACCTTTGGAAACTAGGATGTGAAATCCTTAGTAAGAAACCTAAGGATAAGTCTAAGAATAGAACACAATCTTAGTGTTTTAGAAATGGCCATGAATAACCTAGGGTAAGACCTTAAGTGTGAAATTTTATTCTTGATTATGTGGTTTTCCTATTATAATTAGTGTTTATCACACTATTATTCTTGGTTTTAGTCAATGGCTGAAACCCGAAGGAACCGTGTTAATGCGGAAGGTGACGGGCAATGCAATGATTGTCCCCCTGAGCAACCAAACGTTATGGGTGCTGGAATGAAAATTCTTGTAGCCATGCTCACACAACTTTCTCAAGCTATAAATCATAAAGGACTTCCAAATGAGCAAAGGAAGGAGCATCATTATGTTGAATCCTTCATGAGACAACATCCACCTTCATTCAGCGGGTCTACTGATCCATTAGTTGTTGAACAATGGATTAGTACTACTGAAAAGATATTTTCAGTTCTTCAATGTTCTGAGCATGATAAAGTCATCTTAGCAGTGTATCGTTTGGAAGTTGATGCTGATCAACAGTGGAATATTATTAAGAATACGAGGCAAAGGGATGAAATTGAGTCCATGGAATGGGACGAGTTCAAGAACTTATTTTTCAATAAGTACTTCCCTCGTATTCTCTGAACAAAGATGGAGAAATAGTTTCTTGAACTGAAGCAAAAGTATGATGAATCTGTTGGTACCTATGAAGAAAATTTTACAAGACTTGCATGGTACGCTTCGGGTATTATTATCCAACCTGAGATTAAGATCGATCAATTCTTTAGTGGCTTAAAACCAAGTCCTCTAAGGGCCTTAGCCATAAGGGACTTCAATAGCTACGAGGAAATCGTTCAATGTGATCTCATAGTTGAGATGGAGATTGGAGTAACCCATCAGTCATATGGGTTTGATAAGAAGAGGAAAACAGAATTCAAAGGAAAATCTAAAGAGCACACTGAAAAGAAGATGATCTTTCCCTTATGCTCAAAGTGTGGAAAGAAACATTGAGGGAGTTGTATTAAAGGGACAAGTAAATGTTTCAAATGTGTAAAGGAAGGTCATTGGGCATTTGAATGCTGCGATGATGGGAAGAAGATGTCTAATGATGAAAAAAAGGAATGGATACACAGAATGAACCTACTACACTTCAATTTTTCAAGTGAAAGGAGATGGGACATTATGCCAATAAATTCCCTAATCCAATGGTTGATGATGATGGTCGACGTCCACAAACTCTTAAGGCTAAAGACAAAGGAAAGTCACATGCAATTTCTATCAGCGATGTGGAGTACGATAACGATGTGGTGAAAGGTACACTTACCATCCACTCTAAAGTAACAAATGTTTTATTTCATTCTAGATCCACACACTCCTTTATTTCTGAAAAATTTTCTAAGGGTATCACCGTATTACCTCAACAATTAGATGTTGAGTTAGCTGTGACACCACATAATGTCACAACAGTCACATCAAAAGTTTATAATTCTTCTCCGATTGAAGTTTGTGGGAAAGTGCTTCCCGCAAATCTTGTGATCCTTCCTATAGTGGAATTTGATGTGATTCTTGGCATGGATTGGCTTTCTCTACATGGAGCTCATATCAATTTCCAAATAAGGGAAGTCACATTTCATATTCCAGATCCATATATGATCGTCTATCGATGCAAGGATGAACATAAACTTCCAGTGGAAATTTCTTCCATTTTATGGGTATTGATTCCACTAAATGAACGTTATTTATCGCAAATGGTTGGTGAGAAACTCACGATTAAGAATATTCCCATTGTACGGGAGTTTGATGATGTCTTTCCAGAGGAATTACTGGGTCTTCCACCAAATCGTGATGTTGAGTTTTCAATAGAACTCGTATCGGGTGCTTTGCCTATTTCAATGACACCTTATAGAATGGACCCAATTGAGTTGCAGGAATTGAAGAAGCAACTCCAAGAGAATCTTGATAAGGGATTCATACGCCCTAGTGTGTCACCTTGGGGAGCACCTGTTCTATTTATTAAGAAGAAAGTTGGATCAATGAGACTCTTCATTGATTATCGAGAACTTAACAAGATCACTATCAAGAACAAATATCCTCTCCCACACATTGATGACTTATTTGACCAACTACGAGGAGCTCAATACTTTTCCAAGATTGATCTTCATTTAGGGTATCATCAATTAAGGGTCAAAAGGGAGGATATACCAATGACGGATTTCCGTACAAGGTATGAACACTATGAATTTATAGTGATGCTATTTGGACTTACTAATGCCCCTGCTATCTTTATGGATCTGATGAATAGAGTCTTTAGAGACTATCTTGATCAATTTGTGGTAGTCTTTATAGACGACATTCTAGCCTATTCAAAGAGTAAGGAAGAACACGAAGATCACTTGAGAATTATATTGAAGAACCTGATAAAGGAGAAGCTTTATGCCAAATTTACCAAGTGTGAATTTTGGCATCAAAAAGATTAATTTTTGGGTCAAATAATCTCAAAAGACCGGATATCTATGGATCCAGCAAAAACAGAGGTTATCAAAATATGGTTGAGACCAACAACAGTAACTGAGATCCGATGTTTTCTTGGTTTGGCTGGATATTATCGACGTTTTGTGAAATATTTTTCACGATTATCTAATCCACTCACCAAGTTGACTCAGAAAGGAGTTAAGCTTGTTTGGACGGAGGAATGTGAAGAGAATTTCAAGGAGTTGAAAAGAAGGTTATCCAGTGCACCTGTGCTCACACTGCCTTGTAGTAGAGAAAGGTTTGTGATCTACAGTGATGCATCCAAGAAGGGATTAAGGTGTGTTCTTATGCAAAATGATATGGTGATAGATTATGCCTCACGACAGTTGAAAATGCAAGAGAAAAATTACCCAACACATGATTTTGAGTTAGCTGTGGTAATCATTGCATTATAGATTTGGAGGCATTACCTTTATGGTGAAAGGTGTGATATTTATACTGATCATAAAAGTTTAAAGTATATTTTCACACAAAAGGAGCTAAATATGTGCCAAAGAAGATGGTTAGAGCTGATTGAGGATTATGACTGCTCAATTCATTACCTCCCTGGGAAAGCAATCAAGGTGGCAGATGCATTAAGTCGTCAAGACCATGCTAGTTTATCTATGATGAGGATCACAAAAGATCCAATATTTAGGGATTTACAAAGGATGGATCATGGAATTATAATGAAAGGGGAAAAGGTGTATCTTTCTCAAATGAGTGTTCAACCATATATACATGTGAAGATTAAAGAGGCACAAAAAGAAGATGTCGAGTTACAAAAGAAGGTGAGAAATGTTCCTGATTTCAACCTTGATTGTGATGGGATAATAATGTTCAGGAATCGGGTTTGTGTTCCTCCCATCCCTGAATTAAAGAAGGAGCTACTGGATGAGGCTCATAGTTCATCATTCTCTATTCATCCTGGAAGCACGAAGATGTATTGGGACCTGAAAGATTACTTCTGGTGGGATGGCATGAAAAGAGATGTTGCTGAATATGTCTCTCGATGCTTGGTTTGTCAACAAGATAAAGCTGAGAGAAATAAGTCTAAGGGGATGTTACAACCATTACCCATACCTGAATGGAAATGGGAAAACATCACTATGGACTTTGTCATAGGACTTCCTAAAACATGCAAAGGCAATAATGCTATCTGAGTCATAGTTGATCGTCTTACAAAGTCTGCACACTTCATTGCTATTAGAGAGGATTTCTCTCTGCATCAGCTTGCCAGGATATATGTACAGGAAGTGGTAAGATTGCATGGAGTACCACTTTCTATTATATCTGATCGGGATCCGAGATTTACCTTGAATTTCTGGCGAAGTCTTTAGCATAATCTGGATACAGAGTTGAGTTTCAGCACTGCTTATCATCCTCAGACAGACGGTCAGTCTGAGAGAACAATTCAAAATCTAGAAGATATGTTGACAGCTTTCTCTATGGATTTCAATGGTGGTTGGGATCAACACCTACCTTTTGTGTAATTTTCTTATAATAATATATTTCACTCCAGTATTCATATGGCTCCTTATGAAGCTCTCTATGGAAAGAAATGAAGGACTCCAACTTGCTGGGATGACGTTGGGGAAAGGAAGCTATTAGGACCCGATCTCGTTGATGAAATGGCAGAAATTGTCAGATCTATTCAACAACAAATAAGAGCAGCTCAGAGTCGACAGAAAAGTTATGCCGACAACTGAAGAAAAGACCTAGAGTTTGAAGTGGGTGATAATGTGTTCTTACGAATAACTCCCTGGAAGAGGGTTATGATATTTGGAAAGAAGGGGATGTTGAGCCCTAGATATATCAGTCCTTTCGAAATACTAGATCGTGTTGGGAAGGTAGCTTACCGATTGGCGCTTCAACCGAATATCTCTAAAGTTCATGATGTGTTCCATGTATCTCTCCTGAGAAAGTACATACCTGATCCTTCACATGTACTCAGCTCAGAAGTTGTACCGCTGGAGCAAGATCTTTCTTATGAAGAAAAACCGATAGAGATTCTGGATCGTAGCGAAAAAGTCCTACGAAACAAGACCACTCGATTGGTGAAAGTTTTATGGAGGAACCACCAATTAAAAGAAGTTATATGGGAGCTTGAGGATATGATGAGGGAAAGGTATCCTCATCTGTTTGTTACAAAGTGACGAATGTCGAGGGAGAAATTCATTTTAAGGGGGGTAGAATGTAACACCCGAGACTTTTATGTTATATAAATCATAAAAGGAATATTTTTCTACACACAATACTTTCTTGGCTTGCTTTACACGAAATCGCATCCTTCCTCGATAGCTTGCATCATACGCAAAACCGAGTTTCACTAAACAATGATATGCTAATAAAATATTATTAAAACTAGCCATTATGAATAGTAATAACCACTTTTTAAAATTTTATATATTTAATTTTTCAAAATGGACTTCATTTTTGTATTCGGAATATCGAAATTATCCTAGGGTGAAATTTTGGTATTTTTCTGAAAACTTTCAATTTTTGATGAATAGTGAAACCACTAAGTGGTAGTTAAAAAAATGAATTTTTCATAAAACTTAATTTTACCGCTTCTGTGAGTGGAATTTTGAAAATCCGAGAGACACGGTTGATTTCAGTAAGTAAAATGTGGTTCAATGAGATAAAAATTATTTTTTGGTGAATAGTAACTTTTTACTTTTTTTTACCACGGTTAAAAGTAAATAGGGTAATTAATGGTACAAATGATATTATTATAACCCTAAAACATGTCCTATTTCTATTGGATAAGTGTAATTAGACCAAAAACAACCTTAGCAATAAAATATGACCATTTAGGCCCACTTGGATTAGATTAGGACATTTATTATTAATTTATTTAAAGAAGGGTCAAACTAGTTAAAATCAAAGTTTAATAAGTAAATAATTTTTAATATGGGGTTATACATAAGATAAATAAGACTATAAATTTTCATTATAAATATACAAAGATTTCATACATAATGGTATTTTATTTGTAATTTTTAGACATTAAATAATTTAATTTATTTACGACACAAAGATGATGCAGTAATTATCTTATTATTGAAATATTGACATAATTTATGTTATAAAGACCAAAATAAATATAATTTGACACTTTTTATTAATTCCACTAATTTTATAGATTAATATGAAATGTTATAATTGATTTAATTAACTTTATTCGAACTAATCATTCTGTTATGATTATTAAAAAAATTAATTACTAAATAGTGTCAAAATTGACAAAAAATAGTTTTTAAAACAAATATTATATTAGTAATTGTTATTTTATTCCTAAAAATCTATGGTTCGGCCAAATGACTTAGATAAGGTTATATATATTAATAATAAACAACTTGGGGTTCATTTGGCTGCTTATAGTAAGTTTATTAACCTTATAGTATAAGAACACAAGAAGACACGGTAAAAGTAAAATTATTTAGCTTAATGTTAAATCTAAATGATAAGGTTAAAATAGGAACTTAAACTTGTCTAAATTCTATTGTATGAGAGGATTTCGACCCATCCCCACCTTATCTTAGAAATAAATCAATTTGGTGCTATTTAAAACCGAACTTGACTTTATAATAAAATAATATTTTTAGTTTTTCCAAAGGAGACCCTCTCCTCCCTTATAAAAGGGCACCTCCTCCCCCTCTTCCTCACACCACATTGAGCCTTCAAGCTCTGCCAACCCCTGAAAATTTCTTCTCTCCACTTCCCTGGAAACGTCCTAGAGGTTCTGGTCTTCTTGAAAGACCTATTTTAGTGCCCTAAAAGGAGGTCTCAAAGAAGCACTTCAAAGAAGAGGTAATGTCCGTTACCAATTCTTTCATCTTTATTTCTTCTTCCACTTATTCTTATTTAGTTGTTTCATTATGAAGTAATAACATCAGTATCACTAATATACTGAAATGTTATTATAATTATGAAACAACCCTATTTCACCATCAATCCATCCTAGGGAAAAAGAAATCACCGCGTGTGCGTACGTACCGAATACCATCTCCGCGCCGTGGTGTAATCTATTTTCCACCACCACCTTACTTGAATGGGTATAATGGTGTAAATAATAACTATATATGACTATTATAAAGTTATATTGATTCTGAAATAGTATACATACACTCCAATACAATTCCATGATCATAGGAACGATATCATCACTCGTGCGTACGTACGGAATACCGTCTTCACGACGTGATGTGACTCGTTCTACATGATCTTCATTTCATAATGATTATATAAATGAATTGAATGAATGAATGAATATGATATATATTACACCAATACCATTCTGTAAATGAGGTATCTATAACTTGAATAGAATAATAAGAATTTATTCGACAACACATGCATAAGAAAAAAAAGTTATAAACACCTGAATAACAAGTAGCAATGAAATATTACTACTAAGAAGCTACGAATATGACCATATATGATATCATAAAAATAAGTATGATTATATAATAAGTCAATAACATTATTTAAATCATTATACAGGAGTTTTGGACACTTACAAGGCATATCAGACCTAAGGTAAGGGAAAATATAATAATCTCGTTTTTATCCGAGATTGTTTATACTTTGAAATTTACTGGGGGGTATTTTATCATCCACCTCAATGTTTCCTCAATATGTAATATTATTTCCATTCATCTAAAATTGTTTAAATCCAATTTTACCCTTTGGTGAGTATTTAGTAAAATATATGAAAGGAATATTTTGTCGTTTTTCGTTCGAGGTACTTTTTTTAATTTTCTGACAAAAGTACGAGAAGAATTTTATTTTAACTTATACGGCATGAATGGATTTTTAAAACAAGATTTCCAAGAATCTTCTTTTACAAGTTTTCAAGTTTATTTTTAATCAACTTCTTTTAGTTTAAAATTGTATGACATGTTAAAAAAGGAAAAGTATTTTTGAAGTAGAAAGGATATTTTCCTCAAGAATGAAGTTCAAGTGTTTTTATCAAAATTATTTTCCATCTATGATAATAAAGGGTTCTATTTTTTTATCCCTATTGATTTGATTATGTTGTGATGGAATTATATTTTTTTGATTAATTCCTTTATCTTATATGAATTGTTTTATGATGTCATGATGTTTAAGATTCCCATTTCTATTACATGGGTTTTGCAATGATGTATGATTTATGATTTTGTGGCACACATAAGAATGGTATCATTATGAGATGGGTGGGACCTATATCTCCCTCTAATGAATTAGGTAAAGATTTTATATCTCATGAGATAGACATTGCTGGAACGGTAGGTTATACCGGTTTAGTGAAACAGGACTGAAACAAGGGTGACTCGGTTCAAAAATGGACATTTTCCACTAAGATAGTCTTGGAAATGAGTCTTGACTAATAAGAAATGATTCTCTAAGATTATGTGTGTATGCCACAAGGTTTCATGTTTTATGTTATGATTATTGGGATTACATTTCACTTCTATGATTTATCCCATGTTATGATATTATGATCTCTTTTGCAGGTTAAGATTTCAAAAAGTTATGTTCTTATGTATATGATGTGATTGATATTTATTTTTTTTACTCTTACTGAGCATTTCAGCTCACCCTTTTGTATGTTTCGTTTCCCCAGGTCAGGAAGAAGGTTATTAAGTAGAATATGCCAAAAAGGGACTCCAGAGATGATGAAATAAATGGGAGTCAAAGTATATGCTTTATGAACCAGTTGTTTATGTTTCCCAGTTTCAAAGACACTATACATATACGGTCCTTTCTTGGTTTTGTTATATGTTGTAATAAGTGTGCTTCAATTCTGAAGTAATAACAATGTATTTAAAGTATGGGTCGTTATAATAAACAACATCATACATGAATTAGAGATGATTAATTTCAGTATAGGGATCCTTGCCATTGAACATCACTGATAGAACCTCACCATTGAACCTCCCAGTTAGAACCTCATTGTTAGAACCTCACCATTGAACCTCACCATTAATCCTCACTATTAGAACCTCACCATTGTACCTCACTGGTGGAACTTACCGTTACATCGTATTTTATGCAGGAATCTAAACTATTTTATTAGTATTATTTTTTCTCACTTGTTTTTTCCCTAAATGATAAAATTAGATTACAAACACATTTCGATACACTCTCTTCCTCACTTTTGAACAGCTGCTCTCAAAATCCCTAAATCTTAACTTTCCACTGAATCCTCAAACTACTTCAAGCCTCAATGGAAAGAGTCAAGAGACCTTCAGCTGATGATGGAGATGTGCCGAGGCCTAAGAGACCCCGAGCCGAGTCCAGTGGTGGTAGTAATATATCAACAGAGCCTGTTAACCTACATCTATAAAAAAATATAGTTATAGTTGAAAGTGAGTTAAGAAGAGACTGGTTTCGTTCTATAAAATCCTTAGTGTTGGAATCACTAGAGGCTCAAGGATGGGTGTAGTGGTTTTTAAACAATAATGCACCATATTACCCAATTCTAGTGAAAGAATTCAATGATTATCTGAAATTAGAGAATTTAGATGATGAGAACTGACTGTTGTCAAGAGTAAATGGAACAGGGGTAATATTTTCATCTACTAAGTGGGATGAATGTTTAAGGGAACCTCATGAGGTTATATGTGACTACTAATCTAGAGTGATTCCTCTAGACCGTGAAATTTTTAAGTATGAGAGGGATTTGGAAGAGCTAACAAGAAATTGGACCTAAAGGAAGATTATTTCATTTAAATGAATGGAGAGGATATACATTTGTTCTAGTTTATCCAACATGGGAAAAGTCACAGGAGAGGGGACTTCACTGCCTTGAAGTATCCTGACATATTCTTATTATATTTACTCAAGCATGGACATTAGATAAACCTGTGTAGGTTGCTGATAGATCAGATGGAAGACATGACTTAGAAAAGTTCTAAATCAAATGCTATATTTCATGCCAAAATAATTTATGTGATGCTGAAGATTAAGGGAATTATAGGAGATAAAGAGGAAACAATTGTAGCCAAGAAAATTTTTTTATCTCCAAGATAATCTACCAGTTCATGAAGATAAGCTGAAACACCTGGAAAAGAAAATGGGTAAATGATGAAGAGAATAATTATGAGACGTTTGACCCTATAAACAATCCTTCTAGGCAAAAGGATAAGTGTGATCAAGGTCTAAAGCCTAATGAGGAAGAACTTTTATATTCTGATGAAGAGGTAGAAGAGTCTGTGGAACTTGAGAAAGAAGGTACTCCTATAGGTAATAGGAGTGATCCGGATCTACCAGCCAGTCCTCTAGTTGGAATGATAGATTTTGGAGATCCGAGCCCTCCAATAGAGTTAACAAGGAGAGAATATGTCCTAAGGGACAATTAGGTTGAGGAAACAATTGAATAAGAGTATGATGAGGCTCATATCACTGTTATAGATACTTTAGAAGAGGAAGAAGCTGCTGAATCTGGTCATTCTGACCATGAAGAATATGAGACTGCTGCTGATAAGGATAATGAATGAGAGGAACTTAGTTGGAGTCCACTTATAGGCGTCACTAAAAGGACAGTGAGTGAACATGAAGAATATTTTGTATCTACGGCCCTTGAAATGGAAATTGAAGATGACTCAGTAGAAGCAGTGGCTCACTCTACTGGTGAGTCAATTGGTCAAGCAGCAACAACTACCAAGGTTGCAAGGCTAGAAGAAGCTGAAATAGTTTTCCAAGCGGTAGATCCAATTGAGGGGGAGCATCCTATTACAAAAGGATCAGTATCTATTGTGCATGAAATTGAAGGCTGGACTAAGGACCCTGGGTTTATGGTGTTGGGACTAGATTATGATGACTATAAGATGAAAAGCCCAACAGAAGACATTCCGGGCCAAACCTCATTTTTGTACCTCTAAAAAATTCTTTCCCTCAAGACTATGTCAGTAAGACATACCTTCAATCCCTGAAATACATCCTTTAGAGAATGTATTAGGATATTTCCTCTGAGATAGACAATGTTTTTGGTCTAATTGAGGAGCATTAAACATCATAGTTATCCAAAATACACTCCAGTATTCACTCTGATCTGTTTGAGGAAGTAAGGAAGTGTCAGAGTCAAATGGGTGAGTTGTTAGAATCTAAGGAGCTTCTAAAACAATAAGTGGTGAGCTTGAATTCTCTTCTGACCTCAATATTTCAGGTGGAAAAGGATATTCAATATGTCAAAATTGTAGTGCAGTAGTTGGTAACTGTGTTTCAGGATTTTAAGAAGTCCATGAAAACACATTTGAAAGGTCAATATGATGATGTGAAGAGGTTGATCAGTGGTCTGAATACATTCTTTATGGAGACAATAGCTTTATCTCTGACACCTCTATGGGAATATTCTTCCACTTCAGCCTATCCTTTAGTTGACATTGTAGCTTTCAAATCCTTTGTTAGAGAAGAAGTGGAAAAGATATCTGGTGTTATTACTTAAAACTCTTAGGACATTTCTATTAACAGAGAAATCCAAACCCTTGTGAGAAATTATATAAGGGAAGCTGATCAAGATCAGAATGCCATCAACTAAAAAGTTTACATTTATTACAAAAGGGTATAAACAAAGAATTATATGGATGTAAACATCAATTTTCTATTGGAGAACATGAAGATTCCACCTATCACTCAAGCTTTTAAGGATCAAGTGAGAAAGCATCGAGCGCTGACTCTTGCCTTAGAGAAATTTATAGAAGATAAGGATGAATATATCTCAGCCATAGAGGGAGGTGGAAGTATCATCATGGACTTCAAGAATCTTCTGTTACCCTTCCTCCTTGTGGACTTTGCACCCATTGTTGTTCCTCCAACATTACCTTCTACCTCCACTTCCTCAGCCTCAGCCAGTGCGGCTCCTTTAATGACTCATGGTCAAGATATTAGAAGATTTACTCCAATTATTCCTCATAGTTTCACTCCCTTTAGAGACACTGAAGCTTCTGTTGCATCTTCTCCTATCATCCTTGATGATATCCCTCGGCCTCAGTCTCTTCAACCACCTGCAGACCCTCCCTCATCCACATCGAAAGGGAAGGAGTCATTACCTATTTCTAATGTGAATTGAGTGTGGTTATATTGTTTGATAGGACTTTTATACTACTCTTTGAATCATGTAATAATAATTTATTAATACAAATATTTTTTTGTCTCTTATTGTATTTCTTTTTGATAATCACAAAGGGGTAGAAAATACAACACAAGTAACTCAATATCCATATCACATTAATCCCTGCTACCGCATGTGTGATAGGCTTTTCTGTGACACCTATTTATTCTATTAACATACCTATGATTTTCATTATCTCTGATAATCTTTTAATTTTTCTAATGTGTAATGTCATAATTTTTTATTATAAAAAAGGGGGATATTTTTGGACTCGCCTATTTTGATAATCCCAAATCATGTTTAATTATATAATGGGTTATTTGTTTGAAAATTTATTTCAATCTATTATTAACCTATAGACTTTACTAAAATCAGTTTACAACATAAAAAGTCTCCATGTCAAAGGTCACTATTGATGGTTTCCAGTAATAGGTCACTGTTCTAGGCCTCTATCAGGTTCATCATTGAAAAACCTACAACTAAACCTTACCGCTTGATGTCATCGGGGAAAAGGGCACCGTTGAAGTCATTACTGATGAAGGATACCGTTAAAGGAGAAACCATCATAAAAGTTACTGTTGGAAGTCACCCGTACAAGGTCATTATTGTAAATCCTACCACTGGATTACTTATCGAAGCATACAGATGCTGTCAATGTGATAGGTCACTGTTGAGACATGGTTGCTGCTACAAGGAGTTTCTATTAGAAGTCCACTGTCAGACTTATTACTGGAAGTCTATAGTTAGTTAGTCTACTGTGGAAGAGGTCACTGGTAAATCCTACCATTGATGAATTCTACCGTTGGTGAAGTCCACAATTAGACAAGTCTACCATTGTTAAATCCTACCGTTGGTGAAGTCTACTATTGGACAAATCTACCGTTAGAAGCCTACTTCTAGATATGTCTACTGTTGGAAGTCTACTGTTGACCAATATTGCTGAAGATGTTATCGATTCACATGCTACTATTACCAGTATACTAATAACATATTCTGTACTTTATCATTTTCTTAATATATTCATAATGGTCATATTTTATTTATTTAAAGCATCTGACATTAAATAATATTGTTGTAGACATATCAGGAGACCATATCTTGACAGTACGAGGTACGAGAAAGATTTCATAAGATATATATACTCATTTTTTCGGACCTCAAATATGAATGGAAAAAGACCTAAGAAAATATCTATACAGATCCACAAAGAAAAATAATTGTGTGGTGTCCATAAGTTTAATGCATGAGAATGAAATTACTAAAGAACAAGAAGAAGAACACTCTAGTGCTTATACTGAAAATCCAAGAGCATCATGACGATCTTTTGAAGAACACATTCATGGTTGTACTGTTATGGTTAAAAGAACCCTTTTACCAAGAATTTGAACATCTTATTACCTAGAATCCAGCGCCTAAACATTGCGACATTTTGTTTTTGGAGGCAACTTGTAGAGATGAATAGAACATTCATTTCCTTCAACTCCAAGAAGTCCAGAGCTTATCTTCAAAAAAATATAGCATTATAAACTCAATCCTAATTTATATATCTCTACTTTATTTCTTATTTTACATTTTGTGAGTAGTGTGTTTGTTATACACACACTGTCACATATTCTTTAAGAAGTGGATACTGAAAATCCCCACTCAACAATCTCTCATTTCTTTGTTTCCCACGCATAACTATGGAATAAGCCTTGTGTGGATTGATTGATTATTTTCCCATATAGAATAGTGGTAGAGGTTGTAGAACCTAGAAAGTTTGTAGAAACTATTGTAATCCCTGATAGAAGTTGTGTATCAAGTTTATTTATACAAACTGCTTGGTGGAAGGTGATTACCAAGTGGATTGGATTTGGTCTCGGTGTGAGACTGAACCTATTATTTATATTTTCATGCTAATCCTCATATACTCTATTTTATTTTATCCACTGCTTATATTTTTCAATGACAAAAAACTATTTTTACATTCACTCTGATAGTTAGATTTGATTAGTTTCTATATATGCTTATTTCAATAAACCTGTTTCAGAAGTCAAATTAGTGATTGCATTGATTCAACTGAGGACTAATAATCCTTTGATAAATTTGTTGAGAAATTAAACATTTATATGTCTACTGCCTTCATTTACTGGGCTGTTTTGAATTTGGGGATTTTTTTCATAACGTTTTTTAACAAAAAATTTAATTGGAATTCAATTCCCCCCATTCTTGAGTATCCACTCAAACCAACACAAAGAACTCCTAATAATTATAAAAATAAAAACACATTCCATATCAATCCATGGAAACTTGACTTTCTACAGGAAGAAATGATTGTAATGGGATGCTTTGTCATACCTCTAAAGGACTGATAGTCATATGTCTAGTATACAACTATCTCTAAAACAAAAACCTAATATAATTCAATTCGGTAATGAAATGACCCAATTTGACCAGACTCATCACCTAAGATGGAATTAAAAATATCCCAATGGGCATTCCTAATTGCCATTGGTTGGAAAAAACAATCAAGCATAAAGAAAAACCTCTTTCTAATAGTTTCTCCCATGATAAATCCAACAATAACCAACAATGAAATGGGACAACCACACTATTATCCATAGATTCTATAGAATTTATCAAATAATATAGAGTAAAATTTTAAAAAATAAGAATATATCATAGGAAACAACATACATCATATACAAAAAAATCAATGATAGGACAAATACATGATTTCTATAGGAAAAAGATGAAAACTCAAGATAATTTTAAGGTTCAAAAAAGGCATTCACATACATCATAAAAGAACAAGAAAAAATTGTTCTACACCGGCTAATTTATTAATACCAGGTATACTATATAAAATTAATTAATGGATAATCAATAATAGATACAAATGTACATATCACCATTAAAATTGCCTATTTTTTGAATCCCAATGATAATATATTCCCAAAATAATAAGTGGGGTTTGAAGAAAAAATCTAGTAGGAAACTGATGTTGTTAATATTTTCATGACTTATTATATACCCCCTTTTCTGATTTTATATGAAATGTTCCTAATTTGTGTGAAATACTAATGTTTTAATACTATGTATAATTTTTGAGAATTTTGAGAAGTAGTCCAATTGAGTGAGTATACTATTTTATTTATAACTCTCACTCTACAGATTAAAATTGGGTGGTTCTTTTTTTTAGGATTCCTTATTCAGTGTCTCACATATCATTATAAGGAATCATATGCCAATTCTACCATTTGAAGGCTCATATGGACCACACAAGATGACCTAATGAATTTGTGAAGAAACTGGACCAGGTAGGATGATTGAGTTACTGGTCTCACTCCCGAAGCCCATATTTTTTAAAACTCCACCATGGTTTTTTGATTATCAAAAAGAATCATGGGAAAAATTTCAGGGCCCAACTTTAAGAACAAGAGGCCCAAATGAAGCTTTTAATTCTAGCCCACCATTCTGGCCGAGAATTAAAATTCGGACACAATTCAAGACATATCTCATGATGTACTCATCGAATCGATCTGAGATCTTGAAGTGTGAAAGAGGAGATATATTTTTCTGCCTTTTTTGAATAAATCATTTGGTTTTGAAGGAATCTTCCTATTAAAAAACCCTTTCACATTTTGGACTTCAAAAAGACTGGATTAAAATGGACAGACTATAAGGGTTTAATCAGCCAGCCATAACTTTGGCTAAAGAGGTCCAAATGACTCCAAATTTTGAGAGTAGTCGGAAAATTTTTTTATCTACAACAGTGAGGAAGGATATATCTCGAGAGTTTTCTATCTGGATGTCCAAATATTCGATCCAAGTGGAGGGACAGATTAGAAATACAAACAATCCACTTCCTTGGGCTATAAATATATCCCCCTCTACTCCTTCATGGGGTCGGCATTTAAAAAGAGAGGAGCAGCAATTTTAACAACCAAAGACTTTCCAAAGGATTCAGAGGACCTACAATACTCAAATTTTCACTTGAGATACTCTTCCTCCTCTCTTTATTTTCATTCACTTTTGTGTTGTTCTTCATTTGTAATCTTGTAAGTTTGTGTTCTGTAATTCCGTTTTAATGCAAATTTCTTCTTCAATATCTCTTATTCTCATCCAACGTATGCAGTTTAATATTAATGTACTTAAAATAGTTTAAATATTTTTGAATCCCCTTACCTTATTTTTCTTCCTCATTCAATCGAAATTCCATTTTTTTTAGTTCTCATCATTGTTCGTGTGTGTGTGTGTGTTCGAGGTAACACTCTTTTCATATCCCTTTCTTTTTCTTCTCTTGTTAATTCATAATCATAAATATATAAACCATATTATATTAATATCAATGGATGATTTAATATATTATTGGGGTGAGTCAGAATTTATGGATGTTATGTGATTCAGAATATTTTCTCGATGAATATTCTTTAATTTAACATTGTGTATGTTGGACTTGACATATCATGGATTAATGACTTGTTTTGTTTAACATGTGGTTTCCATGGATTATTGAAACCATAAATAAACTACCACCAACAAGATCTGATTGAGATTAGAAAACTAAGTTATGTTATGGCTTGGATTAAAGCCTTAACACTTAGTAATTCCAATCAACATTATCTTTTGAAGTGGGTGTTAAATTAATAGCAATATAAAGCAAAGCTCCAGGATATCACAAACTTTACTCCCTAAAAATAAACTCACCCCAATATTTATCAAATTTTTAAATCAAACACCAATCATTAGTCACTTCATTTATGCTCTACAAACAACACCCCCCCCCCAATTAGAATACAATCAACTAAAAACCAACGACTATTTTGAAGTATCATCACTGAGGATTCGACCCGAGTGCTGCTATACATATTAGCAGAGCACCGAAACCTTGACCTATCAATAGGGGACAATAGGCTACACATTTCAGATGGCATAGTTTCTGGGGATGGAGATTTAAGTAGTCATTTTTTTCTAGTTATTGTAAAAAAAAGCAACAAATCAAAATTTTCAAAAAAAATTGAAAAAAATTAAATGAAAAACCCACCATCTCATAAAATCATAAACTCAAAATAACACAAAAAACTAACTTCATTTTTCTTCCCAATCAAACTGAATTCCCCGTAGCCTCCCAAATAATCCCTCGGATTTGTTTGACCCAAAAATTGAGTGAACACTTTTCCAACATAGGAGGAACATAAGAAATAATCAAATAATTCAAGAACCAGTCCTTGTCCAAACAATTGAATTAGTTATGGCCAATCCTGGGGAAAAACACTTAATGAAATTGCTGCCCCTGATATGAATTACCAACCTCTTGGTATTAAATACCCAAACATAGAGGCTAAATTTGAACTCAAATCTAGTTTTATTCATCTTCCACCTCATTTCCACAGGCTAGCCGGTGAGGATCCACATCTCCACCTTAAATACTTCTAAGTAGTGTGCTCTACCATGATTCCTCAAGGGGTTTCTGAGGATCAAATCAAACTCCGAGAATTCCCTTTCTCCCAAGATGACACTTCCATGTCATGGATTTACTACCTCCCTCCTAGTTCCATAACCACATGGAATGATATGAAGAGACTTTTCTTAGAAAGATTATTTCCTGCTTCTCATACTGCTTCTATCCGAAAGGAAACAAGTTGTATCCATCAGTTCCCAAGCGAATCACTCCATTAATATTGGGAGAGGTTCAAAAATCTTGTTGCAACCTACCCACATCACCAAAACCTTGATCAACTCTTGGTACAATAATTCTGCGAGGGGTTATTGGCTATGGAGTGAACTCTCATTGATTCCGCAAGTGGTGGTGCTCTTGTTGATAAAACTCTTGCAGCTGCAAGAGTTCTCATAATTAACATGGATTCAAACACACAACAATTCCATACTCAAGAACATGATCAAGTAAAACAAGCCCAAGATAATCAATCATTTGATACAAACAAGATGACTGAGTGGATCAGTGAACTTACATGTCTTGTGCGACAACTAGTTGTGGCTACCAAATCCCCAACCTCATCTTCTTCGCAATCAATGATTCATGGACCTGTCTAAAACTACGGAATCTGCAACTCTTCATCTCATACAATAGACACATGTCCACAACTTCAAGAGGTTCAATCTGATTCATCTGGACCAGTGGAGCTCAATGCAGTATATGCTCAGCAGAACACCAACCCTCAACTATCAGGTCAGTCTGTTAGAATCTTCAACCAACCCCATTGTGATCCTTTCTCTTCTTCCTATAACCAAGGCCTGAGGTATGGTAATCCCATCTATCATCCCCCTCAATTCCCTCCTCAAAACCCAAACCAGTTTCAATGTGGTCAAGGTGTTTTTAACTTCCAAAAACATTATCCTTTTATTTCTCAACATCAAAGTAACAATCCTCCTCCAGTATTTCATTATCCTAGTGAGCGTTCCCAATTCCAAAACCAATACAATCTCTTTTCCAATAACCAAAATCTAGGTAATCCAAATCTGGGAAAAGCCTCTTCTTTCATGAAACCATGGGAAAGTGCATTGGATGATCTCGCATCCTTCACCCATTTGAGCCTCAATAATATTGAAACCCAAATTGGTCAACTTCCATTCCACCTTAGTCAGCATCAACCATCAAATTCTTTCCAACTCCCAGCTCAACCATTACCCAACACCAAGGGTAATGTAATTGCAATTGCACTTAGATCCATAAATAAAATTTCTATACCTCAAAATAAGTCATATAAACCACCATTAAATGTCGACCTAGAGAATGAAAAGAAAACGAAACATTAAAAGGAACCTGAATCCATTCCCTCACCTCCTTAAATTCAACTTAGGAACCCAATTCCTTTTCATCAAGACATTTATAATCCAAAGAAGTCCTTTAAACCCGATCCTGAAATGATTGACATGTTTAGATTTGTTGAAGTCGACATTCCCCTCTTAAATGCCATAAAACAAATTCCTATGTATGAAAAGTTTCTCAAGAAGTTGTGTAACCACAAGAGGCAACTTAGGTCCTTCAAAAATGTATCCACCCATGATTCCATACCCATTATGTGCAAATATTTGGGGACCTTTATGGTTCCATGCCAATTTGGAAGTTCCAACTTTGAAGATGCACTCATAGACCTAGGAGCCTCAATTAATGTCATCCACAAATCTATATTCCCCAAACATTGTCTAGGTCCCTTACATCAAACGGGTGTTGTCATTTAGTTATCTAATCGAAGCATAGCCTGTCCTGAGGGAATAATTGAGGTTGTTCTTGTCCAAGTCAATGATCTTATCTTCCCTGTTGATTTGTATATCCTTGACATGGAAGGTTAGATAACCTCTTCTCAATCTCCCCTAATTCTAGGAAGACCATTCCACATGACCGCGAGAACCAAGATTGACGTCTATTTAGGCATCTTATCCATGGAATGTAGGGGCCAACTGGTCCAGTTAAACATTTTCCAAGCCATGTGATACCCATCTAAAGATCACTCTGCATTCTCAATCCATGCTTCTGATGAAACTTCTAAGAGTCAATCAAACCCCAATCCACCATGTTCTTCACGTTCTAATGAAAAAGGATCTTGTGAAATCTGTACCATGATTAACAAAGACATAAATGGTGAGGTTGATGTGGAATTTTCATTCATAGACTCTATCAATATAAAGGATCTATAAAACTCTCTTCAATCCCACATCAATTCTGATCTCTACTGCTCCACCTTGAATAGTATTAAGAAGAATGAATCTGAAGCAATTGAAGTCCCTTCCTCCATTCCTGAGTTTTCTTACCCACAAACGAAATATGAGACTGATCTGAAACCTCTTCCTGAACACCTGAAAAATGAATTCCTTTTCCGTGATAACTCATATTCTGTTATTATCTCTACTTCACTTACTAAAACTAAAGAGTCCAAACTTTTTTAGGTGTTAGAGAAAAACAAAAAGTCTATACATTGGACCTTAAATGACATACCCAGAATCAACCCTTTGCTTTGCATGCATGACCTCCTTCTTGAGGAGTCATCCAAACCAATTAGACAACCACAAAGAAGACTCAATCCACTCATTCTTGAGGTAGTTAGGGAAGATATCACCAAGCTTCTTCAAGCTGTTATTATCTATCCAATTTCTGATAGTGAATAGGTTAGTCCAATTCAAGTTGTAACTAAGAAGGGTGGTATAACTGTTTTCACAAATGAACTTGGAGAGGTAGTCACAATTCGAGTGAAGAAAAAATGGTGTGTGTGCATCGACAATAGTAAATTGAATGTTGAAACATAAAAAGATCACCACCGTCTACCATTCCTTGATCAAATTCATGAATGATTAGCCGGAAAGTCACACTATTTCTTTCTTTATGGATACACCGGCTACTTCTAAATCCCAATCATACCTCAGGACCAAGAAAAGACTACTTTCACATTCCCCTTTGGAACATATGCATATAGAAGAATTTCTTTTTGCCTTTGTAATGGTCCTGCAAAATTCCAGATGTGTATGATGAGTATCTTTTCACAATTCATTGAACATTGCGTGGAAGTGTTCATGGATTACTTCACCATTTATGGTGTGTCATTTGAATCTTGTTTGAATAACACTCTCCATTCCTTCAAAAGTGTGTCAATTGTAACCTTATGTTAAATTTTTAAAAATGTCACTTAATGGTTGAAAATGAGATTGTTCTAGGGAACATAGTTTCAAAAGAGGGTATTGAAGTTGATCATGCCAAAATTGAAGTTATCCAATCAGTTCATGAACCCAACTCTATTTGAGACATCCGTTCCTTCCGTGGTCATGCTGGTTTCTATCAGCAATTCATCCCTAACTTCAGTAAAATTTCCCTCCCACTCACCTGGTTTCTCTAAAATTATGTCCCTTTCCATTTCTATGAGGTTTGAGAGACAGACTTTGTTGAACTCAAAACTTCTCTTACATCTACCTGAATAATCCAACCCCCAGATTGGTCCTTACCCTTTGAGTTGATGTGTGATGCTTCTAATAGAGTCATTGGGTCTGTTCATGGTTAATAAAGAGAAAATATTCATCATCTCATCAATTATGCCTCAAAAACATTGGATGAAACTCAATCTCACTATAATTTCCCTAAAAAATAACTTTTAGCAGTTTGTTTTGCCTTAGATAAATTCTGGTCCTATCTCTTTGGTTCCAAAATCATCATCTTCATAGACCATTCTACTATAATGTTTTCACTCAAGAAAAGTGATTCCAAACCGAGGCTAATAAGATGGATCCTAATGCTCCAAGAGTTTGACGCTGAAATCAATGATAGACAAGGAAAATAAAACCATGGGGCTGATAACCTAAGTAGAATTTCTAATTCTTCACATTTAGAAATCATTGTTCCTGAATTTCCCACTGATCACCTTTCATCTCTCACTCCAAAGATACCTTGGTATGCCCCAATTGTAAATTACATGGTTTCTAGTGTTTTTCCTGAAATATTTTCAAAATTACAAAAAAAATCATTTGAAAAGTGATTCAAAATACTATTTTTGGGATGAAAATAAACATTGGAAAACTGGGGCTGACATGGTATTTAAAATATATGTTGAGGAAGATGAAAATTCTTCCATCTTAGAATTCTGTCACTGACTTTCTGGAGGTGGAAAATTTAGACCTCAAAGGACCTCCAAAAAGGTACTAGACTCTAGATTCTTTTGTCCTTCACTCTACAAGGACTCACATGAGTTCTGTCAATCATGTCCCACTTGCCAAAATTTTGGCACAATTTCAAAGAAAAATGAGATGCCCCCAAACCCTTAATTTTCTGGGTGATCTTCAATGTTTGGGGCATCGATTTCATGGGACTATTTCCCCCTTCCAATGGATTCTCATACATACTTATTATGGTTGATTATATTTCTAGTTGGGTTGAGGCCAAAACCACTAGAAAGGATGATTCACATACGATTAGTGAGTTCCTAAAGATACATATTTTCCATTGATTTGGCACGCCTTGTGCTTTGATCAGTGACTTAAGAACCCATTTTTGTAATAGAACAATTGAATCACATTTGAAAAACACTGGGGTTGTACATAAAACTTCAACTACATATCACGCCCAAAAAAATGGAATGGCTGAACTTTCTAATAGAGAAGTGAAAAGAGTGCTTGAGAGAATTGAAAAAGCCACCAGAAAAGACTAGCCTGAAAGACATGGTGAAGAACTTTGGGCTTATCGAACTGCCTAAAAAACACCCATTAGGATGTCTCCTTTTAGGATAGTTTTTGGTAAATAATCTCATTTTCCAATTGAAATACAACACAAGTCATTATGGGCAGTGAAAACTTGTAATTTTGATCATGAAAAACCGATGAAGAAAAATTGTTGTGATTGGCTGAACTGTAGGCGCTTTGACTTGATTCTTATGATAAATGTAATCTATACAAAGAAAAATACAAGGCACTCTATGATAAACACATCCTGAGAAAGGTATTTCATGAAGGTGAAAATGTAATGCTCTTCAATTCTCAATTTTGGCTTCACCCGGGTAAGCTTAATTCTCGTTGGGAAGGTCCTTTTGTTATTACTAATGTTTACCCATTTGGTGCAGTGAAAGTCAAAGACCCCTCTTCCAAAAGGACATTCACAGTTAATTGACATAGGTTAAAGAATCACCATGAGAGGATGCACAATCCTGGATCATCATCGACTTCCACTAGATCCCCAACTTTTCCAGTCTACCTACCACTAGATGGATATGGAGACCCACCAAATCCAAACTAGGGGGCACCACTTTCCTTATAAATCTCTCTCTCTCTATCTATTCCTCTCTCTACCTATTTCTTCTTCTTCATCTCTCTTTCATTTTTTACCACTTTCTTTATCAAAACCTTTCTTTTTCACTTTTTCATTTGTGTGGGTGTATCTTTATAAAAAAAATAATAAAAACCTAAAAAAGTAAAAAAACTAAACAAAAAAATCACTTAAAAAAAATCAAGAGTCATTCTTACACACCATCGAGTTTTGAAAAATTTTCCAACCATTTTGGGGAGTTAACAGACATGTTTTCATCTCAAACATTTTGTATTTTCATCATGACTTTGGATAATGAATGTTGTGTAAATATTAAAAAAAATTGAATGCTCAATTTTTGATTTGGAAAATGGTTTTCTAGAACTGTGAGGAACAACATTTTCTTTCATTCCAAGCCCACCTATGGAAATATTTTCAAAATGTGTGTTTTCACCCCCATTTGTGAGTCTTAGTTTGTGGACATTGGATCTGAATATCCAGCCTTAGTGTGCATTAATATGGTAGAGTCATTTTCTGAACCACATGAGAATCACAATAGCCAAATAGCCTCCCATTTCTCTTACATTAATCCGCCTTTTCAAATCCCTTTTGAGCATATGAAAATCTTTTCTCTGATATCCACATTACAATCCCAATACCCTTTCCCAACCAAAATCAACAATGATTTTTAGTGCATCTTTTTTTAAATTTAAGTGTGGGGGGATCAAATTTTCTTATGGGTACCCTTTGTTGATTTCACCATGTTATCAAATGATTGAGGGAAAGCATCCATTTCAGTGTGGAGGAGAGGTTGTCCTTCAATATGTTTTGGGGAATGTAATGTATTTTCATTTATATAATTTTGTAAATTTTATTGACAATTGTTCAAAGAAAAGAAAAAATAGAACTATAAAATTGGTTTGATTCATGGGAAGTTCAAAAATCACTCTTCCTCAACCTTTGATCTTGTCATAACTATTACAATTAGTGTCATGAGTAGATCAATCATGGGTTGGGATATAAGTGTGAGATCTTTTCCAAGTTCAACTTTAGAAAAAAGAGAAAAAATAACACTTGCATTATATTCTTATCTCATTTAGATAACTTATATGGTTTGTAAATATTTTATCCTCTCATCCCCTTCAAATTTTCCTCCTCTATTGTGTCTTCCCTTACACAATCATTCCTTTGTAAATATGTGTTTTCACTTCATTCCATGTTTTATTTAAAAAAACAAAAATGTACATTGGTTTTTCTATGTTGGTGTTTTACCCCACTTCTTAACTCTCTTGGACATTATATTCCTACCATCTCATAGCCACAGAAAAATACATTACAAATACTTCTTGATTATAGTGCACTTTGGATAGGTATTGGAAGATGAGAGCTCTTTGAAACTCTATGATTTTCAATTTTGGTTGGTGATAGAGTGAACCTCCACAAATAAATTTTATCATATTGAGAGGTGTGAGTTTTGAGTGTCCACATTTTTCATTTCTAAATTTGAGCATAAAAAATGAATTAGTTTTGGAACATTTTTTATATAACCACATTTGGTGGAATTCAACATAGAGGAGTTAAATAGTCTAAACCTCCCCTGATTGGAGAAAATAAAATTTTAATATTTGTTGATGGGTGAAAATGATTTTGTTATGTTTTTATATTTGTTGTACATGAGGACATTCAAAAGACTAAGTGTTGGGGAGTTTATGTTATTAATATTTTCATGACTTATTATATACCTTCATTAGTTATATTATATGAAATGTGCATAATTTGTGTGAAATACTAATGTTTTAATACTAAGTATAATCTTTGAGAATTTTTAGATGTAGTCAAATTGAGTCAGTTTACTATTTTATTTATAACTATCCCCCTACTGATTAAAATTGTGTGGCTTCTGTTTTTAAAGATTCCTTATTCAATTTCTCTCATATCATTTGAAGGAATCATGGTCCAATTCATCCATTTGAAGGATCATATGGACCACACAAGATGACCAAAAGAATTTGTGAAGAAACTAGACTAGCCATGACGATTGATTTACTAGTCTCACTCCCAAAGCCCATATTATTTGAAACTCCACCATGTGTTTGTTATAATAAAACAGAATCACGGGTAAATATTTCAAGGTCCGACTCTAAAATCAAGGGGCCCAAATGATGCTTTTAATTCCTACCCACCATTCTGTCATAGAATTAAAATCTTGACACTATGCATGACATATCTCATGATGTAATCATCCAATAGAGCTGAGATTTTTCAATGTGAAATAAGAGATATATGCGGCCTACTTTTCTAAATAAATATTTAGGTTTTGAAGGCATATTCCTATTCAAAAACACTTTCCCATTATGGAATTCAAAAAGACAGGTTTGAAATGGACCGATTAAAATTGATTAATCCTCCGACCATAGAGTTTTCTATGGAGGGCCAAATGCCTCCAAATTTTGATAGTAGATGGAAAAATTATTATATATAACTTTAAATAAGGATCTATCTCGAGATTCTACTGTCTGGATGTCCCAATCATTGTGCCAATTGGAGATATAGATTTGGAATGCAAACAGTCCACTTCCTTAGGCTATAAATACATCCCCCTACACTCCTTCAAGGGGGTTAGCATTTCAGAAGATAGGGGCATCAATGGGCACGACCAAAGACTTGCCAAAGGCTTGTGAGGATATTCCATACTCAAATTTTCACTTGAGATACCCTTCCTCCTCTCTTTGTTTCTTTTCACTTTTGTGTTGTTCTTCGTTTGTAATCTTGTACGTTTGTGTTTTGTAATTCTGTTTTAATGCATGTTTTTCTTCAATATCTCTTATTCTCATCCACCTTTTTTAGCTTAATATTAATGTTATTAAAATATTTTAAATATATTTGAATCCCCTTCCCTTCTTTTGCTTCCTCATTCAATCGAATGTTTGTTTTATTTAATTCTCATCATTGTTCGTGTGTGTGTGTTCGACGTACCACTCTTTTCCTATACCTTTATTTTTCCCATCTTGTTAAATAATAATTATAAATATATAAACCAGATTAATATAAACATAAATGGCTTAGTAAATATATTATTGGGGTGAGTCAAAATTTATGGATGTTATGTGATTGAGAGTATTTTCTCGAAAAATATTCTTTAATTTAAGAATGTTTATGTTGGACTTAACATATCATTGATTAATGACATGTTTTGTTTAATGTGTGGTTTCCATGGACTATTGAAACCATAAATAAACTACCATAAATAAGCTCTAATTGATATTAGAACACTAAGTTATGTTAATTCTTGGATTAAATCCTTAACACTTAGTAATTCCAATCAACATTATCTTTCCTAGTGGGTGTAAAATTAACTGCAATATAAAGCAAATTTCTAGGATATCACAAGATTATCTTCTTAGAAATATACTCAACCAAATATTTATGAAAATTTTAATTAAAACACCAATCATTAATCACTTCATTTAAGCTCTGCAAACAAATCCCTCATTCAGAATACAATCAACTTAAAACAAATGACTATTACAAAGTATCATCGTCGTGGATTCGACCCGAGTGCTACTATTCACACTAGCAGAGCACCAGAACCTTGATCATCCGATAGGGAAAAATAGGCCATGCATTTCAGATACCATCATAAACATATTTACTAATTTTATCCCATGGAAGCCCAATAAACTAGTTTTAAAACTCAATTTAAAAATTACATTACTTTCAAAATATGAAACTTTAAAACAATGCATTAAAATTCATTTTTTAAATTTAAAAACAAATTGTTTTCCAGAAACAAATACTAAAATTTATCAATCATGAAAAAATTACATAGTAATAACATTTTCAATATTCACAAAACATTATAACAGAGGTATTCATAATAATAATCAAAATACTATCATATTATTGGAAATGGATGTTAGTCCAAGTTTCTCATAAATCATAAAACTACTATATTTCATGAATGAATTTAAATCATCATCCAACCAAAATATTCCACTATGAATGATAGTAAATTTGAATACGAATAATATCTAAAAAATAGGATGATCTTATGGTCTTCTTCAGGTCTAGTTCTACGAGCTCTCACTGTCTCCTAGATAAAAAATGGGTGTCATGAAAACCCTACCAATGGCTCTCATGGTCCCAGGTATAAAACAATATACCTCTAATTATTCCCACCAATGTCTCCCACATTCACTTGGGCAACCCTCAATCACACCAAATATATCCCCATGTGAAACTCAATTCATATCATAATCGTATCATTATTGAAAAATGTAAAAATTCATTTATATGAATAATTAATGAACAACATGCCCATTTCATAAATCCACTTTTCCTTAAGGAAAAAATATATTTAAAACCCTTTAGTGATCTTTTTTAAATTATAAAATCCATTTTATCCATTTTACAAAACATTTTTAGGGATCTTAAGACACCCTCATTTGGAAAACTCACATTAAACCCCGGTTTCCAATCTAATCCACTAAAAAATAAATCACTAAATAAAAAACAACCATAATTAATTTAATTAGAAATTTAGTAAACATAAACCAATGGAAATTATAAATTTAATGGTAATTCATAGGAAACACCCTTAAATGGAGACACATACCTTGGAAAGGGTTCCAACCTCATCAAATCCATCGACAAAAATCCAGAATCGGATGGAGAAGGCCAAACAAAAATGAGATACTATAAAATCAACCACCATAGAATCAAAACCACTTGTATGTCCAAAACAACATCTTAGGTTTCCACCTTCAATGGTAATGGAAGACAAATCATGAGGAAGGGGTGGAATGAATAAAACTAAATGAAATTGTGTAAATTCAATCGAAAAGAAGTAGAATCAAATGATAAATTAAGTAAAATATGATGAGAGTATATTATGAGACAAGAATGAGGATATTCTAAAGTAAGGGAGGAAAACTGAGGCCAAGGGGTTAATAATTAGGCAAGGAAATTTTGAAAAAATTAGCAGAATTGTAATGTTTCTGACAAACCACATGATTAGGAAAACCGTGTTCCCTCCATGTCAGTGCTACTAAAACACCAAAAATGGGCAACATTGTTTCATTTATCCTTTAATGGGTTAAAAACCCTACTAAAATTATGAGAAATCTCACTATCCAAAAATCAGTACCCCTTGCTCTATTAGTTTCACAGTTATGATAATTCAACGACAAACTAGAGACTCATTTTGAATCCAAAAAATACAAATTCTACAACCCTGATAAGCAAGACCCCAAAAATAGACAATGATAAAAATGAAACATCAAAAAAATTTCTACCCATGACATGGGGGTGTCCCGATCATACGTCATGGTGGTTGTGAATTTACAATTGATTCCTATAATGAAAAAACAATTTGATATAGAGAAGTTGTTAGAACCATAAATGAATAAAGAATTCATCCTAACATAATTATTTAAACAGTTAAATTCATCAAAAATCATTATTTGATTGTCCATTATTTGGTTTTATAATTCTCAGGTGAATTAATACTTGATTCAATTTATTTTTTCATTACTCTTATCATAGATTTAAATCCTGGATTAATAATCTATTTTTTAAAAAGAAGAGTTAGGGATTTCCATGGATGTGATTAATTTTAACCAAGAAACTTCATGCGGAATCAGTGAAGCCACATAATATTTTAGAATTATTAAATGATAATTTATTGTTTTTTGTCATTGTAATTATATTTAAAATCTTATTTAATAGTTCCTTATTATAAATCATGATAACTTTTAAAAATACCCTCTATTCATGTTCTTATAATCAATAACTTGTTTAATTTTTAATGATGAATATTTGAAGAACTTTTCCAGATCTACTGATGATTTTTTAATTATTCCATAAGATTACACAACATGTATTCCATTGGTACACTTAGTGTACCCATGATTAATGCACCAATAAAATTCACAAATTAATTTGGGACTAATTTTGACATTGACCATTTATTAATTATGATCAGTATTATATGCACAATTTGTTGACTAGGGAAACCTAACAAAAGGTTTATGAGTCTATATAGAGACTAACTTGTGAACATGAAATGTAGTCCATTAGTCAAAGGAAACCCCTATATTTTGTTACAACAAATATACGGATGGTGGCCATGTAACTCAGAGACCACATTGTGTTTATCCCATTTACACAATAATAAATCCGTTAAGTTTTGTACCAGGACCAAATGTTTAGTTCCTATGTCTGTTCCATTGATTGATGGTATAGAATTATACATTATGTGTAGATGGACTATACATGATGTATATATCAACCAATTATTCATAATATAAATTTATTTTATTTTATTACTTAAACCATATCTATATGGGTTTTGAGTGTCATTCAATTAACTAATACACTCCATGTTAGAGTTTATATATATTTTAACCATATGATTAGTTTCTAAAAAATATTTGGAGCATCATATCACTTATAAAACATAATAAAAAGATTGATCTACATTCATTAAAACATAACAGTATATGTAATTTAAATTTTTATAAGGGTTATTCAGTTCACATTTACTCGTAATGAATTTATATGTTAATGAATTTATATAAAATATCATATTACTAAAAAATATATGAACAAAATATGCATTGGGTAGTTCAGATGAGTAATTTCTTTGTTTCCTCCATGCAACATATTTTTACATTATAAATTTTAAATAAATTTCATTTGTTTTTATATATTTTTTTGATGGTATTTTCACTAATATTTGGATGAGAATTATGATAACATAATTTATTAATTAAGGAAGAAAAATAATTTATTCTAATGTGATTAATTTTAAATAATAACTATTTTGAATATGTTCTATTTATTAAATTTGTAATTCATTGTATGTATGAAGTTGATAATCATAAAATCCAAAGCCTTTTATGTGATTGGTTTGATTCTAATTTATTATTAAATTTTATTGACGTCATGCACATCATCCTTCATCATATTATATATTGACATGTGGGCCTATAGTTTCCTTTTATGTAAACCCCAAACCAATCAGTTGGTTATCCCACTAGTGTGTGAGTAAAATATTCTGCAACAGATCGACCTCAAAGGTTATTGGAGTAATTTGATGTATAGAGTCAAGGTTAAACCGATCCTAGAGTTACATGGGTGGTCATGTTGAATGATATAACATGAACCAATTCCATGTTCATGGTGTTTTCTCCTAGGTCAACAGTTAGTATATAACACACTAAAATAACTGATAAATATATAGAAATCATGATGATACAATTCTTATTATTTTATTTCAATCATGTTTCACGGTTAACATTATTATGGATGTTTTTAACATAATTATTTGAAATAATGAATTTTATGAGAATGAAAGATAGAAAAAAAAATTTAATAATATTTTAACACTATCCAGGACATGGTTAATCACATAAATAAATCTAATTAATATTAATAATCATGTAATAAAGAAAATAAGAAATTTAAGCATAAATTATTAATATACATCTCCCATATATATTATTTCATTCTAGCCTTCCACTACTTGAGGAAAAATCAAACCATAGTTCAATGTTCATGGCCAAACTACACTAGATGTTTTCAATTATCATTCAATTACTATCTTGACATTTGTGTTAAAATAACATACTTCGTATCAATAGTGGATCACCTCCTAATGAGTTAGTGAAACTATATAGTATTTTTATGAGGAAATAAAAAAATAGGATTTCTTGTTTGGATGACTTCTGGTGTTCTTTCTAACCCTTTTCCAACCCATACATTTTCCCTTCTTTCCCTCAAATATCACTTTTTCCCTAATGTATTCAATTTATTCGATGGTATTCCACTACTTCCACTCCTAGCACCATATATCACATATGCCTAGAAGCTTCTTAATCTGACTTTGGTCGCTTGATTTAAACTTATTTTCCCTCAGTGTACTTTTTCTATATGATTGTGTTTGAAGCATTGAGTTTACAAGGATATGGAATAGTTAGTCTTCTATCTAATTGACAAATTATTGATTAATTTTCTTATGGTAAGGGTCATTTATTAGCTTAGTCTAGTGCCCCATATGTTTGAAATGGATTTTGTTTCTCCCAATTCAGAAGATGTTTCAAATTTAGCAGGAATCATTACTCACATACATCTACCATTTAGGTATTTTTTCCTGAGATTCTCACTCCTACTTCAAATACCTTCAATAATAGGATAACACATGATGGTTGTTGGTTGGAATTAATGTTTTGATAGTCGCAATTGTGTTTTAAGTGATCTGATTTCCCCATAAATTTCTGTTGAGTTTGATGTATTTAGATTTCTAATTGAAAATGTGTGGATTTCAGTTGGAGATAAATTTTCATATAAGAAACCTATTCTCTATAAAAAGTGGATCGATTTTTTCTCATCTGATGAGTTTTCTAGTCACCTGAACGCAATTTTAAGGAATCTTAACTATGGGTAGATGTTGAATGAGGGGAGGATAGATCCTTATAGAAGTGTTATCGATCTTGTATCTAATCATTCTTAGAAGTAATTTTATGGCTTCATGGAGATAGTTACTCCTGCTCTGAAATAAGTTCATACGACTCAGAATGAACCAAATTTTGTTGATTTTTAGCCGATTAAAACATGACCTAGTTGTTTCACATATGTAGACTAAGAATGGGTCTAGGGATCCAATTAGAGATTTTCCCCACATCAAATTTTTAGGTTGTGGGTTCTGGAATTGGAACCAGCATCATAGAGGGGTTATGGGATTTAGGCGTAGTGATCTCTTTCCTAGGTTCTACTCTAGATGTCGTAGTCAAGTTAAAAACTATAAAGGGTGTGTTGTATTATTGAAATCATGTAATGTATGAAATAGGGGGGGTTGATGTCTCATATAATCTAATTTTATCTAGGAAGGTTTTTACAAGTATTAAGCAGGGAAACTGGTTTAATTTTATAGAAATTGAAGGATTGGATCAAAGACAATCAAAGCTGATACTGAGTGAGATTTTTTAGGATGGGAAGGTTTCTTGGGGTAGATGAATGTGATGAGATATCCTAATCACGTTCATCTAATAGTGTTATGTGTATTTTTAGAATAGGGCCCTATAATCAATGTCTGAAGAAGGGGAGAAAGGCATCAAAGACTCCAGATGCTGTAGTCTTATGAAAAAACAAAAACCCAATTGCTCAAATGACTATTCATTTCTTCTGAAACCAATGATGACTACATATTATAAGAAAAAAGTCACATTGATACAAAATTAGAACCAACTATTGAATAGGATCAGGATTGAGTCCATTGTGAGATACACTTGATAGTTAGCACAGATAAGAATGATGGTATGATTGCTGAAACAAATAGGTCACATGATGCTTCGGTGGTGGTTGAACATGCCTGTAATGAGAGAACCAATGATTGGGTTGAACTTATAATGAGAGAGTCCACAATCTAGCTATGTTAGGAACCCAATGATGTTCCATTTTATTTCTAATACAATAACCTAATTTTTCAATCCTAATATGTCAGGTTTGAATATTATATTCTGATTAATGTTTCACAAGAGGATGACTACATGATAACTAAGATACTTCTACTATTGCATGTTAATAAAGAAATGATAGTGTTTATTAACAAGAAGGACATTATTCTGGAAAAAAAATTAAATTAGGGAAAATTAATATAGAATAGTACCTCAAAATAGAGTAATAGATGTCTTATTGGTTCAAAGGACTCATAAAAGATTATTTAACAATTGAGGTAAGCTACATCCATCAGAAATTATCTAAGGGTTATATATTAGATATTCTAAAATTATACTATAATAGTTTATCCATCTATTATGGTACCTGATGCTTGTTTTCTATACTATTTAGATTCTCACACTCTATTAAAAGTGTATAAAAAAATTTAAAAAATAAATTTTAATTAGTATATCATTAGAAATAGTGAAACTAATAGAAAATGTATTGGTGAAATCCAAATTCATGCTTTTAGGATAGGGGAGTCTTCTCAAAAGATCAAAAAAATAGTTAATTTGGTTGGTATGTTTCACCTTAATATATACCTTGGAATATCTCAACATACCATCATCTTAGTTTTGAAAAGTTTTATATGGATACTTTCCATTAAAATATCTATGAATTCTGATATTTCAAATCTAATGGTGTGATATAATATGTTTTGATACAGTAGTGGTAGATTAATAAATCCAACATTCATTCTCTAATTTTGTCTCATAAATTCATAAATTTCAAACCTTATTAATTTTAGAAAAGAAAAATATAACTTCAAATATATCATTTTGATCCATGCATGATATGGATAACCTTCTTACCAAAACAAATATCGAATAATAAAAAATTGGTCTTTATTTTCATTATACACCAATGAATGAAATTATAGGTTCTGGGAAACTGTCTTATTGAAGAACCTGGTCAAGAGCCTATTGAGAAATATTTATCTCTATATGAGAAATATTTATAAGATTCCATATATTTCCAATGATTCATGTTATCCTCCATGATGAATGATCTTCTAAGGTAATATGAGCACATGGATGCATATAGAATGAATCCATTATTGGAGGATATCAATGATGATAATGTGAGATGAGGGATATATTAGATCTCTATTACACTACTTACATGAAATATTAAAGATTCAGTGCCTTCTACGCCTCATATAGTCAAGATTCATGGCTAACAAGACTTCTTAGTCATCTTTGGTAATAAATTCAGTAATGATTTGTGAAAAGGTCTAATTCTATCATCACATCCAAAACCCCTCCCTTTTTATTGGGAATTACAATAGAAGAAATAGTGAGAAAATACTTTCATAAAATCTTACACTCATTAACCATTTTGAAAAGGACTTGGTGTGTCATAAATTCATAGTTCATAAGATGAATACGAAAAGAAATAAAATGAAAAGGGATCCAAAATTGACTCCAATTATTATGATCTTGAGCTCCATCCTATAAATAATAAGTATTTAGAATATGATTAAGAAGAATGAAATGCATTTTTCATATGGAATGCTCAGACACAGGAAGAATAAATGAACCCAAATAAAGTTTAATCTGAATGTTAATTCATTATTATGTTTAATCATTAAATATTTTCATATTGGAAATTAGATACAGCTTTTGGTTCACACTTTTGTATCTAAATGTAGGATGAAACTATATTCTAAATGATTTCCATAGGATAGGTGTATCTTTGAGAATCCAATTGTGTTTGACATACCTATTTGGAAACAAGAGATAGTAACCTACCTTTTAAAGAGGAATGATTTATTTTTTAATAAATTTTTCACTCCTTATTTTTACTAATAACATCATTACTACTTCACTACTTCACATGGATGGATTTATTTTCCAATTTGGAAATAGAAAGAGTTATTTTTTAGAAACTAAATCATTTTTAATAATATTAAAAGATAAATAATGGTGTTTAATTAGTAATATAAAATTTTGAAATATTATTAATAGATTACAAATTATGTTCCCATGACTCATATAACTTATAATTTTGGATTTGTCATTGTGGTCATGTAAATAAAATGCATCTAAAAAACCATTATAATGGTAGTTATTTATAATCCTTCGATATAAGATAACATGAAGGATGTCTTGCTTATTTACATCAAATATTACCAAAACACTATTTTTAGACATGATGAAAGGTACATATAGATTCTAAGAATGGTACACAATGAAGTGTGTAGATAATTTCAATTATAAAATATAAGTGGTTACTCATACTTCATAACTTTTTCTAATGAGTGGATTATATAAGGATATATAGACATGAATATATATAAGATTGAGGCCTTTCTAAATTCCAGGAATTAAAGAATATTGTATAGAAACAACATGGTAGTATGTTAAGGAAATTTCTATCCAGTCAACGTGATTAGTGTTTTAATCAACATTTTATCAACATTATACATGATAATTTGTTTCTATCTCAATGAACACTGTCATATACACCATAGTGTATTGGTGTTAGTGAAGGGATGAATTGTTACTTGAATGAAATGATATGGTCAAAAATGATTCAAGTAGATTATCCATTATATTTTTGGGGATATTATTTACATTTTAATCACACATTCTAAATCTATTACAAACTAACTAAGAAAATGGAATTCTATATGAGTTAAGAAATAGATTGAAATATGTTTTCTCAGACACTCATCTATGGGTGTGTGATGAATTTTTATGGCTATTCATGGTATCAAGTGAGTGCCGTATGGAATAATTTATATATTTATTGTGTATCCTAAAGAATCAATGGTATACGACCCATATAACACCATAGACAAGATAATAAATTTGACAAGAAAAGATTTATTTCTTGAAATGAAGTACATCAGTGGTAAAATAATTATAATTTGATTAAATATGATGAATTTTATTAAAAGGATATATAATAGTTGGTACATGAACAAATTACATTGTACTTTATAGAATAGTTTGTTCTGGAAACTCCAGTACTGTATTGGATCACCAAAGAGGTAAGAGAACTTATAATATATGTTTTTCTAGTCACAGAATTTGGTGAATCAATATTGGTTGAAAATAATGAACCTATTAACTATGAATAGGTATTATAGATATCATATTCTTTAATGCTGAAAGAGGTGGTTATTTCAAAGATGGATTTCACATATCATAACCATGTTTGAATTTTGGTCGGTCTACTGTTTGATGTAATGTCTGTTGGTTATAAATGTATATTCAAGATAAAACTAGACATAGATGGTAAATGAAATGCCTAAATATAATGGATAGAGTCCAAAGGGTATAAATAATTGTATGGAAAAAACTACAACAAAATATTTTCTACAGCTTTCATTTTTAAATCCATCATAATTATACTTTCTAGAGTGGTTGACCATGGCTATAAAGTTTGGAATATGTTTTCCAAAAATGATTTCAATAATAGAAAAATTAATAATATATATATGAAAAACTAGAACTGATTGAGAGTAAAAAAATTATAAAAATACATTCATGTTACCAAATTTCATATATATGTTGAAGTAAGAATCACGATCAATGAAACTTTGGTTCGATGAAGCTATAAAATAATTAGGTTCTTTAAGAATAAATCTTTTTTTTATGTTTAAAAAAAAATACAGTAGGAGTGTATTCATTACCCAAGTATTCTATGTTGATGAAATATTAATTATTCTAAATAAAATCGAGTTCATATCATTTGATAAAGAATGTTTTAACAACTAATTATCTAATAATTAATTATATGAATAAACCTATATTTAGGGATTAAGATAATTAATGATAGTTATAAGAGGCATCAAAGACTATTTAAATATACATCCATTGAAAAGTTAGTAAATATGTTTAGTAAAAGGAAATCTATGATGGTATTTGTTCTGAAGTCGCAAGGTACGAATATTTCGATGAAAATGAATCATCACACACAATAGAGGAATTATATATTGTGTAGGATCTCATATAGTTCAACAATATAGTTAACATGACTTCCATGTTGTGTTCTAGAGTTTTTTTACTATTACATGATCATGGTTTGTGGATATCATGTTGTTCTTGGTGAACAACACTGGTTCGCTATTCCGAAAATCCATAAGTATATGAGAATGACTAAGGATGTCTTCCATGTGTATAGAGTATATGAGGATCAAGCCATCATGGTCTACATTAAATATAGCATTCAAATAAATTTAAAAGATCTAAATCACATTAAGGATTTTTTTAGTCTCAATGCAGTCAGTGTGAAATTGAAGTGTTCAATGAACCCATTTGTCATTGATTCTACCTTATAGTCTATGTATATTGAGTATTTTGATTCAGAAAAAGAAGACATATAAAATGGAACTTTTTCCATGTGCATGATTATGTTACAAGTAGTAATGATCCTATCATATAATATTATGACAAAAATACATTGGTTGATCGCATAATGGATCTAAGGTCAAATCAATACACAATGAACATGATCTGAACATATCAAATGATGAGGTATTTTTCTCAGAGGGGTGAATCAGTAGTAAGCAGGGTTTCAATAGAATAGAATTTGGTAGTCACTTTAACAAAATCCTTATCTTAGTTGTCATGACCAGTCCCTCAGGGCGCATTCCATGACTACCCCAAGCCCATTATCCATAGGCCAGGGGCAGTCGAATAGTACCAGAAAGAAATATCCCTAAACAGGAAGGCATTTCCTTTTAACCTGTACAAACAAATAAACTAGTACGAAATAAGAGGAAACCACAAAGTAATCTGTTGTAATAAAATAGTTTTGAAAGTATAGGGATCGTAATACAAGCCCAACTAGAAGTACCAGTATACCATAAATTATCAAATACAATAGAAAAGGGGGAAAATAACTCATGGATTGTCCACTAAGGATCCTAACTAAAGGGTACGTACAGCTCACGATCAGTAGTCACTGCGTCACGTCGCGCAAAATAGTCCACCTCTGAGTATCGTCCAATCCTGGATCCCTCAGCCTCGATCAATGCTGTCTGTCATCTGCACAAGACACAACATGGTGTGGGCATAGGTCATGCATGGGTGAGTATAATGATACTCACTAGGGACCCCAATACCCCATAATTTTCCTAGAGTTCCACAAATAAAATACCACAAATCAAGACTTCACCTCTACCTAGGTATATTCCCATATGTATACCTATGTTATCAAGATATTCCCATCTTATTCATGAGGGAATTATACCACAATTGTAACACCACAAAGATAGAGATACCACATGGTTAAAACCACTGAGGTAGAAGTACCACATTGGTAACACCAATGGGATAGAATTGCCACACTTTCAATAGCACTAAGACAACACTACAAGGAAATAAGTACCACACAAGTAACACCATGAAGATAGAAGTAACAAAATGGTATCCCCATGATGATAGAAGTGACTCTACTCACAATCAAGTATAAAATAAGTATATAAGTATGGATTATTATTCGTAAGGCTAGATCATCTTATTTTGATAAGTAGCACTACTTATGACCCACACATGATCGATAGGTAACTAACCCCTCTAACCCACACAAGATCGGTATGAGATGACCCACACGGGATCGCCGGGCACAGACCCACACATGATCAATGTTATTTCTTCACGTTGCATCCAACCACAAGATTCATCACTCTCGGTGCACTCGATCTCCGTAAAATATTCACCTCGAGATACCGGTCATACCTTGACCACCACTAAGCTACAAAAAGAAGTAACACAAAGGACCTCCATGTCATAAGGGTTCCAACTCAACAGACGGCATGTCCACCGGATGCCCGGTCTGTATGTTATAGGAATTTTTTTCCCAAAGGCCTGATTGGATTCATGTTCAATCCAACCTGGTCGTACTTCAAACGTCACCAGATAACCAAACATGTCACACCATTACGATCCACATGAAAAAAACACACGAGATGGACTAACCAATTGTCCAAAATGGATACCCAGTGAAAAAGTTGAATTTCATCACAACACATGCGAAATGGGCCTCATGTAGCCCATGCCCCCACCTCTACATAAATATCCAAAATTGGTTTTGAAATGTCCATCTTAATATCAATATCAAAACACCGCTTACAGTTCATGAATCTGATGTCGTATGAATGAGTTATGCCATAAGCAATATTCCGCAACAGTAATAATTACTTTATTTTTGGGAGTTTCGTGAACCCGAGTCACAGTCTAAAATTTAATATTCAATAATTAGACATGAATGGACCGTCTTAATGATAGTATCATGTCACCAATGACGGCAAGTCAATCAGACGTCACACGCAGGAGTTATGGCGGGTCGAAGATTTAATAATAATAATATATTATTATTATTTGAGTGTTTCAGGTTTCCAGTCCAGAAACCTAATAAAGAAAGACAATATTGGAATCATAATATCTGTCTTGAAGTTAGGGTCATACTGTCACTAACGGTTTGTGAAACAGAGGTCCCACGAATAAGTTACAAATGAATTATGGTTTTACGACCAAAAATAAGATTAACATTATTTATATTATTATTAATTTATTCTTTTTTCCCTTATAACCCATCTCATTTTTTATTCACCCACAAGGGTAGCACCTCCTCCTTTTTGAACGATTTCCTATTTAATTTCATTAAAATTTTAATTTAGTCCTTTTTAACTATTCCTTTCTCCAATTAACTCTTCTTCCCTCCAATTATGATGCACGTTTCCAACAATCAAGCCCACATATTCTTCCTGCATCCCTAACCGCAGGCTTCCTCCGCACGTCCAGAACCACCGCCACCACCTCTGGATAGTGGTACCGTTACGCCTCCAACCTGCCATGCCGTTGTGCCTCAAACCAGTCACACCACCTTGCCCCCTGGTCCGTTCGTCCACGTCTTCGACTGAGCTGGCTCTGCTGCTCTACCACGGGCCGTCATTCTGCCTTCCACCACCGTGAGCCGCCTTGAATCTCTACACATACTGTTGTAGTATGTCGCACCACATATCCCACCTGGTTCGGCACCCCGAATACATACCGGAATAGGGCGACAACATCGCCCCTTCCGAGGGCCACTGCATCATTTTTCTAAGCCTTAAAAATGTAACAATCACAGATTCATGATCATCGGGCTGAGATCTCTGCATTCACATGTCACGCTCAATGAAACATTGTGTTTTTAGCATTCTTAATTATTTGGTGACATAGAACGTGCGAAGAACTCACAAATAACGAAATAGAAAAGATCATGTTATATGTGCAGATTGATGGATGTGTTTGTTTGGTCATCGTCATTGAGAATCAAGAACAAGAGGAATCAACAAATAGATATTTATAATACTTAAAAATAAACCCTGTACCTTGTAAATCCATTGGAGAATGTTCGCGATTGAAGGTGGGACGGTGTTGGTCGTCCCCGCAACAAGCTTCCAATGACTCTTCTTGAATGACGATCTTTGATTCTCGATTGTGAGATTCGTTCATGATCAAGATACTCAAGATCCTACTACTCCTTTCGCTAACAGAAACCAACACCCAACCCCAAGGTAGAGTTAATTTAACTCTTAGTTTAATAGGTGATTCGATTATTTTTAATTAAAGACTTTTATTAATTAAAGTAATTTGTGGTTACACATTTTGTTTTACTGGGCATTTAATGACCAAAATTTAAATTTCCGACCACCCTCTTGTGGTCCCCGCCAAAAGAAATTAAAAAGAGAGGGTGGAGGATATTTAAAATAAAATATATTTATTTTATTTAATCCTCGATGAAAAATGAGAAAACAAACTTCTTCTCTCATCCCACAGTGGTTAGGGTTAAACATCCCTTAAGTGAATCCCAACACTGCGAGTTCAATGGTGCCTTCGTATTTTTAATCTGAGCACCTGTTCAAAAGTTAGAAAACTCTGCATGCGCGTTTACTGAAAGTAACTATAAAAAGGTTCAATAAATTAATAACGTTCACCCTCGATCCACTTAAGTCAAGGTTATGTTTTTCATAATGAGAACCCTCTCAAACAAACCCAACTGTACTCTCATATTTTTAATCAGAGTTATCCATTAGAAGTTATGTATTTTAACAATAAAATAATTATCACTTAATTATTTTATTTACGGTCACAAACTAACATTCACTGGTGGCTCATGCCTGCCAATTTTAGTATCTTCCTAAGGAGAGAATACCATCATTAAATCAATAGTGGTCTCGTATTTCTAATCTGTGTAAACGTTTGTGAGTTATAAGCATTTGAAAAATAAAATAACATTATATATGGTTACACTATTTTTGAGGTTTCCCATAGGTGGCCCATGCTGACTAAACTTATGTAGCGGATAGGGTAAACCCGCCATCCTAAGCACAATAGTGTACTCATATTTCTAATCTGGGAAACCATTTAATAGTTATTCTTCATTGTCAAGAAAACTCCTTATTTTCACTATTTAATGTTTAACAAAACCTCGATGGATCGTTACGGGCGCTCTGGGTCTCAGAATCACACGCCGTCCAATTTTGTAGCCTCAAAATAATTCCATATAATTATAAAAATTTATAGAAATTACGGGATATTACATTCTCCCCACCTTGATGCTTTTCATTCCTAAAAGACAAAACAAAAACTAAGGAAACAAATGGGGGGTAATGAGCACGAATCAGAGCCACCTGCTCCCATGTGCTTTCCTGGAGGTTCCTATGTTTTTAGCGAACGTGCAACATAAGTATCGATCTCCCACAAAGGTCTCACTCCTGTGAATCATCTATCCCTTCCGAGAACTCCGTAAAAGTCACCCCATCATCAAAGTTAAACTCACCCTAGTCTATAATGTGTGATGGATCAAGGACGCATCCTCTCAACTGCAACCCATGGAAAATTTTATGCACCCATTGCATTTATGGGGAGAGAGATAGATGGCACACCACCTCTCCCACTCTACTGAGAATCTAGAAATGTCTGATGAACCATAGGGATAGCTTGTCGCCTAGCTAAACCTCTGAAATCCTCGTTGGGGTGAGACCCATGAAAATACATGGTCTCTCTCAACATCTCCTCCAAAGCATCACATGTACCATGGTGCGACCTCTGAAGAAAATGATGTGCTCCCCACCTTCATAAAATCTTTCAGAAGAACATCCCGATGATATTTGATCACTTTGGGCCTCGCAGTCAACATACCGAGGTGTAAAATCCGAATTCACTGTGGAATTGGGGGAGTGATAGTCATAGACAGGAGGTAAGATTCTTTATCTTTATCCTTAAAAGATATTTGATGCATGACTAGCTGATCTGATGCTGCACTCAGCAGCTGTAGACTAGATCTCCTACTATGTCTGTCTGCTAACAAGTTCCACTTCTTATGATTATAGACAATCTCAATTTCATAGCCTTGGAGGAACTCTAGCTATCATCACTATATCAAATTCTGAAAGCTCTGCTAACACCTCTCCATCCACAGGAAAGGCTACCCCTTCTTCTTCAATGCTAAAAAGGGTGCCACTACCCTGGAGAAGTCTGGTTCAAAACTCTAGTATCACCTAGCCAATATAAAAGTCTCTCTTCCTTAGAGGAGGTAATCATGGAAAAATCTTTTGAAAAGATGTCCCCACACTCTGACACTACTATTGGGAACTAAAAACTCAAAACTATTGAGGCCAAGAGGGTAAGGATTTTTGACATAAGAGTGATCGGCTGCACCCTCAAATTCCCGAGTTTATTTTTTTCTACCTGTATTTTCTTTTTCACAGTCCAAGGAAAACCCCATTCCAATTTTGTAGATAAACCAAAACCTTTTTTCATAATACTTTCTGCCTATGTATGATCTTTGGATGTCCAGTTCATACCCAAACTAACATCATAAGACCACGACGCTTCCACCAAGTTGTTCCAACCAAAACTCTCGCCTCAAGGGTTAGATCACACCGTTGGCATAAGTGTGATTATTGAGTCTCCTCCCAAAGGTATCTCCATATGTAAGGGTCAAGGCGATGGCTTAATGGGAAAATCTAGGTTTTTAACATGATTTGAGGAACATAGGAATGATTGGTACCTATGTATATTGATATGATAGTGAGTGGTAGACATAGACCGTACCTCATATCGTTCATAGAGCCCTAGGTCATACTCTATGACTCTGTGCGGCCAGTCCCATGTCATATCCTCCATCTCCCAGATCCTAGTAGGGACAACATTTGGGTGGTGTTTTTTAGATTCTGAATTGTACACCACCTCATGCTGCTCTAATAGCTTTGCTTCCATGTCTTCAGCCCTGTAGATTCATCTGTCCTTAACACTTCCTCTTCCGAAAACATTTTACACACCCAGGTCTCTGAGAATAGAATCAGTTTCCTTCTTTCCTGCTATTAACATCTATTGGATGCATTCGCTCAGTCAAGGAATATTAAAACAAAATGGTTCTTTCTAGCACACTAATATAAGTATGAATTCATAGAGAAATAATGTTGGCGTGGATGTCCCTTAACACACCCCACTCGGAGGTCCGAGCCCTGATGTAATGAATGTTCTATATTTATCGACTACCTGGGATGGTCTGTCTTCCTCGATGAATACAAAGTTACCCACATGTCATCTTACCGATGCTATAGAAGCTCTTGAAGACTCTCATCCCTTAGCTCTTTATAGAAAGATACCCCCTTATTTGAGGAAGGTTTTCAAGCTAGTCCACAGAAAAAGTCACCTCTTTGGAAGATCAGGTAATTTAAACCCTATAATCGTCTTGCTAATCCACATAGAAGGCTCTCTACGAGGACTGCCATTTGATCAAATGGTGCGCTGACTAGATGGAATCTCGACCACCTCCTCAAGCCAGCCCTTAGCTACCAACTAGTTGGGCTCGCCTCAGAACCTGGGGGGTATATGATGTTGAAACATGTGTAAGGAACTAAGACTACATGTGTCCTATACCGGTACTGTCGGTTGTAATTTCTGACCAACGAGCATCGATATAGGTGAAACAATACCCGAAGGAACTATCTTAGGCAATTATCCACGTACCGAAGCCTCATCACTAGGCAGCCCAACCTCATGGGCACTCACCGGAAAAGACTACAACATATGATCACTGTCTGCTCTACTGGTGTCTCAAGTAGGTGGAAAACTGTAGCCACAACCTCTATATAGTCCTCATCCACTTGTGGGTCCATCTCGCCCTTGATACCACTTTGTCATGACTCGTCCGTCGAGGCTCATTCTGTGACTACCCCAAGCCTGCCTTATATGGGCCAGGGGCTGGCGACTAGCACCAAAAAATAATATCCCTATTAAAGTAAGGAATTTTCTTTTAACCTGTATAAACACACATTCTAGTATGCAACAAGATACAACAAAAAAGTAATTTGATGTAGTAAAAGAGCGCTGAAAGTAAATGGGCCGAAATACAGGCCCAACTAGAAGTATAAGTACAATGGAAATGGTAAAATAAAGCTGAAAATGGGGAAACAACTCCTAGATTGTCCCCCAAGGATCCTACCTGAAGGGTAGGTACAAATGACGAAAAGTAGTCCCTGTGTCACATCACGCCAAATAGTCCACCTCTGAGTAATATTTAGTCTTAGATCCCTCAACCTTGATCAATGTTGTCTATCATCTTCACAAGACACAATAAGGTGTGGGTGTAGCCTGTGAAGGGGTGAGTATAATGAACTTATTTGGGACCTTGAGACCAAGTAGGTCTCCTAGAGTTCCAAAAAAGAAAATTCCACAAATAAAGACTTCAACTCTACTTAGGTATATGCCCATACACATACCCAAGTTATCATGATATACCCATCTCATTCACAAGGGAAGAATACCACAAAGGTAACACCACAAAGGTAGAGATACCACACAGGTAAAACCACTAAGATAGAAGTACCAAACAGGTAACACCACTGAGATCGAAGTACCACACATTTAATACCATGTAGAGAACACCACAATGGTAGAAGTACCACAAAGGTAACACAACGAAGATAGAAGTACCACAGAGGTAACACCATGATGATAGAAGTAACTCAGCTCATAATTAGATATAACTTATGTACAAATGTACATATGATTAGTCGTAAGGCTATATCATCTAATTCTATTAAGTCGCACTGCTTTAACCCACACAGGGTTGATAGGTAACTAACCCACCCTGGACCACACAAGATCGGTATGCGCTAACCCACACAGGATTGCTGAGTGATGACCCACACAGGATCCGTATGCACTGACCCACACAAGATCATTGGGCACTGATTCACACATGATCAATGTTCTTTCATCATGTTACAGCCTGCCATAGGATTCCTCGCACTCGGTGCGCTCGAACTTCGTAGAATCTTCCCCTCAAGTTACCGTTTGTACATAGATCACCACTATGCTCAAAAAATTAGAAACCCAAATGACCTCTATGTAGTAAAGGTTTCAACACAACAGACGGTGCGTCAACCGGACACCCGGTCTGTTAGTTATAGGCATTTTAGTACCGAGCGCCTAATTGGATTCATGTTCAATCCAACTAGTTCATACTTCAAATGGAACCAGACAACCAAATGGGTCACACCATTGCAATCCACATGAAAACACACATGAGATAGACTACCAATTGGTCCAAAACGGTTACCTGGTGAAAAATTTGCATTTCACCGTAACACGCATGAATCGGTCCTCGTGGAGCCCGCGCCTCGACCTCGTCATAAATATCCAAAATTTTCCTTGAAATGTCCATATTAATTAAAATATCATAACACCACATAAGGTTCCCCAATCTAATGTCGTATGAATGAGTTACGACATAAGTAGGATTCCGTAACAATAATAATAACATTATTGTTGGGATTTTCGTGAATCCAAGTCACAATACAGAATTTAATAATCAATCATTTGACTTGGATTGACCACCTCAATTATAGGTTCATGTCACCACTTACATTTAGTCAATCAGACATCGCACAAAGAAGTTATGGCGGGTCGAAGATTTAATAATAATAATAATATATTATTATTATTTGAGTATTTTGGGTTCTTGGTCCTAAAAACCTGAAAACGACATCCAATATTGGACTCATAATATCCTTCTCAATGTTAGAGTCATACTTCCACTGACAGTTTGTGAAACCAAGGTCACACTGATATGTTACGGACAAATTATGGTTTTACATGAAAAAATAATAATAAAATTATTTATTTTATTATTATTTTAATCTTTTTTCCCTTATAACCCTCTCTTTGGAGATTCGCGCACAAGGGTAGAACCTCCTCCTTATTCAATTATTTCCTCTTCAATATCATTAAATTTTTAATTTATTCCTTTTCAATTATTCCTCTCTCTAATAAACTCTTCTTCCCCACAATTCTAACGCACGTTTCCAGCAATCAAGCTCATGGCTTCTCCCAGCAACCCTAACTGCATGCTTCCTCTGCACATCCAGAACTGCTGCCACCACCTCTAGTAATCCAAGCCGTCGGGCCTCTAGCATGCCACACCACTAAAAATCAAGACAGTTGCACCACCAAGCCCCTGGTCCGCTAGCCCATGTCATCGACCGAGCTAGCTCTTCCGCTCTACCACATGCTGATGTTCTGCCTTCCACCACTGTGAGTCACCTCGAATCTCCAATCAGACCACATCAGTACGTCGCATAGCCTATCCCGCCCAGAGCATCACCTTGAAGATATTCCAGAATAGGGCCACCACATCACCCCTTCTGTAGGTTTCTGCATCTTTGTTCTAAGCTCGAAAAATGTAACAATCACTGATTAACGATCCTCGGGCTGAGATCACTACGTCTGTATGTCGCACTCAACGAAACATTGGGTTTTTAGTGGGATTTACTATTTGGAGATCCAAAATGTGTAAAGAACACACAAAGAATGAAATAGAAAATGTCATGGTATTTGTGCAGATTGATGGTTGTGTTTGTTTGGCCATCATCATTGAGAATAAAGAACAATAGGAATCAACAAAGAGATATTTATCTTACATAAAAATAAACCCCCTACCTCATAAATCCATTGGAGAATGTTTTCAATTGAAGGTGGGTTGGTGTTATTCATTCCTGTAACAAGATTCCAACGACGCCGCTAGAACGAAAATCATCGGTTCTCGATTGTGAGATCCTTTATTTGTCAAGAGCCTCAACATCCTGCTCCTCCTTTCACCAACAAAAACCAACACCCAACCCCAAGGAAGAGTTAATATAAATCTTATTTTAAGAGGTGAATCATTTATTTAGAATTAATCAATCCTCTTAATTAAATGGATTTTTGGTTACAAGTATTTTGTAACCGGGTATTTAATTCCCAACATTTAAATTCCTGACCACCCTCTTGTGGTTCCCACGACCAAAAATTAAAAGGAGAGGTAGGATGATATTTATAATAAAATATATTTATTTTATTTAATCCTCAATGAAAAATGAAAAAAAAAATTTCTCTCAACCCACATTGGTCGAGGTTAATCCTCCCTTAAGACAATCTTGACACTACGAGTTTAACGGTACCTTTGGATTTTTAATACGATCACTAGTACAAAAGTAAGAAAGCACCGCTTGCGCATTTACTGAACTTACCTTAAATAATTTTAATAAATTAATAACTTTCACCCTCATCCTACGCCAGTAGAGGATAGGCTCTGCCTAAAGATAACACGCCCCAACAAACCCAACGATACTCTCGGATTTTTAGTGAGAGATACCATTTAGAACTTATAGATTTTAACAATAAATTAATTGTCACCTAATTATTTTATTTACGACCAAAATCCAAATTTCACTGCTGGCCTGCGCCGGCCAATGTTAATATCTATCTAAAGAGAGAATACCCACAAGGGATCAGTGGTGGTCTCAGATTTTTTATTCGAGTAACCGTTCATGAGTTATAAGAATTTGAAAAATAAAATAACTTTATTGAATTATTATATTAACGGTTATTCCATTTTCAGGTTTTCCCATAGGAGTCCTATGCGGACTAAACATAAGTCGTGCATTGGGTAGACCTTCTATCCTGAGCGCAATGGTGCTCTCGGATTTCTGATGTGGGTAACCATTTAAGAGTTATTCTGTTTTTTAGGAAAACTACATACGCGTGCTATTTAAAGTACAATAAAACCTCGACGGATTATTTCGGCCACTCCGGGCTTTGGAATCACATTCCATCATGATTTCATGGTCTCTAAATAATTCCATATAATTTTAAAAAAGTATATGGAAATTCGAAGACATGAAATTAGTAGAATCAGAATTAACATGTGAGAGATAAGAGAAAGTTGGTTGTTTGTAGTCATCTCATGTCAAAGTAAGAGTTGGTTCGATATGGTTCCCTAGAATAAGATTCTACAAACACTATCATTAGATGTATCTTATATTTGGAACATTAAAAAACTAATTATCACATGATGATTTTTCTTATTTTTGATATAGTATGTGGTAATGTCCTAAGAGTAACTATATCACTGAAAGGTCCTAAATGTTTTCCCATTATGATTGGTACCAATAAGATTCATAATAGTCCTCTGAAATATATGTTATGTAAAATTATTATATAATGTGGGAGTGAAAAATTATATAGTATATCGGGAGTGAAGGATAATTGAATATTGACTCACTTTCTAGTATTTTAATCCCTTGGACATTTCCAGAGTAGAATATTATGGGAACACATCAAACATATAAGAAATCCAAATTTATATGTTTCATTTGATGTTACTATATGTGGACATGTTTAGTGATCCGTATAAATTAGTAATATTATCGAGGGATACTATCATTCATTTACTTTGTGGTATTGATGACAAGTGTGATGACATATGTTTATGGTGATGTAGGATATGTTGGGTTCATCATAAGTAATAATTAATTAATGGATAATGTGTTGTTTAATTAGTCCCTTATATTTTTAATTGATGTTGTTATATTGGTCCCTTTGATGGAAATAAAATATTCAAAATAAACAATGGACATTAGGTATATTAGGAAAAATTATTTCTTCAATGTGAAACAATGACATATCAATCAAATAGTTTGATGAAAACTGTATTGATCCTTCTTGATTAAAGATGTCATGATAAAGTGATAATATTTCAATGAAATCATTTGATTGTTGTTTTATATCATTTCAACACTAAATTCATTATTTATGAGTGTCTTCCCTTGTTTCAAGATGCTAACCTTGGAATTTGGGATACGCCGCCTAACAGAACGTTGAAATAGGCCTAGAGGTTCATACACTAGGTGTCTCTAGAACCGTAGTTAAATAATAATATTATTCATTATTTATCATGTTTAATAAATATTATAATTATATGTGGGTTAATAATATTTCATGTTTTCTTTATTTTATATATTCCACCACTAGTTACTCGAGAGAATAGATTCTATACCAAATATTTTATGAAAATTTATTTTATTTTTTTGTATTATTGATTTTTTTATCAATGAATGGAGAAATGATATTTATATAAAACTAAATATAAATTATTAAAGGTCAATAAATTTTTTAAAGGAGTGGTGGAAAAAGTATGATGGTCCGAAGAGAAATAAAATATACTAATTGTCATTGGAAAAAAATCCCCTAATTATTTAGGAAATGATATTTAATTTATTTTATGGTTTTTTGAGTTTCCAAAATAATATAAATTATTATTATTATTATTGATACAGAGTTTCCTTGGGACTAAAGAAATAATATGTGAATATAAGAAACCAATTATATTATAACCTTGCTACTTTATAAATGTAATTATATTTTTTCTATCCCAATAATGTGGTTTTCATTTTTTTGGTTGTGCACCAAAAAATCTAGTGTGTAATCTCAAACCCAAAGTTCCCTTCTCCCTGAAATATCTCAAAATAGGGAGCACCCCTCCTCCACCACCTCTCTCAATTATGGAGAGATGAAAGATAATACATTTTTGAATAGATTCATGAGGATATCGATGGTAGTAAACGTGTTAGGATTTATCATGTTCACACATGAAAATTTCTACAACAACATTTTGATGCTTATCTAGCATGTGTGGACTACATCGGGAGAGAATATAAAATGGAATCCTACTATGCAATGAGAATATAATTTATGGATTAATTTATATCCATCAACGAATAAATAGGTCAATTTAAGTTAATTAACAAACTACATAAATTTATTACAATAATTATGTGATAATCTTATATTTTATGATGGAATTCACTGGTAAATTATTCTTTAATTCAATTTCATCAGTCCAAAAATTTATCATTGATGAACATATCGAGTTAATAATTTACTACCAAGTAATATAGTAGGGGTATTCACCACTGGCACATCTGATGTACAACCCCAGGATTTCATAGTATGTTATCTCATTAATGTAATTCTATAGCTTATTCAATATGCAACACTAAGTTCGAGTGCACAACAACAAATTAAACTAACCGTTCAAAAAGCAATTTTGAATAGTATTAAGAAAATTCTGAAGCTTTTATACTCTATATAATTTTAAAATCCATATTATGTGTTTCTTAGACATAATATAAGAACAAATTCATTTTTTCGAATAAAATAAGTATTTTTCAAGAAATGAAATTTTACTATCTTCAAATGGAAAACCTTTTTTAAAACCAATTTTTGACACTTTTATATATTCAGTTTAATGAAATTAATTTCTTATTTAGAATCAGGACATAAGAATATAGCTTTTTATAAATTTTTGGTACTTTTCAGATAACTTTCATAATTTGATGAATAGTGAGAAATACTATGTTTTAATTGAAAAAAACATTTTTAATAGAAATAATTTATAGTGTTAAATTATACATTTTAATGGTTTTTATGTATAATTAGATTATATTTTTATCATTTAATTTAATTTAGGACATTATAAGTAATTTTGAATTTATATTTTACATAAACACATGCTTATCTTTTGATTGTTTTTACTTTTAAAAACCATCTTTTTGGTTTTGACAATAGTAATTTATTTTAAATTAATTAATGAAACTTATAGGTTTTGAATTTGGTAAAATAAAAATAATTTTTGGATTCCGAATATCAAATTTAGCTTATGGTGAATTTTTGTTATTTTTCTAAAAACAATCAATTTTTTATGAATATCGAAAAACACTACGTTATTATTTAAAACAGACTTTTTATTTAAATAATTATTTATTTTAATTTAATTTATTTTAATTAAAAATAGATATATAATACCTATATAAGTTCAATGTAATTAATTGGAATAATTTTATAATAAGTTTAGATATATAAAATTTTATCGAACTTTTTACCGTCTTTTACCCACCTCCTAGGAGCATTTGTAAATTTGAATAAAAATAAATTTTAACACCTCTGTGAGTTGAATTTAAAAAATACAAGATTCACGGTTAATATCATTAAGTAATATGTGTTTTAATTAGATTAAAATAATTTTTGGTCAATAGTAACTCTTATCTTTTATTTACCATGGTTAAAAGTAAATTTGATAATTAAGGGTAAAAATGATATCATAATTACCCTAACACATGTCCTAATATTGATGGATAAGTATAAATTGACCAAAAACAACCTTAGGAATAAAATATGTTCCTCTTTGGTCCACATGGATTATATTTGGACATTTATTATTATTTTATTTAAAGAAGAGTTAAAAGAGTTAAATTCAGAGTTTAATAACTAAACCATTTTTAATATATGGTTAAATGCAATATAAATTCGAATAAAAATATTAATTATAAAGATAAAAATATTTCCTTGATAATGGTATTTTATTTATAAATTTTAGACATTAAAAATTTTAATTTATTTATGACACAATGATGATGTTGTATTTACCTTATTAATGAAATATTAATATAATTGATTTGATGAACGACATGGGGTTCTCTTGGCTTTTTATAGTAAGTTTATTAACCATATAATATTAAAATAAAAAGAGACATGGTAAATATCAAAATATTTAACCAAGAGTGAAATAAAAAAGATAATGTTAATATGATGACCTAAACCAATATAAAAACTATTGGTTGAGGGGATTTCGACCCATCCACACCTTAAGCATTAAATAATTCATTTTGGAGCCATTATAAATCGAAAATTATTTTATTATAAAATAATATTTCAATCTTTTCCTAAAGTGACCCTCATCTCTCTTATAAAAGGGCACTTCCACTTCTCTTAATTTCACACCTCCAAAGCCTTTTGGATCAGCCAAAACCTGCCCAAATATCCTCTCAACTTTCCTCCCATCATCCTAGAGGCCACCCTTTGGTTAGAAAGCCAGCATAAAGATCCCTTTTGATCAAATCAAAAGAAAGAACCCGAAGAAGAGTTAAAAGTTTCATCACCTCTTTCAAGTTCTTTTGTTCTTCCACTTCCTCTTTATTTTTTGTTTCCATTCTAAAATAAAAACTCCATTATCTAATTTATACGGTGATGTTAATATAAAAAATGGTACAACCATATTAATTATTCTCTCCATCATATAAATGAAAAAGTCACCATACGTGCATACGTACAGATTACCGTCACCACGTCGTGGTGTTGTTTGTTATTCAAACACTTAATTATTTGGATGGGTATAATAATGACTATAAATAATGTAAATAATAAATATAACATGTTAATGATTATTTATATATTATATAACATCCAACTACATATGATTTATCCATAAATATAATGATATTATCACTCGTGCATACATACATATTACCGTCTCCATGACGTGGTGAGATTCATTTCCACATTCCGCATTCAACGATGATTATAAAAATATATTTTTCATTAATAAATATGTAATATATGAAATAATAATTATACTGAAGATATATATATATATATATATATATATATATATAAATAGGTGGGTGTGTGTACTTACATTTATCTTATTCACTTAGTTCTGTTAGATACAATATGAAAATGAAAACAACGTTTATGCGTACGTACGGCCTACTGTCTCCATAAATAGTGTTTTCCATTCAATATATATGTCTATTATACATATTTATATTCAAAATATATATGATATATAAATCATGTTTTTAATTTATTTAAATCATGATCTATGTGATACAATCAAGAGAAAAAAGTTAAAACACGTACGATAAATAAACCGATTATTTCCCGAAATATTAATTTAACCTAGAAATTATTATAAAATGGGTAGTATAAAGTCATAAATTAATCATGTATGATATCATAAATATTAATATGGTTCATTTTTAATTTAATAACATACTAAAGTTTTTATACAGGAGGTTAAAAATACCCTCTACTAAAGGAAGTACAAGGTAAGGGTTAATTTCACAATCTCATTATTTTCCGAGGTTGTTTTTATGTAAGTATCTACTGGGACATATTTATTATCAATGAACATGTTGCATAAAATTGTTTTCAAAGGGATTATTTTTAAGGTACTCTTTTAATAAAACATCATTTCAAATTTTCTAATGATTTATTCTTCTAAAACATTCTAATGAATGTCTATGTTTTTAAAATGGTTTTGAAGAATTATTTATATGGAATTGAATGATTTAAAATGTTAATTATTTTTAAAAGATTCAATGAGGTATGGGAAACATTGATTTAAAAATGTCTTTATATATCTTCTTTTATAAATTTTGTGACTTTTAAATGTTTTTATGAAAAAGGGATATTTCTCTCAAAGATTTTTACAAATCATTTTCATCTATGTCTACATCCTTTGATGTATTTTAAACTTGTTTGAAGGTAGTTTATTATCATAAAAATCTTCCATATTGAATTGAAGGTTTTGTGATATATTTGACTGTGGATGTGTTATTTTTATACCATTCATTGTTTATTGATAAATTATAGACATTTATTATTCTATTTTTAATACGAATAACTATATAATGCTTAATCCTTTTCATATGAGGAATGCTTTAGAATTAGTAAGTGACGGGTAGAGACCGATATAGCTCCCCGATGCATCGGTAGGTCTCATGAGAAATAATAGTTTCTTGGCCGAAGGCATTGATAAAATCTTATTTTTAGTCTAGGCACAGGTCCTAGAATATGTGGTTATGAAGTCTTTCCTTTGGCATTCTATCATTATGAAAGTGGCTATTGATATTGCATGTGATTATTCGACTAGTAGAATATCAATGTGAAAAAGTAAATGTTATTATTTTATTATATCTTTTCCATATTATGCTGAAGATTTTTTTAAAAGGATTTGGTTTTAGTATAATACATTGCCTTAAATGTTTATTCTTATTTATGAATTCTTTCGCTATATTGTTATCCTTACTGAGCATCTGAGCTCACATCTTTCTATGTTTTAATTTTCCCGGGATTCGAAGAAGTTTATTATGATTGATAAGCAGGGTTAGGCTATGGGATTAATGGGGTTCTCATAGGATCATTTAGGTTGTGTTTTATTTTCTAATGTGTAATGTAACGTTTATGTATGTAATATATTTTCCAAGACTGATAAATTGATCAGTATTTCAGGACATGATTCCTTTTAATCATGCCAATGTATTAAAATAATAAACCGACCCTAGATAACTAGGGTAATGGCGTTACAGTTGGTATCAGAGGAAGTTTAACAATAACCTTGGAAACTAGATTTAGAAAAACCCTGATTAGAGAAAATTACCCTAAGAATAATTTGAGGATTAATATTGAAGAACATACTAGATTATTGATAATGTAGATATTTTGTGTGTTTTACAAGAAATACACCACCGTATGGATACGAGCAGGTAGAGGTGGCTCTGGTTCAGATGTACATAGGGGTTAAACCTAAAAGTACAGCATTGATCTAGACTCAAATGTGAACTAGTGCTAAACAATGGGCCTTGCTGCACTCTTGGTTACGACAGTCTCAGTGGATATGCTTAGGATAATTCTTTTTTACTTTACAAAACCTTATGAAGGATTTATGAGGTTATAATTCCTCAAAGATTACATGTTTATGATTATGAATTAAATCCATAAACTGTTCAATTTTTGTTAACTATTTTACTAGTTTGGAATAATGTATTGTGATTCATAAACTAATCTAGTGTATGCCATTTTTTTGAAATGGCGCCCAGTAGATGGAATGAGAACTCCAGAAATACACATGATCCAAAGAGTAAGAAAGAGCGTATCATTCATGGTATTAAGCAAACATTTAGAAAGGAAATTGTCTCCCATGTATTATCATCATATGACCAAATAGTATCATGTGTTAATAAAATATGTAATGAATTTTCTAATTTATATGGCTTTGAAGGGATTCCAAAGAAGGAGTGGATGGTTGAGAGAATGATGGATAAAGGGAATAAGGGAAATATGGATTTTCCAAAATGTGATCATTGTGGAATGTATCACCTTGGTAAATGCATTAAGGGAAAGGAATTTTGTTATTAGTATGGAGAAAAAGGACATCGAGTATGTGATTTCAGGGGTAAGGAAATGGTTTCAAATGTACAATGCTTCATCTGCAAGTAGTTGTACACTACGTGAATCAATGTCCAAATAATCAGAGTATACCAAAAATGATGCTGTTGGATTATAATCAAGTTATGATATTATAACAGATAAAGAGTAGTGAATAGTGTTCTTATATTGATATTAATAAATTATGTCATTTGAGTATTGTATCAATGATGTACTGGTTAAAATAATTATATAGTATATAATGATTGTATTGCCATACTATTTTATTAAGGACTTGAGATTGTGTGGAACCATGAAAAGTGACTCAATGGAATGTTAAATTTTTTGGAAAAATATATGGTTGATAGAAAGATAAACCTAAATATGATTCTGATACTGAGGTGTGATTTTGGAGTAAGATATGATTGATTTGGATATATTATATAAGATATTCTTGACTACCTTGAAATAGATTAATGAATTGTATATTACATCATTGATTTAGTTGAAAACATTTCTTGATATAAGGAGTATATCCAGTATTCTATAAGAAATAAGGGAGCTTGAATGTAACCAATATGGTTATATGATAATTCAGGGTGTTACCATGTTTTAAAAGAATACATGATGAAGGTATTCACATGTTATTATGTGGAAAAAAAGATCTTAATTGTGTTTACGGTCATTATAAAATATGGATTGTGAGTTTGGATAGAGGTATTTTGTATATGTCTAAAGGTTGGAATCGATTAAGATTGACATTGGATACTATTGTTAAGGATAAATCATTTCTTGAGATTATTTTTTGGGTTTTCATAAAAAGGATAACCCAGAGGTCAGGTGCTAACATGTCGCATCCAGGAAGGCCGCAATACATGAACCAGAAACCGAAGGGAAAAAAGTGTGCATCACCTACCACTGGCCTACATGATTTCCTGGTTTGTAGAATTTATTTTTTTAAATAGTTTTACAAATGAATATAAATACATTTTTTAACCCTGTACGATTAGGTAAAATAGAATATTTTTGAATTTTATTACCTTTTTTAGTGAATGATGAGTTTGTATTAGGAATTAGTTGGAGGATGAAACTCTACTTATCAAGTACATGTATATATTCCCTCTTATTCTATTAATAAATTAACTCTAAAACATTATGTAAGAGATATAAAAACCAAAAATATGTCATCCAAATACCATATGTTTTGTTTAACTGAGGATTATTTAAATCAACATAGATCAATGGCTTTGAGGCCCCCAGTTGTACTTTTTTTTTGTGATTGATGACCTCAATCACTCTATATAAATATTTACATTTTTCTCTAAATATGTTAATCTAATTTCATCCAATTTTCTTCTAATCGAGATCATAATTTGGTGGTGACGTTTACATTTCTCATTCCCTCTTATTAAGACTAAATATTATTAACCCAATTCCTGATGTGGGTTTTCCCCAAAGGTATTTTTTTTTTGACCTGTTATTTTAAAAGAACAATTTCAAATTGTGAGGACACAGTTTAATGAATTATATGGGAATGTAAAACCTTAGTATTTCATAGTATGTTATCTCATTAAATTAATTCAATATCTTGCGCTATATGAAACAAAGAGTTTGAGCACACCACAACATACTAAACTAACCGTTCAAAAAGCGGTTATGAGTGGTATTATGTGAAATTTGAATCTTATATACTCTATATAATTTTATAATCTATATAATGCGTTTCTTAGACATAATATAAGAACAAATTCATTTTTTCGGATAAAATATGTATTTTCAAAAAAATGCAATTTTACCGCCATTTAATGACGAACCTTTTTGAAACCTATATTTGAAAAATTTATATATTAAATTAATTAGAATTAAAGTTATCTTTAGAAGTGGGAAATAAAATTTTGGTTTGGATAAATTTTTGGAGCTTTTCTGATAACTTTAATATTTTGATGAATTGTGAAAAATACTATGTTTTAATTTAAAACACCATTTTTAATCAAAATAATTTATAGTGTTAAATTAAGAATTTGAATTGTTTTTAAGTATAATTAGATTATATTTTTATAATTTAATAATGTTTAGGTCATTATAAGTAATTTCACATATAAATTTGACATAAACACGAGTTAATCTTTTGATAGTTTTTACTTTTTATAAACCCACTTTCGTGGTTTCACAAAGAGAATTAATTTTAATTTAATTAATGAAACATATAGGTTTTGAAATTGGTAAAATAAAAATCATTTTTGGATTTGGAATATCATAATTAACTTTAGTTAATTTTTGGTATTTTTATGAAAACATTCAATTTTTGATGAATAGTGAAAAACACTGCGTTATTATTTTAAACTGTCTTTTTATTTAAATAATTTGTTATTTTATTTTAATTTATTTTAAGTAAAAATAGATATATAATATATATATAAGTTAAATGTTATTCACTGGTGTAATTTTATAATAATTTTAGATATATAAAATATTATCAAATTTTTTACCGTATTTTACCCACCTTATAGGAGCATTTGCAAATTTGCATAAAACATAACTTAATCGATTCTGTGAGTGGAATTTCAAAAATAAAAGAGACATAGTTAATATCAATAAGTATAATTTTGTTCAATAAGATTAAAATAATTTTTTTAAATAGTAACTTCAACCTTTTATTTAGCACGGTTTAAAGTAAATAGGGTAATTAAGGGTAAAATTGTTATCATAATAACCCTAACACATGTCCTAATTCTATTGGATAACTATTATTCGACCATAAAAAACCTTAGGAATAAAATATGATCCTCTTTTTTCTAATTGGATTAGATTAGGACATTTATTATTATTTTATTTAAAAATAAGTTAAAAGAGTTAAATTTCATGTTCAATAACTAAACCACTTTTAATATAGGGTTACACACAATAAAAATTCAACTTTAAATATTCATTAGAGACATAAAAATATTTCCTAAATAATGATACTATATTTATAAATTTTAGAAATTAAATAATTTAATTCATTTATGACACAATGATGATGCAGTAATTATTTTATTAATGAAATATAAAAATAATTAATATTATAAATATTCAAATAAATGTAAATTGTTTCTTTTGCTGAATTACACTAATTTTATCGGTTAATATGACATGTTAGGTTTGGTTAACTAAATTTTATTTTAAGTGAAAAAGTTTTTATGCTTTAAAAAAAATAAAATACTAAATAGTCTCAAAATTGACATAATTGAGTTTTTAAAACAAATATTATATTATTAATTGATATAATATTCCTAAAATTATATGGTTCAGAAAAATGACATATATATGGTTATATATATTAAAACCGAACCACTTGGGGTTCTATTGTCTTATTATAGTTATTTTGTTAATAATGTAATATAAAAATACAAAGAGACATGATAAATGTCAAACTATTTAACAAAGAGTTAAATCATAAAGATAAAAATAATATAATGACTTAAACATGTCTAAAACCTATTGATTGAGGGGTTTTAGACCCATCCCAACCTTAGTCTTCATGTAATTAATTTTGGAGCCATTATAATCCTAAAATTATTTTATTATAAAATAATATTTCAAACTTTTCCTAAAGTGACCCTCACCTCTCTTATACAAAGGCACTTCCCCTTCTCTTAATTTCACTCATCCAAAGCCTTTTTTTCGGCCACTCCCTACCCAAATATCCTCCCAACCTTCCTACCATCATCCTAGAGGCCTTACTTTGGTCCGAAAGCCAACCTAGGGGGCCCTTTTGATCAAATCAAAAGGAAGAACCCGAAAAAGTTGTAAATGTTTCATCACCTCTTTCAAGTTATTTTCATCTTCGAATTCCCCTTTCTTAGTTATTTACATTCTAAAATAAAAACTCCAGATTCTTGTATATATTGTGATGATATTATAACAATGGTACAACCATATTCATTATTCTATCCATCCTATAAATGACAATGTCACCATACGTGTGTACGTACGGTTTACCGTCTCTACGTCATGGTGTAGTTTGTTATTCAAACACTTCATTATTAGGATGGGTATAATAATGAGTAAAACTAATGTAAATAATAAATATGAAATTTTAATTATTCTGTATATATGATATACCATCCAATTACATACTATTTCTCCATCAATATAATGATATTGTCGCTCGTACGTACGAACGGATTACCGTCTCCACGACACGATGAGATTCATTTCCACGTTCTCCATTCAATGATGATTATAAATATATATATCATTAATAAGTATGTAAAATATTACATAACATTTCTACATAAAATATATATATATATTTATGTACTTACATATATCTTATTAAAATATTTCTGTTCAATAAGATATGAAAACGGAAACAATGTTTATGCATTCGTACGACCTATAATCTCCATAAATGGTGTTTTAATTTCATATATATGACTTTTATAAAAATTTATATTATAAATTTATATGATATATAAATCATGTTATATTTTTTTGAAGTATTTAAATCATGATCTATGTGATACAATCAAGAGTAACAAGTTAAAACACCTACGATAAAGAAAGTGATTATTACCCGAAATATTTATTTAACAAGGAAATTATTATTAAATGGGTAGGAAAATGTCATAAATGAAATGTGTATTATATTATAAATATTAATATGGTTCTATTATAATTTAATAACATACTACAACCTTTATACATGATTATAAATGTACCCACGACTAATGGAAGTACAATGTAAGGGTTAATTTCACAATCTCATTTTTATCCTTGTTTTTAAGTAAGTATCTACTGAGAAATATTTATTATCCATGTGCATGTTTCATAAAAGTGTTTTCAAATGGATTATTTTTAAGGTAACCATTTAATAAAACATTATTTTTAATTTTTTAATGATTTATTCTTCTAAAAATTTCTAATTAATATCCATGTTTTTAAAATGGTTCTAAGGATTTATTTATATGGACATGAATGTTTTAATATGTTAATTCCATTCAAAAGATTCAATGTGGTATGGGAAACTTTGATTCAAAATTGTCTTTAAATATATTCCTTTATAAATTGTGGGACTTTTAAATGTTTTAATGAAAAGGGATATTTCTCTCAAAGAGTTTTTCAAATAATTATCATTTATGTCTACATCCTTTGATGGATTTTAAAATTGTTTGAAGTTAGTTTATTAAGATGAAAATAGTCCATATATAATTGATGATATTGTGATATGTTTGATTGTTGATGTGTTATGTTTATACAATTCATGGTTTATTGATAAAGTATTTAAATTTGGTATGCTAGTTTTAATATGAATCATTATGTAATGTTTAAACCTTTTCATATGAGGAATGCATTGGAATTAGTAAGTGACAGGTGGAGCCCGCTATAGCTCCTCAATGCATCGGTATGTCTCATGAGACAAACTAGTGTCTTGGTAGAAGGCCTTGACAGAATCATATTTTTAGTCTTGGCACATGCCTTGACTATGTGGTTATGAAGTTTGGCATTAGGCATTCCATCATTCTGAAAGTGGCTATTGATATTGCATGTGATTATTCGACTAGTTGAATATCCATATTAATAAGTAAATGGAAATATTTTATTGTATCTTTGTCATATCATACTTAAGATTTTGTTTAAAAGGCTTTTTTTAGTCTTATATATTTCATTAAATATTTACGCTTATTTATGAATTTTTCCGCTATATTGTTATCATTACTGAGCATCGGAGCTCCTCTCTCTCTATTTTTAATTTTCCAAGGATTACATGAAGTGTATTATGATTGATAAGCAACGTTAAGCTAAGGGATTAATGGAATTATCAAAGAATCATTTATGTTATGTTTTATTTTATAATGTGTAATGTAGCGTTCATGTATGTAATCTATTTTCAAGACTGCTAAACTGATTGGTTTTTCGGGACTTGATTCCTTGTAATCATGCCAATGTATTAAAATAATGCACCGACTCTAGGTAACTGGGGTCAGGGCATTACATGTACCCAGTTCTATTGTGTAATCACACCTATTCATTCTATATGATTCATATTTATACATATCTTCCTAATTTTAAATGTCTAGTACACATTAGATTATTCATATTACTTTGTTTTTTCGGAAATGATTCTGACATAGATCATGGAGGTGGGTCAAAATAGTATATGCAGGTTGTTAACTATTTAATCCATGATTTTTTTAGAATACAATTATGTTGAAATTTATTTGATTTAATTTTCTTTTGATATTTAACATACTATTTAGAAATATTTTCCTATAGTTTTTTATGAGAAAATGAAATATAAACTAATAGATTTTGTAGTGTCGGATGGAAATGGTTCCCTAATGTGGGATTTCATCCCTCACTCTTTGTTGAAAACATCTCATGATTAGTGAGAGTGTACGAGATCATAGTGGTGAGTTGTAACGGGTTTGTGGTAAATATATAGAAATTTATTGCAGTATTATCCCTCAAAAGGAAAAAAATATTCTTTATATTATGTTTTCTATAATGATAAACCATATTATCTTATTTTTAATGTAAATTATTGTTCTTTATTTCCATGATTACATAATTTTCAAAAAGTATAGGATTCTTCTTTGACTTGTAATAATTTTTCAGTAATTGAAACAATAACAAGTTGATTGAGTGTGTTAAAAAAATTTATTATTTATATTTATCTTCTTGTTTCTTATGAGTCCAAATTATTGTTTCAAAACACTAATAAAATATCTAACACTATAAATAGAATCTCAAACGATTCAGATATGGTTTTTTCCCACTCTCATGAATTCATTGGTTTTGATTACATCGAATGATCTAGATATAACAATGAATGAATCATTTCAGTAAGCTTTCTAGTTTTATAAAACATTTTTTTTTTGAAAACTTTAATGTCTTAAACCTCTAATTATTTACAAAAATATTAAAAACATTTATTACATGAAATAAAATAAACCTAGTAATATCTTTGATATTAATAATGTCCATATTATAGATAATCATTCCAATTATATAATTATAAAATTTAAAATATCTATTTTTTATTGGGATATTAATATTTAAAAAATAAATTTTAATGAAAATTTAATTTTGTAATGTATTAGAAGAATATTCATTTAATTTGAAACAGTACCATGAATCGCATACCCTTTCTAGTAGTGAATATATTTTTTGATACAATTGGTTTGTTTAATATAAAATGAACTTTTTATGGTTTTAACAGTAAAAATAGAAAAATGTTGGTCTATACAAGGTTTTATCGACATTAATGTTTTTATTTTCCTATGTCCAATTTTTAAAATATGTAATGGTTCAGGGTTTTTTTGTACTAATTTTATTTATCATTGGTACATTCATCAAATTGATATTAATAATGATTTTATAAATGGTTTTTTATAAAGGTTTTGTTTTGAAATATCCCCATATATTTGAATCATCTAATCCTCTTCATTGAATCATGTTGGATTAGGAAATTCATAGTCTAAAATGTTAACTTGTTATATAGTTTGAAGGAATTATTTTATTTATACAAGTACATGGTTTCTTAAAATAATTTAGCTGTCATTATTGTTTTTCATTCATGATAATTCATGTCATGTTCTGTATGTGTTCATGTATGTTATTGGCATTCATATTAATAGAAATAATTAAATTAGAAATAAAAAATTTTAATAATGGTTAATATAGTTAAACTAGAACTTTATTTTATAGGTCCTTAGGTAACTAAACTTATATTTAGTTTTTTATCTCATTTATGTATATAAATTATTATAATTACTAAATAGGAATTAATAAAAATAAAATGTGTTCAATACCTATTGATACTACAATTTATTTACCTATTTGTAGCTTCCCTACTCTTCTTGATCAAAAGTTTTATTATTAAACAATTAAAATATAACAATATATTATTGTCGTTCAATTGAACATTTAATGTTTGGATAATGAAATGTTTCAATTTCTATAAGGACCTACTGATGCACACTCGGAAGTGATTAATTCATTTTACAATTTATTTTCAAATAATAAACATTGGTTATATATTATAATGATACTAACATTTATGATTCATGATAATTATTTATGTTGATAGGTTTTCCAATCCATATGATTTTCATCTGACCTCTGATATTTTTTCACAAAGGAAATAATAATATTTCATAGTTTTCAATTAAAAAATATGTTGCATATTCATTCATCAATTATATGATTGTATTATTCACTAAATTCTTTTTACTTAATATTTCTCAACTAAAATATCTCTTCAGCAATATTTATATTCAATATAGAATGAACTGTGCTCTATAGTAACAATAATTTTTTTTAAATTATGTTAATCCATATATTATTTCTATAACTGATAACATTGATATTAATTTTCAGATTCTATATGAGTGAATATATAATTATTATATTCATGTCATTAATATTTTATCTAATTAAGAAATAAATACTTTTTTATTAACATAGTTAAAAATGGATAATTTCTTATTTTTTAATGCAATTCTGAAGTTAGTCCACATCACTCGTGATTTTGGGGGGGTATTTCTAATTGTGGGTTTTTTTATTAATATTCACCTAGATTCTATATAAGTTAAATATATATTTTTTTAGTGTAATAGTTGGAATATGATTTAGAAAAAAATTTAATTCATCATATTTCATTGTATATTTATTGTGTGGATTTATAACATGAACTTGTTTATATTTACTCCATAATGGTTTTAAATTAGAAAATAATATTATATTTTTATGAAAAAAATACCATATATGTTTTTATTGTTTTTATAAGTTTTAATTCAAGAGAATCTATTCTTATGATATAGAAATTAATATATTAAAAGACATTTTTGTATATTTAAGTAGATTATCATTCACAGAATAGGTTTCATGAGGCTTTATGTGGATTATTTAGGATTTCAACTTTAATATTATTTTTAAAAAAAATTAATTAACTAATGTGTCCGAAAAATTTTGATATTCTATTTTAATATTTTATATATTTTTAACATAAAAATATGAAATAGTTTTTTTTGATATTTGTTTTCTGTATATATATATATTCATTTTAATATAACAAATAGTAATATTTGACCTAATATTTTTTTTAATTTTTATTTATGAAAATAATTTTTAATGATGTGATGAAGTGGTACAAAATTTATAAGAATATAGATAAATATATTAATTATTAATTAATTTACAATTTTTTCCACCAACCTAGGTTATCAATGATGTTTAGCATATATCATGTTATTAATAAAATAAAATATTCCACAATTAAAGATATTTTAAAGTAATAAAATTAATTTTAAAATATTAATATCATTAAAAAAATAATAGGTTATATTAAGGAGGGTTTTTGTCAATCCACTCATTAACCTCAAAATAATTTCTTTCATAAAAAATTATACCATGTTTTTTAACCCGTTTTATTTGAATATTATCTTTATAATTATGTATTGTTCTAAAATATTATTTTGAAAGTTTTCAACATATTATATATTTCAAGAATAAAAATCAATGGGCTCCATATCATGGTGGCTCTCCATATCCATTTATCAATCAATGTGAAACCTTTCTCTTCCAGAAGGGAATAATAGGAAAAAAATGTTGTTTAAAGCTGATATTTCCTTCATACATGCCCCCATCACATATATTGGTGATATTAACTATCCATTACAATGTATATGATTGAGGATAATATATAAATATATTACCCAAATTACTATTTATCACAGAAAAAGATAGACACACCAACATATATACGTTTAGAAATTTATCTTTTAATGCATTTTGGATTGAAAAATTAAAAAATTACTAATCATCAAAATGATATTAATGAAATTTAATATCCACAATTTTGTTCATAAAAATGAAAAAAATTATCAAATTAACTTAATAATATATTAACTATTTTTAAAAAAAAATATTGGCAAAAAAAATATCATTCAGAATCATATTTTTTGTTATAGTATATCAAATAACTATTTATTTAGTGTATATTTGATCTTTCCCTAAAAATAAAATTTATGATTTTATTATATTTTTGGATCAATGATATAGATTATATTAATGGATAAATTACCTTGTTGTTTTTTATTGTTACCCATTAAAAAATTTCTAAAAATATTATCTTATGATTATTATAACTAAAACTTGGATTTAAACAAAATATCAAATCTTTTTTTATAGATGTGATATTTTATTACCATAGATAAAAAGAGGTGTATACTTGAATTATTTAAATTAACTAAATGGGATAATATTTATTAAACTTTTGAGGGCTGGAAAAACAAATTAATGAATGAATAAATGATTTCATGAGATTTAATTTATGTGAACATAATTACATCGATCATTATATCAATTTGTTTTTTGTGTTAAGTTAAAATACTCGAGAACAATAATATAAAAACATGATTGTGGAATCATACTCCTTTAATTAAATATCATTTAAACTTAACATATACAATATCAATTCCATTGATTCAAATACAATCAATAAATATCTAAGGTGAAGAGTAAATGAATAATTTAGGATAAAATTTGAAAACTATAGGTTTTTCTTAAAATATATAGTAGGTTCTATGAATTAATATCATTATTTCCAAAATTATACATAAATTTTATTGAAGATATTAAATATGAAAAAAATGAAGTTGGATGCAATGAAACCTAGACCTATATTTTCCAAGAAATCTATAGAAGAAATATAGAATAAATGAATAGAATACCTGATTAAATAATGAACTATACCATTATCTATATACATTTGGTAATTATCTACAGATTATAACTAACATATTATTTTCCTCACATAAAATCCTCTAACTAATATAATAATTGTTCATAAAATTATAATGTCCTAGACCATATGTATTCACTATTTCACATATTTTCGGTGTTGTAGATGTCGGGGGAGGGTTGATAATGTATCAGTGAATCTTGAGTTCAACTCCCTGACCCGTAATGCATGTATGAAATAGAGTGACACCTGACCTCAAGTGACTCCACTTAAACATAATAGTATTCTGACTAGTGATTATGGGACAATCAATACAATGGAGATACAATTCCCTCAAATAAAAGTCACTAATGCTGTGAAAATAACTAAAAAGCATCCATTGCAAGCATTAAAGTACAAAAAAATATATAATCAGCAATTAAAAAAATGGTAATTTTCTAAATATTGTATAATAAAGTTCATACAAAATAGGAATTAATCTCCCACTTGAAATATTTTATATATAGTATAAAAAATGAAATTTACACAAAATTATTTAGACCCACCGAACATCTATCCTAGGGCCACAACACAACCGGTCTCCAAATACCTCAAGCTAATCGATCATGATCCACAACCCTTACTATTATGATCCTGAAATTAGACATTATGTTTTCACAAGAATATTGATGCTCATTTAGGGTCTGAGACTGTCATCTCATAAAGGCCTCACCAAGATTTGTTGTATACATCAACATGTTTGTGTATTTGTAAGGGAAAATAAATATTCTATACACGCATGTGAAATAGTTTGTGTTAACAAGGACGACATGCCATCGTACACATTGAGTCACCATGTGATAACTCATAAACCATTACTATAAAGGCTTTATATTTACATAAATAAATATTACATCCTTTTGGAATAATATTCTTTATATATAATTACAATCTATGCCATAATCACAAAGGTTTAGATTTTTGGATACTTCATACATTTTCATCTTATTTCATGAATTATAATTAACATATCTCATCAAGATATTTTTATATAGAACCCCTCATGAAATACCATATCTTAAATATTTCGACATAAAATATGGAAATAAAAAATAGGAAAGGGTGAGCGTAGTAACTTATTAATGGTAAAATGGGGGATATCAAATATAACTTAAAAATAACATCGGACTAAGTGTTTATGGTTATTAAATAAAATAATGAAACTAATCATGATATATAAAATCTAATAATCTTTTAGAATTCCACAAATATTTATAATTTAAAAATACATGAATTGTAAGAGGGATAAAACATCATATATCAATTAGTACCCATAAATTCATATAATAATAATGTCATGTATGTGTGGCAGTATGATACGTATAGAAACTATTTCATATGTCATGGTTAACCATCGAGACCATGAAATCAAAAGACATTAGATATCAGAAACCATTTCCTATATCCTAGAATAATAGATATCATCACCAGTTTATCATAGTTTATAAATCGCATTAACTATTCTACTATAAAAATCATGCACATCAACATATTTACCATAAAAAATAAAGAAAATAATCATATTACCCACAGTTTATTTAGCACATTGACTTTTTTACCATAACTGTACAATGAGATATAAAACATTACACTATTAATTAAAAAGTTATAAAATTCTAGTCACTTCCCTCATGAAATAAAAACCATACATACATGGGCATCATGATCAAAAGCATACATCATGTCCTCAATTCATAACTTATAAAAAATTGCTTTCATAAACATTTATAAATAATTAATAGAATTACCCATAATAAATTAATGGGTTTTATAAATATCTCGAAATCATAATGATAAACCATCAATAAAAGGAATAGGAATGGTATCATTATATCATATACCTGAAAAATTATAATTTACATCAAAGGAAGTTATTATAGAAGAAAAATATATTAAAATATGAGTGAATTATTTATTTTTAAAATACTTTTTCATTTTGAAAAATCATATTTAAAATCCAAATATTTCTAAAGTATAACACTACATGAATTCATGGTATTTGGAACGGGTTATTTGCGACGGGATCCCATCGCAAATAAGCTTTAGCGATGGGGCCCCGTCGCAAATAGCTCGTCATAGAAATCGTCGTCGCAAACAATATTATTTGTGACGAGCCTGTCGTAAATAATATTTTTTGCAAAGGGAAACTTCACCGTCCCAAATAAGTCTCTGATTATATACTTTATATATATATAAGCTCTTTTGTGATGGGCCCGCCACAAATACTTTTTTGTGAGGGGCCCGTAATCCTGTCACAACTGCTTTTTGATAATATTTTTTTAGTCTATTTGCGATGGGCCCGTAATCACGTCGCAAATACCTTTTTTATGAAAAAAATTATATAGATTATTTGCAAGTGGATCCCGTCGCAACTGATCCCATTTCAAATAATAAATAATTTTTTAAAAAAAATTAATAAAATTATGATAATTGAAAAATTAATTTTAATATTATTAAAATAATAACAAATAAAAAATATTAAAATTCTTAATATTCACAAAAAATATATAAAATCATAAATTATTAGTATTATTATTATTATAATTAAAATAAACAAATATTAAAAAATATAATGCTGAAAAAATATATTTAATAAAATTATGAGAAATGAAACAAAAATATTAATTTTCTTAAAATAATAAAAAATAAAAAAATATATAAAAATTCTCAATATTCACAAAAACAAAACATAAAATATTAAAAATTAAATTATGTAATAATAGAACTTATATAAAAGACAGAAACTATAAATCGTTCATATTATAACGAATTTAAATTCAAATTTTTTTACATAAAAAATCACTAGGGGTCGTCTTCTAGAGGAGGTGGAGGATCTGAAGGAGCTGGTGGAGGAAACTCTATCCCTAAACTACGAGTCATACATCACATGTACTCCATCTTCTCGTGATGCTATTGTTGTCATCCACACATCTCCTCCTCGTGTTGCTGATGCTGCTGCTACTATCGATAATCTCCTCCTCGTGTTGTCGCTGCTGCTTCTACTAGTGACACATATCTTCTTGCTGCTTCTACGAACTCTCTATAAGGTCATTCTGAGCATGGAACTTCTCTTGATTATTACTAATTATTACTAATTTATCAATACATAGCAATAATTATCACAATGAAAACTTCTTGAATAATGAAAGGAAATTTGGTAATCATCATTGTAGAGATGATTACAAATCTTCCCTTCATTAACCAAGCCGTTTTCGTTTACTAATTATAATTTTATCTAATAATTACTAATAAAAAATTATATTATCAATATTTATGATAAAACAATATTAATATTATTAAAATAATAAAATAATAAAAAATATTAAAATTATCAATATTCGCAACAAGATTTTCACTATTCTTAATATGTTCAAATCCCAAAGGGTCACCAATTTTCAGGTCATGCATAATAAATCGTTTGTGTCAGCCTTGTCCAATGTAAACTCTATAATTGTACTTGCATTACTGATCGCCTCGCAAGTAGTGTTGTAGTAGGATGACCAAATTAATTTCATTCTCGTCTCTAAAAATAATCTCGCTCCCTATACATAGTTCATTCTTCCTTAAAAATTTTAGAGTACATTAGTATCTTTCCATTAAATTTTCAGGGAAGAATGGTCTATGTAAAGGGTCATGTGGGATTGTAACAACCCAATATTTTATGATAATTATTCTTTTTAATTTATTTAATGTCATGTGTTTTATGCTACAACAAGATTATCTTGTGCTATATGCAACACCGTATTAGCTTGTAGTATACACAACACTATTCTTAGATTTTGTTACAGACAAATTCAAGTTCGTTTGATAATAGTCATTCTACGCAACATTGAGTGTATATATTTAAATATTCAATGTATAAATAAAATATGGTCGGATTCTACTATATGAAACAAAAAAGGTGTCTTGCACAACACGCAACCCTAACAGGGCTTTCATTACATGCAATCGCGACCATCCTCGATAGCGTGTGTTGTATGCAATACCGGGTTTTACTAAACAAGCTTCACCCTCTCGGACAGTCCCATCTTCCTTGTATATAAAAAACATCTCTTATTTTAAATTCCTAAATGTACCCCCAAGGACCCCCAGGTTTACACTCAAATTTGAAAAGAAATCATATTTAAGAATTCAATATGATTGTTTTCCCACCTATAGAAGTGATTCAACTACTTAAATACCTCCAAGTAATTGAACCTAATTTAATTCCCTATGCTCAATGGAAAAACCTCACCAAAGAATTTTAAATAGCGAAGTCAATTGTTCTACTTTATAGATGGAAAAACCATAAAAAATGTGTTGAAAATATATTTAAGAAAGAAAACAACCCGATTCAATAAAAAATATAGGTTCAAGAGAAATACAAAAAAAGAGATTACACATTAAAATCCAAACTCGGAAGAGAGTGTCTGTCGGGTGTCGTCGTCCGCAACCACTGGCCGTTTAGCCTTCCATCACTTGAGAAGACTTCATCTTCTCTATTGAATCGTCAAAGGATGTCATCTTCTTAAGGATCAAAATCTCCACCTTCCCCTTCGCTCTCTCAATCCAACTCGCTTTTTTGACGGATGGTGTGGTGAAAAATAGAATATGATTTAGATGTAGGAGCTCCTCTACTTTTATAGGCACATTTCCTCATCAAAGAGTTGTCGCATTTTCTACCCATTCATTGGTCGATTCACGCAGGTAACTCTTCATCAATATTCTTCATAAATGTCTTTTCCGTCCACCCTCAAAATTTCAGATTAATTGGACTCTTGTTGAAGGCGTTATGGTTTTTCTATTGAAACTCAATTTCTCTAGATGAAGCTTCCTGGAAGTTTCCTTCATACTTCCATCGCTCAACGGCCATCATAAAGGATTAAAAACGGCTTGAAATTCATTTTGGAGACGCGTTTGGGAGGCCTCTATAATATCCATGTGAAATCGCATCATTTGGAGGTGTTTAGGCTGACATTGTCTTCCATTACTATGGTGGAGTCCTTGCAGTCTGCCCGAAAAAAATTGTCAACTTCATGATTTTTTTGGGCATCAAGATGGATGAATCATTTCCTGGTACTGAAGACAAAGATGATGGAAATAAAATAAGGATTCTAAAAAAATTCGAATCAAAAAATTTGGAAATGAATTTTATGATAAATGACCAAAACACCCTGGTGATAAAAATCTGTTAAAAATACAGAATTATGCAATTTAAACTTTTTATCCCAAAACACACTCTAAATCCCAAATTGTTACAAATAAGATCAAATTGTTAAATTTGTGAGGTTTAAATCATTTAAATAGACATTAATTTTTTTTTAAAATATTAGCTCTATCAATTCCCCCACACTTGGATCTTGGACTCCTGGAAAAGTGAGCACGATATCAAGAAAAATAAAACACATACCAATGGAGTTTATCAATTTACCCCGATGAATTAAATAGATATCATGCCTCATCAAAGACAAATATTTAAAATTCTAAATTCAATTAATTCAATCCATTTCCACTTATTTTTTCTTATCATGGGCACAACACACTTAACTCACATTCATTTTCTCTCAGCACACAATATAGATTTGAAACAAGGCTTTTCTCATCAAACTCATTCAAGAATTACCATAGGCTTGATAAATTTCTACATCTCCACCCGATGTGAAAAAAGAACATGTGATTATGATGAGGACTTTACAGGTTTTTTCTGTGGCTTGGGGTTGGTAGGATTCAAATGTGAAAAATTTTGTTGCTGAATAAAGAGGGTTTGGCTCTTTTTGAAGTAGAAATGCATGATTCTAATTTTTACTCAAGTATGGTATCCTCCATATTCTTCTAAAATAATCAGCTCTGATCTTCTTTTTTCCACCCCATTCCATCAATATTTCAGAAGAAAATATGACTTTTTTTGAAAGCTACAGATTGGGCACAACTTATTTCTATTGCGAGCTCCAGATAGGCACATCTCCATTTCATTTGAGAGCTCCAGATAGGCACAAGTCCATTTCATTTGAGAGCTCCAGATAGGCACAGTTCTCAGAAAAATATATTCCAGCATCAAAAATATTTATTCAATGTTTGAATGTCCACCCAAAGAAACACCAAATGAGGTAGAACATCATGAGTCATCTTCCCCCCCCCCCCCACACTTATGTTCAACTAGATCATGCATTTATACTTCTAGAGCAGGTAGGAAAGGGAAATTTGGCTTGTAATGTGGCTAACCTAAGAGGCTATACATGTCTACTAAGGGCTAAAGAAGGATAAAATGTTCAAGTAAGGCCGAAATAAAAAAGATAATCATGAAAATGAGGCTCCAATATTCAAACAAATGCCTCAATCATTTTAATCACAAGTATCTCAGCCCTCAAGTTTTGATAGAAATAAATCATGTTCTAGTTTAAACAAACATGAATTGGTTCTCTAAAGAATGATGTAAATGTTAAGAAGATGTAAAAATGGGTCCAGAGGCCTCATAAGAATGAGAATTTCAATCACAATTCTAGTGATATGTGCCATGAGATTTAAAAATCTGTGGTCATTTCAAAGAATTTTCCAAATTTTTGATCTTGAAACAGTTACATTTTTAGCATTCATTTATGTTCAGTTTCAAAGGATCAGTTGGTTCACCCCATGGCATGAGTTTCAAATGAAATTCAAGAAATTCCGAAATATTTTTTTTGAAAAAGAAACATGAAAAAAATGGAAAGAAATTATGGAAAAAAAAAATTCAAACAGAAGTTTTTAAAAACCTAATTTACCCAAAATTGTGTCCCCCCACACTTATTCTATGAAATGTCCTCATTGTGTAGTTTTTTTTAGCATGAAATTACAGAAATTAAACGCATAGCAAAAATAAATGATAAGGAAAGACACAACCTGGCATCAATTATATTCTGTGCCATGAAGTTGAATCTCCTCCCCTGGAGGATCTTGAAAATTTTCTCGAAATAGCTTCAACCGATGCCCATTAATAGTGAATGATGTCTCTTTGTCTGGATCTTTAATCTGTATTGCACCAAAAGGAAAAAAAAGAGTAACAATGAATGGGCTAGACTATTTGGAATGAAATTTACCTGGGAAGAGTTTCAATCTGGCATCAAACAGCAGAACATTGTCTCCCTCCCTGATGTTTTTGTTGAGAATACTCCCATCATGAAAGGCTTTGCTTCTCTCTTTGTATAACCTGGAGCTTTCGTATGCATTATTTCTGATTTCCTCCAACTCCTATAAAAAATATTTTCTTTCATTCCCAGTTGAATATAGGTTCATGTTACTTGTTTTTATAGCCCAAAAGGATTTGTGTTCTAACTCAACTGGTAGATGACAAGCTTTTTCATAGACCAATATAAATGGTGAAATTCTAATGCGGGGTTTTAAAGCAATTATATGGGCCCAAAGAGCATCATCAAGTCTCAAACTCCAATCCTTTCTACTTGGGTTCACTGTTTTTTCTAGGATTTGTTTGATCTCCCTATTAGACAACTCAACCATTCCATTTGTTTGAGGATGATAGGGTGTAGAGACCCTATTATTAACACCATATTTCTTCAAAAGTGATTCCAATGTCCTATTACAAAAATGGGTACCTAGATCTGTAATTAGAAACTTTGGAAATCCAAACCATGAAAACAAATTTCCTTTCAAAAATTTAGACACAATCTTTGCATCATCAGTTCGGGTGGGGATATCCTCTACCCACTTGGACACATAATCAACAGCCTACAAGACGTAGAGATATCCAAATGAATTAGGAAAAGGCCCCATGAAATCCATTCCCCATACATCAAAAACATCACAAAACAAAACTGGTTTTTGTGGCATCACATTTCTCTTGGAAATGTTTCCTTGGAATTGACAATTTTTATAGGTTTTGCAGAATTCGAAAGCATCTCTAAAAATGGTGGGCCAATACAATCCAGAATCAAGAAATTTTCTTGTTGTTCTCTGTGGTCCAAACTGTCCTCCACAGTTTAAAGTGTGGTAGAAATATAGGATAGATTGAAATTTAGAGTTTGGAATGCATCTTCGTATCATTTGATGACTACCAATGTTCCATAAATAAGGATAATACCAAATGTATTTCTTTGAATCGCTCCAATGTTTTTCAATTTGATTTTTGGAAAACCAATGGGGTTGTTTATTAGAAGCCAAATAGTTTAAAATATTAGCAAACCACGGTATTTAACTTTGAGCAGCAAATAAATCCTCATCTGGAAAGGTTTCCTTAATTGGGGAACACAACTGAAATTTTCTATTCCCAATAGATGGTATCCTGCTCAAATGATCAGCAACAAGGTTCTCACATCCTTTGTTATCTTTTATTTCAACATCAAACTCCTGTAAAAGCAGAATCCATCTCAGAAGTCTTGGTTTTGCATCATGTTTCTTCATCAAGAATCTAATTGCAGAATGATCAGAAAAAACAATCACCTTGGAGTCCAGCAGATAACTTCTAAATTTGTCTAGAGAAAAGACAACAGCCAGCAGTTCTTTCTCAGTTATTTTGTAGTTTGATTGGGCTTGATCAAGAGTTCGGGAGGCATAGGCAATCACCTGATATTTCTTTTTTGTCCTTTGACTCAATACTTCCCCAAGAGAAAAATCAGAAGCATCTTTCATTATTTCAAAGGGAATGTCCCATTTATGAGGTTGAACAATGAGAGGGGTTATCAATCTTTTTTTCAGCCCATGAAACGAATTTATGCAATTCTCATCAAATATAAATGGATCATCTTTTTGGAGTAATCTGGACAATGGAAGAGAAATCGTTCTGAAATCTTTAATGAATCTCTTATAAAATCCAGCATTCCCAAGGAAGGATATCACATCTCTCATAGTTTTTGGGTATGGTAATGAAGAAATGACCTCAACATTGGATTTATCAACTTGAATTCCATCACGGGACACAACATGTCCAAGAACGATCCCTTTAGCAACCATAAAATGACATTTTTCATAATTTAGAACAAGTTTCTTTTCATTAAATGTTTTCAGGACACGTCCCAAGCTTTTCAAACATCTTTCAAAAGATGATCCATACACAGTGAAGTCATCCATAAAAACTTCCATGCAAGTTTCCAAAAATCCAGAGAAGATACTTATCATACACCTTTGAAAAGTTCCCGGGGGATTACATAAACCGAAGGGCAACCTTCTGTATGCAAAAGTTCCAAATGGGCATGTGAAGGTGGTTTTATTTTGATCCTCAGGAAAAATGTGAATATGAAAATATCCAGAGAACCCATCTAGAAAACAGTAGTTGTTTTTCCAGCTAGTCTTTCAAGGACTTGATCAAGGAATGGTAAGGGGAAGTGGTATTTCCTTGTAACCAAATTGAGTTTCCTGTAATCAATTCACATTCTTCAATTATTTGGAAGCCTTATGGGGAAAAGATCACCAAATTTATTCATTGAGATTGTAAATCCACTTTTTTAGGAACAACGTGGACTGGACTTACCCATTGACTATCAGATATGGAGAAAATAATTCCAACATCCAATAAGGTGGTGACTTCTTTCTTCACAACCTCCAAAAGTGTTGGGTTCAGTCTTCTTTGAAATTGTCTTACCGGTGTAGCGTTCTCCTCAAGTAAAATTCTGTCCATGGAAACTGAGGGGTTGATTCCTGTTAGATTAGAGGGAGTCCATCCTATGTCTTCCTTGTGAGACTTGAGAACTTCCAACAATTGGTTCTCCTGGACTTCTGACAAATATTTAGAGATGATTACAGGGAATTGTTCATTATGACCTAAGAAGGCATAATTGAGGTTTTCTGGAAGGAGTTTCAATTCTACCACAGGTGGGTTGGTTTCATTGATAACTGGGAACACTTAAGAAGTTTAATTGTTTGGTGAAGCTCCATGTTCATCATGGTTATCTCTTTCTATGATATCAATACTTTTTTCATGTGAAAAATTGGAAACCTCTCCTGGAATACCACTAACTGATTCAGTGGTTTCTAGAAATTCATCTTCATTATTGTTCAGATATCCAGTCTCAATATCCCAATACTCTTCACAGTCTCCAATTTCATCCTCATTTTGTTCTGATTTAGTATCAAACAAATTTCCATCTTTTTCAACATCAGTTGGTATTTCATCGCAGAAAAAATCAGGTAACATGCCAGAGGAAAACCAATCAATCATGTTTACATGGGGAGTTGAATGATCCTCAACTGGGTGTCTCATTGATTGAAAAATGTTGAAATGAACAACATCTCCACCAAATTCTAGTGAATGTGTTCCCTTGTGAACATTGATGATTGATTTTGCCGTTTTTAGAAATGGCCTCCCTAGGATGAGGGGAGCATGTGTGGTAAACCGATCATCTTCTATATCCAAAACATTGAAGTCAACAGGAAAAATCATGTATCTCACTTGAACGAGAACATCCTCTATAACTCCAGCAGGTTTGGTGGTACTTCGGTTTGTGAGTTGAATGATAATTCCAGAGGGTTTTAAGTCTCCAACCTAAAGAGATGAGTAGACAGAATGTGGCATGAAATTGATGGAGGCCCCTAGATCAAGCATCACATCTTTGAATTCACATTTCCCAATGGTACATGGAATGCTAAATGCCCCAGGGTCTTTACACTTGATAGGAAGTGCATGTTGAATCATCGATGAAACATTCCTTCCTAATTTTACTTTTTTACCCCCTTTTAACTTTCTATTGTTGGTACACATGTCTTTCAGAAACTTATCATACCTTGGAATTTGTTTCACATCATCAAGCAATGGAATATTGACTTGGACATTCTTGAATGTTTCCAAAACCTCCTTATCCAATTCTTTTTCAGCACTTGACTTTGGTGGTGGTTCACACCTTGGATAAGGTAGTGGAGGTTTGACTGTTTATGGGGTATTATGAGTATGTTTTTGAGGAACATAAGGACCAGACATCCTCTTCCAATCATTCATTGTTATTTCAAACAAGATTTCCTCTCTTGAATTTGAGTTTCTATCAACCTCATATTTTTCAACATTTTTATCAAGGGTAGGATTTTCAACAACAGTATCAGCAAAAGGCTTGATGTTCTCAGTCTGAGGGTTGTCCAATTTTGTTCTACTCCTAAGTTCAATTGCACTCACATTTTCCTTCCCATTATTCCTTGGATTTACTTGTGGTTGTGAGGGTAAACCACCACTCATTTGATTTATTATGCAATTAATATCAGATGCAAGTTGACCCATTTGAGTCATCAAGGTATTCATTTTTTTATATTTTTGTTTGGTATATTCTTTTAATTCCCTCATTTCCTCTTGTTGTTTCCTCGTTACTTCTTCAAGGTTCCTATCAGAGTTTTGAGTGGGAGGGGTAGGGTGAAAATTGCTTCCAGAAAGAGCATTGGCTTTCTCATTGTAATATCTTGGTTTAGAATTACTTTATTGTACTTGGAAGAATCCTCTCAGTTGTTCAGGTTGACAAAATATTTCATTTTAGTTGTTGTTCCATCCTTGATTGAAATTTTGGTTGTTTTGAAATGGTCTTTGCTGGTTTGGTTGAAATGGTCTTCCAGGTAAAACTGAATCGCAGTTCTCAGGAGGCTCTTGCATTTGCGGGCATTGGTCACTAAAATATTCATTCTAAGAACAAATCCCATAGTGGACATGTAGTTGGAAAGCCGCTTCAGGTTTGGGTTGGGTTGGTTGGGTGTTATAAAACATTATTGACCTTACCATGCTGGTAAGATCAGATAGTTGACTTACAATTCTGTTGTTTTCAGGACTAGTAGTAGGGAATTCTTGTGCAGCTTTTACATGAAGAAGGCCTCTGGTTCCAAATTGGTGGACATTCTGGGCCATGTTTGCAATTAAAAGCCTAGTAGCAGCTGGTGTCTTATCAACCAAAGCTCCTCCTGCAGTAGCATTGATCATACTTCTATTAGTGAGAAACAATCCTTCATAAAAGTATTGAATGAGAAGCTAGACACTGATTTGATGATGGGGGCAACTAAAACAAAGACGTTTGAACCTTTCCCAGTATTCGTGAAGTGTTTCTCCTAGTGTCTTCCTAATTCCACAAATCTCCTTTTGAATGGAGGCAGTTCTAAATGCAGGGAAAAAATTTTCAAGGAAAATCTTTGTTTAATTCATTCCAATTTCTAATCAGGGTTGAGTAAGAATAGTAAAACCATTCTTTAGCAACTCCATCTAGAGAAAAAGGAAATGGCCCCAATTTCATTTGATCTACATCGACTCTATGAGGTTTCATGTTGACACACATGTAGCTGAATTCATGGATGTGTTTGTGTGGGTCTTCACAAGGAAACCCATTGAATTTCGGAAGCTGGTGGATGAAACCGGATATGATTTCAAATCCAGCAGGGGAATCAGGGTACTCTACAGGATTCTCGTGATTTTCGTCATAGGACGAAGCCAGTTCTTTCAAAGTTCTATTTTCAGCCATTTGGATTTCAGTTTCAACTAAGTCCCTCCTAGGTGTATTGGTGGAAGATTCACAACTTAAAATTTGTGGATTATTACCTTTAACCTTAGTGTGAAATGTTCTATCAATTTCTGAATCTAAAGGTAACAAGTTCGGTTCAGAAGTTCGGGTCATGCAAGAAAAAAAAATAAAATAAAATCAACTCTAGAAACCTCCCTGGAAACAGCGCTAGTTTATGTGAGTATTTTTGTCGTAAAACCCTCAATCAATATTTTTCCTTTTAATGTAGCACAGTGGTGACAACAGGGTTGTCTCTTGAGGAGGTTGTTGTTCGAGTTCTAAACTGTCAATTTGTTATATTATTTGTTTTTAAAGAAATGAAAATGGGAGTTTGATTAACAATTTGAAAATAATATTTTAATTAAATACTAAACTAAAATAATTTTAAATTAAAGATAAAGTGGGTTTGAAATGATGAATATAAACAGCAGACGCAGACAAGCTTCACCCTCTCGAACACTCCCCTCTTCCTTGTACATAAAAAACATATCTTATTTTAAATTCCTAAATGTACCCCCATGGACCCCCAGGTTTACACTCAAATTTGAAAATACATCATATTTAATACTTCAATATGATTGGTGTCCCGCCTATAGAAGTGATTCAATTACTAAAATACCTCCATGTAATTGAACCTAATTGAATTTTCTATGCTCAATGGAAAACCCTCACCAAAAAAAGTTAAATAGCAAAGTCAATTGTTCTACTTTATAGAGGGAACAACCATAAAAAAAATGTGTTGAAAATATATTTAAGAAATAAAACAACCAGATTCATTAAAAAAATATAGGTTCAAGAGAAATTCCAAAAAAAGACATTACACATTAAAATCAAAACTTAGAAGAGAGTGTCCGACAGGTGTCGTCGTCCGCAACCACTTCCCGCTTAGTCTTCCATCACATGAGATGCCTTCATCTTCTCTATTGAATCTTCAAAGTATGTCATCTTATTAAGGATCAAAATCTCCACCTTCCCCTTCACTCTCTCAAGCCAACTCCCTTTTTTGATGGATGGTGTGGTGAAAAATAGAATATGATTTAGAGGTAGGAGCTCCTATCCTTTTATAGGCATATTTCCTCATCAAAAAGTTGTCATGTTTTCGACCCATTAATTGGCTGATTCATGCGTGGAACTCTTCATCAATATTTTTCATAAATGTCTGGTCCATACACCTTCAAATTTCAGATTAATTGGACGCGTATTGAAGGAGTTATGGTTTTTCTATTGAAAATCGATTTCTCTGGATGAAGCTTCCTGGAAGTTTCCTTCAAACATCTATCACTCAACGACCATCATATAAGATTAAAAACGGATTTAAATTAATTGTGGAGATGCTTTTGGGAATCCTCTATCATATCCATGTGTAATCGCATCATTTGGAGGTGTTTAGGCTGACATTTTCTTCCATTACTATGGTGGAGTCCATGCAGTCCGCCCGGAAAACACTGTTAACTTCATTGATTTTTTTGGGCATCAAGATGCATGAATAATTTCCTGGTCCTGAAGCAAAAGATTATGGTAATAAAATAAGGATTCTAAAAAAATTAGAATCACAAAATTTGGAAATGTATTCTATGATAAATGACCAAAATACCCCTATGATAAAAATCTGTTAAAAATCCTGAATTATGCAATTTAAACTTTTTATCCCAAAACACACTCTAAATCCAAAATTGATACAAATAAGATCAAATTATTAAATTTTTGAGGTTTAAATCATTTAAATAGATATTAAAAATATTGGAAATATTATCTCTATCAATTCCCCAACACTTATTCTATGAAATGTCCTCATTGAGTAGTTTTTTTAGCATGAAATTCCAGAAATTAAAGACATAGAAAAAATAAACGATAAGGAAAGACACAACTTGGCATCAATTATATTCTACATCATGAGGTTGAATCTCCTCCCCTGTAGGATCTTAAAAATTTTCTCGAAATAGCTTCAACCGATGCCCATTGACAGTGAATGATGTATCTTTGTCTGGATCATTAATTTGTATTGGACCAAATGGAAAATCATGAGTAACAATGAATGGGCCAGACCATTTGGAACGAAATTTACCTGGGAAGAGTTTCAATCTGGCATCAAACAGTAGAACTTTTCCTCCCTCCTTGAAGTTTTTGTTGAGAATCCTCCCATCATGAAAGGCTTTGCTTCTCTCTTTTTATAACCTGGAGCTTTCGTATGCATTATTTCTGATCTCCTCCAACTCCTGTAATCAATATTTTCTTTCTTTCCCAGCTGAATATAGGTTCATGTTACATGTTTTTACAGCCCAAAAGGACTTGTGTTCTAACTCAACTGACAAGATTTTCCATAGACCAATCTAAATGGTGACATTCCAATGGGGGTTTTAAAAGCAGTTCTATGGGCCCAAAGAGCATCATTAAGTTTCAAACTCCAATCCTTTCTATTAGGGTTCACATTTTTTTCTAGGATTTGTTTAATCTCCCTATTTGACAACTCAACCATTCCATTTGTTTGAGGATGATAGGGCATAGAGACTCTATGATTAACACCGTATTTATTCAAAAGTGATTCCAAAGTTCTATTAAAAAAATGGGTACCCTGATCTGTAATTAGAAACTTTTGAAATCCAAACCTTGAAAACAAATTTCCTTTCAAAAATTTAGACACATTCTTTTCATCCTCAGTTCGGGTGGGGATAGCCTCTACCCACTTGGACACATAATCAAAAGCCAACAAGATGTAGAGATATCCAAATTAATTAGGAAAAGGCCCCATGAAATCCATTCCCCAAACATCAAAAACATCAGAAAACAAAAGTGGGTTTTGTGGCATCTCATTCCTCTTGGAAATGTTTCCTTGGAATTGACAATTTTTACAGGTTTTGCAGAATTAGAAAGAATTTCTAAAAATGGTGGGCCAATACAATCCAGAATCAAGAACACTTCTTGATGTTCTCTGTGGTCCAAAGTGTCCTCCACAGTTTAATGTTTGGAAGAAATGTAGGATGGATTGAAATTCAGAGTTCGAAATGCATCTTCGTATCATTTGATCACTACTAATGTGCCATAAACAAGGATCATCCCAAATGTATTTCTTTGAATCACTCCGAAGTTTATCAATTTGATTTTTGGAAAACCAATAGGGGTGTTCATCAGAAGCCAAATAGTTTACAAGATTTGCAAACCATGGTATTTCACTTTGAGCAGCAAATAAATCCTCATCTGGAAAGGTTTCTTTAATTGGGGAACACAACTGAAATTTTCTATTCCCAATAGATGGTATCCTGCTCAAATGATTAGAAACAAGGTTCTCACATCCTTTCATAACTTTTATTTCAACATCAGACTCCTTTAAAAGCAAAATCCATCTCAGAAGTCTTGGTTTTTCATCATGTTTCTTCATCAAGAATCTGATTGAAGAATGATCATTAAAAACAATCACCATGGAGCCCAGCAGATAACTTCTAAATTTTTCTAGAGCAAAGACAACAGCCAGAAGTTCTTTCTCATTTTCTGTGTAGTTTGATTGGGCTTGATCAAGAGTTCAGGAGGAATAGTCAATCACATGAGATTTATTTTCTGTCCATTGACTCAATACTGCCCCAAGAGAAAAATCAGATGCATCTGTCATTATTTCAAAGGGAATGTCCTATTTATGAGGTTGAACAGTGGGAGGGGTTATTAATATTTTTTTCCGCCCATGAAACGAATTTATGCAATTCTCATCAACGGCAAATGGAACATCTTTTGGTGTAATTTGGACAATGGAAGAGAAATCGTACTGAAATATTTAATGAATCTCCTATAAAATCCAGTATGCCCAGGGAAGGATCTCACATCTCTCATAGTTTTTGAGTATGGTAATGAAGAAATGACCTCAACTTTGGATTTATCAAATTGAATTTCATCCCGGGACACAACATGTCCAAGAACGTTCCCTTTAGCAACCATAAAATGACATTTTTCATAATTTAGAACAATGTTCTTTTCAATGCATGTTTTCAGGACACGTTCCAAGATTTTCAAACATCTTTCAAAAGATGATCCATACACAGTGAAGTCATCCATAAAAACATCCATGCAAGTTTCCAAAAATTCAGAGAAGATGCTTATCATACACCTTTGAAATGTTCCCGGGGAATTATATAAACCCAAGTGAATCCTTATGTATGCAAAAGTTCCAAATGGTCATGTTAATGTTCTTTTCTCTTGATCCTCAGGTAAAATGTGAATATGAAAATATCCAAAGAATCCATCCAGAAAATAGTAGTGGTTTTTTCTAGCTAGTCTTTCAAGGACTTGATCAAGGAATGGTAACAGGTAGTGGCCTTTCCTTGTAACCAAATTGAGTTTCCTGTAATCAATGCACATTCTCCATTTATTTGGAAGCCTTATGGGGACAAGATCACCAAATTCATTCCTTGAGATTGTAAATACACTTTTTTTTAGGAAAAACATGGCTGGACTTACCCATTGACTATCAGATATGGGGAAAATAATTCCAACAGACAATAAGGTGGTGACTTCTTTCTTCACAACCTCCAAAAGTGTTGGGTTCAGTCTTCTTTGATATTGTCTTACCAGTCTAGCGTTCTCCTCCAATAAAATTATTTGCATGCAATCCGAGGGGCTGATTCCTGTTAGATTAGAGAGATTTCATCCTATGGATTCCTTGTGGGACTTGAGAACTTCCAACAATTGGTTTTCCTAGACTTCTGACATATCTTTTGAGATGATTATAGGGAATTGTTCATTATGACCTAAGAAGGCATACTTGAGGTTATCTGAAAGGGGTTTCAATTCTACCACAGGTGGGTTGGTTTCATTGATAACTGGGAACTCTTCAGAAGTTTGATTTTTTGGTGAAGCTCCATGTTCATCATGGCTATCTCTTTCTTTGATATCTATACTTGTTTCATGTGAAAAATTGGAAACCTCTCTTGGAATACCACTAACAAATTCAGTGGTTTCTAGAAATTCATCTTCATTATTGCTCAGATATCCAGTCTCAATATCCCAATACTCTTCACAGTCTCCAATTTCATCCTCATTTTGATCTGATTTAGAATCAAACAAATTTCCATCTTTTTCCACATCAGTTGGTATTTCATCACAGTAAAAATCAGGTAACTTTCCAGAGGAAAACCAATCAATCATGTTTACATGGGGAGTTGAATTATCCCCAACTGGGTGTCTCATTGATTGAAAAATGTTGAAATGAACAACATCTCCTCCAAATTCTAGTGAATGTGTTCCCTTGTGAACATTGATGATTGATTTTTCTGTATTTAGAAATGGCCTCCCTAGGATTAGGGTAGCATGTGTGCTAAACCAATCATCTTCCATATCCAAAACATAGAAGTGAACAGGAAAAATCATGTCTCTCACTTGAACGAGAACATCCTCTATAACTCCAACAGGTTTGGTGGTACTTCAGTTTGAGAGTATAATAATAATTCCTGAGGGTTTTAGGTCTCCAACCTGAAGAGATGAGTAGACAGAATGTGGCATGACATTGATGGTGGCCCCAAGATCAAGCATCACATCTTTGAATTCACATTTCCCAATGGTACAGGGAATGGTAAATGTCCTAGGGACTTTACACTTGACAGCAAGTGCATGTTGAATCATTGATGAAACATTCCTTCCTAAGTTTACTTTTTCGCCCCCTTTTAACTTTCTCTTGTTGGTACACATGTCTTTCAGAAACTTAGCATACCTCGGAATTTGTTTCACAGCATCGAGCAATGGAATATTGAATTGGACTTTCTTGAATGTTTCCAAAACCTCCTTATCCAATTCTTTTTCAGCACTTGACTTTGGTGGTGGTTCACACCTTGGATAAGGCAGTGGAGGATTGAATGTTTCTGGGGCATTCTGAGTATGTTTTGGAAGAACATAAGGACCAGACATCCTCTTCCAATCATTATTTGTTCTTTCAAACAACATTTCCTCTCTTGAATTTGAGATTCTATCAACTTCATATTTTTCAACATTTTTATCAAGGGTAGGATTTTCATCAACAGTATCAGCAAAAGGCTTGATGTTCTCAATTTGAGGGTTGTCCAATTTTGTTCTACTCCTAAGTTCAATTGCTCTCACATTTTCCTTCCCATTATTCCTCGGATTTACTTGTGGCTGTGAGGGTAAACTATCACTCATTTGATTTGTTATGCAATTAAAACCAGAGGCAAGTTGACCCATTTGAGTCATCAAGGTATTCATTTTGTTATCTTGTTGTTTTGTGTATTCTTTTAGCTCCCTCATTTCCTCTTGTTGTTTCCTCATTGCTTCTTCAAGGTTCCTATCAGAGTTTTGAGTGGGAGGGGTAGGGTGAAAATTGCTTCCAGAATGAGCATTGGCTTGCTCATTGTAATATCTTGGTTGATAATTTCTTTATTGTACTTGGAAGAATCCTCTCGGTTGTTAAGGTTGACGAAATATTTCATTTGAGTTGTTGTTCCATCCTTGTTTGAAATTTTGGTTGTTTTGAAAGGGTCTTTGATGGTTTGGTTGAAATGGACTTCCAGGTAAAACTGCATTGCAGTTCTCAGGAGGCTCTTGAATTTGCGGTCATTGTTCACTAAAATGTTCATTCGAAGAACAAATCCCACAGTGGACATGTAGTTGGAAAGCCGCTTCAGGTTTGGGTTGGGTTGGTGGGGTGTTAGACAACATTATTGACCATACCATGGTGGTAAGATCAGATAGTTGACTTACAATTTTGTTGTTTTCGGGACTAGTAGTAGGGAATTCTTGTGCAGCTTTTACATGAAGAAGGCCTCTGGTTCCAAATTGTTGGGAATTCTGGGCCATGTTTGCAATTAAAATCCTAGAAGCAACTGGTGTCTTATCAACTAAATCTCCTCCTGCAGCAGCATCGATCATACTTATATCAGTGAGACACAATCCTTCATAAAAGTATTGAATGAGAAGCTGGTCACTGATTTGATAATGGGGGAAACTAAAACAAAGACGTTTGAACCTTTCACAGTATTCATGAAGTGTTTCTCCTTGTGTCTGCCGAATTCCAAAAATCTCCTTTCGAATGGAGGCAGTTCTAGACGCAGGGAAAAAAATTTCAAGGAAAATATTTTTTAATTCATTCCAATTTCTAATCAAGGTTGAGTGAGAATAGAAAAACCATTCTTTAGAAACTCCATATAGAGAAAAAGGACATGACCTCAACTTCATTTGATCTGCATCGACTCCATGAGGTTTCATGTTGACACACAAGTAGCTGAATTCTTGGAGGTGTTTGTGTGGTTCTTCACCAGGAAACCCATTGAATTTGGGATGTTGGTGGATGAAACCAGACTTGATTTCAAATCCAGTAGGGGCATCAGGGTACTCTACATGATTCTTGTGATTTTCGTCATAGGACGAATCCAGTTCTTTCAATGTTCTATTTTCAGCCATTTGGATTTGAGTTTCAACTAAGTCCCTCCTAGGTGTATTGGTGGAAGATTCACAACTTGAAACTTGTGAATTATTACCTCTAACCCTAGTGTAAAAAGTTCTATCAATTTCTAAATCTAAAGGTAACAAGTTCGGTTCAGAAGTTCGGGTCATGCAAGAAAAAAACAACTAAAATAAAATCAAAAATAGAAAACTCCCTGGCAACTGCGCCAGTTGATGTGAGCATTTTTTTTGTAAAACCCTCAATCAATATTTTCCGTTTTAATGTAGCATAGTGGTGACCATAGGGTTGTCTCTCGTGGAGATTTCAATTCGAGTTGTAAAACTGTCACTTTTGTTATTTTATTTGTTTTTAAAGCAATTAAAATGGGGGTTGATTAACAATTTGAAAATAATATTTTAATTAAATACTAAACTAAAATAATTTTAAAGGAAAGATAATGTGGGTTTGAAATGATGAATAAAAACAGCAGTCACAGACATGCTTCACCCTCTCGGACACTCCCCTCTTCCTTGTATATAAAAAAAATCTCTTATTTTAAATACCTAAATGTACCCCTAAAGACCCCCAGTTTTACAATAAAATTTGAAAAGAAATCATATTTAAGACTTAAATATGATTTTTGTTCCGCCTATAGAAGTGATTCAATTTCTTAAATACCTCCAAGTAATTGAACCTAATTGAATTCGCTATGCTCAATGGAAAAAACTCATCAAAGAATTTTAAATAGCGAAGTCAATTGTTCTAATTTATAGATGGAACAACCATCAAAACAAATGTGTTGAAAATATATTTAATAAAGAAAACAACCAGAATCATTCAAAAATATAGGTTCAAGATAAATTCAAAAAAGAGATTACACATTAAAATCCAAACTGGGAAGAGATTGTCCGTCGTTTGTCGTCGTCCGCAACCACTTGCCGCTTAGCCTTCCATCAATTGAGAAGCCTTCATCTTATCTATTGATTCATCAAAGGATTTCATCTTATTATGGATCAAAATCTGCACCTTCCCCTTCTCTCTCTCAAGCCAACTCCCTTTTTTGACGGATGGTGTGGTGAAAAATAGAATATGATTTAGAGGTAGGAGCTCCTATCCTTTTATAGGCAGATTTCCTCATCAAATAGTTGTCGCGTTTTCGACCCATTAATTGGCTGATTCACGCGTGGACATCTTCATAAATATTATTCATAAATGTCTTTTCCGTCCACCCTCAAAATTTCAGAATAATTGGACGTGTATTGAAGGAGTTATGGTTTCTCTATTGAAAATAGATTTCTCTGGATGAAGCTTCCTGGAAGTTTCCTTCAAACTTCCATCGCTCAACGACCATCATAAAGGATTCAAAACGGCTTGAAATTCATTGTGGATACGAGTTTGGGATGCCTCTGTCATATACATGTGGAATTGCATCATATGGAGTTGTTTATACTGACATTTGATTCCATTACTATGGTGGAGTCCATGCAGTCCGCCCGGAAAAAAGTGTCAACTTCATTGATTTTTTTGTGCATCAAGGTGCATGAATCTTTTCCTAGTCCTGAAGACAAAGATGATGGAAATAAAATAAGGATTCTAAAAAAATTCTAATCACAAAATTTGGAAATGTATTTTATGATAAATGACCAAAATACCCCTGTGATAAAAATCTGTTAAAAATCCAGAATTATGCAATTCAAACTTTTTATCCCAAAACACACTCTAAATCCAAAATTGTTACAAATAAGATCAAATTGTTAAATTTGTGAGGTTTAAGTCATTTAAATAGACATTAAAATATTCGAAATATTAGCTCTATCAATTCCCCCACACTTGACTCTTGGACTCATGGACAAGTGAGCACGGTATAAAGAAAATTAAAACACATAACAATGGAGTTTACCAATTTACCACAATGAATTAAAAAGATATCAAGCCTCATTAAATACAAACATTTAAAATTATAAATTCAAATAATTCAATCCATTTCCAGTTATTCTGTCTTCTCATGGACACAACACACTTACCTTACATTCATTTTCTCTCATCACACAATATAGATTTGCAACAAGGCTTCTCTCATCTAACTCATGCAAGAATTACCATAGGCTTGATAAATTTATACATCTCCACCAGATGTGAACCAAGAACATGTGATTATCATGAGGAACCTATAGGGTTTTTCTGTGGCTTGGGGTTGGTAGGTTTCAAATGTGAAAAATTCTGTGGTTGAATAAAGAGGGTTTGGCTCTTTTTGAAGCAGAAATGCATGATTCTAATTTTTTCTCAAGTATGGCCTCCTCCATATTCTCCTAAAATAATCAGCTCTGATCTTCTGTTTTCCACCCCATTCGATCAATATTTCAGTAGAAAATATGACTTTTTTTTAAAGCTCCAAATTGGGCACAACTTATTTCTATTGCGAGCTCCAGATAGGCACAACTTCATTTCATTTGAGAGCTCTAGATTGGCACAGCTCCATTTCATTTGAGGGATAAAATATCATATATCAATTAGTAACCATAAATTCATATAATAATCATGTCATATATGTGTGGAACTGTGATATGTATACAAACTAATTCATATGTCACGGTTAACCATCGAGACCATGAAATCACAAGACAATAGATATTAGAAACCATTTCCTATATCCTAGAATAATAGATATCATCACCAGTTTACCATAGTTTATAAATCACATTAACTATTCTACTATAAAAAATCATGCACTTCAACATATTTCCCAAAAAAAATAATGCAAATAATCTTATTACCCATAGTTTATTTAGCACATTGACTTGTTTCCCATAACTGTACAATGAGATATAAAACATTACACTATTAATTAAAAAGATATAAAATTCTAGTCACTTCCCTCATAAAATAAAAACCATACATAAATGGGCCTCATGATCAAAATCATACATCATGTCCTCAATTCATAACTTATGAAAAAAATTACTTTCATGAACATTTATAAATAATTAATAGAATTACCCATAATAAATTAATGGGTTTTATAAATATCTCAAATTCATAATGATAAACCATCAATAAAAGGAATAGGAATGGTATCATTATATCATATACCTAAAAAATTATAATTTACATCAAAGGAAGTTATTATAGAAGAAAAACATATTAAAATATGAGTGAATAATTTATTTTTAAAATACCTTTTAATTTTGAAAAATCATATTTAAAAGCCAAATATTTCTAAAGTATAACACTACAAGAATTCAAGGTATTTGGAACGGGATCTCGTCGCAAATAAGCTTTAGCGATGGGGCCCCGTCGCAAATAGCCCGTTGTAGAAAACGTCGTCGCAAAAAATATTATTTGTGATGAGCCCATCGTAAATAATATTTTTTTCGATGGGAAACTTCACCGTCCCAAATAAGTCTCTGATTAAATAATTTATATATATATATATAAGATCTTTTGTGATGGGCCCGCCACAAATACTTTTTTGCGAGGGGCCCGTAATCCCGTCACAAATGCTTTTTGAAAATATTTTTTTAGTCTATTTGCGATGGGCCCGTAATCACATCGCAAATACCTTTTTTATGAAAAAATTATTTAGATTATTAACAACTGGATCCCGTCACAACTGATTCCGTTGCAAATAGTAAATAAATTTTTTAAATTTTTTTTATAAAATTATGATTATTGAAAAATTAATTTTAATATTATTAAAATAATAAAAAATAAAAAATATTAAAATTCTTAATATTCACAAACAATATAAATAAATCATAAAATATTATTATTATTTTTATTATTTTTATTAAAATAAACAAATATTAAAAAATATAATACTGAAAAAATATATTTAATAAAATTATGATTAATGAAACAAAAATATTAATTTTATTAAAATAATAAAAAATATAAAAAATAAAAAAATTATCAATATTCACAAAAACAAAACATAAAATATTAAAAATTAAATTATATAATAATCGCACTGATATAAAAGACAGAAACTATAAATTGTTCATATTATAACGAATTTAAATTTAAATGTTTTTGACATAAAAAATCACTGGGGTTCGTCTTCTAGAGGAGGTGGAGGATCTGAAGGAGCTAGTGGAGGAAGCTCCATCCCTAAACTACGAGTCATACATCACATGTAATCCATCTTCTAATGATGCTGTTGTTGCCGTCCACACATCTCCTCCTCGTGTTGCTGATGCTGCTGCTACTATCGATAATCTCCTCCTCGTGTTGTCGCTGCTGCTTCTACTACTGACACATCTCTTCTTGTTGCTTCTACGAACACTCTATAAGGTCATTCTGAGCATGGAACTTCTCCTGATTGTTACTAATTATTACTAATTTATCAATACTTAGAAATAATTAGCACAATGAAAACTTCTTGAATAATGAAAAGAAATTTGGTAATCATCATTGTGGAGATGATTACAAATCTTCCCTTTATTATCCAAGCAGTTTTCGTTTACTAATTATAATTTTATCTAATAATTACTAATAAAAAATTATATTATCAATATTTATGATAAAACAATATTAATATTATTAAAATAATAAAAAATTTATAAAATATTAAAAATATCAATATTCGCAACATGATTTTCTCTAGTCTTAACATGTTCAAATCTCAAAGGGTCACCAATTTTCAGGTCATGCGTAATAAATCGTTTGTGTCTGCCATGTCCAATGTAAACTCAATAATTGTACTTGCATGGTTGATCACCTCGCAAGTATTGTTGCAGTAGGATGACCAAAGTAATGTCATTCTCATCTCTAAAAATCATCTCGCTCCCTATACATAGTTCATTCTTCCTTAAAAAATTTAGAGGAAATTAGTATCTTTCCATTAAATTTTCAGAGAAGAATGGTCTATGTAAAGGGTCATGTGGGATTTTAAAAACCTAATATTTTATGATAAGTATTTTTTTTAATTTAGTTGATGTCATGTGTTTTATGCTACAACAAGATTATCTTGTGCTATATGCAAAACCGTATTAACTTGCAGTATACACAACACTATTCTTTGATTGTGTTACACACAATTTCAAGTTCGTTTGATAATAGTCATTCTACGCAACATTGAGTGTGTATATATATATATATTCAATGTATAAATGAAATATGGTTGGATTCTTTTATATGAAACAAAAAAGGAGACTTTCACAATACGCAACCCTAACAGGGCTTTCATTACATTCAATCGTGACCTTCCTCGATAGCATGTGTTGTACGCAATACCGAGTTTTACTAAACAAGCTTCACCCTCTCAGACACTCCCCTCTTCCTCGTATATAAAAAACATCTCTTATTTTAAATTCCTAAATGTACCCCCAAGGACCCCCACGTTTACACTCAAATTTGAAAAAAAATCATATTTAAGACATCAATATGATTGTTTTCCTGCCTATAGAAGTGATTGAATTACTTAAATACCTCCAAGTAATTGAACATAATTGAATTCGCTATGCTCAATGGATAAACCTCACCAAAGAATTTTAAATAGCGAATTCAATTGTTCTACATTATAGATGGAACAACCATAAAAGAAAATGTGTTGAACATATATTTAAGAAAGAAAACAACCAGATTCATTCAGAAATATAGGTTCAAGATAAATTCAAAAAAAGAGATTACACATTAAAATCCAAACTCGCAAGAGAGTGTCTGTCAGGTGTCATCGTCCGCAACCACTTTCCGCTTAGCCATCCATCACTTGAGAAGCCTCCATCTTCTCTATTAAATCTTCACAGGATTTCATCTTCTTAAGGATCAAAATCTACACCTTCCCCTTCGCTCTCTCAAGCCAACTCCCTCTTTTGACGGATGGTGTGGTGAAAAATAGAATATGATTTAGAGGTAGGAGCTCCGCTCCTTTTATAGGAAGATTTCTTCATCAAACAGTTGTCGTGTTTTCGACCCATTAATTGGCTGATTCATGCATGGAACTCTTCATAATTATTTTTCATAAATGTCTTGGCTTTACACCCTAAAATTTCAGATTAATTGGATGCGTATTGAAGGAGTTATGGTTTTTCTATTGAAAATCGATTTCTCTGGATGAAGCTTCCTGGAAGTTTCCTTCAAACTTCTATCACTCAACGTCCATCATAATGGAATCTAAACGGCTTGAAATTTGTTGTGGAGATGCTTTTGGGAGGCCTGTGTCATATCCATGTGGAATCGCATCATTTGGAGGTGTTTAGGCCGACATTTGTTTCCATTACTATGGTGGAGTCCATGCAGTCTGCCCGGAAACAATTGTCAACTTCATTGATTTTTTTGGGCATCAAGATGCATGAATATTTTCCTAGTCCTGAAGACAAAGATGATGGAAATAAAATAGGGATTCTAAAAAAATTCTAATCACAAAATTTGGAAATGTATTTTATGATAAATGACCAAAATACCCCTGTGATAAAAATCTGTTAAAAATCCAGAATTATTTAATTTAAACTTTTTATCCCAAAACACACTCTAAATCCAAAATTGTTACAAATAATATCAAATTGTTAAATTTGTGAGGTTTAAATCATTTAAATAGCCATTGAAAATATTGGAAATATTAGATCTATCAATTCCCCTACACTTGACTCTTGGACTCCTGGAAAAGTGAGAACGGTATCAAGAAAAATAAAACACATACCAATGGATTTTACCAATTTACCACAATGAATTAAAAAGTTATCATGCCTCATTAAAGACAAATATTTAAAATTCTAAATTAAAAAAATTCAATCCATTTCCACTTATTTTGTCTTCTCATGGACACAACACACTTACCTCGCATTCATTTTCTCTCAGAACACAATATAGATTTGCAACAAGGCTTTTCGCATCCAACTCATGCAAGAATTACCATAGTCTTGATAAATCTCTACATCTCCACCCGATGTGAACCAAGAACATGTGATTATCATGAGGAATTTACAGGGTTTTTATGTGGCTTGGGGTTGGTAGGTTTCAAATGTGAAAAATTCTTTTGCTGAATAAAGAGGGTTTGGCTCTTTTTGAAGCAGAAATGCATGATTCTAATTTTTACTCAAGTATGGTCTCCTCCGTATTCTCCTAAAATAATCAGCTCTGATCTTCTGTTTTCCACCACATTCCATCAATATTTCAGATGAAAATATGACTTTTTTTTGAAAGCTCCAGATTGGGCACAACTTATTTCTATTGCGAGCTCCAGATAGGCACAACTCCATTTCATTTGAGAGCTCCAGATAGGCACAACTCCATTTCATTTTAGGGATAAAACATCATATATCAATTAGTAACCATAAATTCATATAATAATCATGTCATATATGTGTAGAACTGTGATATGTATAGAAACTATTTCATATGTCTTGGTTAACCATCAAGACCATGAAATCACAAGACATTAGATATCATAAACCATTTCCTATATCCTAGAATAATAGATGTCATTACCAGTTTATCATAGTTTATAAATCACATTAACTATTCTACTATAAAAAATCATGCACATCAACATATTTCCCATAAAAAATAAAGCAAATAATCATATTACCCAGAGTTTATTTAGCACATTGACTTGTTTCCCATAACTGTACAATGAGATATAAAACATTACACTATTAATTAAAATGATATAAAATTGTAATCAATTCCCTCATAAAATAAAAACCATACATACATGGGCCTCATGATCAAAAGCATACATCATTTCCTCAATTCATAACTTATGAAAAAAATTGCTTTCATGAACATTTATAAATAATTAATAGAATTACCCATAATAAATTAATGGGTTTTATAAATATCTCAAAATCATAATGATAAACCATCAATAAAAAGAATAAGAATGGTATCATTATATCATATCCATAAAAAATTATAATTTACATCAAAGGAAGTTATTTTAGAAGAAAAATATATTAAAATATGAGTGAATTATTTATTTTTAATATACATTTTCATTTTGAAAAATCATATTTAAAATCCAAATATTTCTAAAGTATAACACTACCAGAATTCATGGTATTTGAAATGGGTTATTTGCGACGGGATCCCATCACAAATAAGCTTTAGCGATGGGTCCCGTCGCAAATAGCCCGTTGTAGAAAACGTCATCGCAAAAAATATTATTTGTTACGAGCCCGTCGTAAATAATATTTTTTGCGACGGGAAACTTCACTGTCCCAAATAATTCTCTTATTATATACTTTATATATATATATATATAAGATCTTTTGTGATGGGTTCGCCACAAAAACTTTTTTGCGAGGGGCCCGTAATCCCGTCACAAATTATTTTTGAAAATATTTTTTTAGTCTATTTGCGATGGGCCCGTAATCACATCACAAATACCTTTTTTATGAAAAAATTATTTAGATTATTTGCAACTGGATCCCGTCGCAACTGATCCCGTTGAAAATAATAAATAATTTTTTTAAAAAAATTAATAAAATTATGATTATTGAAAAATTAATTTTAATATTATTAAAATAATAACAAATAAAAAATATTAAAATTCTTAATATTCAAAAAAAATATAAAAAAATTATAAAAAATTATTATTATTATTATCATAATAATAATTATTATTATTAAATTAAACAAATATTAAAAAATTTATTACTGAAAAAATTTATTTAATAAAATTATGATTAATGAAACAAAAATATTAATTTTATTAAAATAATAAAATGTATAAAAAATATATAAATTCTCAATATTCACAAAAACAAAACATAAAATATTAAAAATTAAATTATGTAATAATCGCACTGATATAAAAGACAGAAACTATAAATCGTTCATATTATAATGAATTTAAATTCAAATGTTTTTGACATAAAAATCATTGGGGGTCGTCTTCTAGAGGAGGTGGAGGATCTGAAGGAGCTGGTGGAGGAAACTCCATCCTAAACTACGAGTCATACATCACATGTACTCCATCTTCTCGTGATGCTAGTGTTGCCGTCCACACATCTCCTCCTCGTGTTGCTGATGCTGCTGCTACTATCGATAATCTCCACCTCGTGTTGTCGCTGCTACTTCTACTACTGACACATCTCTTCTTGTTGCTTCTACAAACTCTCTATAAGGCCATTCTGAGCATGGAACTTCTCCTAATTGTTACTAATTATAACTAATTTGTCAATACTTAGCATATAATTAGCACAATGAAAACTTCATGAATAATGAAATGAAATTTGGTAATCATCGTTGTGGAGATGATTACAAATCTTCCCTTTATTATCCAAGAAGTTTTCGTTTACTAATTATAATTTTATCTAATAATTACTAATAAAAAATTATATTATCAATATTTATGATAAAACAATATTAATATTATTAAAATAATAAAAAAATTGTAAAATATTAAAATTATCAATATTCACAACAGGATTTTCTATATTCTTAACATGTTCAATTCTCAAAGGGTCACCAATTTTCAGGTCATGCGTAATAAATCGTTTGTGTCAGCCATGTCCAATGTAAACTCTATAATTTTGCTTGCATGGTTGATCACCTCGCAAGTAGTGTTGCAGTAGGATGACCAAAGTAATGTCATTATCATATCTAAAAATCATCTCGCTCCATATACATAGTTCAGTCTTCCTTAAAAATTTTAGAGGACATTAGTGTCATTCCATTAAATTTTCAAGGAAGAATGGTCTATGTAAAGGGTCATGTGGGATTGTAACAACCAGATATTTTATGATAAGTATTCTTTTTAATTTATTTGATGTCATGTGTTTTATGCTACAACAAGATTATCTTGTGCTATACAAAACACCGTATTAGCTTGCAGTATACGCAACACTATTCTTAGATTGTGTTACACATAATATCAAGTTTGTTTGATAATAGTCATTCTACGCAACATTGAGTGTGTGTATATATATATATATATTCAATGTATAAATGAAATATGGTTGGATTCTGTTATATAAAACAACAAAGGTGTCTTGCACAACACGCCACCCTAACAGGGCTTTCATTACATGCAATCGCGACATTCCTCGATAGCGTGTGTTGTACGCAACACCGGGTTTTACTAAACAAGCTTCACCCTCTCGGACACTCCCCTCTTCCTTGTATATAAAAAACAACTCTTATTTTAAATTCCTAAATGTACCCCGAAGGACCCCCAGGTTTACACTCAAATTTTAAAAGACATTATATTTAAGACTTCAATATGATTGTTGTCCCGCCTATAGAAGTGATTCAATTACTTAAGTGCCTCCATGTAATTGAACCTAATTGAATTCGCTATACTCAATGAAAAAACCTCACCAAAGAATTTTAAATAGCGAAGTCAATTGTTCTACTTTATAGATGGAACAACCATAAAGACAAATCTGTTGAAAATATATTTAGGAAATAAAAAAACCAAATTCATTCAAAAATATAGGTTCAAGAGAAATTCAAAAAAAGAAATTACACATTAAAATCCAAACTCAGAAGAGAGTGTCTGTCGGGTGTCGTCGTCCGCAACCACTTGTCGCTTAGCCTTCCGTCACTTGAGAAGCCTTCATCTTCTCTATTTAATCTTCAAAGGATGTCATCTTCTTAAGGATCAAAATCTCCACCTTCCCCTTTGCTCTCTCAAGTCAACTCCCTTTTTTGATGGATGGTGTGGTGAAAAATAGAATTTGATTTAGAGGTAGGACCTCCTCTCCTTTTATTGGAAGATTTCCTCATCAAAAGGTTGTCGCATTTTCGACCCATTAATTGACCTATTCACGCGTGTACCTCTTCATCAATATTGTTCATAAATGTCCTGGCCGTCCACCAACAAATTTCAGATTAATTGGATGCGTATTGAAGGAGTTATGGTTTTTCTATTGACAATCGATTTCTCTGGATGAAGATTCCTGGAAGTTTCCTTCAAATTTCTATCACTCAACAGCCATCATAAAGTATTGAAAACGACTTGAAATTTGTTGTGGAGACGTGTTTGGGAGGCCTCTGTCATATCCATGTGAAATTGCATCATTTGGAAGTGTTCAGGCCAACATTTGCTTCCATTACTATGGTGGAGTCCATGGAGTCCGCCCGGAAAAAATTGTCAACTTCATTGATTTTTTTGGGCATCATGATCCATGAATCATTTCCTGGTCCTAAAGACAAAGATGATGGAAATAAAATAAGGATTCTAAAATAATTCGAATCACAAAATTTGGAAATGTATTTTATGATAAATGACCCAAATACCCCTATGATAAAAATCTGTTAAAAATCCAGAATTATGCAATTTAAACTTTTTATCCCAAAACACACTCTAAATCCAAAATTGTTACAAATAAGATCAAATTTTTAAATTTGCGAGGTTTAAATCATTTAAATATACATTAAAAATATTGGAAATATTAGCTCTATCAACGGTATATTATTATAATATTATTATGAACTAGTTGTTATGAATAGTATTAACTAAATTTTGAATTTTATATCATTATTGTTCATCTTACACATTTTCTAGAACATGGTATAATAACAAAATAAATTTTTCGGGTAAAATAAGTATTTTTAAAAAAATACAGTTTTGCCGCCTTTTGATGGTGCACCCACATTAAATCTAGTTGTTGACATGTTTATAAGTTCAATTTAACAAAATAAAATTCTTCTTTTGAATCAGGATATAAAAATTTACATTGGATAAAGTTTTGATATTTTTCTGATAACTTTCATATTTTAATGAATAGTAAAAACACGGTATATTTTAATTAAAAACAATTTTTTTCATCGTAATAACTAATGTGGTTAAATTATAATATTGAATGATTGTAAAGTATAAATATAATATATTTTTACCATTTAATATAATTTATGTCATTAGCATTGATTTTACATTGAATTCGTAGGTTAAATAATTTCAATCTTTTGAAATGTTTTAATCAAAACCCCGTTTTCATTCGACAATGGGATTAATTTTAATTTAATTTCAGAAACTTCTGTGTATTGAATTTGAAAAAATGGAATCCATATTTGGAATAATTGGGTCCAAATTATGTTAATATGCTACTTTTTATTTTTGGGAATTATAAATAGTAACTACGGTAAATTTTATTTACCATAGTTAAAGGTAAATCAGGTAATTAAGGGTAAATATAATATTATAAAATTACTCTAACACATGAAAAAATTATATTTGATGGATAAAAGTATACCCATATCACCTAATGGTCGTATTAGATTCATTTTATGTACTTTTGACCCTGAAAATAGTTTAATTATTATTAAAACCACGGAAATTGAAAACATATCACTCTCTTAAATCTTATCAGCATAATAATTTTAATTTAGTGAAAAACATCATAAATATTCGAACATGAATAGTATCCAGAAATATAATAAAATTATCTACATCATGATAATTTATTTATAATTTATAGGGATTAAATAATTGTTATTAATGGTGGTACATTAATGATTCAGAAATTATTTATTAAGTGAAAAATCAGTAATATAGTTTTTATTGAAATAATAATACCCATTAAAAGTCCCTCAAACCTGACCAAAACTTATTGGTAGTGTATATAAACACCTTAATCATCCAATTACCTAATATATAACCGTTTCGAGTATTATAAAAGTGATTATGACACTTATATTATTTTATTTTAAATGATGCCAAAGTTGTCACCTTCATAATCTAATAAATTTAACAATTTACATATTGTGATTTTAAGAGGATAAATTAGAGTAAATGTATTATTGTGAAAGTTAATATATTTATCTTCATAATAGGATTTTATTTTTAATTTTTATGCAGCAAATAAGTATATTTAATAATTATACAAAAATGTTGTAGTAATTATTCTATTAAAAGATAAACCAGATAAATGGTTTTAAAAATAATAAAATAAATATTATATAAACTATTTAATGTTATCCACTAATTTTTTAGATACATATAACCTTCTATGATTATATTAATTCTTTTATTTCGAACATATATTCTGTATATATTTTATTTAAATTCAAATAAATAAATAGTGTCAAAATTGACACTATTGTTATTTTATAAAAATAACATATTATAAAATTGTTTAAAAATAATAAAAAATATATAAAAATTATAAATTTAAATTTAAATGGTATAATATTTTATAAAGTATCCAATTATGGACAATTCACAAAAAATAAGTAATAATTTTCTATAATTTAAAATTTATAATGTTATTACCACAAATAAAATTAAATTGATTAAGTAAGAATAAATCAAGTTGATAATGTTTAAAATAATTTCTTAACATGTCTAAATATTATTGGTTGATGCGATTAAAACACTATCTTATATAATATTCTAATATGAGTCATTTTTGGAGGTTTTTAAGTGGGGTTATATTTATTATAAATTAATATTTTTATGATTTCCAATGGCGCCCCTCCCCTCCCTTATAAAAGGGAACCTCCTCCCTCTCTTCCTCACACCAATTTTATCTTTCAATCTCGTGAAAACCCTGCCAAATTCTCTTCTCCACTTCCCTAGAAACATCCTATAGGTCCTTGTCTTCTTAAAAGACCAATTGTAGTGCCCTAAGAGGAGGTCTCGAAGAGGCGTTTCAAAGAAGAGGTAATGTTCGTTACCGATTATTTCAACTTTATTTCTTCTTCCACTTCTTCTTATTTAGTTGTTTCATTATGACGTAATAACATTAGTATCACTCATATAATTATATGTTATTATATTTATGAAACAACCCTATTTCACCATTTATCCATCCTACAAAAAATGAAATCACCGCGCGTGAGTACGTACAGAATACCGTCCCCACGCTGTGGTGTAATCTATTTTCCACCACCACCTTACATGGATGGGTATAATTGTGTAAATAATGACTATATATGATTATTGTAAAGTTATATTGATTCTAAAATATTATACATACACTTCAATACAAATAAACGATCATGGGAATGATATTATCGCTCGTGCGTACATACGGACTACCATCTCCACGACGTGATGAGATTCATTCTCAATGATTAACCATTAATGATTGATTATAAAGTATATATAATAAGTAATCATGAAATATATGACATAATAATGATACTAGATTTATGTATATATATATATATGTATGTCATCTAATTAATTCCATTAAATTCAATAAGGAAACGAAAATAGCGTTCATGCGTACATACGGCCTACCGTCTCCATGAACGATGTATTTATTTCCATTTATCGATATATATATATATACGTATATACTGAATATATATTATATATAAATCGTGTTTTATATTCTGGATGTAAGTAACCATGATCTACGTAATCATATGAATAATTACAAGTTAAAACACGAACGACAAATGAAACGATTTTACCCAAAATGCTACTTTAACATTCATTTACAAAAGAAAGGGTAATATAAAGTCATAAGTGAACCATATATGATATCCTAAAAATGAATATAATTCTGTAATAAGTCAATGACATTATTTAAATCATTATACAACTGGTTCAGATCCATACGAAGCATATTAGACCCAACGTAAGGGATAATTATTCCAATCTCATTCTTATCCGAGATTGTTTATTTGTAAGTATTTACTAGGGTTATGATTATTATCCATGTCCATATGTTCTCAAGATGTTTACATAAAATTTTTTCGTTTCATCCATGTAATTTTAAATTCATTTTTACCTGTTTACACTTTTACCACATCATATGGAAGGAATCTTTCTTTTGTTTACCGTACGAGGTACTTTTTGACTCTTCTGACAAAACTACGAGAAAAATGTTATTTTTAACTTATACGGCATGAACGTATTTTTATGGGTTTATAAAGCCTTATTTTCATGAAGCTTCCTCCATAATATTTCATGACTATTTTCAACAAAATAGTTTTCATTTAAAATTTCATGGAATTTTGTGAAACCAAAATGATTTTGAATAATAAAGGATTTTTTCCTCAAGATTTCATTTCAAGTGTTTTATCAAAACCACATTCCATGTAAGATGAAATTATTTCATATGTGTATGTTTCAATTATAATGTCTCTATGATTTACATGCTTTCACTTTTCTTATGATGAAATATCCATTTGTTTTATATGGATTGTGTGATGATGATATGATGTTTATGAAACCCATTTTATTCTTTGGGTTATGATGAATGTTTTAAGTTTATGTTGTGGCACAATTAAGAATTATTTCATTATGAGATGGGTGGGACCTATATCTCCCTCCAATGCATTGGGTAAAGATTTATATCTCATGAGACAGACATGGCTGGAATGGTAAGTTAATCTGGTTCAGTGTTACAGGACTGAAACGAGGAGTGAACTCGATTCAGAAAGGGACCTTGTCCACTAAGATGGTCATGAAAGTAATACCTTGGCTACTATCGAAATAATTACAGGTTCTTAATGGATTCCATAATTACATGCTTTATTCCAATGCTATTTTTTCATGATTGATGATCCATTATGATCTATGCCTTACGTACTGCCATGTTTCATGTCATTGCTCAAGATTTTTATGTTTAAATATTATGTTCATGTTTTTAAGTTCAAATGTATATGGTTTGTTTTATTTTCTCCATGCTTACCCTTACTGAGCATTTGATCTCACCCTTTTTATGTTTTCTCTTCCACCAGGATTAAAAGAAAGGTTTTAGGTAAGGAAACAAAAAGGGGAGGATCGTTATGGGAGATGTTGAAGATCTTTAAACATGATTAGAATTTTATATTCCATATTTCCAAAGACACTAAACTATTACGGACCTTGTGTGTCTGTTTTTGTTATGTATTAGATATTCTGCAAAAGTAATGTAATGTCCATGAACGTCAAGCTTCAAGACTCTATAGTTAGTATCAGAGGAAAGGTTTAGTCAACCCTTGGAAACTAGGATGTGAAAACGTTAGTGAGATCCCTAGAGATATTTCTAAGGTATGTCTATGGATATACCTAAGGATAAGTATACGTATAGGATATTGTCCTAGAACTATGGTAATGATCATAGAATTTAACCTAAGATGTTAGATATTGAGGGTACTCCCCCTTTACTATGTTGTTTTCCCTAGCATGATTTTTTCCTCTCACACTATTCTTTTTGGGTTTTAGAAAATGGATGGAAACAGGAAGATTCACGATAATGGAGGATATGTTGGAAAATGGAATGATATTCTTCATGAGCTACCAAATGAAACAGGCTTTGGAAGTCCAAAAATCGTTATTATGCCTAATCATTAATCTCATAATATGATCAATAATCTCAATCTTGGTAAGTTTCCCGACTCATATAATAAGAGAAAGATGGAGTTTCATGATGATCAAACAGGAAATAAAGTTCAATTTCCCACATGTAAATCATGTGGGAAGAGGCATCAGGGAGATTGTTTCAAAGGAACTGGAAGATGCTTTGGGTGTGGAAAAGAAGGAAACAAAACCAGTAAGTGCGAAGGAAAATTTTCAGTTAACACCATGGACAAGGATAATGATATTTATACAACATCAACATTGATTAGATGTTTTAAATGTGGAATGTATGGGCATTATGAAAACCAATTCCCTAAGGGAAAATCTCATGAAGAGAATCAGCATGGTCATACGGGTTGTATTTATGGGGATGATGATGAAGAGACTACAAATGAAATATGAGATGAAATAAATGATGAAGCTCAGCTAGTGGTTTAAGAAGTTAGTGGAATGATTGTATGTTTATAAAGAATAATGTATGGTACTATGGAATAAATAATCATCTAAGGATTGTTACACTATTGTTTTTCCTAAAGAATATGAAAGTATATGTTTAATGGTACTGGTAACCATGGAAGGTTATTCAGATATTTTTGGAAAGTATATGATATGCACATAAAGAAGGGATAAGAAGATAATGAGATGTTTGATTGTATTCATGATCTCATGACTAATATAAGGACTAAGTGATATTATGGTTTGATTATATAGATTTTTTGGGATTTTGGTATGTGGAAAGAGTTACCTTTTGACAGTATTCATGTTTTCACTAAGGTTCTATGGTAATTTATGTTTCAATAGAATATATGACTAAGGTATTAATGTGTTTGGAATGAAACCAATAAGATATATCTTATGATATATGTGGGATAAATGCTTTTATTCACATTCTTGGTAGATAACCTTTCGAGTAATTGTTTTCTTTATACTATGAGATTGCACCGAAGTATTTTAGATAAGCCTAAAGATTGGAATTGATTATGTTAGACATAAGTTAGAATTGTTTAAAGATAGAACTTTTTTTGATATTATTGATGGGATGTTACAGTAATATAGATTTAGAAAAAGGACAACCTGAGGACGGGCGACAACCCATCGCGTCAGACCAGGCTATGGAAATCGAACCCACAACCGAAGTGCAACAGGCCTTTATCGCCTACCACTAGCCTACAGGAAGTCCCTGGTTAGTAGAAACTAGGTTTATTTTATTAAGCGGTATGATATATGAAGTATAAGTTCATTTTTGGAACCATATACGATTAATCAAACCATAAGATGGACTTATAACTTTTTCCAACCTTTGGTTTGAAATAGATGGAATGACCCATCATTCTATCACATGATCTGCTAACACTTCACGAATAACAAATTCAACTTCATTTATTTAAGAGATAAAGTGGAAATTATTCAAAGAACGAACAGCAGTGAGATTGTACCAAAATCAAGAAAGTATTTCTTCTAATTCAAATTCTTGAACTTTTGGGAAATGTTATTGAAAACAAAAAATGTTGTCCTAGTGCCCTTATATCCGATGAATCATATGGTACCTTAGATCATCACAAATATATGGCATTGTGATTGTTGGCTTTTTCATATCCATGTTCTCTACCACTCTCCATCAAAACATGATGATTACATTTCTCTTCCATATCCATATTTTCACCTATGTTCTCCTACGTGGAAACACATTGATGAGTTAATTTGGGTAACCTTTACATTTCATTCTTTAGTTTTGAAATTTATGTTTTTGTATTTCATTTTACGATGTGGTTTTTAATTAAATAATCGTTCAAGTAGATAACCATGCATAACCCCGACGAATTTCTAGGGAGAAATTCATTTTAAGGGGGGTAGAATGAAACAACCCGATATTTTATGATAAGTATTATTTTTAAATTATTTTATGTCATGTGTTTTGTGCTACAACAAGATTATCTTGTGCTATACGCAACACCGTATTAGCTTGTAGTATACGCAACACTATTCTTAGATTGTGTTACACACAATTTCATGTTTGTTTGATAATAGTCATTCTATGCAACATTGATTGTGTATATATATATATATATATATATTCAATGTATAAGTGAAATATTGTTGGATTCTGTTATATGAAACAACAATGGAGTCTTGCACAACACGCAACCCTAACTTGGCATTCATTACACACAATCGTGACCTTCCTCGATAGCATGTGTTGTACGCAATACAAAGTTTTATTAACAACGGTATATTATTATAATATTATTATGAACTAGCTGTTATGAATTGTATTAAATAAATTTTGAATTTTATAACATTATTATTCATCTTACACATTTTCTAGAACATGGTATAAGAACAAAATAAATTTTTCGGGTAAAATAAGTATTTTTCAAAAAATGCAGTTTTGCCGCCTTTTGATGGCACACCCACATTAAATATAGTTGTTGACATGTTTATAAGATTAATTTGACAAAATAAAATTCTTATTTTGAATCAGGATATAAAAATTTACTTTGGATAAAGTTTTGATATTTTTCTAATAACTTTCATATTTTAATGAATAGAAAAAACACGCTATATTTTAATTAAAAACATCTTTTTTCATCATAATAACTTATGTGGATAAATTATAATATTGAATGGTATTAAAGTATAAATAGAATATATTTTTACCACTTAATATAATGTATGTCATTAGAATTGATTTTACATTGAATTCGTAGGTTAAATCAATTCAATATTTTGCAATGTTTTAATCAAAAACCCGTTTTTATTCGACAACAGGATTAATTTTAATTTAATTTCTACAACTTCTATGTATTGAATTTGAAAAAATGGATTCCATATTTGGAATCAGTGGGTCCGAATTATGTTAATAGGCAACTTTTTATTTTGGGGAATTATGAATAGTAACTACGGTAAATTTTGTTTACCATGGTTCAAGGTAAATCAGGTAATTAAGGGTAAATATAATATTTTAAAATTACCCTAACACATGAAAAAATTCTATTTGATGGCTAAAAGTATACCCATATCACCAAATGGTCAGATTAGATTCATTTTATGGAATTTTGACCCTGAAAATAATTTAATTATTATTAAAACCAAGGAAAGTGACAACATGTCACTCTCTTAAATCTTATAAGTATAATAATTCTAATTTATTGATAAACATCATAAAACGTCGAACATGAATACTCTCCAGAACTCTAATCAAATTATATACATCATGATAATTTATTTTGAATTTTTAGGGATTAAATAATTGTCATTAATGGTGATATATTAATGATGGAGAAATTATTTATTAAGTAAAAAATCAGTAATATAGTTTTTATTGAAATAATAATACCCATTAAAAGGCCCAGCAACCTGACCTAAACTTATTGGTAGTGTATATCTACACCTTAATCATACAATTACCAAATATATAACCGTTTGGAGTCTTAAAAAAGTGATTATGACACTTATATTATTTTATTTTATATGATGCCAAAGTTGTGACCTTCATAATTTAATAAATATAACAATTTAAATATTGTGATTTTAAGATGATAAATTCTAGTAAAAGTATTATTGTAAAAGTTAATATATTTATCTTCATCATAGAATCTTATTTTTAATTTTTATGCAACAAATATGTATATGAAATAATTATACAAAAATGTTGTAGTGATTATTTTATTAAGAGATAAACCAAATAAATGGAATTAAAAATAATAAAATAAATATTTTATGAACTATTTAATGTTCTACACTAATTTTCTAGATACCTATGACCTTTTATGAATCTATTAATGCTTTTATTTTGAACATATCTTCTGTATATATCTTATTTAAATTCAAATAAATGAATAGTGTCAAAATTGACACTATTGTTATTTTATAAAAATAACATATTATAAATTTGTTTAAAAATCACAAAAATATATACAAATTATAAATTTAAATTTATATGGTCTAAAATGTTATAAAGTATCCAATTATGGAAAATTAAAAACAAATAAGTAATTATGTGTTATAATTTAAAATTTAGAATGTTATTAACACAAATAAAATTAAATTGATTAAGTAAAGATAAATCAAGTTGATAATGTTTAAAATAATTTCCTAACATGTCTAAATTTTACTGGTTGATGAGATTACAACCCTATATCATCTAAGATTCGAATATGAGTCATTTTGTTTTTAAGTGGGGTTATATTTATTATAAATTAATACTTTTAAGATTTCCAACGGTGCCCCTCCCCTCCCTTATAAAAGGGAACCTCCTCCCACTCTTACTCACACCAATTTTATCCTTCAAGCTCGGAAAAACCCTACAAAATTATCTTCTCCACTTACCTAGAAATATCCTAGATATCCTGGTCTTCTTCAAAGACAAATTTTAGTGCCCTAAGAGGATGTCTCAAAGAGGCGCTTCAAAGAAGAGGTAATGTTCATTACCAATTCTTTCTACTTTATATCTTCTTCCACTTCTTCTTCTTCTTTAGTTGTTTATTTATGAAGTAATAATATCAGTATCACTCATATACTGATATGTTATTATAAGTATTAAACAACCCAATTTCACCATTTATTCATCCTACGAAAAATGAAATCACCGCGCGTGCGTACGGACGGAATACCGTCTCCACGCCATGGTGTAATCTATTTTCCACCACCACCTTACTTGGATGGGTATAATGGTGTAAATAATGACTATATATGTTTATTATAAAGAGATATTGATTCTAAAATTTTATACATACACTTAAATAAAATTCCACGATCATGGGAATGATATCATCGCTCGTGTGTACGTACGGACTACCGTCTCCACGAAGCGATGAGAATAATTCTCAATGATTAACCATTCATGAATGATTATAAAGTATATATAATAAGTAATCATGAAATATATGACATAATAATGATACTTTATTTATGTATATATATATGTATGTCATCTACTTATTTCTATTCAATTCAATAAGGAAATGAAAACAGCGTTCATGCGAACGTATGGCCTACCGTCTCCATGAACGATGTATTTCTTTCCATTTATCGATCTATTATATATATGTATATTATGAATATATATTATATATAAATAATGTTTTACATTCTGTATGTAATTAACTATGATAGAAGTAATCATTTGAATAATTACAAGTTAAAACACGAACGAAAAATGAAATGATTTTACCCAAAACGCTAATTTAACATTAATTTACAAAAGAATGGGTAATATAAAGTAATAAGTGAACCATATATGATATCATAACAATGAATATGATTCTGTAATAAGTCAATGACATTATTTAAATCATTATACAGGAGGTTCAGATCCATACGAAGCAAATCGGACCTTAGGTAAGGGATAATTATTCCAATCTCATTCTTATCCGAGATTGTTTATTTGTAAGTATTTACTGGGGTTATGATTACTATCCATGTCCATATGTTCTCAAAATGTTTTCATAAAATGTTTAATTTTCTTCCATGTATGTTTAAAGTCATTTTTACCCTTTTAAACTTTTACCACATCGTATGGAAGGAATATTTTTTTTGTTTACCATATGAGGTACTTTTTGACTTTTCTGACAAAAGTACGAGAAAAATGTTATTTTTAACTTATATGGCGTGAACGTATTTTTACAGTTTTATGAAGACTTATTTTCATTAAGCTTCCTCCAAAATATTTCATGAATATTTTCAACAAAATACTTTTCATTTAAAATTTCATAGAATTTTGTGAAACCAAAATGATTTTGAAGAATAAAGGATATTTCCTCAAGATTTCATTTCGTGTGTTTTATCAAAACCATTTTCCATCTAAGATAAAATTGTTTCATATGTATGTGTTTCATGTATAATGTCTATATGATTTACATGCTTCCACTTTTCTTATGATGAAATATCCATTTGTTTTATATGGATTGTGTGATGATTATATGATGTTTATGAAACACCTTTTTTTATTTGGGTTATGATGAATGTTTTAAGTTTATGATGTGGAACAAGTAAGAATGATTTCATTATGAGATGGGTGGGACCTATATCTACCTCCAATGAACTGGGTAAAGATTTATATCTCATGAGACAGACATGGCTGGAATGGTAAGTTAATCTGGTTCAGTGTTACAGGACTGAAACGAGGAGTGAACTCGATTCAGAAAGGGACCTTGTCCACTTAGATGGTCATGGTAGTAATGCCTTGGATACTATGGAAATCATTACATGTGCCTAATGGATGCCACAATTACATGTTTTATTCCTATGCTATTTTATCATGATTGATGATCCATTATGATCTATGCCTTTTGTACTACCATGTTTTATGTAATTGCTCAAGATTTTTATGTTTAAATATTGTGTTCATGTTTTTAAGATCAAATGTAAATGGTTTGTTTTATTTTCTCCATGCTTACCCATACTAAGCATTTGAGATCACCCTTTTTATGTTTTCTTTTCCCCCAGGATTAAAAGAAAGGTTTTAGGTAAGGAAACAAAAGGGGAGGATCGTTATGAGAGATGTTGAAGATCTTTCAACATGATAAGAAGTTTATATTCCATGTTTCCAAAGACACTAAACTATTACGGTCCTTGTGTGTCTGTTTTTGTTATGTATTAGATATTCCTAAAAAGTAATGTAATGTCCATGAACGTCAAGCTTCGGGTCTCTACAGAGATAGTTCTTATAGACGAGAAGGGCATTACTTGGGTTGTCCTATTGCAATTCTACTTGCAAGGTGATCAACCAAGCATGGACAATTATATCTAATTATATCTAATTATATCTAATTATTTCAAATTATATCTAATTATTACTAATTATTACTAAATATTACAAAGTATTACAAATTATTACAAATTATTACTAATTATATCTAATTATTAAAAACTATTACAAATTATTACAAATTATTACTAATAATATCTAATAATATCTAATTGTATCTAATTATTACTAATTATTACTAATTATATCTAATTATATCTAATTATTACTAATTATTACTAATTATTAATAATTATATCTAATTATTACTAATTATTACTAATTATTACTAATTATAATTAATTATATATAATTATTTCTAATTATATCAAATTATTACTAATTATATCTAATTATATAGCTAATTATAGTTAATCATTACTTATAATAGCTAATTATAGCTAATTATATCTAATTATACATCATTATATATAATTATATCTAATTATTACTAATTATTTCTAATTATTAATAATTATTACTAATTAATAATAATTATTACTAATTATTACTATTTATATATAATTATTACTAATTATATCTAATTTTTACTAATTTTTACTAATTACATCAAATTATATAGCTAATTAATACTAATTATTACTAATTATTTGTAAGTATTACTAATTTTTTGTAAGTATTACTAATTATAAGTATTTATTTCTAATTATTCGTAATTATTTATAATTATTTCTAATTATTCCTAATTATTACTAATTATTCCTATTTATTAATATTTATTTCTATTTATTACTCAATGTTGCAATTTAGTACAAATTATTTCTAATTATTGTTAATTATTACTAATTATTTCCAATTATTGTTAATTATTGCTAATTATTTCTATTTATTGCTAATTATTTCTAATTATTGGTAATTATTTTTATTTTTTTCTAATTATTAGTATTTATTAGAAGTTATGACTAATTATTAGTGTTTATTACAAATTATTACAATTTCTTATTAATTATTACAATTTATTACTAATTATTATGATATATTGCTAATTATTATTAATTATTTCTAATTATTGATAAATATTAGTAATTATTGCTATTTATTACTAATTATTGCTAATTATTCATAATTATTGCTAATTATTCCTAATTATTGCTAATAATTAATAATTATTAGTAAGTATTACTAATTATAAGTATTTATTCCTAATTATTTGTAATTATTCCTAATTATTACTAATTAATCCAAATTATTACTAGTTATTCCTATTTAATAATATTTATTTCTATTTATTACTAATTATTTCTATTTGTTACTTATTATTGCCAATTATTGCTAATTGTTACTAATTATTCCTAATTATTGCTATTTGTTGCTATTTATTTCAATTTATTGCTAATTATTTCTAATTATTCCTAATTATTGCTAATTATTGCTAATTATTAGTATTTATTAGTAATTATTAGTAATTATTGGTATTTATTACTAATTATAACAATTTATTACTAATTATTAAAATTTATTACTAACTATTACAATTTATTACAAATTATTATTAATCATTCCAAATTCTTACTAATTAATCATATTTATTACTAATTATTCATATTTTTTACTATTTATTGCTATTTATTACTACTTATATCTAGTTATTGCTAATTATTTCTAATCATGTATAATTATTCCTAAATATTGTTAATTATTACTAATTATTGCTAATTATAACTAATTATTGCTAATTATTACTAAATATTGCTATTTATTTTTTATTATTGCTAATTCTTTAAAAGTATTGCTAATTATAAATTATTATTAATATTTATTTCTTATTATTAGTATTTATTACTAATTATTACAATTTATTACTAATTATTATAATTTATTACTAATTATTACAATTTATTACTAATTATTATTAATTATTGCTATTTATTGCTATTTATTACTAATTATTACTAATTATTTCTAATTATTCCAAATTATTGCTAATTATTCCTAATTATTACTAATTTTTCCTATTTATTACTATTTATTGATATTTATTACCAATTATTATTAATTACTAGAAATTAATTATATACATTACTAATTATCATTAATAATTAATAATTACTACTAATTATTAAAAATTAATACCAAAAATTTCAATTTATTAGTACAAATAAATACGAACTTCAAAACAATTTAAATTTAATTTAATTACAACTAATCAACAATAAAAAAATTAAAATGAAAAATGAAATAAATAATAAATTAAAAGTAACACAAATACCTTTAAGACTGATTTTCTATTGATGCAGAAGGCTTCAAAACTTCTTCGTGAACAAAAAAATTAACTTAGAAAAATTTTCTCTATAAAATCCGAGTTTAGAGAGAGACAGGATCTAAAATTTGAGAGGAATGAGAGGAAAAACGGATGGGGGTATATATATGTTGGATTATTTGCAACGGGAGTATTTGCGACGGGTATCCCATCGCAAATAGTATCTTTTGCGACAGGTCTCGTCGCAAATACCAATAGCCGCATTAACTACTGTCGGCGGTTAAAAATTTATTTGCGACAGGACCTATTGTAAAAAGTCCCTGCCGACACACCTTGTGCGACTTGACGACATCCCGTCGCAAAAAGCTATAAACCGCCACCGGTTATTTGCGACGGGGCACGTCGCCAATAATTAACTATTTGCAATGGTGGGATCCCACCGTCGCAAATAAACTTCATCCAGTTTGGCGCTCTATCCGCGACAAACTATTTGCGATGGGAGACGAAATTCTATCGCAAATAGTTGGTTATTTTGTGACGGGTCATTACCCCCGTCGCAAATAACTTCTTGGACGGACCTTTTGGGACGAGATTTATTCCCATCGCAAAAGGCCCATCGCGAAAATCCCTTTTCCCATAGTGTAATGAAAAATATTTTCTCTGAAAAAATAGATGGATTGTTTTAATGGATGATTAAAACATATATCGATCATGATTGAAGAAAATTTGTTCCATGTCGTGTTTTTTAAAATAATTACTGCTTATGATTTTTTGGTAAAACAAAGTTAAAAAGAAACTCACTGAAAGAAAGAAAAGAATATTCAAATTAATTTTTTTATTAAAGTAGAAACATTGGGAAAATTTTCATTAAAAAAATCCTTCGATAATATTAATAAATTTCATTATAACTTTTTACAGAAATAAAGATATTAATGAAAAATATTCCTAATAAAAAAATGATAAATAATGATTTCATTTCTTAAAAACTTTTTCTAGACCATTTTGAGTTACAAGGGCAGGTATATGTTATTATTACATAAATATTCCATGAATAACTAGATGATAATAAAATTTCAAACATTTTATCATAAAAGTGTCATATAAGTTATTCAATGTAAATTCAAGCATAAATAATCCTGATTAAAATTGGATTGCAATGTAAATCCATTAACACTTTTGTATGTTTTAGATCTTAATAACCAAGAAATAATAACCTAAAATGAAATAAAAAATATCATGAAAAAATTAGAATCATTATATGACATTTAAATGGGGATGTATATACATCTCATTAACTTAAATAGTTTAATAACATCAAAAAATGACTCAAAAAATATTATTTAGAAGAATAACCCATACTAGTTTGGTAAATCGGAATCAAAATCTCATAAATGTGGTAATATTATATGGATTAATAAATTCCGTATATTTTTATTATATTCATCATATAATACAGTTATGTTATGTATATACACCACATAAAATAAAAAAGTGGTGAATATAGAAATGATGCAAAGATATAAATATGGTACTAGAAATATTTACCACATGTATGGATTGCTTTATGTGTGATTGAACCTCTTGAATAATAAATATCTATTTAATATAAAATATATTAATCACCCATAATCATATATATATATTAACATCAATTTTTTCTAATATAATTTTATCACCGGATTATTATTAATTCTTTATTTAATTCATTGTTACCAGTAATAAGTGCTCAGTTTGTTCATGTATGTTTTGGTTTTGTAGTATTTTTCCTTATGTATTTCATAGGGTTCCATCATCTCTATAATTTTAACCATTATATAAAAATCATATGTTATATATATATATATATTTCTACCCCTAAAATATAGAGATAAAAAAGGAATTACAAAATTCAAAGAAATGGTAGATCATACGTACACATGAATGTTTTTTCCATTTATTAAATAAATGAAAAAAAGAATGGTAATGAATGATTCAGATATCCAAAAATTAATTGCATTGCTAAATATAGACGGTAAGCTGTACATACACATAAACATTATTTAGTCATTCTATAGAATATAAAAAAGCTGGGAAAAGGCATTTATGTAATCATTAGAATGCTTATGTATATTTTGGTTACATAATTTAGTAAATTATGTTGGGTATCATGGATAAATAATAGTTATAATAAGAAATAAATCTTAATTTCCTTGGTCAATAATTATACATCTTAATTGATAAATATCTTTTGGATCACGCGTTAATCCATGAAGGGTTTGTGTTTAAAAAATTAGAAATGGTATAGGATGTATTTAAGGAATATATGAATTTATTCTGGTAGTTATTGTACATTATTGATGTATAAATGTAGATCTAATAATAAAAAGGATGGTTTGTCCTTCTAATTAGTAGGGGGAGGAGATATCTTGGTATTACATATTGTTAACAAATATATAAATTAAATTTCATGTGAAAATGGATAAAAATTGATATCATTAAAATATAATAATATTATATCTAAAAATTCTCTCAAACAATAAAATTGTGACATTTTTTGTCATATTTACAACCTTATATCCCAGTTTTAACACCCCCATTATCCCTTTTTACAATTACTACAATATCACATTTTTTATTATTTATTGAATAGTAATGTTATCATAAAATGAAAAATGACCCATAAATAGACCATGAGTGACATGATAAACCATATCCCATTCAATTTTATTATTATAGGTTATAATTAATTTTAAATCACTCAATAATTTTTTTTTATAAAATATAATTAATGTCATTTAGAAAAACAGGTGAAATATAATAATATATTATCAATATAACTCCTTTTAAATGGATCTAAAATTACATAAATGTTTATAGACGGAATTATTTCTCATCATATAATTATCCAATAGAATTTAGATTGGGTTAGATATCCTTTTAATCCTTATCAATTACTTTGAGCACTTGGATAATAAATTTTAACATAAACTATGTTATTGAATTTTTCAACATGAAAGGTTTAAAATTTTAAATTTATGTCTAAAATTGGCTCATAATTTTCCAATGGATGAAATTGATAATATTTATCATCCTAAATATCCTCATTCACTATTATTTTTTTCTAAAATCATTTATTAATATTTACTCATCACAAAATACTATTAATGTCATTTTAGGATTTATTATAACGACCCATACATTACATACATTGTTATTACTTCAGAATTGAAGCAAACTTATTACAACATATAACAAAACCAAGAAAGGACTGTATAGGTATAGTGTCTTTAGAAATTGGGAAACATAAACAACTGGTTCATAAAACATCTACTTTGCCTCCCATTTATTTCATCATATCTAGAGTCCCTTTTTGGCATATTATACTTAATAACCTTCTTCCTGACCTAGGGAAATAAAACATACAAAAGGGTGAGCTCAAATTCTCAGTAAGGGTAAACAAAAGAAATATCAATCACATCATATACATAAAAACATAACTTTTGGAAATCTTAACCTGCAAAAGAGATCATAATATCATAACATGGGATAAATCATAGAAGTGAAATGTAATCCCAATAATCATAACATAAAACATGAATCTTTGTGGCATACACACATAATCATATAGAATCATTTTCTTATTAGTCAAGACTCATTGCCAAGACTATCTTAGTGGACAAAGTCCATTTTTGAACCGAGTCACCCTCGTTTCAGTCCTGTTTCACTGAACCGGTATAACCTACCGTTCCATCCATGTCTATCTCATGAGATTTAAAATCTTTAGCCAATGCATTGGATGGAGATATAGGTCCCACCCATCTCATAATGATACCATTCTTATGTGTGCCACAAAATCATAAATCATACATCATTGCATAACCCATGTAATAATAAAAGGAATCTTAAACATCGGGACATCATAAAATAATTCATTTAAGATAAAGGAATTCAAAAAAAAAAAATTAATTCCATCACAACATAATCAAATCAATAGGGATAAAAAACAGAACCCTTTATTATCTTAGATGGAAAATAATTTTGATAAAACACTTGAAGTTCATTCTTGAGGAAAATATCCTTTCTACTTCAAAAACACTTTTCCTTTCTTAACATGTCACACAATTTTAAACTAAAAGAAGTTGATTAAAAATAAAATTTAAAACTTGTAAAGGAAGATTATTGGAAATATAGTTTTAAAAATCCATTCATGCCTTATAAGTTAAAAAAACATTCTTCTCGTACTTTTGTCGGAAAAGTAAAAAAAGTACCTCGTAAGAAAAACGACAAAAGATTCCTTTCATATATTTTACTAAAAACTCACCGAAGAGTAAAATTGGATTTAAACAATTGTAGGTGAATGGAAATAATATTACATATTGAGGAAACATGGATGTGGATGATAAAATACACCCCAATAAATGCCAAAGTATAAACAATCTCGGATAAAAATGAGATTGGGATATTTCCCTTACCTTAGGTCTGATATGCTTTGTACGTGTCCGAACCTCCTGTATAATTATTTAAATAATGTTATTGACTTATTCTAGAATCATACTTATTTTTATGATATCATATATGGTCATATTCTTAGCTTATTATTAGTAATATTTCATTACTACTTGTTATTCGGGTGTTTATTACTTTTTGTTCTTATGCGTGTTTGTCGAATAAATTCTTATTCTTCTCTTTAGGTTATAGATACCTCATTTCCAGAATGGTATTAGTGTAATATATATCATATTCATTCATTCAATTCATTTATATAATCATTATGAAATGAAGATCATGTAGAATGAGTCGCATCACATCGTGGAGACGGTATTCCGTACGTACGCGCGAGTGATGATATTGTTCCTATGATCGTGGAATTGTATTGGAGTGTATGTACACTATTTCAGAATCAGTATGACATTATAACAGTCATATATAGTAATTATTTATACCATTATACCCATCCAAGTAAGGTGGTGTTGGAAAATAGATTACACCATGGCGTGGATACGGTATTCCGTACGTACGCACATGCGGTGATTTCTCTTTCCGTAGGATAGATAGATGGTTAAATAGGGTTGTTTCATACTTATAATAACATTTCAGTATATGAGTGATACTAATGTTATTAATTCATAATGAAACAATTAATGAAGAAGAAGTGGAAGAAGAAATAAAGATGAAAGAATTGGTAACGGACATTACCTCTTCTTTGAAATGCTTCTTTGAGACCTCTTTTTAGGGCACTAAAATAGGTCTTTGAAGAAAACCATAACCTCTAGGATGTTTCTAGGGTAGTGGAGAGAAGAAATTAGCAGGGGTTGGCCGAGCTTGAATGCTCAATGTGGTGTGAGGAAGAGGGGGAGGAGGTTCCCTTTTAAAAGGGATGAGAGGGGCTCCTTTGGAAAAACATACAATATTATTTTATTATAAAGTCAAGTTCGGTTTTAAATAGCTCCAAATTGATTTATTTCGAATCTAAGGTGGGGATGGGTCTAAATAATCTCATAAAATATAATTTATACAAGTTTAGGTTCCTATTTTAACCTTATCATTTAGATTTAACATTAAGTTAAATAATTTTACTTTTATCATGTCTTCTTGTGTTCTTATACAATAAGGTTAATAAACATACTATAAGCAGCCAAATGAAACCAAGTTGTTTATTATTAATATATATAACATTATCTAAGTCTTTTGGACGAACCTTATATTTTTTGGAATAAAATAAAAATTACTAATATAATATTTGTTTTAAAAACTATTTTATGTCAATTTTGACACTATTTAGTAATTAATTTTTGTGAAAATCATAACAGAATGATTAGTTAGAACAAAGTTAATTAAATCAATACTAACATGTCATATTAATCTATAAAATTAGTGTAATTCATAAAAAGTGTCAAATAACATTTATTTTGGTGTTTATAACATAAATTATGTCAATATTTCATTAATAAGTTAATTACTGCATCATCTTTGTGTCATAAATAAATTAAATTATTTAATGTCTAAAAATTACAAATAAAATATCATTATATAGGAAATATTTTTAGATTTATAATGAATATTTTTAGTCAAATTTATATTATGTATAACCCCATATTAATAATGATTTACTTATTAAACCTTGATTTTAACTATTTTAACCCTTCTTTAAATAAATTAATAATAAATGTCCTAATCTAATCCAAGTGGGACTAAATGGTCATATTTTATTCCTAAGGTTGTTTTTGGTCGAATTACACTTGTCCAATTAAATTAGGACATGTGTTAGGGTAATAATAATATCATTTTTACCGTTATTTACCCTATTTACTTTTAACCGTGGTAAAAAAAAGTAAAAAGTTACTATTCACCAAAAAATTATTTTCATCTCATTGAACGACATTTTACTTACTATCATCATCCGTGTCTATAGGATTTTCAAAATTCCACTCACAGAAGCGGTAAAATTATGTTTTATGAAAAATTCAGTTTTTTAACTACCACTTAGTGGTTTCACTATTCATCAAAAATTGAAAGTTTTCAGAAAAATACCAAAATTTCACCCTAGGATAATTTTGATATTCTGAATCCAAAAATGAAGTCCATTTTGAAAAATAAAATTTATCAAATTTCAAAAAGTGGTTATTACTATTCATAACGACTAGTTTTAATAATATTTTATTATCATATCATTGTTTAGTGAAACTCGGTATTGCGTACGACGCAAGATATCGAGGAAGGTTGCGATTTTGTATAAATCATGCCAAGAAAGTGTTGTGTGTAGAAAATGATTCCTTTGAAGATTTATATAACATAAAAGTCTCGGGTGTTACATTCTACCCCCCTTAAAATGAATTTCACCCTCGAAATTCGTCAATTTGTAACAAACAGATGAGGATACCTTTCCCTCATCATATCCTCAAGCTCCCATGTAGCTTCTTCTAATTGGTGGTTCCTCCATAAAACATTCACCAATCGAGTGGTCTTGTTTCGCAGGACTTTTTTGCTACAATCCAGAATCACTATCGTTTGTTCTTCATAAGAAAGATCTTGCTCCAACGATACAACTTTTGAGCTGAGTACATGTGAAGGATCAGGTATGTACTTTCTCAGAAGAGATACATGGAACACATCGTGAACTTGAGCGAGATTCGGTGGAAGCGCCAATCGGTAAGCTACCTTCCCAACACGATCCAGTATATCGAAAGGACCGATATATCTAGTGCTCAACTTCCCCTTCTTTCCAAATCTCATAACCCTCTTCCAGGGAGATATTCGTAAGAACACATTATCACCCACTTCAAACTCTAGGTCTTTTCTTCGGTTGTCGGCATAACTTTTCTATCGACTCTGAGTTGCTCTTCTTTGTTGTTGAATAGATCTGACCTTTTCTGCCATTTCATCAACGAGATCGGGTCCTAATAGCTTTCTTTCCCCAACTTCATCCCAGCAAGTTGGAGTCCTGCATTTCTCTCCATAGAGAGCTTCATAAGGAGCCATCTGAATACTGGAGTGAAAGCTATTACTATAAGAAAATTCCACCAAAGGTAGGTGTTGATCCCAACCACCTTTGAAATCCATAGAGCAAGCTCTCAGCATATCTTCTAGAGTTTGAATTGTTCTCTCAGACTGACCATCCATCTGAGGATGATAAGCAGTGCTGAAACCCAACTCTGTATCCAGAGTATGCTGAAGACTTCGCTAGAACTTCGAGGTAAATCTCGGATCCCAATCAGATATAATAGAAAGTGGTACTCCATGCAATCTTTCCATTTCCTTTACATATATCCTGGAAAGCTGATCCAGAGAGAAATCCTCTCTAATAGAAATGAAGTGTGCAGACTTTGTAAGACGATTAACTATGACCTAGATAGAATTATTACCTTTGGATGTTTTAAGAAGTCCTATGACAAAGTCCATAGTGATGTTTTCCCATTTCCATTCGGGTATGGGTAATGGTTGTGACATCCCCTTAGACTTCTGTCTCTCAGCTTTAACTTGTTGACAAACTAAGCATCAAGAGACATATTCAGCAACATCTCTTTTCATGCCATCCCACCAGAAGTACACATTTAGGTCCCTATACATCTTAGTGTTTCCAGGATTAATAGAGAATGGAGAACTATGAGCCTCATCCAGTAGCTCCTACTTTAATTCAGGGATGGGAGGAACACAAACCTGATTCCTGATCTTTATTATCCCATCACAATCAAGGTGGAAATCAGGAACATTTCTCACCTTCTTTTGTAACTCGACATCTTCATTTTGTGCCTATTTAATCTTCACATGTATAGATGGTTGAACATTCATTTGAGAAAGATACAATTTTCCCCTTTCATTATAATTCCAAGATCCACCCTTTGTAAATCCATAAATATTAGATCTTTTGTGATCCTCAACACGGATAGACTAGCATGGTCTTGTCGACTTAGTGCATCTGCCACCTTGTTTGCTTTTCCCGGGTGGTAATGAATTGAGCAGTCATAATCCTTAATCAGCTCCAACCATCTTCATTGGTGCATATTTAGCTCCTTTTGTGTGAAAATATACTTTAAACTTTTATGATCAGTATAAATATCACACCTTTCAACATAAAGGTTATGCCTCCAAATCTTTAATGCAAAGATTACCGCAGCTAACTCCAAATCATGTGTTGGGTAATTTTTCTCTGGATTTTCAACTGTCGTGATCCATAAGCTATCACCATATCATTTTTCATAATAACACACCACAATCCCTTATTGGATGCATCACTATAGATCACAAACATTTCTCCACTACAAGGAAGTGTGAGCACAGGTGCACTGGATAACCTTCTTTTCAACTCCTTGAAATTCTCTTCACATTCCTCCGTCCAAACAAACTTAACTCCTTTCTGATTCAACTTGGTGAGTGGATTATATAATCATGAAAAATATTTCACAAAATGTCGATAATATCCAGCCACACCAAGAAATCTTCGGATCACGGGTACTTTTGTTGGTCTCGACCATCTTTCGATAACCTCTGTTTTTGCTGGATCCACAGATATCCCCTCTTTTGAGATTATGTGACCCAAAAATGCATCTTTTTGAAGCGAAAATTCACACATGGTAAATTTGGCATAAAGCTTCTCCTTTCTCAGGGTCTTCAATATAATTCTATAGTGGTCTTCATGTTCTTCCTTGCTCTTTGAATAGACAAGAATATCATCTATAAAGACTACCACAAACTAATCAAGATAGTCTCTAAAGACTCTATTCATTAGATCCATGAAGATAACAGGGGCATTAGTAAGACCAAATGGCATCACTATAAATTCATAGTGTCTATACCTTGTACGGAAATCCATATTTTGTATATCCTCCCTTTTGACCCTTAATTGATGATACCCTGAACGAAGATCAATCTTGGAAAAGTATTGAGCTCCGTGTAGTTGGTCAAATAGGTCATCAATGCATGGGAGAGGATATTTTTTCTTGATAGTGATCTTGTTAAGTTCTCGATAATCAATGCAGAGTCTCATTGATCCATCTTTCTTCTTAACAAACAGAATAGGTGCTCCCCAAGGTGATGCACTAGGGCGTATGAACCCCTTATCAAGATTCTATTGGAGTTGCTTCTTCAACTCCTGCAACTCAATTGGGGCAATTCTATAAGGTGTCTTTGAAATAGGAAAAGCACCCGGTACGAGTTCTATTGAAAACTCAACTTCACGATTCGGTGGAAGACCCGGTAATTCCTCTGGAAAGACATCATCAAACTCCCGTACAATGGGAATATTCTTAATCGTGAGTTTCTCACCAACCATTTGAGATAAATAACCTTCATTTAGTGGAATCAATACCCATAAAATGGAAGAAATTTCCACTGGAATGTTGTGTTCATCCATGCATCGATAGAAGATCATAGATTGATCTGGAATATGAAATGTGACTTCCATTCTTTGGAAATTTATATGAGCTCCATGTAGAGAAAGCCAATCCATTCCAAGAATCACATCAAATTCCACTATAGGAAGGATCACAAGATTTGCAGGAAGCACTTTCCCACAAACTTCAATCAGAGAAGAATTATAAACTTTTGATGCGACTTTTGTGCCATTAGGTGTTGTCACAGCTAACTCAACACCTAATTATTGAGGTAATACAGTGATACCCTTAGAAAATTCTTCAAAAATAAAAGAGTGGGTGGATCCAGAATCAAATAAAACATTTGCTACTTTAGAGTGGATGGTAAGTGTACCTTTCACCACATCGTTATAGTACTCCACATCGCTGATAGAAATTTAATGTGACTTTCCTTTGTCTTTATCCTTAAGAGTTTTTTGACGTCGACCATCATCATCAACCCTTTGATTAGGGCATTTATTGGCATAATGTCACATCTCCTTGCACTTGAAACATTGAAGTGTAGTAGGTTCATTCTGTGTATCCCTTCCTTTGTTTTCATCATTAGACATCTTCTTCCCATCATCGCGGAATTCATATGCCCAATGACCATCCATTCCACATTTGAAACATTTACTTGTCCCTTTAAGACAACTCCCTACATGTTTCTTTCCACACTTTGAGCATAAGGGAAAGCTCAAATTCTTTTCAGTGTGCTCTTTATAAGTTCCTTTGAATTCCATTTTCCTCTTCTTATCAAACCCATATGAATGATGGGTTACTACAATATCCATCTCAACATTGAGAGAACATTGAATGATTTCCTCATAGCTATTGAAGTCCCTTATGGCTAAGGCCCTTCGAAGACTTGGTTTTAAGCCACTAAAGAATCGATCGATCTTACTCTCAGGTTGGATAATAATACCCGAAGCATATCTAGCAAGTCTTGTAAAATTTGCTTCATAGGTACCAACATATTCATCATCCTTTTGATTTAGTTCAAGAAACTCTTTCTCCATCTTTGTTTGGAGAATACGAGGGAAGTACTTATTGAAAAATAAGTTCTTGAACTCGTCCCATTCCATGGACTCAATATCATCCCTTTGCCTCGTATTCTTAATAAGATTTCACCATTGATCATCATCACCTTCCAAACGATACACTGCTAAGATGGATTTATCATGCTCAGAACATTGAAGAACTGAAAATATCTTTTTAGTAGTATTAATCCATTGTTCAGCAACTAATGGATCAGTAGACCCGCTGAATGAAGGTGGACGCTGTCTCATGAAGGATTCAACAGAATGATGCTCCTTCCTTTGCTCGTTTGGAAGTCCTGCATGAATCATATCTTGAGAATGTTGTGTGAGCATGGCTACAAGATTTCTCATTTCATCTCCCATAACATTTGGTTGCTCAGGGGGACAATCATTGCATTTCCCGTCGCATTTCGCATTAACACGGTTCCTTCGGGTTCCAGCCATTGACTAAAACCAAGAAGAATACTGTGATCAACACTAATTATAATAGGAAAGCCAAATAATAAAGAATAAAATTTCACACTTAAGGTCTTATCCTAGGTTATTTATGGCCATTTCTAAAACACTAAGATTGTGTTCTATGCTTAGAATTATCCTTAGGGTTCGTACTAAGGCTTTCACATCCTAGTTTCCAAAGGTTGACTATACCATTCCTTTGATACCAACTATAACGACCCATACTTTACATACATTGTTATTACTTCAGAATTGAAGCAAACTTGTTACAACATATAACAAAACCAAGAAAGGACTGTATAGGTATAGTGTCTTTAGAAACTGGGAAACATAAACAAATGGTTCATAAAGCATCTACTTTGCCTCCCATTTATTTCATCATATCTAGAGTCCCTTTTTGGCATATTCTACTTAATAACCTTCTTCCTGACCAGGGGAAATAAAACATACAAAAGGGTGAGCTCAAATGCTCAGTAAGGGTAAACAAAAGAAATATCAATCACGTCATATACATAAGAACATAACTTTTGGAAATCTTAACTTGCAAAAGAGATCATAATATCATAACATGGGATAAATCATATAAGTGAAATGTAATCCCAATCATCATAACATAAAACATGAAACTTTGTGGCATAAACAAATAATCATATAGAATCATTTCTTATTAGTCAATACTCTTTGCCAAGACTATCTTAGGGGACAAAGTCCATTTTTGAACCAAGTCACCCTCGTTTCAGTCCTGTTTCACTGAACCGGTATAACCTACCATTCCATATATGTATATCTCATGAAATATAAAATCTTTACCCAATGAATTGGAGGGAGATATAGGTCCCAACCATCTCATAATGATACTATTCTTATGTGTGCCACAAAATCATAAATCATACATCATTGCATAATCCATGTAATAAAAATGGGAATCATAGACATTGTGACATCATAAAACAAATCATATAAGATAAAGGAATTCATAAAAAATATAATTCCATCACAAAATAATCAAATCAATTGGGATAAAAAATAGAACACTTTATTATCTTAGATGGAAAATAATTTTGATAAAACACTTGAACTTCATTGTTGAGGAAAATATCCTTTCTACTTCAAAAACACTTTTCCTTTCTTAACATGTCAAACAATTTTAAACTAAAATAAGTTGATTAAAAATAAACATGAAAACTTGTAAAGGAAGATTCTTGGAAATATTGGTTTAAAATCCATTCATGCCGTATAAGTTAAAAAAACATTCTTCTCATACTTTTGTAGAAAAAGTCAAAAAAGTACCTCATACGAAAAAAGACAAAAGATTCCTTTCATATATTTTACTAAAAACTCACCGAAGGGTAAAATTGGATTTAAACAATTTTAGTTGAATGGAAATAATATTACATATTGAGTAAACATGGATGTGGATGATAAAATACACCCCATTAAATGCCAAAGTATAAACAATCTCGGATAAAAATGAGATTGTGATATTTCCCTTACCTTAGGTCCGATATTCTTTGTACGTTTCTGAACCTCCTGTATAATGATTTAAATAATGTTATTGACTTATTACAGAATCATACTTATTTTTATGATATCATATATGGTCATATTCTTAGCTTATTATTAGTAATATTTCATTACTACTTGTTATTCGGGTGTTTATTACTTTTTGTTCTTATGCGTGTTTGTAGAATAAATTCTTATTCTTCTTTTTAGGTTATAGATACCTCATTTCTAGAATGGTATTAGTGTAATATATATCATATTTATCCATTAAATTCATTAAATTCATTTATATAATCATTATGAAATGAAGATCATGTATAACGAGTCGCATCACATCATGGAGACGGTATTCCGTACGTACGTGCGAGTGATGATACTGTTCCTATGATCGTGGATTTGTATTGGAATGTATGTATACTATTTCAGAATCAGTATAAATTTATAATAGTCATATATAGTCATTATTTACACCATTATACCCATCCATGTATGTTGGTGATGGAAAATAGATTAGACCACGACGTGGAGACGGTATTCCGTACCTATGCATGTGCGGTGATTTCTTTTTTCCGTAGGATAGATAGATGGTGAAATAGGGTTGTTTCATACTTATAATAAAATTTCAGTATATTATTTATACTTATGTTGTTACTTCATAACGAAACAACTAAAGAAGAAGATGTGGAAGAAGAAATAAAGATGAAATAATTGGTAACGGACATTACCTCTTCTTTGAAGTGCTTCTTTGAGACCTCCTTTTAGGGCACTAAAATAGGTCTTTGAAGTAGACCAGAACCTCCAGGATGTTTCTAGGGAAGTGGAGAGAAGAAATTTAAAGGGTTTGGCAGAGCTTGAAGGCTCAAAGTGGTGTGAGGAAGAGGGGGAAGAGGAGCCCTTTTATAAGGGAGGAGAGGGGCTCCTTTGGAAAAACTAAAAATATTATTTTATAATAAAGTCATGTTCGATTTTAAATAGATCAAAATTAATTTATTTGGAAGATAAGGTGGGGATGGGTCTAAAGCCTCTCATCAAATAGAATTTAGAAAAGTTTAGGTTCCTATTTTAACCTTATCATTTAGATTTAACATTATGTTTAATAATTTTTCTTTTACCGTGTCTTCTTGTGTTCTTATACTATATGGTTAATAAACTTACTATAAGCAGCCAAACGAATCCCAAGTTGTTTATTATTAATATATATAACCTTATCTAAGTCTTTTTACCGAACCTTAGATTTTTAGGAATAAAATAACAATTACTAATACAATATTTTTTAAAAAAAACTATTTTATGTCAATTTTGACACTATTTAGTAATTAATTTTTGTGAAGATCATAACAGAATGATTCGTTCGAACAAAGTTAATTAAATCAATAATAACATGTGATATTAATCTAGAAAATTAGTTTAATTCATAAAAAGTGTCAAATTACATTTATTTTGGTGTTTATAACATCAATTATGTCAATATTTCATTAATAAGATAATTACTGCATCATCTTTGTGTCATAAATAAATTAAATTATTTAATGTTTAAAAATTACAAATAAAATATCATTATGTAGGAAAGATATTTAGATTTCTAATGAATATTTATAGTCGAATTTATCTTATGTATAACCCCATATTAAAAATTATTTACTTATTAAACTTTGATTTTAACTATTTTAACCCTTCTTTAAATAAATTAATAATAAATGTCCTAATCTAATCCAAGTGGGCCTAAATGGTCATATTTTATTTATAAGGTTGTTTTTGGTCGAATTACACTTTTCCAATAGAATTAGGACATGTGTTAGGGTAACAATAATATCATTTTTACCCTTAATTACCCTATTTACTTTTAACCGTGGTAAAAAAAGTAAAAAGTTACTATTCACCAAAAAAATATTTTAATCTCATTGAACCACATTTTACTTACTGACATCAACCGTGTCTCTCGGATTTTTAAAATTCCACTCACAGAAGCGGTAGAATAATTTTTTATGAAAAATTAAGTTTTTTAACTAACACTTAGTGGTTTCACTATTCATCAAAAATTGAAAGTTTTCAGAAAAATACCAAAATTTCACCCTAGGATAATTTCGATATTCCGAATCCAAAAATGAAGTCCATTTTAAAAAATAAAATTTCTAAAATTTCAAAAAGTGGTTATTAATATTCATAACGGCTAGTTTTAATAATATTTTATTAGCATATCATTGTTTAGTGAAACTCGGTATTGCGTACGACGCAAGCTATCGAGGAAGGTTGCGATTTCGTGTAAAGCAATCCAAGTAAGTGTTGTGTGTAGAAAAATATTCCTTTAAGGATTTATATAACATAAAATATCAGGTGTTACATTTATACACATAATATTCTATTGGAAACAACAAAAAAGATGCTAAATTTAAATATAAACCTTCATGATATACATAATATAATATATTTTTCTTTAAAATTATTGTGACACACTAAATCACATCCAAAATAACAGTTATATTGTTTTTAATATGTTTTAATTTTCTTTTTTAGTACATGCCCATGCTTTGTGTTAGAACTTTGAAAGAATTTATAGTAATTATTTAATAACTAAAAATTAATAATAAATTATTGATAAAATAAAAATAGTTTATATTTAAAATAAAATTAAATAAAAAATATAATTTTAATTTATCACTATAACTAAAAATCATAGAAATTAAAATAAAGAATGTAGCATTTTTAAATTTCTCATTTATATAAATTTAATAAAGGTAAAAATCAAAGAAAAATGCTATTATATTTTAGAAATTATCATGGTCACCCAAAAAAATATTTATAAAATAGTATATTGGATTGTTATATATAAATCTTAATTCAATATCCATGTTTTTTAACCATTTTGAACCATTTTACCATTACCGATGTGAAAAATATTTACAAAAGTTACTATTCATAATGACAGAAATTAAATTGGATATAAATAAAAAATATGATACTGTAATTCAAATTTAAGAATCCATTTATCTATATTAAATTATCATATTTGGTTTAATTTAAATTTAAATTCAATAAAAGAAGCGAAAAAATCTTTTTTCCTTGAAAATGAATTTTTCAACCAATATATGATCATACATTTATTCAATGACTACTAAACAAAATTATTTATATTTCAATTTATATATATATATATATATAATATAAAATACATATTAATAATTCCTCATTAGGGGTTATTTTAATTCACTAAAATAGAATAAAAATTTCCACCTAAAATGTTTTTTCATAAGAATATGCTTTTAAGTTTAAAATTATTATTATACTAAAATCATGAAAAATAATAAACAAAATGAAATTATTTAGATTATTATAAATAACGTATTTTTACATATCATTAAGTAAAAATCCAAAATAATATATTACATATAAATTAAATTATTTATGGAGAAGATATAATAGTATTTGAAAATTTTCTATTTTATACTTCTCACTGAACGAACTACAATTTAAAAAAAAATCAAAAATTCATGAAAAGTTATTTTTATATGATTATTTAAAAATTAATATTAATTTTATAAAATAAAAATTATTAATTTATATTAAATTAATTATTACTTCCAAAACACAAAATGTTGTCTAATTCAATTCATACTACCAGAAATGATTACTTAATATGAATTTTTAATGCCTAGTGTACTAAAATTACCGTTTAATAGATTATACGATCAATAAGTCATCCCCTATCTCTATAAATATTTCCAAAAAACATAATGGTTAGATAATGTATTCCAATATAGATAAATATATCCCATTAATCTCTAAAACTTCAATATTAATAGAATGTTATCAACATAAACCGTTTTATAAGTAGTTAACCAAAAGAATCCTCAAATATATGTTTAACCAAATTCATAACCAAAAAATTAAATATTTTGTAACATATTTTATTCCAAAGTAAAATTTAACACATATCGCCAAAAACATAACATAGATCATAATTACACATACAAAACAAGTTAAATCCATTATCATATATTCTCTTAAAACAAGAAAATAGATTCCCAAACTAATCTAAATCTCCCTCAAAACTCAAAATAAATATATGATTTTAAAAATTTTATTAATCATTACTCCAAAAATAAAATAATAGACTATACAATATATTCAATAAATCCAAAAAAATAATCCTTTTCAAATATTAAATAAATCTCTTGGTCATAAAATCAAAAAAATATGTCATCTTCAATACAATTCAATTTATATTATTAACAAAAATAACACCTTTATCCCAATTAAAAATTACTATATAAAAATCATGCATATATTAAGGGATATTTAACTATTAATACTGTATTTTCTCAAAAATTTCATGTTTCCATAAAATAACTTTTCAGGGATATCAATACAATTCAATACTAGCTTATAAACCCTTAATGAAAGGATATTGAAGAATAATCATTTTATTTTTTTGATTAGTATTTCCATAATATTGTAATTCTTGAATCCCAACACATAATAATTTCAATCATTCCAATTCAATGATTGTAATATAGTAGGACCTTCCATGGTCTATGTATTATCTCATAAATTAGTGTATTGAATCAGCTAATTCCAATGTTCCCCACATAGAAGCCATTGAAGTAATCAGAAAATCCATGATATATAACATTCATTTCCACATAAAAAGAAATAATATTTATTTAAATAAATTCTATTTGATGATGCTTCCAAAATATTTAATATTAAAAAAAAATTCATTCATACCTCTATAATCATTTCCACCTTAACACCCATAAAAGTCATTTTTCCTCTTATTTGACATTTTTCGAAACCCATCTGTTTTTATTTTCTTAATAAAATATTATTGTATTTTGTTAGAGACAATAATAAAATTCCAACTATTTTGCTTCTCGTTCATTTTCATAGGTGAAAAATAATTTCATTTCTATGACACTTAGCATTAACACAGAAGCATCATGTTTTAACCATAAGATAAAACAAAAAAAATTGAGGGAGAAACAATATTCGTTGTGTAGATCAACATGATATTAAAAAATATTTCACATGTCATGTTTATATTGACATAGTATTTAAAATTTATGCCATATTTTTATCTACGATCTTCTATAAATATCATTTATTAAAATTTATCATAATGGTTCATAAATATAATAAGTTTTTACAAAATCATTTCTTCAAAAACTTCAAAAATAGTTTGGAAGTGAGGGAATATTAACTATTCAATAGAATAATAGACAAGATATAATCAACCAACTATTTTCAGTTCCATAAACTCTATATACGTCTATTCCAAAACCAAATCCACTAGTTGTACAAAGATATGGATCTATTCCTCGAAAAACAACACAATCTCCAACTTAAACAATTATTAGGATATTAAAATACTCTTTGGATTATCCTTGTATTTTAACCAATTTCCTATAACACTAATTTCAAAATATTAATTATACTCAACTATAATAAAAACTATAAGGTATTGAGGATTACCTACATAAATATCACATCTATCTAGATTAATATTCATTACGTGGAATTATAACCCATGCCATAATCATAATGCTTTAGTCTGTTTGTAGAGTAGATATACAATATTTTTATTTCATGAATATTACTAAACATTTCCCAAAAATATATTCCCACATAGTAACTTTAATCATATACCCTGCTGAAGATATTTATTGATTATATAGGTAAAGGAGAAAAAATAAATGATGATATCATATAATCAATAAGGGTAAACAATAGAGATATAAATAGTAACATAAAAATAACATTATAATAAGGGTATGATAACATGAGTATAACATTATAAAAAAATAAAATGTATCCCAAAGAACCTAGTATCGATAAATTTCATATATATTTATGAATTTAAAAAAATAGAATCATAAGAGTCGGATAACCTCATAAATTCATGAATGTGAAATGGAATAGATGGATATTGAGAATAAAAAACATGTGACACTATTTTTTAAAAATCATTTTAAAATTAATCCTTCTCTACAAGGCTTCAAGATGGAAGAGGAACTGTTTGGATCATCTCCACATCAAAATATCCCCTAAAAAATCAATCAACAAGCCCAAATATTATCATGTGGCCATCCTATCATTCTGAGATTAGTGATATGGATGCCATGTTTATTAAATAAGTGCTTCTTTAGGTGGATCCTTTAGTCCCATCTCTACTTCCTGTGTCGATGATTCATATGGGATTGGTTTGTTTGGGCATGGTTGATGCTCCTCTAGAGATCGTCTTACTTGTTGATGCCTTCTCCTTGGTGACTTCCTACCATCAATAAAACATAGGGGCTCACAATGATCTGGATCATCCATTTTTAAGGTAGTTTCTAATGTTACTGGATTTTTGGAGATTGGAATCTCCACTGTAGGTCTCATTATTGAATCATAAGAATTTCTTTATCATTATAGAATCATCAGTGGATTTTTTGAACATTTTTTATTAAGTCTCCAGATTCAATGGCTAATGGAATTTTACATTGTCAGGAGATCTTATGATGTTCATTACATTTGTGACTCTAATCATGTAATTGTGTGGTTAATCATTATGGGACATTCTATTCCTTGTCACAACTGTTTTTCCTCTTCTCCATCAGAAATTCCATGGGATCCATCATATTTTATGATGAAAAAAAATCAGATCTGATAGATTCTCCCATGGAATGGATCAACATTGAGGGGGGATGTTTCTAAGCCTCTTTTAGATATTTTCCTCCTACCTGAAGGGGACTAATTTATTAGGAAAAATATGTTTCCATATTATTTTCGGAGAATTTTCTAGATCTATCATCATCAAGACCACACTAATAACTCTTGTAGGAAGAGAATGTATGTACACTAGTATATTTCTGATGGTTTCTCATCTTTCCATCCACATTATACTTCAGTCATTCTTCACAACTACTCATCCCCTATACCACAATCACCCATTATTCCACCCCTCATTAAATCCGCCAACTAGGATAATGTGGAGGAAAATATTTCTATCATGATAAACTATAAATTTCTAAGCATCACTCACCATATAATACATAAATAAGGGATCCCAGTTCTTCATTAGAGTGAAAAATGTTGTAATACCATTCTCTAGGTTCCATAGAAAAAATATTAATCCACAATCCTGATCCTACTAGGAGATAACTGAAGATTTTTTCTCATGTTTCACACTCTAAAGGCTCTGGTAATTAGGGTGGCTATTTGCTTCAGTATATTATTCAATTTTCATCATTATTTTACACTACCCACAATATATATGATCAAGAAGATATTATTGAAAATTTCATTCGTTCTCAGTCTGTTCCTAGCAGTGTTCACAACAAATATAAGATGAAATAATAATTAGATTCATTAAAAAATAGAAATACAACACCCTCAAAGGTGGAAACCAAGTCTACAAAAAAATCAAGACTTATATCTTGATAGGAAATGATATCTTCCTAAGTGCGATAGTTGAACATGAATTTATTATCTACAATATTCACACTACCAAATCTGCTATGTTTAATGTTGTATAACCTAACTAACATGAATCAATAAATACTTTATTTTTTTTTATTTTTTTCAATAGGATCCACGGAATTGACATATTTTCTTGTTCTATAAATCCAGCATTTATGTTAACGTGAAAATAGGGTTTGAGTAGTTTATAAAAATGGATATTACTATAGTATAGTATTGTCTCTTCTTCTCATTCATATATTCAAAATGTTATTAAGAGGAAGGATATATCATGTTGTGTGACAGGAAACTCTTTAATCTAGAGAACACAACATGGTTTCTTGGTGGGAATTTCAATGCAGACATGGATGACTTGTAGATATATTTTTTTGGAAAATTCTCTTGGAAGTCATTCCATCACATCATCTCATTTTTTGATAAGTAGGATCACATATATGGGGTTTACAGGTGATTTTTTCAACTATTGTAATATCTATAAGGGCTCGAACAACACTTGGTGTCACCTATATTGATGTATGGTTAATATTATTTCAATTTCTTGTTATTTTGATGATTGGGTAACACATTTGGAACGTGATCTTCCTGATTATCCACCTATTATGGTGTCATTTTCCTGAAGAACTAGGGGTATTTATATTATACCAATATTGGACATCTTTATCTTGATACCATTATATTTTTATATCTTCATTGTGAAAACCATTGTAGAGATATTACTGGACATGTCTCCAAACATTATTTTCAATTTAAAATCAATCTTCAATATCATACCAATAACCTTACCTTAATATTTTAGGTTATGGATACCATTAAAACTAATATAAATCATCTATAATCCATTCTGGAGGAAGAATTGAAAGATGAGGTTTTTGATAATATATCTCATAAGAACAAACTTGCAGAAATTATTCTTGAATGGGAGTGACTTTCATGTGATCAATCTCAGATCTGGTGGTTGAAGGAAGGTGATCAAAATACTATGTTATTTCAGGCGTGCATGAAGGAAATGAAATTTTTAATCAATTTTTTTATTTGTGTATAAAACATACATGGTGAACCAATATGGGGTTTGGAAGGTGATTTAACTTCATTTTAAGTATATTCTTATAGAATTAAATCTTGGAATTGATGTTGGATCCCCTAGGGGAATATATAAACTACTTGATATCATTCCATGGATAGTGTCATATTGTGATAATATTTTATTCAAGTTGATCATGGATGATTAGGAGATATTTAAACGAGTTTTGGGTCTTACCCAAGATAGTATAGTCATCCCAAATGGGTTCCATGGGTTGTTTCATTAGGGTTTCATTAAATATTATCAAGGAGGTTCTCATTATATATGAGGGGAATTTTTTCATGTTGTATATAATACTTGTGTGGTGAGTGATGCAATTCTAGTTCCCATTACCAAAATCAAGTAACCTTCCTATATTTTTTCATATCATCCCATCATTCAATCTAGTTTCTGATATAATGTTATGTCCTATGTCATTAATTATAGAATTTATCCATATATCCCTATCTAGACTATGGAGTAGTATCATACTTTCATCACTAGAAGACCCATCTTGGGAACTATCGGGATATCATCTGAGATGATCAGAGACATCAATCACAATGAAGTAGGGTCCAATGTGTTCCTCAATCTTGATATGGATAAAGGACATGAAATAATGTAATGGAATTTCATGATTAAGGTTATTTCTAGAATGGGATTAACTTATTTGGAATATGATCTTATGTACTAATGAATTAGTTCTACTTGTCTTTGAATTGCATTAATTGGTATAATATATGGCTTCTTTATGACGGTGTTAGGTATGAAGAAATGTTTAATGATTTCTCCCAGTATAATCATCTACATGAAATACTACCTTATATGGATCATTATCTAGAGGATTTATCTTGGAAACATTCTTTCAAATCATTTTGGGATGTTCTTCATAGTTATCCTCATCTTATGTATGTGGATGATTCTATCATATTCTTTAATTTAAACTCACGATCCATATGTGTAATTAACAATTCCATGGGGCATTACTATGAATAGAGTGAATTGAATAATAATAGAATAATGGGCAGTGTGTTAATTTATAAGAAATTTTATGATTAGAGGGATTACAATATAGGAAGGTGTCTGGGCATCCGTAAGTGAATCTTTAGATGGGGCAATCAAGAATCATCACTATCAACAAACAGTATTTTTATTCACCGTTTCAATATAGTGGCAGAAAAGATTACTATATGGATTCTGAATAGGAAAATTGATTATTTTCATTTGGTAGTCATAGAACTATGTGGAAAGTTTTGATTTTCTGGATTCCCATTCATATATTTTCTTTTATCATAGCTCAGAATACATTTATTATTAGTATTGAAGACATATTAACAACATTCATTTTGGATGCTACTCTAGATAACAAGCACCACTATGCTTCGTGGTTCTGGATGGCTTATTCAACATTGAATATTGCAATTAATGTTAGGGGATTGATTCAAGAAGTTAATGTAATTCATTCTACTCCTGAATGGGAGGACATAGAATGTCGAATCATATATATAAGGTTTATCACAATAAAATTCTTGAAGAGTAGTGACAACACATGTGGGAAATTCTCATCTTTATGTTGTTAAATTTACCCACATTTGTTTCTCGTACATGTCATTCTAGGTTTATCTTATGTAATTGTAATGTTACAATCAAGTATCAAAATTCAGCGGGATCTGTTCTTGGATTTCCCAGGTTCCCAGTTCTAGATAGGGCTATAATGAAAGTGAAGGAGTTCCCAGAAATTATGCACACCATCCAAAATTACAAACAACATAAGATACATTATATTATTAATCTATGATATTATATTGATAAATTTGTTGTTGATGGAACATCCACATGTATTTATTTATGAAATACTACCATCATATTTTGTGTTCTCATACCGATTTTGATACATGGGAGGAAGTTAATTTGTTCAAGGATATACCATTGAATATTAACTTCATGGTTTGTTTAACTTAATACAATTCTCTTCCCACTATTGATATTTCAAATATATATCCATCAATAATTATTTAGGAGCTCTGATTTGGGATATCTCAACAATAGTCTCTTGTGAACTATTTTTTTATAGAAATTGTGCTTGTGCATTGCGGTGAAAATTCATAGAGTTCACATTTTCTATCTAACATGCATAGATGGGTGATATTTTATTCAATAACTAGTTAGAAGGGTTAGAGAAAATATTATTGACCAGAAGAAGAGTGATGGCATTATTGTTATAAGGTGTTGGTGCATGTGGAAGGTTTGAAATAAGGCTAGTTATGAAGTCATTTCATGTTCAACATTTGAAATGATGTCCATAATCAGTATCTTACTTATATAAATATAAATTGTTATAAAAATTGGATTGATCCTTAATCATTAAGGTTCTTACATTAATTTGGTTGACCTATACTAGCTTCATCTATATCACATGGTCAATGGATTTGTTGGAAACTGCATATGCATTGGTATAAATTGAATACAAAAGGATAGTGCAGTATGGGAAGCATGAAAGGTGGAGAATTAGTGCATGATACTAGGGGACCTATGATTTTTGGATTTTATATCATCTATTGGAAATGGGGACTCTCTTCAAGAAAAGGTGAATTCGATTCTCATGGGACTCGAATAATATTGTCAAAACAGTATTAATCTGCCTACAACTGAGATCGAATCAAAAATTATCTTAAATGAAATATATGGATTTATTGATGATCCATATTCAATATCCAATTGTATTTATAATATTTTATTTTTATTCAACTATGCATTATGATCCTTCATCCTCAATGTGAGGGAAATAAATAAATAGACTTCCTTGCATAAAAGGCACTTCAAGATGCAGCACTTATAAGATTCTCTTGTGTCGGATATTTTCCCCTTGTTGAGATGGACATTGTTCAATGGGATTTAAATGGTCTTGATTATTTTATACCCACTTATCTCCAATTATTTTTTTCTATGGCCAATGTGTTTTTATATAAATAAATAAATATTAGGGTGAGATAACAATATAAATAAATTTTATTATATAAGTTCTTACCATAGTCATTCCATACACATTTTTCATCTTCATAGGTATATATACCATTTCAATATTCAATGTTAACTACTAAAACTATATTATCCTAACCCAATTGACTACTAAAACCAGTAGCTGGACTGACCAACACATTTCCTCAAGTGTGACTTTCCATATACTAGAGGATGTTAACTAGAAGCGAGTGTCTAATTGTGGTATGGTGGGGACACTAAACCATCATGATCATAGTTGAACACTTTTTTAATAAATTAAATGAATTAATAATTAAATACTGGAATCTATATAAATAAGTTGAAATCAAATTGAAAATAAATTTAATAATATACTAATAGTGTCTAATTCCAAATAAAAAACTATACATGCATTCTCGGATGGTGACATAGGGTATATGGTTGAAAAAATAGGTAGTTAATTGTAATAAAAAAATTCAAAAAGATAAATCTGTGAGAATCAAGAGTATATACTCAGTCCTATGATCTAAACTCCTAGGTACGAGGCATAACTCAAGATATATTCTAATGACCTATAAAGGAGAATATATGATGGAGTAAACTAGTGCAATGAAATATATGGAAAAAACTATGTTTAAAATGTTATGGTAGTGGGTTATGATTTTTTTATCATTAAACTGAATGTATAAGAAAACCTATGTATATAGTTTAATTTAAAACATGAAAATCAATGTTTCTTTGTTGAAAAGATATTACTTGGGTATATAAATAGTCGGGAATACCTATTGTGTTTTAATACTCATTCCTATTGGGTTTTCTTGTTTTTAGTTTTTTTTACATGTCCTAGACTTTGTTCAACCAACTTGTTCGATGAGTGGTTTTTGGGTTGGAGAGTGACCCTCAGGGTCACATGGAGGTGACATTTAGTGTCTGGTTCAGCTTGGCTATTCGGTATTTGTTTATTAATCAGTCTTTTAGGCTCTTTATTTGTATTAGTAAACGGTGAAAAATTAGAAATTAATTTTAGTTTGGTTTAATCCATTATTTAAAGTATTTTTCATATTTGTTTCATTGGGAATAATCATTCTTGTTATCTCTTTAATAATTCCCCAACTCCATTTTCCATCCTTGGAGGATTGGGAATGCCCCTTGGGCGTCAACGAGGATCAGCTCGGGTGACTGGTTTATGCTTGAAATAGGATTTTTAATGAAAAAATGATATCAATGGAGGTCAACTCCTTAGTGAACCTTAATTTTTAGAGTGCACATCATTTCTTGGGTATGTCAAGGTTTAAGGAGTAGGATTTTTGGGGCTTGAGGTGTTGGAATAAGATGGATGTCATGGACCCTTTCCCATTATGAACATCAGTATACCATGGGATGTTTGGGTTTGTTTGTTTAGTTTTGTTCTTTTGGATTGTTTTCTGTTGAGAAACAAAAAGGGAGTTGGTAAAGTGGCTTTCATGAGCTCAAAATGCATGGAATGCCATGGGGAGTCAAGGATGTTTCTCTATAATACTATCTCTGATGGTGGTGTGACCTGTGTATGGAAAACAACTATATATCTGAGTCACACATCGACACTAGTTTCCCCTTGTGAGTTGTGGTGGGTCTTCATTGATCCTGATATTTTTTAAAAAATATTTTTTAGAATTGAGAAAATATGAATTAAACAGGTAATTCCTTTTCTGGAGAGTGGAAAATATAATTTCATAACATAATTTGATAAAGGATTGGAAAATTTTGTTTTTTTAAAAGAAATTTCGGGGGAAATGAAAATGGTTTAATGAGATTATATTTTTATAACCTAATTATAGAGTTTATTAAAATATTTTTTCTGGAAAAATAGATGTTTGTTTTGAGTATATTTTTGGAATTCACCTTAAAAATGAAGAAAGGATTTTATAGCCAAACTATTCATAATGAAATGAGGTTTCTAGAATTAGATGAAATGTTTTGGATGAGATGGATTAGTTTTATCATGATTCATTATTTTGTTCTCTGTTTATCTCTTTTGTGTTTAGTGTCATTAAGATTTAAATGTTGAGTTTTTTGGTGTTTTCCCATGGCACATAGTCATCACATGGTTTGGGAAAACTATGTAGCTTTCTCCATGTAACTGAATAATATTTTATTTTCATCAGGTTTAGGGAAGAAATCCAATGCCTGGTTACTCAATCTATGGTTAAAGCATGCGATAAGACACTACCTTGGTAGAAAACCCATCACATGGTTGTCTCACAATTTTCTAAATCATGCATCCAAACATTGCAGGTGTACATGTTGTTCAGAAAGGGCCACACGATTGGCGTACAATTTTGTAAATTTTTTGGGTTAACCATTTATTATGCCATGGTGTCCTAAAAATGTAAAAACATGGGATTAATGCTATATTTTAGTATTGGAAATGAACTTGAGGTTGACCTTTTGTATTATTAGATTTTTTTTAATGATTTTTCTTATGTAGTTTTTTGAGACTGGTAAATTATCGTTGATGGATTGGTCTTGATTTCATTCTGTTTTTCTTATTCTCAGTGTATCCCCCACAATTATTTTATTGATACCCAATGTGTATCATTGGGTGGTGCATCATTAATAAGAATTATAGTTTATAAACCCATTAACTATGTTCATGAATTATTGAATTTGAACCCTCCTCCCATTTATGGTCAAGTGGACCCTCTCATGGTGGAGGAGTGGATGTAGATGATTGAGATAGATATCATCTTCCTTAAGTTTCCTCAATAATGAAAGGTAAATTTTCCTACCATTCTGCTTGAATGGAAAACCGTGAAATGGTGGATGTAAGGGTCTCATGGAAAACCTCAGAGAAATAATACTTGGGAGTTCTTCAAGTCTTCATTTATTGATCAATACAATTCTGAGATGATTAATGTGAGGAAGAAGATGGTGATGCACTATCTTCAACGGGGTGTTGGATTGGTGTTGGAGTTCTACCTTCATATTATAGAGATTGTTCTACATAATCTATGGGATATTGAAAACACTCAAATGAAGGATTGACATTTCGAGTTGGGCTCCATTCTGAGCCGCATTTTGAGGTGGCAGTTCTCAATTTATCCACAGTCTCTATTATAGAGGGGAAAGACTTTTGTGCTTATGTTGTGTTCTCAAGAAGTCTTATGATGAAGATTCTTCTGTCAGTATTTGTAAGTGTAGAATTTGATTCCATTAACAATAATGGGAGTCATCTTGGAGTCGGTGGTGTGGGTAGGGAAATTAAGAGGCCATTGGAACTGTCATCAACCTTTTCTTGGTACAATTCCATGATGTTTCATCAATATGGTAAACATGGGAAAAAGAATCGTTCATGCCTGAGTGATCCAAGACACTACCACTCCAATGGACACTTGGGTCACTTGTAGTGGCTCTGTAGGGGTGCTTCTATAAAGCAGCATGGGGCCAGACCTGACTCATCAAAGGAAACCCCAGTCCGATGGTATGACTAGGGAATTTTTTGGGGTTATCTAAGAGACTCTCTTATTTTAGTGTTTCGTTAGGTTGTATAATTTTCTCCTAGTGGTGTTTTTTTGTTTTTTTCTCTTAATTATAATAATGGATGTTATGTATTTCCAGAGAATTTCAATTTTAATGGAATTTTGTTTTCATTTAGAATCAATAAATTTTATATATTCTAGATGGATTTGTCTTCCATGTATATCTTTTAAAATTCTATCTCAATAATCAGATATTTTAAGCTCATGTCTGTGGTGTAATGCCCCGACCCCATAAGACCAAAATATTGCATTACTTTAATTCATTGTCATGATATGAGGAATCATGTCCCAAAGGACCAATCAGTTTAGCAGTCTTGGAAAATGGATGACATACATGTAATTTTCATTAAAATTTTAAACATAAAACACAGAATAGATAATCTATTGAGAATTCCATTTTTCCCATTAATTAACCCTTTATATTGATGATAAAACCCTTATTGGCATCATAGTAAAATAAAATATAAGAAATGGTTGAGATCATATGCTTATAAATGTTAAACAATATAGTAAAAGATATCATAAATAATGATAATAATTTAAGCCAAGGGAAAAATTGAAATAAAAGCCTTTTAAAACATTACCTGTAGCATAATATGGCAAGAATAAATAAAAAATTACCAAAATGAACATTCATATTCTAATAGTTGAATAATAAAATGTAAAATCAATAAGTAATCTCATAATAAGGGAATGCATAATGTCAGACATCATAACCACTATGTGAATACCTTGTGCCAAGACCAATCATTAATATTCTTTCAAATCCTTGTAACAAGACACTAGCCTAGATAATGGGACCTACAAATGCATCAAGGGGATATAGAGGTCCCTTCCCATCACTTAATATGTCCAATACATTCGTTATATGAAAAGAGTGAATTATCACATGATAAATCAAATAAAAAGTAGCATAAAATTTTTCAATACATTATCCATAAAATATAAATGGTATTAAAATATCACATCCACGTTCAAAAATATCATAACACATTCAATACAATATGTATGACTATATTTTATTAAATCATCGTCAATCAAGAATAATATCATGGAAATGATGCTGAAATAATTGAATATGATTACTAAAACCCTTTGAGAGAAATATCCTTTTTTAATGAAATCATTTAAAAGTCACACAATTTATAAACAAAGTCATTTAAATGAGATTTTTTAATCAAATTTTCCAATACCAATTTGAATCTTTTGAAAGGAATTAACATTTTAGAACAATAATGTCTATATAAATAAATCCTTAAAATAATTTAAAGTCATGGAAAATAATAAAATAGATTAAGAAAAATAAATCCTTAAAACATTTAAAATGATGATCTTGTTAAAGAGTACCTTTCATAAAACAAATAAAATATTCCATTTTAGAACTTTTTTATTAATAATGGACATGGAATATAAATATTTCCCAGTAAATATTTACACATAAAAAATCTCAGACAATAATGATATTGAGGTATTAACCCTTAGCTTAGGTTCGATATTCTTTATATGTGTCTAAAACTAATCTATAATGTTTTTAAAAATATTATTAACTTATATTAAAAAATAATAATATTTATTATATCATATATTATTCTTTTATGACTTTATACTTCCATTTTATAAATAATTAAATGTTAATGCAACATTTCGGATAATAATCACTATTCTTATTATACATGTAATGACTTGTTATTCTTGATCATACTACTAAGACCATGATATACATACTTAGAGAATATAAAAAATTAAATATATATCATATATATTCAAAATATAAATATATAATATATATATATATATAATATAATACATCGTTCATAGAGATGGTGGGCCATACGTATGCGTGGACACTGTTTCTGTTTTCATATTGTATTGAATTGATGTAAGTGAATGAAATATATGTGTATATATATATATATATATATCATTTTAGCAGACTTACTATGTCATATATTTTATAATTATGAATAAAATATTTTTTTATAATCATTTGTGGATGGTTAAAGTGGAGAATGAATCTCATCGCCTTATGGAGACGATAGTTCATACATATGTATAAGCGATAATATCATTCCTTTAATGATTAAATGATATATAAATGGATCGTATCATAATTATAAAGAATCATAATCATGTAATATTAATTATTTGTATCTATTATACTCATAATTATATCCATCCACATGATTTAACGTGGAAATAGAAATTACACCACAACATGGAGATAGTATGTCGTACACATGCATGCATAGTGATATTATTATTCATAAGATGGATAAAATGATGATTATAGTTGTACCATGATTTTATTAACAAAATAGTATATGTACTATAATGGACATATTACTTTTTATGGAAAAAATATAGAAATAAGATGTAGAAGAAGAAAATTACATTGAAAGAAGAGATAAAATGATTACCTCTTCATTGGGTGGTTCTTTTTGATTTGAACAAAGGGGATCCTTATGATGGTTGTCTGACCCAATTTAGGCCTCTAAGGTGCAGTGAGGGAGGTTGGGAGGAGAAATAGGTTGGGTTTTTCCAAACCAAATGTCATTCGTGGTTTTTTGTTAAAATGATAGAGAGTTTCAATTTTATAAAAGAGTCAAGGGGCACTTTTGGAAAATCTTGAAATATTAATTTATTATAAATTGATTTTCTGTTCCTAATAGAAAAAAATTGATTTATTTCAATTATAAGATGAGGATGGGTCGAAATATTATTAGAAAATGATTTTAGGTTTCTAATAGCTTTAAATTGATTTATTTCAAGTATAATATGAGGATGGGTTGAAATATTACTAGAAAAATATTTTTAGACAAATTATTTCATAAAATTAAGATTATCTATTGGGATTAACCATTAGTTAAACGGTTTAACACTTACCCTGTCATTTTGTATTTTTATACTATTGTGTTAATTTTAGTAACAATAAAATCCAATATAACCCAAATTGGATCATCATTGAAATTTTTAACATTTTCTAAATAATTTGGATGAATAGTATATTTTTTGGATTTTTATATCATTTAATAAAATAATATTTTTTTAAAAACTCATTTATGTTAATTTTGACACTATTTAGTTATTTATTTCTTTTAAATTCATAGAAACTTGAATCCTTCAATCCAAATGCATTAACACATCCCTAATATGTCAATGTCAAGTAATGAAATTCTTGGATTTCATAAAAATGTTCAAATTAAGTTTATTTTCATATTTATATATTCATTTTTTGGAATCATTCATTACTAAGGTAATCACCACATCATCAATGAGTCATCAATAAATATATTTATCTAATGTCTAAAAATTATAAATAAAATTACATGATGTTGGAAATAGTTTTTCATTATAATTAATATTTATAATAAAATATATTAGTCATATAATACTATTGATATTTTTTTAGTAAAAGATACATGTATATGTTATAATTATCTTTACTTTAGATTAATTCTTATAACATGTCATTATCAAACTCAATTGGTTCCATGGGGTCCCAAAATCAACAATAGGATTCCCATGGTATGAAATATATAATCCAATAATATTAATACATGTTTTAGTATAGATTCATATTATTATAATATTATTTTTAACCCCTTATTTACTTAGTTAACCTTTTAACCATGTTAAATAAATATAATTACTACAGTTACTAATAATAATATCCAAAAATAAAAGGTACATATTTATACCATTTGTACCTTTAGATTTCAAATATGGAATCCATTTTCTTAAATTCAAAACACATAATGGTAATAACTTAATTTAAAATAAACTCCCATTGTCAAATCTAGAAAGTGGGGTTTTAAGAAATAAAAAGTATCAAAATATTGAAATGTGTTTATATTCAATATAAATGTAAAAATACTACTAATTATAAAATTTTAATGAAATAATAAGAATATAATAAAATTATAATTTAAATCCACTCAAATTAATATTTTAACAATGTAAATTATTTCGATTAAAAAAAGGTGTTTTCAATAAAAATTTAGTATTTTCACTTTTCATCAAAATATGAATGTTATCAAAAAATTACAACAAAGTAATCCAAAATATATTTTTATATCCCACTTATAATGAAGATTATTATTATATAAAACATAATATATTAAATTGTCAAATATTGGATTTAAACAGTGTTCTCTCTTAAAAGGAGGAAAACTTCTTCTTTTTTTTGAAAAATACATCTTCTATCTAAAAACTGAATTTTTACTTATATAATTTATAAGAAACAGAAAATATAAATGTTACAATTATATGGGGTATATAAATTTTAAATTGAGATTAATACTATTCATAATTGCTTTTTGAACGGCTAGTCTGATAAGTCATGGTGCGCTTGAACTCGATGTTGTTTACATCAAACAATATTAAATTATATAAAAAGAAAGTATATTGTGGAAGCTTGGGGTGTTGCATTATCCAATCGTTCAATAAATTCTATCTTATCAATATAAACATGGGACTGAAAACAAGGGGATGGAAATTTTAAAATATCTTAATTGAAATCCAACATTAATAAATGGATCAATGAGGACTCTATTTTAAAAGAAATAATGATATGTATAGAGGTTAAAAGAAATAACAGATACTAGGGTTCCATGTATAAAAAATGGAAATGAAATAAAAATCTAACTATTATATTATGATGGAGGGTGATAAAGAATGTTATTAGAAGAAGGTTTATCATATGAAAGCCATAAATCTGTGATGATCCAAGGGACCATTTGATTCATCAAAAAAGAAAGTACTTGGAAAAGATTTTTGGTTTTGTAGATTTTTTCTATATAGAATAATAAAAAGAGAATAAATTATTACATGATTTTAATACAATATTAGTATTGGTCATCCCTTTAACAATTTCAAATTCATCTATTATTCAAGGAAATGAAGTGGAATTTTTCATTTCTAATGTGTTGGATGATCATACAATCAATAACTAGAACGATTAGTCATTTCATTTATCTCAATAAAAGTTTTACCATATGTAATCATATATGCATAAGTTCACCTATTTCAAGATTATACATTAATCTAATAAAAATAAAATAGAGTATAACTTATACTATATATAAATGTATAACATTTTATCCTTCCAAAAAAACTGAAAATCTACAAATTTAGAAATAGGTGAACAAAATCGCCTTTCCAATTATCTCAAATATCTCGTAGGGTAGTTCTTGGTTGATACATTACAATGATGTGAACACCATCATCATGAATTCTCATTAGTCACAATAAAAACCTGAATTAAAATATATCCTTATCGAAAACATGCATGTTTCCTTATTTCAAGACATAATGGATTATTTCTTGTGCCCAACAAAGTAGTATACTTCATCAATGATAGCATAACCCTCTTGTCGAAAAATCCAAACTTAGTTATGAAGAAACTAGCATAATCCAATTTACGTATTCAAATACAACATATCATTATCAAAACATTATTATCTTAACATAAAGAATATATTAAGGGTTATATTTACCTTAATCTTATGTTCTCCAAATATAATATTATACTTAAATTAATTTTTTTTCATTGTAACTATTCAGAATATTCTTGAAGATCCTTGGAAAAAACATAAATTTAATACTCTTTATATAATAAACTTATACATAATTATTGGATCCAAATATATAAAAACATCAATCCTTCAAATTTAATGGTTGGCATGGAATTCTTCCTTCCTTGGATTAGAGGTAGATTATTTTGTCTTGGCATTGAGTTGGGTAATTTCGATTATTTACACAGATATACATTTAACTCCATAACAATTGGTCACTCTATTGACCTTTTTCCCGCGGAGATAACACCATCCCCTCCATTTTATATATTTCTCAAGGTTTTTCTCCCCCATCTCTTGACATGTATGAAGTTAAATATTATTTCCTCTATGCTTCTTGAAATATGTACATTTATAAAACTTAATCTTCATCTAACACAATGTGTTAGAAAATTCATCAAATATCACATTGTTAATCAAATATCATGATAACTGGTTTGAAATAATCAAAATATCTTTCTCTCCCATCATTATCCAATTTAATTACTCAAAATAACCTGATTTCCCAACAAACTAAATTTTAATCCAATTCTATATGGTTTCCTCCATTAACTAACAACAGAAATCATAGGATGAGAAAAAATATGAGGGAATTAAACCACATAATCAAGGGAAGGCGCTTTCAATTTATAACATCTTAGGTTTAATCTAATGTTATCCATGATCGTTACCAAAAATTAAGGGGGTTCTTCAATACGTATCCTCAAAGTCTATCTTTGGGTTATGATCCCTAATATTTGTTTTGTAAATCTATTTCCAAGGTAGTTGCAAAAATGCATTCGATACCAACTGTAATTCCCCGACCCCATATGATTGGATTTGTTTCATTATTTTAATAAATTGTCATGATACAAGGATTCATGTCCCAAAGCACTGACCAGTTTAACAATCTTGGAAAATTGATTATATACATTAAAATTAAAATTAAAATTATAATATAATACAAATAATATATAATATTTCAAGAATTCTATTATTCCCCTAGATTTACCCATCATATCAACTATAAAACACTTCTTGGCCTCCTGGGAAAATAAAACATAAGAAAGGGGTCAGTTCAGATGCTTCGTAAGTATAAACAATATAGCAGAAAGTATCAAAAATAATAATAAATGTTTAAGGAAAGGTATAAAATTAAAATACAACTCTTTTAAAACATTAGATTAAGTATAATATGGAAAGAATAAATAATAAAATTATTGTTTAAACAAGAACATGGATATTCTACCAGTGGAATAATCACATTTAAAATCAATAAATAATATCGTAATGATGGAATGCATAATACCCGACATCATAACTAGTACGTCAAGGAATTGTGCCAAGACTATTCAAAAATATTCTATCAATGAATTATCCCAAGACAATTTCTTGTCTCATGAGAGATACCGATGAATCTATGGGCTATAGGGGGCCCTCTTGTACCTTATTAAGTCCAATGCATCCCTCATATGAAAAGAGTGAAACATAAAATAATCATTTGTATTAAAACTATCCTACCAAATGTGAAAACTTTAACCATAAACCATTAATAGTATAAAAGTAGCACATCCATAGTCAAACATATCATCACCCAATCAATAAATTATATAACATTTTATTATAATAAATCAACATCAATCAAGAATAATATCAAATAAATGATGTTGACTGATTTGAAAATAATCAGTAAAATTCTTTGAGAGAAATAATCATTTTTCTTGAAAACATTTAAAAGTCACACAATTTTTAAATGAAATCATATAAAAGAGATTTTTGAATCAATGTTTCATATGCAACTTTTTATCTTTTGAATGGAATTAAAATTTTACAACAATCATGTACATATAAATAAAACCATAAAATCATTTTGAAAACATGGAAATTAATTAAATAGATTTAGAAAAATAAATCATTAAAACATTTTAAATGAGGATCTAGTTTAAGAGTACCTTACATAAGACCATAAAATATTCCCTTTGAATTTTTTTTATAAAACATGGACATGGATGATAAATTTGTCCCATTAAATACATACCCATATAAAATCTTAGATAATAATGAGATTGAGGAATTAACACTTACCTTAGGTCAGATACTCTACGTATGTGTCTGAAACTATTGTTTGATGTTTTTAAACATATTTTTACATTAAATAAGAATAATTATAATATTTATGATATCATATATGATTATTTTATAAATTTATAATACCCATTTATTAACAATTCCGAGTTAACGTAACATTTCAGATAATAATCGCTTTCTTTGTCGTATAATTTTTGACTTGTTATTCATGATCATATAACTTAAATCAAGATTTAATTGCTTCCAGAATGTAAAACATTATTTATATACTATATATATTCATTATATAAATATTTAAAATATATATATATATAATGAAATATACTGTTCATAGCAACGATAGGTTGTGCATACGGATGAACGATGTATCTGTTTTCTTATCATATTGAATGGAAGTAAGTGAATGATATATATGTACACACACACACACATATATATATATATAGTTAATTCCATTAGACATATTTTTTAATATATTTCTTAATTAGAAATAAAAAATACTTTTCATATTCAATCTTTGATGATTAAAGTATAGAATGAATATTATCGTGTTGTGGAGATAGTAGGTTGTACATACACACAAGTGACGATATCATTAATTTAATGATTAAATGATAAGGACCTGGATGGTATATTAATTATAAATAATCATGATAATTTTATATTAACTATATATTTCTATTATAATAATTATTATACCCATACAAATAAACTAATGTGGAATAACAATTTACACCTTGGCATGGAGACGGTATGCCATACATACGCATGCATATTGATATTATTATTATAGGATAGATAAAATGATGAATATAGTGGTACCATGATAATATTAACATATAATTATATGTATGATACTGTATTTATTAATTTGGTATAAAAACAATATATAAATAAGAAGTAGAAGAAGATAATAACTTTCAAAGAAGGTATAAAACCATTACCGCTTCTTCAGGTGTTTCATATTGATTTGAACAAAAGGGCTCCCTAATATGGATCTATATCATAAAATAAGGCATATATAATGAATTTAGGGAGGTTTGGTGGAGAAATGGGAAGGTTTTTGCTGATCCAAAAGGCTTTGGATGTGTGAGTTAAAGAGAAAGTGATGTGCCCTTTTATAAGAGGGGTGAGGGGCACTTTAAGAAAATCCTGATATATTAATTTATTATAAAATTATAATCAATTTATAATATCTCAAAGTTGAATTATATATATGATAAGATGAGGATGGTTAGAAATACTCTCATCCAATTATTTTTATACAAGTTTAGATCATGAATTTTACCATATATTTTGAGATTAACCCTTAGTTAAACAGTTTAACACTTACTGTGTCTTCTTTTATTTTTTTATTATAGGGTTTAATTATTTACAATAAAATGCAAAGAGAACCTAAAGTGGATCATTAATTAAATTTTTAACATTATCTTTGGAATTTGGTATAATCACAGATTTTTTTATATTTATATCATTGAATAAAATATTATTTGTTTTTTAAACAAAAATTTGTCAATTTTGACACAATTTAGTAATTTATTTTTGTTAAAATCATAAAAGCGTGATTCCTTAAAAAAACCACTAACTCATCCAACATATGTCAATATTACCCATAAAATTCATTGATGGAATCAAAATTTTGTAATTACATTTTTTTAATATATATTCATTTATTTGAATCATTCCATAATAAGGTAATCACTACATTATCATTGTTTCATAAATATATAAATTTATCTAAAGTATAAAAATAATAAATAAAATGAAAATATATAGGAAAACGTTTTATCTTTTTAATTCCAATTTATAGTCAAATATATCAGTCATATAACCCAATATTAAAATTGTTTAAAAAATATACATGTTTATGATATAAATTATCATTAATTTAGATTATTTCTTATAACATGTCATTATAACCATCTGGTCCCATGGGGTCCCATAATCTACCCTAGTACTCTCATGGAAATACATATATCATCCAACATAATTAGAACACGTGTTGGGGTAGTTTTATATTATTATAATATTATTTTAACCCTTATTTCACTTATTAACCCTTTAACCATGGTAAATAAAAATAATTACTAAAGTTACTATTGATAATGTTAAAAAATAAAAGCTAAATATTTAAAAACTTTTTAAATTTTGAATAAAAATATGGAATCCATTTTACAAAATTGAAAACATAGAATTGGAAGGATTTAATTTACAAGTAATTCCCTTTGTTGAAACCAGAAAGCTGTTTTTTAGAATGAAAAAACTATCAAAAGATTGAATTGTTTTCATGTATAATTAAAATGTAAAAATACTTCCAATGTAATAAATTATATTAAATGAAAAAAAGATAATATAGTTATACTTTTAAACCGCTTAAATTTATAATTATTGCAATACATTATTGTGATTACAAAAAATTCAATTAAAATTTTGTATTTCTAACTATTCAACAAAATACAAAATTTATCAGAAAAGTAAAAAAATCCATCCAATATATTTTTTTCCCTACTTCTAAATAATAATTTCATTACATATAATTTAATATATGAAAGTGCCAAATTTTTTATTTAAAAATGGTTCACCATTAAGAAATTGAAAAACTACATTTTTATGAAAAATATTTCTTTTATCTGAAAAATTGAATTTTTTCATATATAATGACTAAGAAACACAAAATATAAATGTTAAATTTATATGGGATATATAAAATTAAAAATTTTGTAATTACAATTCATAAGTATTTTTTAATCAACTAGTTTGAATGGTCGTGGTGTACTCAAAATTAGTGTTGTGTACATAACACGCTAATGAATGTTTTAAAAAGAAAATGTATTAGGGAAGCTTAGGGTGTTACATTCGGGGTAGATTATGCTTCAAATATTAGGGCTCCAACCAAAGTACTCGGAGTGAATCTTTTTTTGAAGTCCGGAATGCATAAGGGGTGTAGGTATCTCTAGCTCGGTTAATGTGTCCTTCAGTGGAGGGTGGATGTTATTAATGTTCTTGTTGGTGTTCTCTATATAATATAAATTTCCTTTTTAATGGTAACTTGGTTTTTGGTTGTAATTTTGATTTTTTAATCTTTTTTTCCCTTGACCTCCTACCCTTGGTGGTGGGTTGTTTTTTGGCCTCTATGGGAGTGTTTTTTTGTCAGATCATATTGGAGTTTCCATGTTGGAATCTGTTATCAGTTCATGCCATTTTGTTCTTAAGGGTGGGTAGTCCATTCCGTCCTCCCTTGTAGATATTTTGGTTTAATTTCATATGTTGGTCTAGTATTAATTATTTTTGGTTTGTTGCATTGTTTCAAGCTAGAGCCCTATCTTCCGTTAGGCTTTGGGTGAGTTTTTCTAGGTTCGAGATGTTGGATTATGGGACTGTTGAAATCCTCACTCAGATTTTCAATTCCATCCCTTTTTTATTCTTATTTTAGATCAATGGTTTTATCTTGGGTTCTATGTGTTCCGAATTTAAATTGGGTGTTCTGGGTGTTCATGATTTAATTTTTGAGTCTTGATAGTTTTTGTTATTTTGGACTCGATCTTTGATAGAGGGAAGGTATGAAGATTAGTTTTCATGTAAATGGAGTTTGTAACACACATAGTGTCACCTTATTATTGGGTTTTTCTTTTGGGTGGTTTATCCTCTTTAGTTAAATTATTTTTGGGGTGAGAATGATTATTTTTTGAGACTTTTCTATGTTTCATAGTTTAGGTGAATGATTTTTCTAACCATGCAGTACGTGTGAAGGGGGTCACATAATTTTCAAAATGTCTGACTAACCATGCATCAGATGTGTGCAGCCAATCTAGCACTAGAAAGTGGGAAATAGCCAGGATTGCCTATGGTGTTCTTAAATGTGCTAGCTAACCGCGCGAACCACTCAGAAATGGTCTTTTAGGGGTTTCCCCTTCTTATTAACTGGGGTTTCTCACCTTGTACCCCTATTCAATAAACCCAGCCCAGACAACCCCCATAGATCATTTTAGATGCTGCAAGCTTCACTAATGTGATTTTTTGCTGGTTTGTTCATGAATCATCACTCTATTGGAATGGTTAGGACACCCCTCTCTTTATCCTTTTCATTTATCCTCTATCCATAGTGGCCATGTTTGGATGATTTTCAGGGCCTGGGTGGTGCATATTTGAAGGGATTTCTTCCTTAGGGTTCTATAGGGGTTTTCTTGCTTTCCTGAACCTTTTTAGATCCATTTCTATTGGGTGTCGTTGAAAATGATATGATTTGAGGTAGGAACCAATATAATATGTTCTTTAAATGTATATTTTCATTGATTTCATGATGTTTTAACCACCATTAATTACTAAATATGAATTTATTGTTCTTAGTTTTTATGTTTCATGTGAAAATAGATGGTTTCCATTTGTTTTTTGATTTTTTGGAATGGTTGGAATGGTATTTTCACACCATGAATTTGGAAAATGGCCCGATTAGCTCTTTTAAATGAAGTGTGATACTCAAAGGCATGGTTTGGGTTTTTATAAATGTATTTTTGATTTACAAAATGGTTATTTGAGTTTTTAAATGGGTTAATCACAATAAGTGTAAAATGGTATTCCCCTGAGGCCCTTGTAAGTGGGATTTTGAATTTGAAATAGTGGGTTGTATTAGTGGAATAGATTTATCAAGATGTGTTTGTTGCATATTTTTTTGAAAAAGTTGTTTGTCTATTGTCAATTATAAAATAGATCATTTGGATAAAATGTTTTAAGGCCCATTTAGAAACATAAATTGGTTTCTTATGAAAACCTATTCCATGAGGGATCCTTTTCCTAGGTGATTGACAAGTTGGCGGGGGTTTTCCTCAATTTGGAACTCCATCCATGTAATTCTTGTTTAAGGAATGGGATTCTCCTTGAAGTGGAAGGGGTGGAGATTTCCGTGGTGGTGTATGATATTATATTTGGGTGAATTGTTACTATAAATTTTTGGTACATCCCCATACGAACAGGGAATTGGAACATAGTTTTGATAATAATATTTCTAAGAATGTTTGTTTCACTATATAGATTATTTTAGTAGATTATGGCCCCTAGATAGCTGGTACATGGGAATGTTGCTATAAGAATGTTCCCCTCGACCAGGACAGGTTGGGCGATGGTTAGGTGTTAGAGAGTTATGATGTTATTGTGTAGGGAATTCCCTCCAAATGAGTCACATGTTCTGGTTCTCCACTGAGTTCTTTGGTGTTTCCATGTTTCTCAAACACATGTACCGTTATCCATTCCCATCCTTGTGTAATTGTACTCTCATGTTCTTGGTTTTGGATTTTCCTTGGTAAATCAAGTATTTGTTTTTTAAATCGGTTTTGGCCTTATTTCACTATATAATTAAAAAGGAATGTCTCTTAATTAGCTCCCTTTTTTACCTTCTTCCAGATAAAAATAACTTCTATTTTCAATGAAGCTTGTTTTTAAACATGATGGATGTTGGTTATGATTTTATTATACTAAAATGAACAATATTTTACAACTAATTATTATAGTCGTATTTCAAAACTGTAAATCAATGTTTCTTTATTTAAAGGACATTCTTTGTGTATATAATTAGCCAGTTCTACCTATATAGATTTAATACCATGCCTATAGTGTTTTCTTGTATTTATTTTTTCATTCATTTCCTATATTTGGATCAGTCACCTTGGCCGATGAGTGGTGTTTGGATAGAGAGTGACCCTCAGGGTCACATGGAGGTGTTGTTTGGGGTTAGGTTTTTCTCGTCTACATTGGATTTGTTTATCATTAAATTATTTAGTCTCTTTATTAGTATTTTTAAATGGTGAAAAATCATGAAAATATTTTTACTATGGTTGTTTCCGCTATTTAAATTGTTGTCTATTTTTATTTAATTTGGTAAAATCAGTCCCATCTTCATTCAAATGATTCCTTGGAACTAGTTACCAGCCTGGGGGGATCAGGAATGCCTCTCGGGCTTTGCCACAGATCGGCTTGGGTGACTGGTTCAGGGTTGAAAGTGGTTGGTTAGTGACATATATACTATTGGTTGTAGTAAGAAATGTAACTATTTACAATTTTTTTTACTAGAAACTCCAGAAAAAATTTAGTATTTGATGTGATAATCTTTTTTTCGGATAGTATAAAACATCAGGGAACAATGATGTTCCATTGTTATTGTAACTAAATGAAACAATTTTCTTTTTTTATTATCCTTACATATACCAACCCTTTTTAATTTATTAATTCTATAATCAATATAATCTTATATTATTTGAATAGTTTTGTTAATAGTGATATTCACTTTCTCACAACAACCAAATGTAACTATTAACATATTATATTAATATTACACATCATATATCTTTAAGAGAGAATGTGAATTATCATAAAAAATAAATCTGAAAAATATTTTAGTTATTAAATTTTATACTCTATAAGATATAACATTCTCCCACTAGCATATTAGAAATTGTATTATCTTAAAAATATATTTCTAATACAAAATAAAAATTACAATTTTTAGGTAATGAAATTTATTTCTTTTTAGTAAGACTATCGAAAAAATAAACTATTGTTTCTATATCTCATCATGAATTATATTTTATTTGACACATTTAATCTAAAATGAATACATAATTAAAATACACCACTAATGGATGGCGGGAACAAGTTCCCAAAAAAATTAATAAAAATATAGATAAAACTTTTATGCTAGATAAGCACCATTTTCAAAATTGTTTCCTTAAAATAATTTTATTGGAATTGATGAAACATAAAAAATGTATATAAAATTAACCATGTCATTTTTTCAAAATAGCACTTTTATACATGAATACTGTATTATCTCACAAAGAATGTGAGATTATAATACATATATTTTACTAAAATTTTTCTGAGTTGGAAAATATTTTTTACATTCTTATATAGAAAATTTTTTATTTATAAGTGTAAATTAAAAGGTAAAACAATTATACATTTTTTTATAAAAATCAACATTTATAAAACACATTTTAAAATTTACATTCAGAATCATGTACCTTTCAAAATAGAGAAAATTAATTCTATAACATCAATTCATAATATGGATATTCAACGGTGTTTAAAAAACTCGATATGTTATCCATGAATATCCCATAATATGATTATTATTAATTTTTACATAAAATACTATGTTTCAATGGCCATCATATGACATAAGAATTATTTTTTAAAAAATATTTTAAAACAAATTATCTTATTCTGATTTTAAATTTTAACCTCTTGTATTGTTTACATGTTACCAGAATCTCAAAATCATATCCCAAGTTTTTTTATTCTCACCAATTTGAAAATATTTTGAAAAAAATTATCAAACTCATTTATACTATTAAAATATGGATACAAAATTATATACACAACTTGAATAATCTATATATAAATTATTCAATCATTACAAAAATATTCCATGATATTGAATTTCATCAAAATAACAATCATATATTTTATATGAGACTGGAATTCCTTATGTTTGTAATAATCTATTTTCTTTGGATCCTTAAATTAATCAGTCTACGCATATATAAGAATATATATTTTCTTATAGATAAAATAGTGAATGGAACTATTAAACCACATAAATTATTTCTATTTCCCAAGAACATTTCTAAAGATGCCAATAATAAGAGTTTCATACTTTAAGCTACCAATTTCAGTGATTAATATCATTTTAAGTATTATTATTATTATTATTTTATCTATCCTCAAAATTATTTTTTTATTAATAGGATGCATTATATCTATTCATAATGGAATGTTAATGAATGTCCTCCCACTAAAAATGATCACCCCATATATCATATCCATTTAGTGAGAAAATATCCCTATTTCAAAAAGAAATGATTACCCATTTTCATTTATCACTCCCACTTGGATATTTAGTTAGGGAATTATCCAAATAACAATAGTTCAAACTCTTGGACAGTTGAGTGGATAACCGAATTTCCAAATCAATGATATGAAAATACACAACAAATTCCTTTGGTAACCTTATTCTATTATGGTCTCCAATCAATAGAAACCCAAAGAAAACTCAATGAATAATCTAAAAAGGGATTATCAAGGGGAAAAAATATTTGGAAATACCTTCCTATAATGAAAGTGTAGAGTTACTCGTCTATTTTATTCCTTACAAAAAATATTATAGGGGCACCCAACTTTGTCCTGACCTACCTGGTTGGATGATGGAGGTCTTGAAAGTTTATTATATAATAAAAATCACTATATAAGTATTTGTGGGATTTTATTTCAAGGTTTCCGAAATTTGATTGAAATAATATTCAAAATAAAAAATAACTATTATATCTTATGTAATAATTATTTTCACATGTTCAATTTTGTTTGTGTATTCATACCTCTAATTATTTTTTGGAATCCCTCTTCCCACCTAAAAATTAATGTTTTTATAGTACATTAATGTGTAACACTTTACACAACCTACAATTACTCATGAAAAGTCATATATATTGATATATATCTAAATTAATAATATGAATAAGGTATCTGAATGATTCATGTAATGGGGTAGAGTTATATTAGGCTAATAAACACTATTTGATTATGTCCGTAGTTATTGATAGACAAGCCCATTCACATTCCTGTCCATGGAAAGTCTCCAAAATTCATGTTGTTCAACCCCATTTCACATTAAAATGGGAGGAAGTACAAGGTATATATTCCATTTAATGAAAACTCAATCACCTTATATGAACAATCAATTCCCAATTACTATTATAGAGAAAATAACAAAAAATAAAAAGGATGGTCAGGGTTGATGAAAAATATAATTTTTGATATTAAAATAATCCTTATATGAATGACTGTATCCAAGAATAAATTTATCAAACAGGTGGTCATAAATTATACATATATATTTCATATATAATTTACTAAACATGAAATTTTAGAAATTTAAAAAATAAGTAAAAATTTATTTTACTTTCCAATGATACATGTATGAACTTATCATAAATAAATTACGATTATAGATATGTTATAATTATATCAATAATATAAAAATTTTATATTAATATAAATATGAACAACACCATATTTCATACTAAATTTCATTTATATTGTATTTCAAGAAAACAATATTGAAATTAAAAATCCATTATAAAATATTTTATATAATCAAAATATCATATATTTTGAACCTTAAAAACACTTTATAAATCACCTTGTAAATAAACCATTTATTTTTATATCCTAATGAATGTCATTGATTTTTTAAAATATATTTTAAATTACCAACAATTAATATTTGGGAAATAATTTTATACACATACATTTAATTAAATAAAAAAAATATATAAATAAATAATTAAATTATAAAATAATTTTTATGTTACATTCCAAAAATAAATTTACTTATGATTTATAATTAGTTTATAAACCATAAAATTTATTTACAATGTTAATATAATTAACAATATTATTCTTACCCTTATCTAGATCACCTATACTACATAAGGGTATCCACTTATTAAGTTAATGTAGATCATTTGAAACCCTTTTCCTAAAGGCAAGTAATTCCATAATATAACAAATATTATATTTAATATTACAGATAAATTTAAGACAAATATACCTTTTCATAACTCATTCTATGTAGTTGTATAAAGGATATTACCATAATGTAAATGATTAAAATAATGTTATTTCTTAATGGTAGGGTATTAACAATACATATCTCACTTATGTAATGGTTACACCATCCGGAAAACCCATTATGAAATTGTTATTTCAGATATTTTTATGCTTAATGAAGGTAAAAATTAGGTTCCCTAACATAATATATAATATAACCTTATGCATATAGGTATATCTTCAAAGGACATCATGCAAACCCACTTTCATAAGGGTATTATCTTTACAGAACACATTTTAATAAAGTTAATAGAGAGGTAACCAATATTAATACCTTTTATATAAGGGTACTTCTATTACATTTTTGACATAAATAATGGTATGTTAAATGTACCATTACACAACCCATTTAAGGATTTGAAATCATTTCTGATTATATTAAAATGTTATTTTTTATATTTTTCTTGAATCCCAATTGATTATAACTCATTAAAAACATGAAAAAAATTCCATTAATACCACTTGTGGTTCATTAATGGTCATCAAAATCCATAATCCCCAAAAGACAACACTATACACAAGATATTTATCCTTAAAAAATTAAAATCGTATTGTTATCAGACAATTGAGTAGCTAGAAAATGTGAGGGGTATATGATTTCATATAGTTTATTCAATAGAGTGTTATTGAGGTTGATCATGATGTGTAGTAAATGAATTCACCCTACCTCTCTGGTAATACATAGACCAATGGATCTAGGAAAACATTGTTAGCAAATATAAAATTTTAATGGGTACTAGCTTCATCTCAAATGTGATAAACATATTTATACAAGAATTATATTTTAAAAAAGGCTCGTACACATCACATCAGAATCAATAAATATATTAGATGATCACATCCTCTTATATAGAAAAACCTTAAAGCCTCTCAAGATCATTGTATTGAAATCTGAATAATGAGATATTATTTATTCAAGGATCAATGAATTTAATGAAAATCATCTGATCATTTTATAATGGATTGTAAATAATTTAAAAAATATTTTAGAGAAATAGTATTTATATATTATATTATATTCATGAATTTCAAGCCTAAAAAATTAATGAATAATATTTATATATAAAATTTACACTATAAAAATAATATCATATATATATATCATGAATCAAATCCTTGAGTACATGCATGACATGCACATATATTTAAATTAACATATACCAATATTTTTTTAATAACATGCGATAATAATTTATGAATGATTTCAACTTGATTCCAGAGTCATAATATTAATATGTAATTATGTTATTAATATATCAAATCGTATTCATTAAACTCGCTAAAATGATCTACCCTTTAACTTATTCATCACATATAATTAAAAAAAAAACTTATGAAATAAAATTAGAAAGTGATAAATTATTTTTAAACCAATTTTTTCTTCTAACAAGTATGATTTTATAATTATGAACTTTTAAAAGAGAATTAAGAACAACTCCTCCAATACAAAAATAGATTAGAATGATCATGTTTTCTAACACATTATTTTGAAAAAATATTATAAAAAACTAATTAACATGTATAAAAAATTTATAAAGTAATTTTATAAATGATTTAATATAAGATAATGGTTTATAAATATGTTATAAGTATATTTATTTTTATGATACCAGAGGATTGAGATAATTCGATTAAGTAATTGCATAGGTAAGGGGGTTTTATGACTAAAATAATTCCCTTAGATCACAATCACATTACTCTATCTAAACACTTTTTCATGTATGATCATATATAATATATGATGATGTTATATATTATATATACATATATATTGGGGGAATACATTTTTCACTATAAAGTCTCTTTTCTTATGGAATATATTGTTTTGGAGAAATAGAATTTTCATTGAAAATTTATTAATACATATATGGTATTCTTCCATTAATATCTATGTTTTACTTCTTGAAATTGTTCTAATTTCCCTAGGGGGAAATCAAATTGTTTTCTTCTCTAATGGTCCTTATATTTATCGTTATTTATAAAAAGGTTATGAGGATATTTCAAAGATGTGGGTTATTAACAAATAAATTTTGAAATATTTCCATGGTTTTTCCTTTCAATTATCATACATTATTCCCTTCTACATCACATTTTAAAATACTGGTTATATATTTTCCTGGTATCTTTAATGAATTTTTTAAAAAAATATGAATTTTCCTATTCATTAACAAGAAATGGCTTTTGGATTGTGACATGAAAATTACGCATTTTTATGATGATATTAACAATAATATTAATAAGAAAAATCCATTTTTTAATTTACCTTTAATATTTTAAGGATTATAGTCATCTAAAGTTGATATTTCTAAATTTCCCAACAAATGCTTTATTAGGTGATAATGTTTTCGGAATTAAATGATCAATTTTTTTATGTGATATCATTTTGAGATGTTGTGTAACCTATTTTTCATCCTATGGTATATTTTTTATAAAATGGATGATTTTATTTTAATTGGAACTCTTATGTATGTATGATTACATGTAGGTTCATATATCTCCATACCGTTCATTGGTTATACTTTCATATCTCACGATATGATGATTTGTGGACCTACTAGGATTTAAAAAAAACAATGAGTGAACCTACATGGATTTGTTAACAATAATTAAAGGGTGAACATACAATGATTTGTTCAAAATTTTATCCTATGATTATGTTTCATCCACTAATTCTGTAAAATGTTCTTAATTTTCAAAATAGTTCATACTTTTATGGTATTCATTTTTCTAAAGATATTATTCTTCCTGATTTTCTGATTTCATGTTCATTATTTGTTTCTATGTCATGTTTTTAGTTACTTTTAATTGGTAATAGGTTCCAATTATATAATATATAATGAAAAATAATGTTTTTTGTCACTTATGATCTCATGATATTTTAAACTAATATTAATCCCTGACTCAAGTTTCCCCAATTATAAACAGTGTCACCCTTATGACTAGTTTATATGTTTCCCTTACTGAGAATTTATACTCAACCCTTCATTTTTTTGATTCCCATGTTTATAAATATGATTATGTCATATGAAATGTCTATAAGAGGTTATAGGGGATAATGGTTGTGGGGATATGTTATAATGTGTTTCAAAATAAGATGTATATGTAGATAATCTCTAAAAAATAACAATTCTGATCATTTATGTGTGACTATTTGTGGATTGTACTTACTAAATCAAGATATCCATGTATTATTTATGTATAATTATCTTTGATACCTATATATATTTTCAAATGGAAGGTGTAGTTATTTGGGAGAATAGTTTAGATAACGTTAGTGACAAATCTAGGAATGTATTAGGGTATTGGATAACATCATCATGTTTCATTAAAGTAGATATTATATGGATTTCATAGAAATACATCCCTATCTGGTTTCTAAAATGATGATGTGCTTATGGTACTAGTGCACATAGGGTTAATCAGACTAAAAAGTGTGGGTTGAGTATTCTATGTGTCATCACCATAAATAATGATGGGATTTCCTAGGACTCTACACATGGATAAACTCTCCCAAGAGGGGGGTATTCTTTAGTTAATTCACATTTTCTTAAATAACCTTGGTGTATTTGAATATGTTTTGATAAAGAAACTAAATAAGTAAATTTACATCAATCACTTATATTTTAAAATTAATGGATGTACGATTGGGTGAAAATATCATTTTAGTGATATTTACTCTAAACCCGTACTATTACCTCAGTGAATTTACTAATATATATCCTTGAAAAATCATCTTCATGATGTAATGGCTAGGACATGTAGGATCCTATATAATATTGAGTGCTAGGGGTAATTCAGGGATAATAAACATGAGTTTCTTAATGGAATAGAAGCCTTTGTAAAAATTACTAATAGTAAGGATCACACAATTTTTTGAGATATGAATAATAATGGGAATCAAATTGAGATCCCAAACACAAAAAAAAATAGAGAATCTCACTATTGAATACTTAATGCATCAACATCCACCTTTCATTATTTCCTCTTTAAAAACACCTATTTATGAGATATGTATTAGTGTAATGGAAATTATATTATCTATACAACAATTGTCATGGAAAGTGAAGTTCATTTTGGATGTTTATCACCTAAAAAAAGATGATTATCAATGGTGGATTGTCATTATGAATTCAATATAGATGAAAGAATCAGACTCTATAAAATGAGAGGAGATCAAGAAACTATTCCTCATCATTAAATTTTATATGAAATCTTCAGAAAAATATGGCATAGTAATTATAAGATTTTATACACAAGGATGAAAATCCTATTGGAACTTATGAATCACGATTCAAAAGACTTTCAAGAAAAGCATTGGTTAAATCACTAAATGTGAAAGTAAAATATACCATTTCTTTAATAGATTTAAACTATGTATGTGTATGGAATTATCCATAATATAATTTTGAATGTATGAGGGATTTGTCAATGGTTAATATTTATGGAAATGAAAATTTGGACTATCAATATTTTGGTGACACCAAAATAAAGGAAGAGTATCACAGAATCTTTGATAGTAAGCCATATTGGAAAAATAAACTCTAACAACCTATGTGTAAAAAATGTTTGAGGAATCACTAGGGAATATTTTAAATGCATTATATAATTAAATATTCCACATAGATATTTAATTGGTTTCAAGAGGATGATTTACACAACAGCGGATAATACGGATCTTAATAATGTGCAATCAAATCATCAATTATTTATTTTAAATGATTTTGGGAATTAAAATTTAATTAATTAACCCTATAACTATTGACGATAATGGGACACAATAGTCTCTTAAACAAAGAGGTCATGTTAGAATTCATAATCTCTCAGTTACTGATGTTGATTATGATTGTGAAGTGGTGAAAGGTACACTACTTCATTATTATATATCAACAAATGAATTATTTGATTCTATATGTTCAAATTTTTTATATAAAAAATGTTTTGAATGACTATTGTTTTTTCATCTAATGCCATGTGTAATAAAATATCTATGAAAAAACATGGTGACAAAATAATATCATCTATGATATATAACTCTTCTCCAACCAATATTTTTGGGAAGATACTCCCTTGATTTCTAGTTATTCTTCACATCAATGAATTTGATATGTTTTTTGGTATTGATTAGGTGTCCCTATATAATGAACATATCAATTTTTGGGATGATGAGATCTAATTGCATATCCCCAACAATCCATTGATCAAATATTGATACAATTATTATCATGATCCCCCTTAAAAATGATGTCACATGATATGGGTTATCATAACCTCAAATCAGGAAATTGTTAATTAAAGATTGCAGGTGACATAAAAAATAATGGGATATCTATTGTACCAGAGTATAATGATGTATTTATGAATGAAATACCAAGCCTTCCCCTCAAGTTTAATGTTTCATTTCTAATCATTCTTATAACGATATCAATTTCTTTATTAAATAGTCTTTTTTTACATCCCCCATTGAGTTGGAAGAATAAAATATCAATCTATGGGACAATATGGAAAATATATTTTTATGACTTAGTTCTTCTCCTCGGGTTGTACATATGATTTTTGTTAAGAATAATGATAGATCAATTCACCGTCATATTGACTATCATGAATGTTACAAGATAATTATTGAGTAGAATTATTCTTTATAAAACATTTTTTTTTATTTTTTTAATAAATAAAAGGATATCCATATTTATAGAAGAAGGGCTTCAATCCAAATTCCATCTAATGATACTAAGAATGAATGATATACCCAATATAACATTCCATGCAGGGTATATACACTAAGAATTTATCTTTATTCAATCAGAACTTAAAATTTCTCCTACTCACTTTATTGGTTATACAAATATAGTCTTAATATACAACATTAACAATTTTTTTTTCCTCATTAATGATGAAATTATAAAAAATAGTTAAGAGAAAGTAATAACATTATGACAATTTACTATTTTTTGAAAATTATTTATAAAAGGTTAAATTATACACCAAGTTCATCATGTGTGAATTTTTATTTCCAATAGTATCTTCCTTATTTCATGTTATCACTCGTGATGGATTATCTGTAGAGAAAAAAATATAGATGAAATGGAATATTGGCCCTGTACAACCTATGTTACTAAGATCCAATTTTTTTTGGGGATCATAAGGATACAATAATTTTTTGTGGAACTTATCATGATTATTCAATCCACTAGACACGATCTCTTGGAAGGGAATTAATCTATTATAGAAAATTTAATGTATGTAAATAATCATGAATATTTACAATATATGGATTATTGTGCATGTAATTTCAATACAATGATGTGTATGAGGGATATGATATATAGGGATGCATAATTGAAGGGTTTGGTAAGTGTTCTAATACATAATAAAAAATTAATTACTTATAAACAAAAATTATTAAATACTCATGAGAAAAACTACACAACTCATGATCATTATATGGTTGAATTAGTCTTAAAATTTAAAATTTGGTTGTATCTTCTCTTTGGTGATAAGTGTGGTATTTTTACCGACCATAGGAGGAAAAATTATACAATCACACAGAAAATTGATCATATAAAAAAGTATACATTTTGAACTGATCATTGACATTTCATACTCATCACATTTATATCATTAGAAGACAGAAAGGGTGGATTATGAACTGAGAAAGAAGTATTATTCCATATTATCCTTGATAAATATTGAACAAGAATCAATTATCATAAATTTAAAATGCCTTAATGTTGATATAAAAGATGATGGATAAAAATACTATATTTCGTAAATTTTTTTCAAAAACCAATTCATGGGAAAATCAAAAAATCCTTGATATATGAATAAAAACATTAAAAAGGGGTACTGATTATTCCAAAATATTTCCGTAATAAAGATTGAGTTATAATATTTTCAATACAAATTTATGTCTCGTAAAACACATAATTTAAGAAAAAATTATTTATGATTCCAATTCCACAACCATAATTATATATATTGAAATCAATAAGATGTATATTGACATATAATAAAACATCTAGTGTGATTACATGATGTAAGAAGTCCTAGATTATACATTATGAGGATTAGAATGCTTTCAAATTATGTATGGTCAGGAAAAGGATACGGGTATGTTGAAACCATTAACCATATAATAATATAAATGGAATACATGTCTATATATTTTTTTTGAATCCCAATACATATAAGGGCCATAATTCTTTTTGGGTGGTGATCAGTCATCTTACAAATTCATAGAATTTTATCATAGTCAAATAATATTAGAATCCTAAAAAACTCTACATGATATACATAAAAATAGTGGTAAGACATGATAGGGGTTCATTTTTTACAGTAACTAATCCAGATACAAGGTTTACCACATGATTCATAAAATTTTTATAGAAATTACTAGAGAAAAAATTTGGTTTTCAACACTATTTATCACCCTCAAAAAAATGTTTTTCCTTAGTGGACTATTCAAACACTAGATGAAATTTTGAGCTCTTGATTGATTGAATTCTAAGGATTTTTGGATCAAACACATCCATTGGTATATTTATAATAATAAAAAATCAATTAAATATTTCAGATATTACTATATGAGGATATATGTGGGATGATTTTTTGGTATCTAATATGTTGGGATGATGTAGGAGAGAGTAAGGTGATAAGTCTTGATCTTGAACTTGAAATGATAGAGTGTGTTCTAACCTTTTAGCAGTTTATGAAAGAAAAAAGATGATAGGAGATATATGTTGATTATGGTCGTGGTATCTAGATTATTACGTTTTACATAACGTATTATAATGGATATATCTATTAAAGAAACTTATGCAATTTTGGAAGCAAGGAAAGATGATCACTATGTATATCAGGCCTTTCAAGATCCTTGATTGTCTTGGGGTAGCTTTTATCACTTATTAGAACATCTTAAACTATTATAATTATATTATATATTAATTGTTTTTATTTTGAGGAAGTACATGCCAGAACCATCGTAAGTATAGAATTCAGGAACCAAGAAACTAGAACATTATATCTCACACTAGTAACAAAAAATAGAAATTATAGATCGAATAGTTAAGGGGATGTGGAAAAGACCGCACTTCTAATTAATTTTTTACAGGGGAGTGATATGTTCAATGAAGCTATGTGGTATTAAAATTATATGATTTTAAGACCCATAAATTTCAAGGAAAATTGTGTCGTAAATACTTTGGAATTTTACGAGTCTGTGGCTTCTGACGGTAATTGCTTAAGGGGTCTTTTACCGTAGTTGCATTTTATGCGGGTTGTAAATTATTAATTGGGGAATTGGTTGAAAATAAATAAAATTTTTAGAACAATTTTATTTTGTATCTTTGGAAGTTAAACCCTCCCATGGGAAGTTGTTGGTGGGGCCCACAACCACTCAACTTCCCATGTGTGGATAAATGAGAGGTGGGGCCTACACGAGCCCCAACCATTCATCTTCCCCTATACTCTTTAAACCCCCTTCTTTAAATTGGCAACACCCCTTTAATTGAAAAACTCTCCACCTACCTCACTCCATTAATTCATGACAACCCCTTAAATTTATGAGGACCATTCCTCTCCCTCCCCCTCTCTTAACTCTTGCCAACATACCTTAATTAAATAATGTAACCGCTTCTTTTATTTAATTATGTTTTTGAATATTTGAATGTTTAAATGGCTTGTGTCAAGAAAATAATAAGTGTAGCTTATTATTTTATGGGGGGAGGGCTTTCGTTGTGTTAAGGGGAAGAGAGCTCGTGAGAGAATATTTTCTTCTCCGACGAAGAACGGTGACTTATTCAACGAAGAATGTCGGTTCCACGAAGAACGAAGATGTGCCAACCATTCTCTTCTAAGTGAAAAGTTAGGAGATGATGCTTCCTCCTCGGACACACTCTGACGTCGCCTACGAATCCTTTCCCTTTGACGCCGTCTTCCGTGACGCCCGATGTGTGAATACAATTATCTAGGTATGGGTTGTGTTCAATTTTAATGGATTAAAATTGTGCCTCAATTCATAATTGTATATATTTGATTGTCTTGGACAATTGCTATCGCATAACGCGGATAGCGCAGGCTGAACGAACACGGTCTGATGAACCTCCACTAGAACTTGATCTTTTTGGAATCAACGATCGGAGGCGGAACACGGAAGAGACCGACGGTGCAAGGGCCGCCATCGCATAAGCTAGGAAAAGTCGCTGCCAAGAGGGTCACGACGGAGGAAGCACGACGACGTCACGCCATACTAGGGATGCGGAACCACGACCAGCATAGGCTGTGGAGGAGGAAGCTGGCGCCGTTGCCCAGGCTATGCACCGAGAACCGCAGCCAGCTTTGCAAGCTGCTTTGGTAGAAGGACAGGCCGACCCGTTGGCCGGCCAGGAGGAGCAGATCCGCGGCTCCAGGAGGGCGTCGTGCTGAAAGAGTCACGGCCCGCCGTGCGGTCCGCTTGTACCATAAGTCCGGCCATCCTAGCCGGTCGGTTTGGGAAGGGCGGCGCCGCATAGAGCCACTAGTTCAGACAGCCGAAGGGCCGCACCATTCGGTTGAGCCAGCCAGGCCGCACGCCCAGCCAGGCCTCGCCCAACCGACCCACGCCTAGCCGACCCACGCCGAGCCAGGCCGATCCGCGCCCCTCGGGCCAGACTGCACGACTCACCGGGCCGGTCCGACCCCCTTTGTCGGGACGGACCCGCCAAAACCAAGACGATCCGACCCGTCAGCCCATCGGGCCTAATGGACGGGGCCCTTTTTCACTTAAATGTTAATTTTGTAAAGACCGCGCATCCGATCGATGTGCTGCCTGTGGCACTAGGACCCTTGCGATGAGGATTTCATTTTTCATTACTCTTAGTGAGTTTTCGATGACATTGAGAAATGGCCGGATTTGGAATGAGCGTAATTCCAACCGGGCCCTCCGAGCGGAAACATTTATAACATAAAGACCAGACGTCTGATTGAAGTGTCATTGACTATGTTGGATTACTCCTAATAAGATGGTACTTTTGGAATACTTCACCTATGGTTTTTATGTAGTTTGAGTATGGACGGGTTGGATTGTACCCGAAATATAATCTGGCCCCAAGAATGGAAAGGCTAATGAATCACAGACCAGCTGTCCGATTAACACACAATATGTTGCTTGGAGACCCCTATGATGAGGCATTCCTTTGAGATACTTCCACGTGAGATTATGTGACACTTGAAAGTATCGACCAGTAGCTCGTGGAGCGGACCCTCCCGGTGATGAGCGTAAGGAATATGGAGACCTTGTAGCTTGCTCAGACCTGATGACTGCTTGTCCGATTCGATTCGGAGTGACTTGAATAGCCCAGTGGGGAGCACTACTGTGTTGGGGTGGCAGACCCATGGCAGGGAGCACTAATGTGTTGGGGTGGCAGACCCACGGTACTCGATAGAAGGAGTACCACTGTAGGCTATCAGGAGGAGCGCTACTGTGTTGGGGCGGCAGACCCATGGCGGGGAGCACTACTGTGTTGTGGTGGCAGACCAGCGGTACTCGACAAGAGGACTACCTCAGCAGTCTAAGGTTAGCGAGCAGTGCCTCAGAGCTGCGACAAGATCACTGTACTTGACAGAGGAGGATCACTTCAAAAATTGTAGTTTCGATATCATTAATGAAAATACTGGTTTGAGCCGAGTCAACGACCTTTGTGTTTACCTCATGATTGAGATGAGTTTCATGATAACTTAGGTATATTTATGTGAAATTACCTATGTAAAGGTTATCTATTGAGATATTTTTTTGTGGTTTATCCTTGATGGATTTAGTAAGACCTTGAGATTCTCAGGGTCCCTATAGAGTATCGTTATACTCACACCTGCACGGGCTATGCATGCACCTCATTGTGTTGGATGCAGACGACGGAGAACACGGTCATGTTTGAAGCTTGTAGAGCTGGACGGTACCTGGAGGTAGACTTCAAGATGAGACGGTACCCAGGGGTGACAGACGGACGTGGAGAGCTGGGGTGGCCATATATACCTACCCTTTAGGAAGGAACTCCGGAGGACGATCCATGAGAATCGTGACACCTTCCTACAGTTTTGTCTTTTCCTTGTACTTTACGGTTGGGCGTGTGATTCCATCCCCCTTTTGTACTTTCAGTACAGTTGTTATACAACTTTACTTAGTGTTTTCTTCCTCTTGTACTCTGGTTGTGCATGTTTAAGTTGCATAAAGGAAATGCCTTGCCTTTTTTCTGGATTTACGCCATTGGTGCTAGTTGATAGACCCTGGCCTATGGAAGGCGGCCTTAGGGTAGTCACGACACGGGCCCCGAGGACGTTTTGTGACAAAATTGGTTTCGGAGGAGTCGGTTCTGCCACAGAACTTAGGAATCTGATATTTTCTTTCTATGAAGCAATAGTGTCAAGGGTACTAAGTGTGGTTTTCAGTTCAAGGTGTCCAGTTTTTGTGCAGGCGGCCGACATATACATACACTAGGACCCTGACATCTGATTTCTGACTTAGTGCATGAAAACACTGATTGCTTGTGTGTTTTCAAAAGTTTGATTTTAAAATCAGATCAAACCAGGTCAGCTCACCAGGTATAGTCTTTTGACCGTGTCACATCTGTTTCTGTCAGGATGTCTTCACCCAGTCAGTTAGCATGGGTACCGAGTGGAGAGAGCGATGATATCTCACCAAGCAGTGCGGCATCAATACATGGCCCTCTCCCAGTTTACATTCCAGCAGAGAGTGCACACCACTTGAGCATGTTGCACGAGTTTGAGCGACAGAGGCCTCTAAGGTTTCGAGGCGAGTTGGATTTTCAGATGGCTGGGTACTGGCTGGAGTTTGTAGCATGATCATTCCACACAGCTGGGACACCTACTGACTTAATGGTGTACCTAGCTGTTAGTCTCTTTTAGGGAGCGGCTAGGAGGTGGTGGAGCCATATGCTCTAGTTTTTCAATGAAATGACCTTCACCTGGGGAGACTTCGAGACTTTCTTCAGGGTGGAGTTTATACCAGCGACTCTACACTCTGAGCATGCTCAGGATCTACTTCCCTTGGTGCAGGGTTTTCCGTCAGTAGCTGAGTCATCTGTAGGCAGAAGACAGATGATGCCAAAGACCATGAGAACCAAGCCAATAGGTGGGCGACCTCTGGATATAGGTTCGGTTGTGCGAGGAAAACGAAACAATGCCAGCCATACGAGGAGCAGGAAGTGTTATGCATGCATCAAGTATGGTCATTTGGCTCGAGGCTGCCCGACCTGTCCAGCAAGTGAGAAGCGGGCAGTAGAGGAACCTACTGGATCGAGACAGAGGAGCTGGTCGTACAGCCAGTGGTGTACGATGCTTCGAGGTGTTGCCACGACCACCACCAGGTGGTCCACCCTGACCGCAGGGAACATGTGGATATAGGAGAGAACATCTTCAAGCAGCTGAAGAAATCTAAAATGGAGCATTGGAAGCAAGTGGATAGAAACGAGACTAGTTCCAGGCATGGGGGCCTTTGTTCTTAGTGCTTCTAGTTTCTTTGTTGTTGTTGTTGTGTTTTCTTTGTGTATTTGTACTTCGAGTTGCAGTAATAAAAGACACTTATCATTGTGATGTTTACTTTCCTATCCTTTATATATGGTTGATACTAAGAGGTTTCAGTTAAAACTATTTACCTGACCCTCACTTGATAGATTCCTACTGGAGGAGACCTAGTAACCATGCACTGATGCCGACAGTGTGACTCAACCCTTGGTGACAAGAGTAATGGATGGATCTCTTAGTAGTAGCTTCGAGGCCTTACACCATCATTCAAGATATGAATTGTACCGTTCATGTTATGAATGACTGTATTAGGAAAGGAACGAGGTTCATCTAAGGGATGAGACCAGATTTCTCTTTTCGGAAGAGGAGAAATCTCAGCAGATCTTGGGTAGAACGTAGACGAAGAAGGTAGGAGATAAGTTCTTATAATTGGCTAGTCTCAACCATTTTTCGTTGAGCGAACAGTTTATGGTTCTCTCCAACTCAATAGTCTTAGGTGTATCTTCACTCAGAAGGACATGAACCTAAGTCAGCGGTGATGACTTGAATTCCTCCAGGACTATGACTTCGAGATAGTTTTTACTCCTTGAGAGGGGAACGTTGTAGCAGAATCTCTATATAGGAGATTGGGCATTCAGCTATTTGGAGTGGTGAGACAATAGATGGAAGTGTTTCAGATATCCTTTGTGGATAGTGATTCATTCCACATCTATAGAACCAGAGATGGTTTAGACAACGATGGAGAATGTGCGGATCATCCAGGAGTGTATGAAGACTACATATCGCAGACTAAAGTCCTATGTGGATAGGAGACGAGACCACTAGAGTTCGAGGGTGGAGACCACATTTTATTACGAGTCTCACCTTGAAAAGGTCAATGGAGATTTTTCCGGGGTATCAAGTTGTCTGTGTGTTTCATCGGACCTTTCCAAGTCCTTAGTAGGGTAGGCAAGGTGGATTACCACCATGCCTTTCCACCTGAAATGCGATAGGTGCATGACTTCTTCCACGTATCTCAGCTGAGGAGATGTGTTCATGACCTATTCTTCATCATCAACCACGGAGAGATGTACATCGAAGACAGGGTGACTTTCACAGGGTTCCAGTAAAGGATGAGGATCGACATGAGCGGGACCTACGGGGATGGTCGATTCCTCTTGTGCGCTTTTGTTGGAAGCACAGGAACCTCCAGGAGAGCACTTGGGAGCGGGAGGCTCAGATGCGTGCTTGGTACTCCTTTAGTTTCCCTATTTTCTGTTGTATCTTTACGGGGACGTAAAGCCCTGAGGTTGGAGTAATGTAAAGACCAATAAATTTCAATAAATTTTTTTTTCGTAGATACTTTGAAATTTTACGAGTCTGTGGCTTCTGAGGGCACTCGATTCCGAGGCCCGGTGTTCCCGGAATCAATTTCCAAAGTTTAGCTCAGGTACATTCAGTAAACGAACGAGCATGTTTTTCTATCTTTGAACCAGTGCTCAGAATTGAAATCCAAGGGCACTGATGAACTCGCATCATCGGTAATTTCTTAAAGGGACCTTTACCGAAGTTGCGTTTTATGCGGGTTGTAAATTATTAATTGGGGAATTAGTTTAAAATAAATAAAATTGTTAGAACAATTTTTTTTGTATCATTGAAAGTTAAACCCTCACATTGGAAGTTGTTGATGGGGCCCACAACCACTCAACTTCCCATGTGTGGATAAATGAGAGTTGGGGCCCACAAGAGCCCCAACCTTTCATCATCCCCTAAACTCATTAAACCCCCTTTGATAAATTGGACACAGCCCTTTAATTGCAAAACTTTCCACCTCCCTCACTCCATTAATTCATAACAACCCCTTAAATTTATGAAGAACTTTACTCTCCCTCTCCCTCTCTTAACTCTTGCCAACATACCTTAATTAATTAATGGAACCACTTATTTTAATTAATTAAGTGTTTAAATGTTTGAATTTTTAAATGGCTTGTGATAATAAAATAATAAGGGTAGCTTATTATTTTATGGGGGAGGGCTTTCATTATGTTAAGGGGAGAGAGCTCTTGAGAGAATATTTTCTTCTCCGACGAAGAACGATGACTTTTTCAATTAAGAACGCCAGTTCCATGAAGAACGATGACGCACCAACCATTATCTTCTCCACGAAAAGTGAGGATACGCCGCTTCCTCCTCGGACGCACTCCGACGTCGACTACGAATCCTTTCCTCGTGACCCCGTCTTCCGCGATGACCGACCTGCGATGAAAATTATTGAGGTAGGGGTTATGTTCAATTATAATGGATGAAAATTGTGCCTACATTTGTCATTGTATATCTTTGATTTTCTCAGACTATTGCTATCTCTAAACACGGAGGGCGCGGGCCGAACGAACACGGTCCGACGACCCTTCGCTAGAACGTGATATTTTTGGAACCGATGATCGGAGGCAGAGCATGGAAGAGACCAGTGGTGCAAGGGCCACCGTCACATTATCTAGGAAAAGCCGCGACCAACAGGGCTACAATAGAAGAAGCATGGCACCATCACGCTGTGCCGGGGATGCAGAACCGTGACCAGCGTAGGCCTTAGTAGAGGAAGATGGCGTCGTCGCGCCGACGGTGCAGTGGGAACCGCGGCCCGCTTTGCTTGCTGCTTTGATGGAAGGACCGGCCGGCCCGTCGGCCGACCTGGGGAAGGGGAGCCACGACTATAGCATCTCGCCTTTTTATCACATAAACATTCATTACATTTTACAAAACCGAGGATCTATAAGGTATCGTGTCTTGGAAACCAGGAACTTAAAACATGAAACAACAAAAAAAACATTCTACTTAAACACTTGAAAGGCTTCTCCTTATGTTCATCCTAGGTTCATTACTGAATCTCATAACCTGGGAACATACATAAAAGGAAAGGGTGAGCAGAAGGCCCAGTAAGGGAAACAAGAGAAACATTTTACATGTGATCTTAAGATACTTCAATAAGAACATGAGGAGAACTTTAAGTCACGAGAAAGAAATAATGAGATACATCATAATAAAAATAACATTTTTAATAACTTGAAGATGTGGCTGCAACATTTAATATTGACAATCATTTCGTTTCACCAAGGTCCATCCCCAAGGTGTCGTTAAAAATTACCAAGGTTATTGACCATGACGTTGTTAAAAAAATGGTCATCTCTAGAGATTAAGTCTTTACCCAATGCATTAGAGCGCTATCTGGGCGCACCCTTAAAGTGTAATCTCTTGTGGTTACATCATTATCCAATGCAATGTGGCGCTATCCGGGCGCACCCTTAAATTTTCCTTTATTATCATGTGAGCCACATATATCATCATCAAAAATTTCATAAATAACCCATATATCATAAAATAAATGGGTTTCATTTCATAATCATAATGTTTTAAAAACTGCTTTAAAGACATGATCTTTATGTCACTTTAAATCCACGGAAAGGGAAAGAGGGTTTCATGTATGTAAATCCCAGAATTTAAAATAGAACATTTTGATATATATGTGAATACCCCTGTAGAAATAAGATATTTGAGTATTCACATTATAACAGAAAATAATTTTTTAGAAAAGAGAGAGAGGCACTTTGATACGAAAATTCTGCAGCATAACGGCTATGTTACAAGGTTTTAGAAAACATTGAGAAGATAGGGGACATGGATCAATCATTCATAAATGACCCATCAAACAGTATAGGTACAAAATATAAGGTATTTAAGAACATGGTAATGAAATTTGAAAATATACCATATGAAATGAAGAATATTAAAGGAAGACAGAAATAAGATTTCTCTTGTGAGAATTCAACAGCCTAACGTTGTCACTTAAACATAAAAAAAATGAATTGACAAGGTCAAATAGGGTCTCTCATCATATGAACATAAGAGTACAGTATGATAGATATAGAGATAATACCCCAACATAATAGAAAGGAACTTGAAGAATTGACATGAAAGTAGATTTTCAAAACGAGAAGGGTGAAGAACCACTTAAAAATTCGACAGCCTAACGGCGCCACTTAAAACATCAAAATACTGAATTGAAGAGATCCAATGGGGTATCTCATCATATGATCATAAAAGATCAGTATGATATATATGGAGATCATACCCCAACATAACAAAAAGGAATTTGAAAGAATTGACATGAAAGTAGAACTTCAAAACGAGAAGGGTGAAGAACCACTTAAAAATTCGGCAGCCTAACAACGCCACTTAAAACTTCAAAATACTGAATTGAAGAGATTAAATGGGCTCTCTCATCATATGATCATAAAAGATCAACATGATAAATTTATAGATCATACCCCAACATAATAAAAGGGAACTTGAAATACTTTACATGAAAATAGATCTTAAAAAATGAGAAGGGAGAAAGAATCCGTTAAAAAAATTCGGCAGCCTAACGGCGCCACTTAAAACCTCATAAAACGAAATAATGAGAGTAAGAAGGGATCTCTCATTATATGAACATGAAAAGGGTATTAATAGGAGTACAAAAGAACATCCTTTAACATAAGAACATGGAGCATTAAAGAAATGACATAAAAGAGATTTCTTGAAAAGAAAGAGAGAGGTCGAATAACTTACCATAAAATGTAACTCTTAAACCTCAAAGGTTGGGACCTTGAGGGCTTGGGGGCACCTTGGGAGGACTACTTGGGAGGTAATGAGACCAGAACTTCGTTGTTGAAGACCGGGGAGTCGAATGGATGAGCGGAGGGCTTGGTGTTTATAGGGAAAGTGAGGGGACAAGGCATTAATGGCCAAGGGACACCTCACATGTGCTTTTCTCAAACCCATGTGATCTCCCTTGGAATTTACCATGGAGTTAGGCCACATGGCCCCCCCAAAACAATACTTCATCACCCTTGGCTGGCCAACCCTTAAAATATCTCATGAAATCGTCATGACACAGTTATGATGTCATTAAACATACCGAAACCCTAAAACTGTATTTTTACTATTCACTGAAAATTCAACTTTCTCAGAAAGATCCCAAAATTTCACATTAATCAAATATCAATGCTCTGATTTCAAATATGAACTCCATTTTATAAAAATAATTTTCTAAATATTATTATTTTTTTAAATAAATACACTATTCACCAAAAATTCATTTTTTCAGAAAAAACCCCAAAAATTACCATAACATAATATCGGTGCTCTGAGTTCAAAAATGAAATCCATTTTCTAAAAATAATTTTCTAAATATTTTTAATTTAATTATTTAATTAAAAAACACTATTCACCCAAAAAGATTAACACTTGAATAATAATTTATGAAACCGTTATTTAACCATTTTATTGAATCACATTACTTAATCAAGGTGCCTAGATTATTTTAAAACTTTCTTTAAGTGAAATTACTAATCCATTTGGTCACATTACTAATCCTAAGCATAAAATCACTATTCACAATTTACTATTCATTAAAAATCAAGTTGATCTTATTAGACTCTAAATTTCGTACTGGACATAATTGTAGAAGACCATTTTTTGAAAATCATTACACATTTTATATTATTTATGGTTTACATAAATATTTTTTTAAAATATCCTTTTGAAAATTCATCAAAAATATGCATACTATTTTTATCCGGTCATTTGAAAATTCATAAACATCATCATAAGAAGAAATCCCAATTTTTATTTAAAACAAGGATTACACAAGGTAGTTATGGTCTCGTTACGTAGCCCCTTATAATACAAGCATAGGACCTAAGAGTAAGGTGTGCTAGGGAGATAGAATCTTGGGGCGGCTGAGTCAACATTGCCCGAGTAGTAATTTCTATCAGTTTGAACTTTTCGCGAAGGCGATTCCGTTCTAGCTTCACATGATGAAGTTCGCCTTGGAATTGGTCGAGAGCAAAGCCCAATGGTGCTACCCCCTTCTCAAGCTCAGTTAGATGGGCTTCGATCGGTCCAAGACTACTAGGTGAGGCCATCAAATCTTCTTTCTATAATAATTAATCAAGATTACTTATATTTAGAGATAATAATCAAAACATTTTGTTCACAGTGGTCATATTGATCGATGGTCATATAACTGTCAAAACCCAATGGTCTCATTTAATTATAATCATGTTTATCAAATAAAACATTTATGTTGAGTATAAAAATAAAATAAAATAACTCATTAAATTTGGAAACAAGATTTATTCAAAATTTTGGGCCGTTACAATCTTCCCCCCTTAAGAAATTGTGTCCTCGCAATTTTTAAAATTGGGTTTTGAAATTTCATTGAAAGTCCCACATCGGAAAAAGAGTCAGTAACACCATTACTTTAAAAGAAAGAAAAGGAAGTACAAAGGGCACCCGAGTTTACTCATACTAGGATTCCATGTAGGAAACATGGACATAGAGGAGAAAACAAAGGGTCACGTCCTAAAGGAGAGTGATAGAAAACATGATTAGGAGGAAGTTAACCACCAGAAAATCCCAAAATTATGATGTGTGTAAGCGGTCTTTGATTACCTATTAGGAAATGTAAACCAACAACGTTTTTGTTTTACGTTCCTTTTCATAACTTTGAGGAATTCATTTACAATATAGAACAAAAACATAAGGAAATATATCTATCTTCATGTAGAGTTTCATACTTTAATAAGTTTCTAACAAAACTAATCTTTTCTCTAATTGATGAGCATTCAAAACTACTTGGTCTCATCAAAACACAAGAATAATCTTCTATAGAATCACATAATCCACAAAAGATAAACTATATATTTCTTTTATCTTTAAACATTATCCCAAAAATAGAAAGGGTAAGGTAAAACAACTCTTCAAAAAGAATCCCATAGGAATGGAAACAACTTTTAAATCTTCAAAGTTCCATAGTACTACCCAAATTTCATCATAGACCATTCCGTAAATAATGGTCCTTAAGATTCCTCAAAATAAACCAAACTAAGATTGAAACTCAAATACAAGAAGGATTTGAAAACATAGTCTTCCAAAATAAACATCATTGTTCATCTCCAAACAACATCAACCACTCCTAACATCAAATAACAAAAATAGCTAACCTAAACATATTTTACCCAAGATAGGTCAATCATTCCCATTACTATAAGTCCACCTTAAATTCATCGATTCTTCATAATATAAGTCAACCATTACTCCTCATGAAAATACCGCAGTAATCTATTCACCTCGATCATATAGGGTCCCCAAAATAGTGAACGTATTCCAAAATAATAATCATATGTTAATCCCCTAATCACCCTTTTTTTAGAAGAACAGCTTCACTACATAAACATGTCGTACATAACAATAGATTTTTTCATTAATGATATAAATTCATCTTAGGTAGTGACTCGATGACCTTAGAAAACATAAAATATATGCTCATAGAGCACGAACTAAAACACAACATGATGTAGAAAATTATTGCGAAGAAGTTACATGTACTTCAGTCATCATGATCCATCTCAACATAGAACTTGCATTGTTCCCCTGTCCTCTAAGATTGTTGATGCTCATCATGCTTCTCACCCATTCCCAGAGAGCATTTCCTTGGATAGTGTCTAACTTCTCCACATTTACGACATTGAAATGTATAAGGCACATTAGATAAAACCTTATCTCTATTCATCACACTATCCATTTTTTTAAAGCAATTGGCTACTTTATGCCCTATCTTCCCACACTTAAAACATCTCCCGGTTCCTTTGTGACATTCTCCTTGGTTCCCCTTTCCACAGTTTTTGCAAAAAGGAAATTGGGTCTTCATTCCCTTATCAACTTTATCATATGAACATCCTTGAGACTTTGTCTTCTCCTTTTTTGATGAGTTTGGGCATTCAACTAGGTACCAATTGTTAATTGTGATTTTTGATAGCTGGTTTAGCATAATCACAAAATGTTCAACTTGATCTTTGGTCATCTCTATCACATCAATAGGGAAATCATCACATTTCCTCCCACATTGGTTTTTGGGACATGTTCTTCTATTTCCCACCATTAACTAAGAAAATAAAGTATAATTAGGGGTTTGAATACTTAGCCAATAATCATTAAAAGGAAACTATAAGCATATAAGGATAAACATATAGAAGGAAGTTATACCCTAACTTGTGATCCCCTAGGATCCAATCTAGGTTATCCATGATCATATATTCTTATGTGAATCTTTATTTTGTTCCTTTAATAATGGTTCATGCTAAGATTATGAATTTACCAAGCATATCCCCTGGGAGTTTCGTAACCAAGAGTGCAGAAAGGCCCGTTGTTGTGTACCATTTCCCATTCGAGTCAAGCTCAAAGCGGTGTTTTCGGGTTTTACCCCTTTGTACATCTGTTCCAGAGCCACCTCTACCTGCTAGTATCCAGACATGGATGTATTTTCTTGGAAACCCATTACTCAATACTCACCAAATTACCAGGAAGATTTCCTATATATAAACTTTTCTATAGGCTTCTTCCTAAAGTTTTCATATCCTAATTTCCAAAAATAACTAAACCATCCTTTGATACGAACTATAGCATCCCGCTTTTTTATCACATAAATATTCATTAAATTTTACAAAACCGAGGATCTTTAAGGTTTAGTGTCTTGGAAACCAGGAACTTAAAAAATGAAACAACAAAAAATCATTCTTCTTAAACACTTGAAAGGCTTCTCCTTATGTTCATCCTAGGTTCATTACTGCCTCTCATAACCTGGGGACATACATCAAAGGAAAGGGTGAGCAGAAGGCCCAGTAAGGGAAACAAGAGAAACATTTTACATGTGATCTTGAGATACTTCAATATGGACATGAGGAGAACTTTAAGGAATGAGAAAGAAATAATGTGATACATCATAATTAAAATAACATTTTTCATAACTTGAAGATGTGGCTGCAACATTTAATATTGACAATTGATTCGTTTCACCAAGGTCCATCCCCAAGGTGTCATTAAAAATTACCAGGGTTATTCACCATGGCATCGTTAAAAAAATGGTCATCTCTAGAGATGATGTCTTTACCCAATGCATTAGAGTGCTATCTGGGCGCACCCTTAAACTGTAATCTCTTGTGGTTACATCATTATCCAAAGCAATGGGGCGCTATCAGGGCGCACCCTTAAATTTTCCTTTATTATCATGTGAGACACATATATCATCATCAAACATTTCATAAATAACCCATATATCATAAAATAAATGGGTTTCATTTCATAGTCATAATGTTTTAAAAACTGCTTTAAAGACATGATCTTTATGTCACTTTAAATCCACGGAAAGGGAAAGAGGGTTTAATGTATGTAAATCCCAGAATTTAAAATAGAACATTTTGATATATATGTGAATACCCCTGTATAAATAAGAGATTTTATTATTCACATTATAATATAAAATAGTTTTTTAGAAAAGAGAGAGAGGCACTTTGAGACGAAAATTCTGCAGCATAACGGCTATATTACAAGGTTTTAGAAAACATTGAGAAGAGAGGGGACATGGGTCAAACATTCATAAATAACCCATCAAGTAGTAGAGGTACAAAATATAAGGGATTTAAGAACAAGGTAATGAAATTTGAAAATATACCATATGAAATGAAGAATATTAAAGGAAGACAAAAATAAGATTTCTCTTGTGAGAATTCGGCAGCCTAACGGCGTCACTTAAACTTCAAAAAAAATGAATTGACAAGGTCAAATAGGGTCTCTCATCATATGAACATAAGAGTACATTATGATAGATATAGAGATCATACCCCAAAATAATAGAAAGGAACATGAAGAATTGACATGAAGGTAGAACTTCAAAACGAGAAGGGTGAAGAACCACATAAAAATTCGGCAGCCTAACGGCGCCACTTAAAACTTCAAAATACTGAATTGAAGAGATAAAATGGGGTCTGTCATCATATGATCATAAAATATCAGTATGATATATATAGAGATAATACGCCAACATAACAAAAAGGAACTTGAAAGAATATACATGAAAGTAGAACTTTAAAACGAGAAGGGTGAAGAACCACTTAAAAATTCGGCAGCCTAACGGCGCCACTTAAAACTTCAAAATACTGAATTGAAGATATAAAATGGGGTCTCTCATCATATGATCATAAAAGATCAATATGATAAATTTATAGATCATACCCCAACATAATAAAAGTGAACCTGAAATACTTTACATGAAAATAGATCTTGAAAAATGATAACGGAGAAAGAATCCATTAAATAAAAATTCGACAGCCTAACGACGCCACTTAAAACCTCATAAAATGAAATAATGAGAGTAAGAAGGGATCTATCATTATATGAACATGAAAAGGGCATTAAGAGGAGTATAAAAGACCATATTTTAACATAAGAACATGATGCATAAAATAAATGACATAAAAGAGATTTATTGAAAAGAAAGAGAGAGGTCGAATCCCTTAACTTAAAATGTTACTCTTAAACCTCAAAGGTTGGGACCATGAGGGTTTCGGGGCACCTTGGGAGGACTCATTGGGAGGTAATGAGACCAGAACTTCGTTGGGGAAGAGTGGAGAGTCGAATGGATGAGAGGAGGGCTTGGTATTTATAGAGAAAGTGAGGGGACAAGGCATTAATGGACAAGGAACACCTCATATGTTCTTTTCTCAAACCCTTGTGCTCTCCCTTGGCATTTACCATGGAGTTAGGCCACATGGGGCCCCCAAAACAATAATTCATCACCCTTGGATGGAAAATCATTAAAATATCTCATGACATCATCATGACACAGTTATGATGTCATTAAACATACCGAAACCCTAAAACTGTATTTTACTATTCACTGAAAATTCAACTTTTTCAGAAAGATCCCAAAATTTCACCTTAATCAAATATCAATGCTCTGATTTCAAAAATGAACTCCATTTTATAAAAATAATTTTCTAAATATTTTTAATTTATTTTTTTAAATAAATACACTATTCACCAAAAATTCATTTTTTCAGAAAAAACCCCAAAAATTACCATAACATAATATCGGTGCTATGAGATCAAAAATGAAATCCATTTTATAAAAATAATTTTCTAAATATTTTTAATTTAATTTTTTAATTAAAAAACACTATTCACCCGAAAAGATTAATACTTGAATAATAATTAATGATACCGTTATTTAACCATTTTATTGAATCACATTACATAATCAAGGTGCCTAGATTATTTTAAAACTCTTTTTAAGTGAAATTACTAATCCATTTGGTCACATTACTAATCCTAAGAGTAAAATCACTATTCACAATTCTCTATTCATCAAAAATCTCGTTGATCTTATTAGACTCTAAATTTGGTACTGGACATAATTGTAGAATAACAATTTCTGAAAATCATTACACATTTTAAATTATTTAAGGTTTAGATAAACATTTTTTTTAAATATACTTTTGAAAATTAATCAAAAATATGCATACTATTTTTATCCGGTCATTTGAAAATTCATAAACTTCATCATAAGAAGAAATCCCAATTTTTATTTAAAACAAGGATTACACAAGGCAGTTACAGTCTCGTTACATAGCCCCTTATAATACCAGCATAGGACCTAAGAGTAAGGTGTGTTAGGGTGATAGAATCTTGGGGCAGCTCAGTCAACATTGCCCGAGTAGTAATTTCTTTCAGTTTGAACTTTTCGCGAAGGCGATTCCATTCTAGATTCACATGATGAAGTTCGCCTTGGATTTGGTCTAGAGCAAAGCTCAATGGTGCTACCTCCTTCCCAAGCTATATTAGATGGGCTTAGATCGGTCCAAGACTACTAGGTGAGGCCATCAAATCTTCTTTCTATAATAATTAACCAAGATTACTTAAATTTAGAGATAATAATCAAAAAAATTTGTTCATAGCGGTCATATTGATCGATGGTCATATAACAGTCAAAACCCACTGGTCTCATTTTAATTATAATCATGTTTATCAAATAAAACATATTTGTTGAGTATAAAGATAAAATAAAATAACACATGAAATTAGGAAACAAGATTTATTCAAAATTTCAGGCCGTTACAATAGCGCCAGGAGGGCGTTGCACTGGAAAACCGGCCACCCCGTCAGCCGACTAGGGAAAGCAGATCCGCGCTGCCAGGAGGGGGCCGTGCCAGAAGAGCCGCGGCCCGCCGTGGGGGCCGCTTGCACTAGTAGGCCGAATAGTTTGGGTAGGGTAGCACTGCTTCACGCCACCATTTCGGACAGCCGAGGGGCCATGCCCCTCGGACAGCTCGGCTGGCTGGCCAAGCCAGCCATGCCGCACGCCCCGCCAGGCCGCGCCCAGCCGAGCCGCGCGGAGTTGGGCCGCACCGAGCCACACCGGGTCGGGCCACGCCGGGCTGGGCCGGGCCGAGCCGGGCTGCACCGGGCCGGGCCGCGCTCCTCGGGCCAGGCTGCGCAACTCACTGGGCCAGTCCGACCCCCTTTGTCGGGACAGACCCACCAATACTGAGACGACCCGACCCGTCAGCCCATCGGGCCTAACTGACCGGGCCATTTTTCACTTAAACATGAATTTCGTAAAGACCACGCATCTGATCGATGCTCTGTCTGCGGCACTAGGACCCTTATGATGAGGTGGTCCTTTTTCATTACTCTTAGTGAGTTTTGGACAACTTTTTAAAATGGCTGGATTTGGAGAGAGCATAATTCCAACCGAGCCCTTGGAGCGGAAACACTTATAACCTAATGACCGGACGTCTGATTGACGTGTCGTCAACTATGTTGGATTCCTCCTAATGAGACGGTTCTTTTGGAATACTTCACCCGAGGCTTGGACATAGTTGGAGTATGGTTGGGTTGGATTGTATCCGGAATCCAACTGGGCCCCTGGAACGGAAAGGCTAATAACTCATAGATCGGTCGTCCGATTGATGCGTTGTATGTTGTGTTGAGACCCCTACCACGAGGCAGTCCTTTGAGATACTTCAACGTGAGATTACATGACACTTGTAAGTATCGTCTAGTAGCTCGTGGAGTGGACCCTTTCGGAGATGAGCATATAGATTACAGAGACCTTGTAGCTGGCCGAGACCTGATGACTTCTTATCCGATTCGATTCGGAGTGACTTGAGTAGCCCAATGGGGAGCATTACTGTGTTGGGGTGGTGGACCAATGGTGGGGAGCACAACTATGTTGGGGTGGCAGAACCACGGTACTCGATAGAAGAACTACCTCTGTAGGCAATTAGGGGGAGCACTACTATGTTGGGGTGGCAGACCCATGGTAGGGAGAACTACTATGTTGGGGTGGTAGACCCACGGTATTCAATAGGAGGAGTACCTTAGAAATCTAAGGTTAGTGACCAGTGCCTCGAAGTCACGACAGGATCACTATACTCGACAGAGGAGGAGCTCTTCAGCACTTGTGGTTTCGATATCATTAATGAAAATCCCGGTTTTAGCTGAGTCAATGACCTTTGTGTTTACCTCATGATTGAGATGAGTTACTTGATAACTTAGGTATATGTATGGGAATATACCTAAGTAATGGTTATATATTGAGATCTTTCTTTGAGTTTTATCCTTTTTGGATTTAGTGAGACCTTGAGGGTCTCAGTGTTCCTACTAAGTATCGTTATACTCACCCATGAAATGGCTATGTTTGCAGCTAATTGTGTTGGATGCAGACGATGGACAACACTGATCGTGGTTGAGGCTTGTAGAGTTGGACGGTACCCAGAGGTGGCCTTCATGACGAGACGGTACCCGGAGGTGACAGACGGACGTGGAGAGACGAGTTGGCCATCTGTACCTACCCTTCAGGTAGGAACTCCGTAGGACGATCCAGGAGCATCTTGACAGCTTCCTGCAGTTTTTTCTTTTCCTTGTACTTTACTATTGGGCTTGTTTTCCCATCCCCCTTTTATACTTTCATCACACTTTTTATACTCCTTTACTTAGTGTTTTCTTCCTCTTGTACTCTGGTTGTGTGTGTTTGCATTTCATAAAAGCAATGCCTTCCCATTTTATCGGGATTTACGCCTTTGGTGCTAGTTGCCAGCGCCTGGCCTATGGAAGACGGGCATCGAGTAGTCATGGAATGGGCCCCGAGGACGAGTCATGATAATGGTGATACAAAATAACCCCTTCTTATAATCCTCAGTGTAATGAAATTTTTACTGTGAAATTATTTAAATGGGGAAAAATATAACGACTTAAAATTATTATATATTGAAAAATAATGTTTTGTAGAATAATATGAATTAAAATGTACGAATAATGACATAATATAATAAAATATTAATATGAAATTATTAATAAAACCATAATGATAACTAATATGGTTACCCAATAAATATTTAGATAGTAAATAATTAATATGAGTTAATATTGAAATAATGTGTTTTCGATAAAATCCATTATCATAATTTTATTTTTTATTAAAAAGATTATTTTAAAATATTTATAATAAAAATTTTATACATGAAAATACATTATATAGTTTCTTACATTGAAATTTTCTTAATATTAAACCTTTTTTTTACTTAAATGGTATATTTTTGGTGAAAAATAACCGTTTTTTTGGAAAAATAATTTTTTTTAGATTCTTCAATATTTAAAATAATCCTATAATATTAAAAATCTTTAATGTTATAAAATCTCTATTTATGGAAAACAAATTTGCATTTAAAAATATTCTATGAACTTTTTATCCTATGTCCGATATTTTTAAAAGTGAAAAACTGTTACATTTATAAATCTACATATTTTCAAAATTTTCCCCCAGTTAAGTTTTAATCATGATAAATTTAGTTTTATATTTTATTAAAATAACGATAAATTTTATTTAAATTATAATAAATAAATTTTTGTTAATAAAATTACTATATGATATAATTATTTAACAAATTATTATTTTATTCGAAAAAATTTGATTTGTTTTAATATTGTTATTAAGTTATTATATGTCTTTATTTAAAAATAATATTTCTAGACCCATAGAAAATTATATGATAAAATGATTTTTAATTTTTTAATTAAAAGTTTAAAATTAGGTAAATTCAATGAATCTAAATTTTTAATTTATTTTAATTAAGAAGGCTAGAAATTAATTACCAATATTAATTTTAATTTACTTAAAAGAATTAAATAAAAAAATTAAAGTATTAAATAACACATACATTTTTTATAATAGAATGGATGATAGTTTCATACATTGAAACATGTCCCACAACCCATATTTTCTGCTTTTGAGCCATTGAATAATGAATATTAACATGAAATTATTAAAAAATTGTGTGTGTTTCCAAAAAAACCATTTTGATATGCCATAAAAGGATACAACTTTGATACATTCATGTTTCACTTATCCATGCACATCATGAATGAAACACTAAATTATTTATCCAATGAGAAAACTCTCCCATCATGATAATATTATGTTTTCCATATGTTTTATTAAGACATACACTTCATAGGATTTTTCTATGAGAAAAGTTGAGCTTCCAATGTGAGTATTTCATTCCCTTAGTACTTGTTTTATTTTACGCCAAAAAATATATATTTAGAATTTTTTTAATAAAAATATTTTGTTTTAATTATTATACATCAATTTTGTTATAATAATAAGACAGTATGTATTCAATCATTTTCATCCAGTAAGAAAACAAAATATCGTAGATCATGAGAACATAAAAAATAACACCTCCATGAAATGATGTGTTTTTTCCATTACCATATCTCGAGGTTAGTTATAAGAATACATTTTACATTAAATTAGGTTTATTATTTCATAATTTATATTATGATGAAATCATTTTCCATATACTATCATTCTGTCCATTCATTAAGAAATGATATTGTCGATCATGCGTATGTGTCTACTACCCTCTCCATGAAAAAAGTATTTAATTTTTCATATTTTATGGTTCTATTAAGGAGTATACTGAAGATATAAAACATTAATTAAATGTTCAACATTTTTTAAGGATTATATTAACATTATATAACAACATTATGCTGCTAGTTCTATCATTAAAACACACTATTGTTTTGTAATTTTTACCAACTACACGACTGATGTTGTGGTGATCTTGTCATGGATGATTAAGGAATGATATGTTAAGGTAAAACATATAATAATAATTCATCCAATATTTATAAATGATTCTAGAGTCATGACATTAATATCTATTTATTTTATTGATATATCACCATTTATTCCTCAAACTCAGTAAAACAATATAATCTTCAATTCAGTCAAAACAATACATTACCAAAACACTAATGAAATAAAATTATTGATTTTAAGTTATTTTATGTCATCATTTCTTGTTCCTAGTATGATCTAGGAATGATGAAATGTGGGATTTGAATAATGAACAACATTCCTCTTACTAAACTAGTTTATAATGATCATGTCTTATGTAACCTGATTCTGAAATAAGGTGATAACAAACTAATAAAATGGAATTTAATATTTATAATGTAATTTCATTAAATTTTATATTGATTAATATGGTTTCAAAATAGGTAGAAAGTATATTTATTTTTTTGATATAGTAGTTTATTTCAAATTTGACTAAGTCTAAGTAAGAGAAAAAACATTCTTATACATAAATACTTCTCAGTGGTTATAATCAATTTTCGTTATCTCAAACATTTTCAAGTAGAATAAATTTTTACCTATGATGACGATATTTTGTATTTAAAAAATATTTTATTTTTAATTCACGTTTCACACTGTATTGTACTCCCTTGACATATCTATTTTTTTAAATTAAATTTTGTTGATAAACATCCAATCCCTTTTAACGGATACAACCCTCCATATCCAAAATTTTTACATCCCAGCAATGTTATCCATTACATTGTTGAAACTATTTTTTATCTCTTGTGACCCAAATATTTCCATTTGTTTTAAAACCAATGTTTCAATGTCTATTTTACTATGATTATTTTCAAAAAAAAGTGTTCAAAAATATTTCAATGTATTTTCCAATAAATGATCATATATTCTTCCATTCATCATCACATTTTTATATATGATTAATTTCTTCTCAATGTGTCTTTTTTGGAATTTTTCTTCAAATAAATTTTGTTCTGTTTTTTCTTCATGTTATTATAAATAATTTTTGTAATGTGGCTTTAGGATCACAGATTATTAAATAATATTAATACATTTTATATGAAAAATTACGATTTTTTTATTTCTCTATTAATTTAAATGGATTAATCCCCTAATGATTAATTGTTAAAAATCACCAGATATATGCTATTTTCATGTGATCATTTTTTTGTATCAAACAGAAATGTTTTCTTATGTGATATCATTTGGAAAATTATGAAATTCATTATTCTTATTAAGGTATATTTATGAAATGATGATTGACTTTATTTTAAGTGTATATCCTATTTGTGGATGAGGATTCGTGGAGTCCAATATCACCTTAAAGTGGATTGATTATGGTTTTATAAATATGATATAGAGATGCATGGAACGATTTGGATTTTTTTCACAATATATTCTAATTCGTATGTCTGTTCAACCGTAATCGATAAATGTTCATTATTTTGAAACTATTAAAAATGCTTATGATAATCCAAATTCTATTGATATTTTTCTTTATTTTGTATTTATTTCATGTATGTTATATGTTTCTAATCGAAGTTATTATTTTCATTCAATTTATTTATATTCTGATTATATTATCCTTAATAATAAATCATATTTTTCACCTATGATCACATTATATTTTTATCTAATATTATACCTTACTCAAATATTCCCACAAATTTATGTTCTATCCATTCTGCCTAGTTAATATATTTCCCAAAAATTGTATTTTTCCTCATACCTTATTCTTGTTTCCTTATACTAAGAAGAATATAATTTCATTTGAGATGACTAGAAGATGTTCTAAAAGAGAATGGTTGTGAAGAAATTTACACAAGTGTTATAAAATAATAAGTTCTTATCGCTAATCCCCTTGATAGTAAACATTTCAACCCTTGTTTTGTTCGACTATTTTTAGAATTTATCAATTAACCCATGAAATTAATGTATTATTTATTTATGATTATCTATGGTCTCCATGATGACCAAATTGACCTCATTAACCTTGATGTAACATACATACTTATGGAAGATATAGTTTTAGGTATATTTTGACTCCATGAATGAGATTTCAACTAATTTTGTGTTCCATAGAATCCAATAGTTGGAGTGATGTTTGATGTGTTTTTTATCTCACCTCAAATAAGGTTAATCCTTGATTATGTATATGAAATTGGTATCATATAAGTCCTTAATATTTTGTGCATGTGATTTTATATATACTAACCATGATCATGATTTAATTGAAGTGGGTTTTTCCAAAAATATGTGTTATTTTTACAATATTAGAGAGTTCATTGTTGTCTTTATAAAAAAATAGTTTTTGAGTTGTGTTTTCTATTACAAGTATAGAAATATAAGAAAATATTAGTAAATAGAGTTTCTCCATGATTATTTATTTGATTTTTCATACACCCCAAATAAGGGGAATGTTGTTGTATATGCACTATGTAATAAGTCATTATGAGATACCATTTGAGATTCTATATATTCATACAATTTGATAGATGATCTTGTGGAAATGTATCTTAGTGAAAAAGCGGTCAGTGGTTGAGGATTATTGTTTCACAAGATGGTAAAAGCATTCTTGAGACAGTGGGTAGACTGTTAATAAAAGTGTGACAATGAGTTATAGGTTATATAAGAACATGAATTCTATGGTGACACATTAGAGGTATGGTAGGAGGATGACTATAATTTGATAATTTTATAATGTATTATTATCATTCCATCGACGATTCATGTGTATTGTATTCCATAGATCCATGGATCCACAATTTCTGTATATCATGGTGTATCTAGGATATATCAGGCCATGTGGGGTAAACATTAGTGGCCTAGGATGATGTTTTGTGTGTGAGACTTTATATCTATATTAATGATCAATATGAAGGGGAAGGAAAATAACTATGTACCGGGAATATTTTTATATCCACTTCATATTCCTAATTGGATATTAGAGAAAATGTCAATATATTTTATTACTACACTATTATGATCACAGGGTGGATGAAATGTTATTTTGGAGATCATGGATCATTTGATGTTGTCATCTCACTTCATGGTGATTAGGTAGTCCCTTAATATTAGTGTTTAAGAATTTTGTTTTATGGATATGGTTGTGTGGAATTTTGGGGTTCCAAAGACCATTTTATTTTAACGGGATTTTCATTATACCACATGATTTTAGAGAGGGTTGAAATACTATTTGGTCTCCCAGTTCTGATTTAGCATATTTTCCCATAACGAGCTTTATGTTCAGACTGGAAAAAACATCCCCACATAAAAGGATATAATCTGGCTATGAATATTTGTTTTTTTGGATCTTGGATGATTCATAATATATGGGAAATAATGTTATCTATTCTTAAATGATCGTGTTCATTTTTTTCCATACGTTTATAGTATAAGGAGGATCACATATAGAATTTGACACTTTCAAATGTAGAGGGGCTTCCAAATTGTTATGGTGGTTGAAAATGTATGAATGAAGAAGTCGTGTTTCTATATAATCTAGAATATACCATGTTAATGATGGAAGAAAGATAAACTATTTATGAGTGTGGTTTTTCTTTCAAATAATCATGACCTACGCTTTTTTTCGTGATAAGGGTCATGTGATATGGGTATAGTGATGGGGGGATTTCCTGTGAAATTAGAACTATTTTATTTTAATGTAGTGGAATTTATAAAAAACCACCTAATTTGGGGTTAATGTTGTGGAAGATACTCTATAAATAACCAATGATCAGTTAGTTATGATTATGGTGAGATTAAGATATTAATATAATTTTAGGGATTTATAAAGCATCCTGGAGGAATGAGTAACATTATTGTATATACATGTAGAGGTTATATTATCCAATATCACATGATTAGGGATACATTGATAGGATTATTACCTATAGGTACCATGAATACATTCTATGTAATGAATATATGAATTGTTATATACCCTACCTATTAATAATGGGATGTATGATTAGAGCCGCATGGTTGAGACTCATGTATAATGTAATGAAATTATAGTACTAGGATCAATGTCATGCACTCATAGTAATGTGATTAGATTCATCTGTTCAGGGATAAATTATGAACATTGATTGTAGAATATTTTAATAAAAATATAAATGGTGTTGTCTAATGAATTTCTTAAGATAAATATGTTTATCTTAGCATCATATTCTATCTTTAATATATAAAACATTAAATATAATATTCATTATGAGGATATGAAAATTATTCCACTAAAATGAGGAAGAATTCATCTTGAATAGTTCATAAGAGGAGTCAATGTATGTTATAAAAGAGAGGTGGTGTGTTTTCCATAAAATGTATGTAATTTACGATAACTTTTCCTAGAGAGACCATGGTAAAAAAACTGTAACACACAATATATAGTGAATCATAATGGTTCTTTCCACATAAACACATTTTTGGTGTGTGCTCCTTAGACATAACCATTTATGGTAAACAAAGTAAACTTTTTGATGTTCTATGTTTACATACTATACTAGGTTTTAGGTGAATATGAATATTTATGGAATACCTTTAATGGGTTCCTACAAACAGATGAACATGATCCAAAATAAAATGTTTAGTTTGGGATTCATTGTAACACCCCAACCCAAGATGCTTAGAGTCGGTGATTTATTTTAATACATTGGAAAGATTGGGAAGAATCAAATCCCGAAGGACTGATCAGTCTAGTAGTCTTGGAAAATAGATTACTTAGATGAACATAACATTAAAATTCCAAAAAAAAAATCAAAATAGACAATTCTTTGATAGTGAAATAATTCTCATAGATAAACCCTGCATATATATTATAATACTCATGTTGGAATCTTGGGAAAGTATAAAATCAAAAAGGGGTCATCTATGATGCTCAGTAAGGTTAAAGAATATAGTAGAAACATTCATAAATAACAATAAACGTAATGTAATGTATAAAAATGAAATAAAATCATTTTAAGACATAAACATAAACATAATATGTCATGAATAAATCAAATAATTTTTTTGAACATTCACATTAATAATCTACCAGTTTAATAATAACATAAAATATCAATAACTAATATAATTCTGGGGGAATTCATAATTTCGGACATCATAACCATACAGTCAAGGCTTTGTACCATGACCATAAATAACCATAACATCAAAGACTTGTTCGAAGATAGATGTTTTTATCATGAGACATATATATGAATCTAGGTTCTATAGAAGGACCTTTACAACACTTATCATGACCAATTCAATCTTCTTAACAAAATGGTTAAACATAAACAACATAATCTTTTGTATTAAAAATTATTATATGAAACATGATTAATTTAACTATATACCAAGAATATTATCTAATAGTACATCCAAAATCAAAATTATCATTAAAATTTCAATAAAATATGTTAAATGATATCATTTGAGATCAAACTCAATTAATTATAATATTCAACAATGTATTTTGACCTAGATAAAAATACTATAATAAAATCATTAAAAATAACTTAAGTCAAATACACCTATTTCATTGAAATAATTTATTCAAAAGTCATGAACATATAAAAGATTACATTTAAAAAAATATTTTCAATTCAAAGCTTCCCATAACACATTGAAACTTTTTAAAGTAATTATGAAATTAAAAATCAACATTCATAAAAATAAGTTCTTAAACCCATTTTAAAAACATGGACATCAATGAGAAATATTTAGAATAGTAAATCATTAAAACATTAATAATGATGCTTTATTTAAATATTTACATACAAAAAACAATATTAATAATCTTTTTTAAAACATTTTTTCCAATCATGGGCATGGATGATAAATATTCCCCAGTATATACATATGCATAAACAATCATGGACAATAATGAGATTACAAAACCAAACCATAACTTATACTTTTATTTAGTAGAGGGTGATTTTACCTCTTGTATTCTGGTAAAATTATGCTATTATATTATTCGAGATCCAGATCAAGAATTATGATATCAAATTTAGTCCTCTTATATCATTTTTTTAACAATAGTTTAGTATTTCCATTCTTTCAGTTGTTAACTGCTTTGTTTTCCCATTCATATTTTTTCATGTAAGTCATATTTGTTATGAATATGATCTATTTTATTCATATACGTAATCAAATTAAGTAAATTAGTATTATTTTTGTCAAAATATAAATTTTATAATCATTCCAGAATGGATAACATGGATAATGAATCACACCATGTCTTGGAGATGGTTGGTCGTATGTACGCACGAGCGACAGTATCATTTCCTTGATAGAAAAATGGTATGGAATTGGATGTTGTATTGATTATACAGAATCATTAACATGATATATTAATTATTTATATCCATTATACTCATCATTATACCCATCCAAAATAAATTCGTTTTGAATAAAAAATTACACCATGGTACAGAGATGGTAAGAAATGCGTATACACGCATGGAGATATTGTTATTCATAGGATGTATAAAATGAGTATGATTGTATAATAATTATAATTAAATATCATAATGTCGATGGTACTAGATTTATTAATTTATTAGGGAATCAACATAGTAATATTAAGTAGAATAAGATAATAACATTGAAAGACTCAAAAAAATAATTACCTCCTTTTTGAGTATCTACTTTCTATCCACACTAAAGGACACATTATGTTGCCTTTTTACCCAAAGTAAGGCCTATAAAATGATGCAGGGTAATTTTTTAAGAGAATTGGATAGTTTTTGGATGATTAAAAATGTATTTAGAGGTGTGAATAAAAAAGAATAAGTGGTTCCCCTATCATTTTGATTTATACTAATTTAATCTATTTAATTGTAATTGTGATAAAAACGTTCTAAATTTAGAATTGATATAAATATTTTCTTATATGGTGTCAGTTGTCTAAAATGGATACTTTATGATCTTTTATAGCTTATAACTTTCAATTTCAATTTTTTAATTATTATTTTTAATTTTACACATCCTAATAATTTTTTTATTAAATATCTATAGTTTCAATTTTGAAATTTTTCGTTATTTTTACATTGAATAAAATTCAAATAGAAAATTAACATCAATAAAATCCATTTTATACTATTCTAAAATGTCATAGTAGCCTATAAAATTATTTTATAACTTCAATTTTGTAAAATTATATTTATTTTAAAAATTTTAAGATATTTATTTAATATTTCTATTAAAAAAATAATAACTTCTTTTCTATTATATCATTTTTTATGTTTATTAATTAGTCTCTATAAATTATAAGTAAATTAAAATGACTCATATAATTCTATTTTAATTCCATATAATATTTATGATCTAATTTATCCTAATGCTATCCCAATATTAATATTACATAATGTATAATAAATGAGTCTGTCTTTCTTTGTCACATTATTTAATTTTAAAAATATCTATGTCATTTTCATAGACATGTGTAAATTAGATGAATAAAAATAATAAAATATTATATATTTAACATTATCCTTATAATTTTTCCTAATTATAGTTTTTTATAAATTTTATATCATTAATATATTATTATTTATTTTAAAATCTCATTAATGTTAATTTTGAATCTATTTGTTTTTTACTCTTAATTAACCATTGCAACATTATTATTTTAAAATAAATACAATAACTTATCTGTAATATGTAAATTACATCCCTAAAACTTATTAAGGGCATAAATGTTTTCAATTTATATTTATTTCAACAGTGTTTAATTTATTTAATTGATTCATTCTTTAACAAATAAATTAATACATGATCATTATGTCATCATTCAATTTAATTAATTAATTTATAAAATTATAAATAAATTACTATAATATATATACATATTTTTTTCCTATTATTATTTCTTCTTGATGACATATCTCATATAACTTCATATTAGAAATACTATAATTGTTAAAAACAAAAGTATAACAAAATTGGATTTACATTAAATATAATATTATAAATATATGAAGGTATTTTAAGTAGCTCCATGTGGCCCCAATATAAACCCAATTATTAATCTGCCTGAAACATGCTTAATAATAAAATCATGACACCTGATTAGGTAATTATAATATTATTTTTAGCTTTAATTACACAATTTATCCTTAACCACGACAATAAAAAAATTATTAATGTTTCAATTCATATTTCCAAAAAATAAAAGTAAACTATTCACATAATTTGGACCCACTGAATAAAAATATGGAATAAATTAATAAAAATTGTATCAATGAAATTGGAGTTAGTGTATTAAAATTAATTCCATGTTCGGAATTTAAAATAAATTTTTAAATGATAAAACATTGAAAAAGATTGAAATGTTTTTTATATCAAAATTCAATAAAACAATTATGTCTATTACCAACATTAAATTATATAATAAAAATGAATTAATTTTTTATTTAAAACAATTATATAATATAATTTTTCCATATTTATTATTTATTTTAAAAATGTTATTTTCAATTAATACTAATTATTTTTTACTATTTATAAAATCATAATACATATCAGAAAAATATCAAAAAATTTTCCAATGTAAATTTTTATATCCCAGTTGCAATGAATAATTATATATTATTGTACAAAATATATAAATGTTTCATCTACTAGATTTAAAATGGGTGTGTCATCAAAATAGTGAAAAACTGCATTTTTTTAAAAATACATCTTTTATATGAAAAATGGAATATATTCTTATATTAACCCTAGAAAATTTTTAAAATGAAAGTAAAAATTATATAAAATATTTATAATTCATAATTTTATTAATTCTATTCATAACTGCTAATTTAACATCAGGGTTATATATTTTAGTAAATAATAATGTTTTATTAATATCATAATGTTTAATAGAACCGTAACTAGTGTTTAATGAAAGGCAACTCATTATTGGGTGTAGCATAAGATTAAAATAGTGTTCCGTAAAAAGAGAGAATGAAAAAAATTAAAATTAGTCAAAATGAAAATATTTTAATGACTTTGGGAGTCTCACTATCACCTACTTCAATAAATTTTACCTCGCAATGAATTTTGTTTTGGTAACTAATGTTTGATTATTCAAAATTCAATTATCGAAATTTTAGATAAGAATAAGGGGTGAAAAAACATCCACTTTAAAATAAATAATGGGAAGTAATGAGTTTAACATAGATAGCACATACTAGGGTAACATTTAAGAAAACATAAATATAAAAGAAAAATTAAACCAACACGTTCTCATGAAGAGTGATAGAGAATATGATTTGTAGAAATGAAAAATCACAATGCTAGAAGTCGGTGATGATACAAGGGATCATTTCGTCAATGGAAAAATTACTAGGATATAATTAATGTTTTCAATATCCATTACTTTATATTTGAATAATTAATTTACATAATATACTAATAACACATGGAATCATATATACTTGATAATTAGAGTTTCATCCATTAACTAATTCTTATGACAATCTCATATTTAACATAAAAACATAATAAATTTAATAAATATTTTCTTAATCTTAACATTATAAGGTTTTTGAAATTGATATACACTATTTATATAAATAAAACAATGTTCTACTAAAAAGGTAATTCCCATTGGCCAGTGTTAGACGATAAATCCTTATCGTACTTCTGTTGTGTGTTCGATTCCCAAAACTTTGTCTGATATGACTACTTGTCTCCAGACCTGTGGGTTTTACTTTTTAGAAAAATATATTATTATAACATTCAAAAAATATTCTTGTGAATTTATTTTACCATAAAAAATAATATTCAACTTTATAATTAATCTATTCCAATGTTTAGACATATCTGAAATACTTCTGTTTGAACTCACTATCTAAAAATTTATAACGAAGGTCACTTAATTTATAAAATCAACATTTCGTAATGATGATCCCTATTTTTCACATATCAAACATTGGAACACATTCATCATATAGTCTTTTAAAATGATTTAATAACATTAAATACCATAAAACCTTATTGAATATGTTTGTGATTCGTTATTCCTTACATAAAACATAGAATATTGGACATACTCTATAAAACCATAAATGTTATAAACTCCAACAATGATGTAATAAATATACCATTAATTATATCCATGGTTTTCCCCAACATCAAATTTACATTATCTAAATCAATCATCTATTTATTCAAAAAGCATTATTCCAATATCAGAAACATATTATGGGTTATATTTCCCTCCAAAGTATATTTTCCAAAAATATTAACATTAAACAGTGAAACATTACTTGGTATTATACAATATAAAACTCTTAATGAAATATTATAGTAGCACAATCCCTATATACATCATAATTCTTATAACCAGTATATTGCTGATAAATTATTCAAATAAATTAATTTTTGAATAGGTATATTAATAATTCCTCTTTATTTGTGGAATTATTATAAGTTGAACATTATTCAACTTAATTATCTAAGTTATATTATTTTTATGATTGGAACATTGATTTTCATAGTGTCCCATATCTGTGATGTTGAAGCATTATACATTGGAGACCTTTTTCTAACCATTAAAATCAAGAACATAGTCTCATTTTTTACTAAAATTATTATAAATTCTCATTCCCTTCAAGAATTTACGTGGGTGATTCTTTCCATAGTTATCACATACAGGAAAATCCTTCATTCTCGTCTTCCCTTTATCCATATGTTTCTTTTCCATAATCTTTTCTCTTACTTCCCTTAAAATCCATAGGACTATAATAATTCATTACTTATTTTATTAACACATGATACTATATCCTCATATCATGAGAATATATACATGAATATGTACCTTCAAAATCATGGCTTAATACCATGAAATATATGATCTTTATTACCCTTTGGATCATGTGCATTGGTAGATTTATCATTACATATACAAGGCACCATCTCTATAAGATTTAATATAATGTAATTGCTTATTATGTTATATACATTTCATAACTATAAATATGTAACATCACATAACATATGTTTATGCATCGTAAATAATAAAATCCAAAACATTGGTCACATTGGGGGAATCATTACTTTTAAATCATTCATAATGGTAGGAAAATGTAATTTCTATTATCCTAATAATTCTCCCCCAGAGTGTCCATCCAGGTGCACATTACAGCCCATTGTCATGTACATGGTTACCCCATGTCATGCTTGGAACACTTTTTCATAGTTATTAATCCTCAGTACTTATGTTCCAGAACCATGACCACTTGTAGAATCCATAAAGAAATTATTTACATTGATTACTAACATATAATCTACTGTAGTAAAATATTAGTATGTTCCTCTATAAATATCCTCAAAGTCTATCATCAGTTTATGATCCCTAATCAATGATTTCTAAATCTAATTTATATGGTTGTTTCTAAATGTACTCTAATACCAATTGTGATTCTATGTACCCAGAAACCCAAGTTCGATGTGTTATTTCACCACATTGGCATGATTACAAGGAATAAAATCATGATTCTCTAATCAGTCTAAAATTCATGGAAAATATAATTAAAACATGAAATTTACATTTCAATTCAAAAAATAATAATAATAATATACATTTCTTTGAGAATTCCATTATTATACTCGTTTCACCCAACATATCAATCATAAGAATTTTTTTGGAATCACGGGAAAATAATGCATAAGAAAGCGTTGAGCTCAAATACTCAGTGAGGTTAAACCAAAAGAAAAAACATTCATAAATAACTATGAACTTTAAGGAAAATATAAAATTGAATCACAAGCCATTTTAAGAATAAATATTATTATTATATGGAAGGAATTAATAATATAATTCCATTTAACCATTCACATGGATATTCTACTAATCAAATAATCATATATAATATAAATAACTAATATCATACAAGGGAATTCCAAATGTCATACATCATAACTATATTGTCAACGCCTCATGATAGGACCATAAATAACCAAATCATCAAGCCTTGTGCCAAGACACTATTTGGTCTCATTAGATTGGTCGATGCATCAACATGTTACAATAGTCCCTATCTATCTCTTGCTATGTCCAATTCATTACTATTTTTAATATTGTCAAACATATACAACCTAATCATTTTTATTAAAAATTATCTTATGATATATGATTAATTTAAACATAAACCAAGAATGTAATCCAAATATAATTTCCATAATCAACCCAATGATAAACCATTCAATAAAATATGTTAAATTATATGAGATTTTATCAACCTCAATTAAGAATATTATCAAAAAAATTGATATTGACATATATAAAAATACCCTAACAAAATCATTTATAAATTTTGAGACATATATCCCTTTTTATTTAAAATAATTTAATTAAAATCCATGCAATTCTAAAACAATACATATTAAAATATATATTTTGAATCATACTATCCCATTAAAATTTGAATAATTTAATGTAATTATAATTTTAAAACATTCATGTCCAAATAAATAAATCCTTAAAACCATTTTAGAAACATTGAAATTAATGAAAATGATTTTAAAAAATATATCATTAAAATATTTAAAACATTGTATTTGATAAATAATCCCTTACAAAATTACTTAAAATGAATCCTTATGAATTTTTTAGCAAATATGTACATGTATTACAAATATTTCCTCGTAAATTCCTACACATCAACAATCACAGATAATAATGAGATTGCAAGATTTACAAATTACCTTGTGCTTTCCTTTAGTTGAGTGTGAGTTAAGATCCATTATAATGGATAATATATGTAATTAAATTATACTACAACCATAAAAATATTTATGATATCATATATGATCCTCTTATATCATTTTAAAATAATATTTTAGTATTACTGTTGTTTTGGGTGTTAATTTCATCGTTTTCCCATTCCCTTTTTCATGTAAGTCATATTTGTTATGAATATGATGTATTTTAGTCATATACAGATTGATATTAAGTTAATTATTATTATTATATTTACTCTTTATTTAAATTTTATAACCATTATTGAGTTTTTATTATGGAGAATGGCGCTCACTACGTCATGGGGATGATAGGTCGTACGTATGCATTAGCAACACTATCATTACATTGATTGTTTAATGTTATGGAATTAGATGGTATATTAATTATATATAATAATTATCATGTTATTTTCAATATTTAAATCCATTATACTCATAATTATACCCATCCAAAATAATGTCGTCTTGAATAACAAATTACACCACTTCATGGAGACGATAAGCCATATGCACGCAGTCATGGTGTTATTGTTATTCATATGATTTCTAAAAGGAGGAATATGGTTGTCTCATAATTCTAATTAAATCTGAAAATTTATTTGATAACGTATTTATTAAATATTTTTGGAAAAAACATAGAAATAAGAAGTATAAGATGAAAATAACTTTGTAAGAGTTGATAAAATAATTACATCTTTTTCTGGTTTCTCCCTTTTGATTACAGAAAAAGACTTTATAGGTTGACTTTCTTCCAAAATAAAGGCCTCTATGAAAATGTGAGGGAGAATTGAAGTATAATTGGGTATGTTTTGGCTGATTCAAGGGGATTTATATGTATGAATAAAAGAGAATAAGATATTCCCTTTTAAAAAAGAGGTTGAAGGGGCACTTTATGAAATTATAAAAATATGAAATTAATATAAATTGATTTTCAAATCTAAAGGTATCCAATATAAATTAAATATAAGTTAATAAGTGTATGGGAAAAATTTCAAACAATAAAATTTATATATGTTTTTCTTTTATTTCAAACCACAACATTTTTATTTATCATTATTTAGACTATTTAATTTTAATTGTGGTAAAAACATTCTAAATATTAAATGGTTATAAATATTTACTTCTATGTTTTAAATTTTCCATAAATAAAATATTTTTGACTTTAAAATAATCACTTTGTAATTTTTAATGACTTTTTGTTATTTTTAAAAAATTTAATAAAATGTTGTTTTTACAAAATATCAACAGTGTCTATTTTGACACTATTCATTAATTTAACTTTAAATAAAATTTAAATAGAAATATAACAATGAACCAAACCATTTAATAAACACATAAATTTCATAGCCACCTAGAAAATTCCTTTATCACATCAATTATGTGAAATTATATATATTTTAATTTGTTTAAAATCCATTATTTTTGTATTTCTATTAATAAAATAAATACTTCATTACTAATGTTTCATTATTTATGCATATTATTTTTCTCTATAATTTATAAATAAATTCCTATGATTAATATTAAAATTTTTTTAGTCATGATACTTTTAATGTTAATATTTATCCTCAGGTTATCCCTAAATTATAATTATTAAACTTAAAATATATGAGAGTGTTACACTTTGTCACATTCTTATATTTTAATAATATATATGTCATTTTCATCAACAAGTGACCAATAAATGATTCATAATAGATTAGTAATATATATTTAGAATCATACTAGTAATTTTTCATAATTATATATTTTTATAAATTTTATATCATTTAGTAAAATATTATTTATTTTAAAATATCATTTATGTCAATTTTGACACTATTTATTATCTGACTTGTTATAAAACCATAAAAACATGAATATTTCAATTAATGTACATTAACTCTTACATAAAATGTCAATAACATCAATCCAAATTTGTTTATGGAAAAAAATGATTCAAATTATATTTATTTTAATATTAGTATTATCATTTTTTGATTCATCCTTTAATAAGTCAATTACTAAAAATTAATTGTGTCATTATTTAAATTAATTAATTGATTTTTAAAATTATCAATAAAATATCATAATATAGATATACATATTTTTTATAATGAATATTTAAATTCGACCATATCACTAATATAACCTCATATGAAAAATATTTGACTTGTAAAAAAAAGTATAACAAAATTTAATTTTCTTTAAATATAATATTGTTAATATATTAAATTCATCCAATTGGCTCCATCTAGTCCATAAATAGACCCAATTATTCTTTTGGTTGAAAAAAACTTACCCAATAAAATTATGACATGTTTAATGGTAATTATAAAATTATTTTTACCTTTAATTACTTGATTTACGCAATACTATGGTAAAAATAATTAAGAATGTTGTTATTCATAGTTCGAAAAAATAAAAGGAAACTATTTAAATAATTTGGACACACTAATTCCCAATATAGAATCCATTTTTTTCAAATTCAAAACATAAATTTTGTGGTAATTTATTTTAATTTAGTCATATGGTCAGAATGAAAAACGGGTCTTCAAAAGGTCAAACATTACAAAAGATTGATATGTTTTACATGAAAATTCATAGTAAAATTAATGCTAATGACAAAAATTATATCATCTGATAAAAATATTCTGTATTTTTACTTTAAAACCATTCATTTATATAATTTATCCCCATTTACTATTTTGATGAAAAAATTGGATTTCAATTAAAATTTAGACTATTTTTTCTATTCCTCAAATTATAAAACATATATAAAAATATCAAATTTTCATCCAAAGTAAATTTTTATATCCCTATTCCAATGAATAAGTATAATTTGTTAAATATAATATATAAAAGATTAAAAAAACTAGACATTAAATGGGTGAACCATCAAAAGGCTACAATATTATTTTTTTAAAAAAATTACCTTTATCAAAAAAATGGAATATTTTTTTATTAGGAAAATAAAATACCTAATGTGTATGTTAAAATTATTCAGAGTATATAAATTTAAAAATGTGGTAAATAATATTCATAAATTCCAATATAACATCATGGATATTTATTATATTATATAATAATATTTATTATTATATTTTTTTCATCATTACTAAGCGTTGCATGTTACGCCAAATAACTCATCATTTTTTGAAGCATAAGATTAACATGGTATTTAGTAAAAATCCAGAAATCTATAAAATTTAATTTTTTTGGAAAAACATTGTATGGTCTTCGGTTTTCCCTTTTTGTAACAAGTTGTATGAAAGTGAAGGTTCTCAATGTTGATCATATTTCATGAATTATAATATATTGTATAATTTTCTCGATGTCTGAGGAGTGCCTCTATTTTATGGGGAAACCACATATGAATAAAAATAGGATGACTCTACATCTTCATTCTCTTGAGTTGGAAGTGATTTTTAGAATAAGAAATGAGATCAAAATTATTGATATGAAATTAATTACTATTACATAAACTAAAAAAAAAATCTTGATGTGTATGTCCGGGAATTAATTGCAATATCTAGAGATCAAAAATATAAAAAATATATAAATATGATGATTTACACGTGGAATAATACTATGTGAGATAAATTGGTCAATAAATATTAATTGGATATAATGGTGAATGATATGAATAACCAATAGCTATAAAACATACACGATAATATTAAAATAAATCTAGCTAAATATGAAGATCGGTTTTGTATTTGAATCATAGTAGTGGTCAGAGGTATATGGAGACAACAAGAAGAAATAATATTTATTAAAATAATTCAAATGTTTTGACATCATCTTTACCCCAAATGAAATCTAAATGTTTTACCTCTCAATGTACTTGGACTGACTGAAATATCACTAGAAAATCTTTTTAGAATCATTTGTATTATGAAAAGTGAATGAAAATTGAAGAAACTTCAACCCATGAAATTACATTGAATTGATTTTTTTGGAAAATATTAACATAAAAGAAGAATAATATGGATATAATTTGGAGGATTTTCTTCTATAATTGGTGGACAAAAAATTAAAATTATTAATAGGTATATTTGAGGGAAATATACCACACGAATGATTTTGATTTATAATTAAAGGAGTACACTATTACAAGGTGTCTGAGGTCATTCGATAGTGATGAATGTGAAATATAAGTTTTAATAAAGTGATATAGAATCTCCCTATATAAAAATATGAGTTTATCTTGGAATAAATTTTATTGGAACTTCCTTACGAGCAGATATGAAAATCAAAGTAATGTATTTCAGAAGGATATTGAAACAAAATTCAAATATGATTTTAAATATTCTATGATACCTACTACTAGAAAGACAGATCCAGAATCATAAAATATTGATGAACTAGAGAAATAATTTGATCTCATGGTGGGACATGAATACCATCTCAACATAATTTATATTAAATGAAATAAAACATGAATTAATAATTTAATGATGACATAATCCACTAAATGTGAGGATTTGCATAACGATATGAGTTTATTGACTACAATTAGAGTTTGATGATCCATTGAATAGAAAAAAAAATATAAAAGAATTTTTGGAGTTCAAGATGAATATATAATAAATGAACATGGTGATTGATGAATATTAGTATTATATAAAAGGGAGGACAAGAAAATGTATAATCAAATGGAGAACATAATATTTATTGAAAAACTAAAATAGAGATAAAATAAAATCTATTGATCAATAGAAGAATGTAAATTTTTTGATCTTTACAGATCATAAATTTAAACTACGATGGAATAATATAATGGAATATAGAAGGTTGGTGATCCTTCCATTATCACTAAAACTAAAATAATGAAGAAATTTGTTACACTTTATAAAAGAAATAAATGACTAGAGACATATGTCTGTCATCAAGAGTTAATCATAAAAACTTGATTTTTAAAAATCATGGAAATATACAATGGAATGTGGGAGATGAAATATTTCCACTTAAAATTTTGGTGATTCCTTTTCTAAACCTATCATTTTTGTAATTCAGTAAAAGTCTATTTTAATATAAAAAATGTAAAATTAATGAAAGATGATTGGGACCATATCCAACATATTATATAATTAATTCCTTCTACATATATTTGTATTATTACATTAATGAGTGAAATATTGATATTGAATATTGGGAAATGAGAATAAGTCATTCCAAACATTGAATTTGAATATAATGGAATGAAATTAGACATAAAAAAATTACATAAAAAAATTAAATCATCATTTGGGGGATTATTATGATTATGATTAAGTATCATATTCCAAATAAAGGAAAATAAATAAAATTTATGCTCCAAATCGACAAAAAAAAATAATAGAAAGAAAATGAGAATATTTAGAATAATGTCTTCTAGAAATTTATACCCAATAGAAAATACTAATACCATTTAAAATGATGATAATGGGTGCTCTTCTCATATTAATGGTAATAATAAACATATAAATAATGTGAGCGAAATAATTTACGGAATAGTGTGATTCGAGAATGATGGGGAATTGAAAATAAATGTTAGTGAAAATACATATTTATATAGATATTAACTAATGAAAATCATAGATCTCTATGTGTATGGTTTGTGACATAATATCCTGAGGGTGATTCAATTATGTATTTCATGATATAAAGACTCATTCAATAAGAAAGGAAGTATTTTCAATCTCAATGAAGGTAACTCCCTAATGGATTTTTGATAGACCAATTAAAATATGCACTTGGTCGAAAACTAAGATAACACCTATATTCTAATAGTTTAAGAGGAAAAAATATTGTGAAATTAGAGTCTTTGTCACATTTAGCAACATTTCACTGATAAAATGTCCAAGATTACATATACCAGGGATATTCCCAATCTATAATGTGGTAGTGGTATAACAGGGTATTTTTTCTTATGGTAAAAATGGATAGAAATCCATATTGACCAAATAAAAAATGAGCATCAAATTTTCTCGATGTAATTCCCATTAATTTGTATATTCCAATTAACATATCTATGAAAAATTGATAAAGATATTTCACTATATATATCGATGACTATAATATAATGGATTATGTTTTATACATGACAAGAAAGAAATAGGTCATATGATGATTGAAGATATATTTGACAAGAGATGACATTTTTATTGTTCATAAAACTAAAATTATACTTTTTGTAAATAGAACAATGTACACATCCATTGAGTTACAAAACTATCTTACGATGAATGTCATTAAACCTGAGATATCATTAGTAAAATATTCACAAATAATTGGTTTTTGGGATGAAGTAGTTGATCAGTGAAATATTCCATCAAAAAAATTATTTTTTGGTGTTTCATTTATCATTATTACTTAAAAGATGTTATTCTAGTTTTTATTATACTTAAAACTAGGTAGTATTGAGTATATGATAATTGAAAGAAAAAACATATAAAATTTTTCATGGTTGAAATCCTTCATTAATGTTCATTTATGTTTCTCTATTACTATTATGTATCTACAAAATGTAAGGATATCAGGTAATCTATACTAATTTCATATATGATTGATTATTTATTGGATATTAAATGAAAAGGAAGGCGTTCAAATTGTAAACAATATTTTGTAGAAACATTTAATAAGGAATAGTGCCAATATCCTTGACTATAATGTTTTGAATTGAATAATTATTGTTCATGGAGAATAATAAGATGAATGATAACATGATATTGATTGAAATATTGAGATAGTTGAAGATACACTAAATCAACTGAAATCCCTAAATGATCAAAATTAAAAAGATTAATTAGTGGAAAAAAACCATTTTTGATAGTAACCCTATATCATAACGAAGAATTGGAAGATTCAATATTGATCAATATAATATTTTTTCACATCAATTTTATACCACATCAATAGGTATGATGAAGAATAATGATAATATTTATCAATTTTCCCAAAAGGACACAAAAACTTTGGAAGAATCAAATAACGGAGAGTCATGAATTAATAATTGGATTATATTGATAAATAAATATGTGGTAGCTTGAAGATAATCCATAATATAATCATGCGATTAATAAAATATTGACATTTATATAAATATTGATGTGAATGGATATGTGATTCAAAGTAGGTCAAGTATTGTGTCAAAAAAATACTCATCGGTCAGAGGTGTAGATTTTGATGAATAATTTTTTCTTCTGAAAGGACACATGTAAATAAATATCTTCATGGAAATGTTTATTCAAATATACTTCATGATATATATAGTGGATATATAAATGATACTTTTTAATGGAATATTTTGAGAGGAGGTTTATATAAAAACCAATGGGATTCTTGATTGGAAATGATGACAGAGAAGTGTTAATTTTAATGAAGGCCTTTTATAGTATAAATAGAGAATTAAGTGAATGGTACTTTTGACTTGGATGATACATAAGAATGAGAGAATTAAAATAAGTACATCATCTCACCATAATTATATAAAAACTTCCCAATAATAACAATTCACAACTCTTCTATTTGTTGATTCATATTTTGAGGAAGAAAATAATTAATGAAGGTTTTATATAATGAATAACAATGAATTTAATATTTTTATTCCTGGATAGTTGACACATCTTCTCAGTATATAAGTAACTAATAAGGAGATATATAGTTTTTTCTCCAATTAAATGTAATAATGAGAACATTTAAAAAGGTTAAAAATGAATTATTCTAAACCAATGTGGACTCTAATTTTTTTTGAAAATCAATTTCGATACATAATGATTAGAAATATAAGTTTCTGCTATTCTCATAGGAAAATTGTTAGAAGATATCCATAATAGAAAAAACACTGTAGAATATTATTTTTCAATATATTTACTGGCTCATTTATAGAGTAATCCAATGTAATATTATATCTCAACACTTAAAAAAATCATTATATACATCCAAGGTACTCTTAATTTATGAATACTCCTTCAATCAAGGAAGGGTCATAAATTAAATTTTTGAGGCATAACGGGCCATATATGTGACATAAAATAAGTATACAAAAATTGGTTACTTATTTATTGATAATAAATGTGTGGGATGGCTATGTAAGAAGCAATAAATCACTTCAAACAATACTAAAAATGATGAATATATCTTGATGACAAAGGCATGTACTAAACTTCAATGTATATAGAAACATTTATAACATATTAATGGATTATTAAATGATTATATAGTGATCGTTTATGACAACACGATTGTTATTGATCTCAAGAACCATTAAGTATGACACTATTATAAAAAAGTACTGAAATTTGATATCTTCTTATTATTGAGAGGGTGGAGGAGGTAATTTACCAAATATATCATGTTGAATCCGATGGGAATGTGGATGATATCATGATAAAACCATTAGAAACAATAGTGTTTGTAAATATTCAGGTAAATCATGGTGGTTATCCAACTCCCTTTGCTTGAGGAGGATTAGATGTTCCCTTATCCCTCTTTTATATATTTCAATAACTATTTATTCATGGTTGGTTGGTTCCTTCACATTGGATTTATTATCAATGGGGGATAATGCTAACGTGGAATTAATCTTTTTAGATATTAATTTCTACCTAATTCAAGTACGATATCCTCAAATAAATCTATTATTCATTGTGATTATATGGTGTATATGTTACAGGGTATACTATACATGTGGAACTGATGTTTGAGCTATATTATTTGTTAAAAAATGAAGATATGGAGAGTTTTTTTATTTTCACTAGGGATGTAATTCTCTCACGAAATAATTTTTTATCATGTTGACATAAATTGATGGATTTTTCATTCTACTAAATTTATAACAAAAATTTGAATTAAATTTTATATTCAATTCCCAAAAAACATAGATAATAATGTTGGAACTATGGTCATATGTGTTGAAAATTAGGATTTATATATTTTTTCTATATTTTTCTGGTATGATCATGAATAATAATGATTAGTTAGGTATATTTTGGAAAATATTATGGACATATACGACCTTGAATAATTTTAATGAATATGGAATCATTCTGTAATATTTCTTAATTTTTTGTTGGATAAAATCATAAGGAAAGGAAGTAGAATTGTGTAGGATCCTATGGATCACATTATTATATTTACCATTATATATCATGTGGAGTGTTTATGGATGAATAAATAAAGGCATGAATTGTGTTCTAATAGATAACATAGTGATGTTAGGTGATCATTATATCATACCACATAAGGAATGTGTTATTGTATGAAGATAAGAGGAATGTGACACACGATGAAGGAACGCTATGTCTTCTTGCATAAGTCACGTAGTCACATAATTATGAGGTGACCTTATGATCATAAGAATAAATATAAAGTATCAATGATTGTAGATTAATTCATTATCATGATCACAAAATCACCCATATTTTTTTTATAGGTTTCTTGTGTTGTGGGTCTTGCGATGAATGGAAGACCATCCTTTTAAAAAAAAGTGGAAAGGGGTGAAAACCAAATTTTTTAATTTTTAAGATGTTTTAAATAATCCATAAATATCTGTTTATCATTTATTTATTATTACTATGAAGGGATTGAGTTATTCACATGTTGTTTATAGATTTCTATTTTATCCTTTTTAATTAATTTAAGTGATTTCATATATGCTTGGAGGATATGTGATCTAGGATAATGGGATTAGTAATAAATGCTTATAGTTTAGTGCTCTAGGTCCTATAAATTCATTAAATGTAAAAATGTTATCACAGGTTATGGAAACATTATCTACATATTATAGTGTGTGATCATGTCCATGAGGTTGATAGTTTCTATAAAATTAATTGGATTAGATTATTCTTCCCAAATTCATGCTCTCGGGGTTATGCACTAATATTTGTCTTCTTTGAAGTATTCCAGATATTATCATGTGGTGAATGACGATTCTCAGTTAATATAATAATCTTCTCTGGGAGTGTTATCTTAATTTGTCTACTGATAAAACAACTTTTCAAAGCATAAAATTAAGTATTTAATTATTAATAATATTTAACATATTATTTACTACAAGGTAAAATCCATGAATTTATTAACCCATGGAAGAATTTGTCAATAATAATTCATAAGGAGGAATCATTGTAGGTGATTTGATGGAGGTATTGTTCTATACAAAAATACATTGTATCAGAAGTACTCATGGAATGAAGTGACTATGCATGAAATAAATAGTCCAAACATTTTATTAAATGATTGTTTATTTTAGAAGATTGACACATTATCGACTTGTGGTCCTTTCTGGTGAACCAAGTATAATTTTCTATGTTTTGTGACTAATGCCTACATTTTTTTGTCTAGTGATTGTGGTTCATGAGGGAACATGTTTACCATGATCCAACTAATTTTGGAACAATATCCATATTAAAACAATTTTTTTGGTTTCAATATAATTAACCCTTATTAGGGTTTCCCAGGGAGAATCAATTTCATGTGGGTGAGTTTTCTAAGAATAATTATAACACGCTAAGATTCAATGGTGCACTTCCCTTTGAGTAATACAGTAGTGTGTGTTGTACGCAACTTCGAGTTCTAACACACACCACAACCAATCAAACTAGCCGGTGTGAATAGTAATACCCACTTTTTGAAAATTTATACATTTTATATTTAAAAATGGACTTCATTTTTGGATTCATAATATAGAAATTATCTTACGGTGAATTTTTGGTACTGTTTTGATAACTTTCATATTTTGATGAATATTGAAAATTACTAAATTTTAATAAAAAAAACTTTTTTAATCAAAATAATTAATTGTGATAAATTATAAATTTGAGTTGTTTTAAAGTACAAATAGATTATATTTTTATCATTTAATCCAATTTTGGTCATTGGACATTATTTCACCTTTAAAATGGACACAAGCAAGTGTCAATCTTTCGATAGTTATTATTTCATAGAAACACGCTTTTTTGTTTTGACAACGAAAATAAATTTTAAATTAATTTATACCAAATCTGTGATTTGAATTTAGAAAAATGGATTCCATATTATGAATCAGGAGGTCCAAATTTTGTAAATAGGTACCTTTAATTTTTATGCATTTTGAATAATTACTTCAGAAAATATAATATTTACCATGGTTAAAGGGTAAATCCGGTAAATAAGGGTAAAAAATGATATTATAATAATATTAAACTACCCTAACACATGTCCTAACCTTATTGGATGATACATGTCTGACCATGGGAATCTTTGGCTAGATTTTGGGACCCCGTGGAGCCATTGTATGTGATAATGACTCTTTCTTTTAATTAAGTTAAAGAAAATAAAAAAATGACATAAGCATATATCTTTTAGTAAAAAAAATAATATAGGGTTACAATATGAAAAATTCGACAATCAATTTTAATTAGAAATATAAAAGGATTTACTACATAGTGGTATTTTATTTATAATTATTAGACATTAAATAATTTAATTTATTTATGAGACAATGATGATGAAGTAATTACCTTATTAATGAAATATTAACATAATTGGTATTTTAAATACACAAATAAAATTATTTTGAGACTTTTTATGAATTAAACTAATTTTATAAGTTAATATGACATATTAGGGTTGGTTAGGTGAATTGTTTTAGTAGAAATAATGTTGTTATAAATTTAGCAAAAAAAATACCAAATAATGTCAAAATTGACATAAAAGAGTTTTTAAAACAAATATTATAGTATTAATTGATATTATATTCCAAAGAATATAAGGTTTGGATAAAATAATTATTTAATAATATTTGTATCATTAATGAACCACTTGGGGTTCTGTTGGAATTATATAGTAATTTTATTAACCATATAATATAAAAATTCAATGTGACATGGTAAATGTCAAACTATTCAACTATGAGTTAATTCTAAATGTTAAGGTTATTATAGTGACCCAAACCTATCTAAAACCTATTGGTTATGTGTTTTTCGACCAATCCCAACCATATACTTTAAATAATAAATTTGGGAGCCATTATAAACCGAAAATTATTTTATTATATAATAATATTTTTAGCTTTCCCTAAGGTGCCCCTCACCCCTCTTATAAAAGGGAACTCCCCCCTCTCTATTTTGCACCATCAAAGCCATTTGGCTCAGCCAAACCCTTCCCAAATAACCTCTCAACTATCTTTCCTTCATCCTAGAGGCCCTCTGTTAGTCATAAAGCCAATCTAAGGAGCCCTTTGTTCAAATCAAAAGGAAGAACCTGAAGAAGCGGTAAATATTTCATCTCCTCTTTTTATTTTCTTTCTTCTTCCACTTCCACATTCATTATTATTTCCATTATAAAATAATAACTCTAGTATCTTCTATATACTGTGATGTTAATATGAATATGGTACAACAATATTCCTTATTTTATCCATCCCTTTAATGACATTTCACTATACGTGCGTACGTACGGATTACCGTCTCTAGGTCGTGGTGTAATTGTTATTCAATACATTATTATTTGGATGGGTATAATATTGATGTGTAATTGATGTAAATAATAAATATAACATGATAATTATTCTCAATATATGATATAACATCCAATTATATATTATTTTAATATCAAAATAATGATATTGTCACTCGTGTGTACGTACGAATTACCGTCTCCACGAACGCGATGAGATTCAATCCTCATCGTATACATTCAAGACTAATTTTCATTTGATGATTAAAAATAAATTTAAATATTTGATATCATTATGGATATGAATAAGATACATCCCATCCATAAAAAATAGGACTCACATAACAATGAATATAAAGGAAAACGAATTTGTTAACTCCTGAAACGACAATAATACAAAGATATTATTAACAATCTAATGTTAAAAGATCATATATGATATCATATTGATGAATATGATTATTTTATAATTTAATAACAATTATTTCACCATTATATAGGAGTTTAACCTACCCTAAACCAAGGAAAAGAACAAGGTAAGGGTTTATTTCACAATCTCTTCATTATCTGAGGTTGTTTATACGTAATTATCTACTGGGACCTCTTTATCATCCACATCCATGTTTCTTAAAAATGTGTTACAAAACATTATTAATATTTTTTATACTATGGGTTAAAGTCATTTATACCCTTGTTTGAATTTATATAAAATTTTTATAAAGTAATCTTTATGTCGCTTTCCAAACAAGGTCCTTTTTAACCTTTTCGACTGAATTAAGGTAAGAATATTTATTTAACTTATATGGTGGGTGCGGCTATTTTCAGCCATTATAAATTCATTGAAGCTTCTCTTACAATCTTATAAGAATATTTTCAAACTAAATGTATTATTTTATAATTATGTGTCTTTTAAATCATTTCGAAAATAGATATTTCTCTCAAATAGTTTTGATTTCATCTATGCCAACATCCTTTGATGGATTATAATCTTATTTGATGTTGATTTATTATGATACAAAACATACATATTGTATTGAAGGTTTTGTGATATGTTTGACTATGGATGTACTATTTTTATACCATTCCTGGTTTATGGTTAATGTATTGACATTTCATATGCTAGTTTTAATACGAATGTTTATGATAGGTCTAAATATATTCATATGAGGCATGCATTGGACTTAGTATGTGACCGGTGGAGCCCGCTGTAGAACCTCAATGCATTGGTAGGTCTCATGAGAAAAACTAGTGTCTTGGCCCAAGACCTTGAAGAAATCTTATTTGTAGTCTTGGCACAAGTCCTTGTCTATGTTGTTAAGATAGTCTGGCATTATGCATTCCATCATTATGAAAGTGGTTGTTGATATTGTATGTGATTATTAGACTAGTATAATATCCATGTGAATAAGTAAATGAAATTATTTCATTTCATTTTTTCCATTTTATGCTAAAGTTCACGTTTAAAAGGATTTTGTTTTAGTTATACATTGCCTTAAATGTTTATGATTATTTATGAAATTTTCCCCTATATTGTTATCCTTACTGAGCATCTAAGCTCACCCCTTTATATGTTTTATTTTTCCCAGGATGTGAAGAAGTATTTTATGACATACTTATAGGGATAGTCTGAGGGGATATGAGTGTGGACTATGGAGACTCTGTTGTTGTAGTTTTTCACTTTATGATGTAATGTAAGACTTATGATTGTAACTAGTGTTTCTATGGCTACTAAACTAATTAGTCATTAGAGACTTGATCATTGGTGATCATGCCAATGTTATATAATAATGCACCAACTTTGGGTAACTGGGGTCAGGGTGTTACAGTTGGTATCAGAGGAACTTTATTACAAACCTGTGGAAGCTAGATTTAGATAATCTCTGATTAGATAACATAGCCCTAAGATAGACTTTGAGGATTAGTATAGAAGAACTTCCCAGAATTTTGGTATTGTAGAGATTTTGTGAGTTTTCCAAGAAATACATCCTTGTCTCGATATGATCAGGTAGAGTCGGCTCTAGCACAGTTGTTCCTAGGGGTAAACCCGAAAACACTTATTTGAAGTAGCCTCGAACAGGAACTAGTGCATGAAAATGGCCCTTACTGCACTCTTGGTTACAACACTCCCAGGGGATATGCTTAATATAATTCTAATTTTCATTACAAAACATTATGAATCATTTATTAGTACGTACTTCCTCAGAGAAAACAATTTTATGATTATGGATTATATCCATAAACTTTTCAATTTATGTTAAGTGTTTTACATGTTTAGATTTATGTATTGCGAATCATAAACTAATCTAGTGTATGACATTGTTTTGAAATGGATCCTAGTGGATGGAATGGAAACCGTATCAATGCACACACTCCATGTAGGGATTTCCCTCCTCAAGATAATTATAGTTGAGCTAGTGATGAAACTGGTGTTGATCATCTAATCACTATACTGGGACAACTCATTCAGGTTATGAATAATATCCTTACCCTTATGGAGCACCTTGATCTGCAATGTGGGGGATCAATGTTAGATTACTTCATGTGGAAACAACCATAAAAATTAAATGGAGGGTAAAAATCCATTATTATCTGAGCAATGGATAAATTCTGTAGAGAAAATATTACATGCCTTGGGGAGTAGTGAAAGGGAAAAGGTTATCATGGCAGTTTACTTCCTCACTAGAGATGTTGATCAATGGTGGTCGTTGATTCAAAATACAATGGAAGATGTTGAAGTATAAAATATGGAATGGAGGGAGTATAAAGAGATTTTCATAGAAAAATAATTTCCTTATGACCATTGAGCATATATGGAAAAGAAATTTCTAAGTCTAAGGCAAAAGGAGGATGAGAATGTCGCAAAGTATGAGCCTAACTTTAGAAGGTTAGTGAGTCATCCTTTAGATTATATATGTAACCCAAGAAGTAATATTGATCATTTCATTGATCGGTTAAAACCATTTCTCCATTGAGCATTAGTCTCACAATCCTTCCCGTCGTACGAAGATATTGTCTCATGTTCTATTAATATAGAAGATGAATTCTCTATGTCTTAGGACTTTAAATCAAAGCAAGATAAGAAGAGATCTGATGAACACTCTGGAAATGGAAATAAGGGGAAGAATGGAAAAGTTGAATATCCATCATGCAGTAAATGTGGGAAGAAACACCCTGGAACATTCTTTAAGGGAATGTGAGTCTGTTACAAGTGTGGTGAAAATGGCCACCAAGCTCATGATTGCATGGGGATGAAAGAAACTACTGATGTTCAATGCTAAAATTGCAGGGAGATGGGACATTATGCAAATGAATGTCCTAAGCGTAAAGGAAACTTACCTTAGAAAAGGCCAAGGGATCAATATTAAGCTTATTCTATCACTACTACTAAGGTTGAATCTCCTAAAAATGTGGTGGCAGGTAATCTAATGGTTTCCTCAAGTTTAGACAATGATTTATTTGATTCTGGATCATCACATTGTTTCGTATCCTCCCAGTTTACTATAAAATATAGATATTTCCAATTTGATTTCACAAGGGATTTGTCAGTAAAAACACTTAAGGGAAGTATCATTGCTAAAAAGTTTAGTGATTCAGTTACCATTAGGGCATATAAATGTTCTATATCTGTTGATCTCATCGTCATACGTATGATTGAATTTGATATAATCCTTGGTATGGATTGGATTTTAGACCATGATGGAAATATTTATTTAAAGAATATGGAGTTTACTATCTTTGATGACAATGATAAGGAACACCTTATCTTTAGAGCAGAATCATCGCCACCTAATTATTATCTAGATCCACCCCTAATAGATCAACTAAATTCAATTATTGGGGAGGAAGAGAATAAAATGACTGTCGGTGAGGAAAGGAATGTTCAAATAGAGGATGATCCTATTATGAAAGAATATGTTGATGTGTTTCTCGAGGATTTACCTTTACATCCTCCAGAACAAGAAAATGGGGTTTCCATTGATTTAATTCCAGGTTCAAGGGCCATATTGAAGACCACATATAGAATGGACACTGTGAAATTTTAGTGGAACTAAAGAAACAACTATAAAAATTGATTAATAAGAGATTTATCCGCCCTAGTGTTTCGCCATGGGGAGCCACTGTTTTTTTGTTAAGCAGAAAGATGGATCTATGAGGTTGCACATTGACTATAGAGAGAACAACGCTATAAAAAGAAATAATAAGTATCCCCTACCTCGCATTGATGATATATTCGACCAAATTCATGGAGATCAATACTTTTTAAATATTGACCTTCGATTTGGATATCATCAGTTGTTTATGAAGAAGGATGACTTTCCAAAGACATCATTTCAAACCAGGTAAGGGAATTACGAGTTTACATTAATGCCTTTTGGATTGAATAATGAACCATCTTATTCATGTATCTAATGAATATAATTTTCAAGGAATATCTAGATGATTTTTTGGTGGTATTTATTGATGATATTTTCGTATACTCCAAAAGCAATGAAGATCATGAAAATCACTTGGGCATTATCCTAAAGACTCTTAGAAGACATGAATTATATGGGATGTTTAGCAAGTGTTTATTCTAGCTTCAGGATATTTCTTTTCTTGAACATATTGTCTCTAAAGATGGAATATCGGTCGATCCTTCTAAGACAAAGGTAATCCATGAATTTCCAGCACAAACGAGTATAACATAGGTATGCAGTTTTATTGATTTAGTAGGTTATTATTGGAATTTCATCCAGAATTTTTCCCAATTGGCTAACCCATTAACTAAGATCACACGTAAAAGGGTTAATTTTTTTTTGGAAAAAAGAGTGTGAATAATATTTTGAAGAACTTAATTGAAGATTAGTCAATGCCACTATTTTGACTCTACCATCATGGAATGATGCATTTGTTATTTATAGTGATGCATCGAATAAAGGACTTGGTTGTGTCTTATGAAGAATGATAGAGATATAGCATGTGAATCATGGTAACTGAAAATTCATGAGAAAAACTATACTACTCATGATCTTCAGTTAGCAGCTGTAATCTTTTCTTTGATGATTTAGAGAAACTATCTCTGTGGTGAAAAATGTGAGATATATATAGATCACAAGAGTTTGAAGTATATTTTCTCACAAAAATCACTCAACATGAGGCGAAAGTGATGGCTTGAACAGCTCAAGGATTATGATTTCACTATACACTACCACCCGGGGAAGGCAAATAAGGTGGCAGATTTTTTGAGTAGAAAGGATCATGGAGTTTTGAACAAGATGAGAGTTGAAAATGATCCTATATATATGGATCTAGTAAAGATGGATGTGGGAATCACCATGGAAGGTGAAACATCAATACTTTTTCAAATTTTTGCCAAACCTTCTTTACTAGAATGGATAAAGAGTTCTTAGACTGATGATGAATAGTTTCAAAAGAAGATTAAAGCTGTGAATGATGGGAGATTGAGTGACTTTGTGTATGAATATGGAATTTTGAAATTTGGGAAGAGACTCTGTGTTCCCGATATACCTGATAAAAAAAGGGAATTGTTAGATGACTATCATATCACAAATTTCTCTATACACCCTTGGAGAACCAAAATGTATAGAGATTTGAAGGAACATTTTTTCAGGAAAACATGAAGAGGGAGATTGCTGATTTTGTGTCAAGATGTATGGTTTTTCAAAGAGTGAAATCTGTAAGGCAAGAGCCTGGAGGAGTGATGCAACCTCTTCACATACCGGAGTGGAAATGAGATAATATTAAAATGGAATTTGTCATGGGACTACCAAATACTCTTACAAGGTACAATGTAATATGGGTCATTATTGATCGTCTGACCAAGTCAGAACATTTTCTTGCTATAAGAGAAGATTTACCACTTGAATGACTGGAAAGAGTGTATATTAATGAAGTTGTTAGACTTCATGGAGTACCACTGTTGATCAATTCTGATCATGATCCACGTTTTTCTTCAAGATTCTGGAAAAGTCTTCAGAAATCCGTGGATACTAAACTTTGTTTGAGCACTTCCTACCACCCCCAAACTGATGGAAAATTAGAACGGACAATTAAAACCTTAGAAGACATGTTGATATCACGCTCACCTGACTTTCAAGGAATGTGGGATAAATATTTATCTATGTTATAATTTTCCTAAAACAATAGATTCCATTCAAGTATTCAGATGGCACCATATAAAGCATTATATGGAAAGAGATGTCACACAAGAACCAATTGGGATGATGTTGGTGAATGAAAACTCGTAGGCCAATAACATGTAGAGGAAATGATGGAAAAGGTGATGGTTATCTAAACCCACATCAAATCAGCTCAAATTAGGCAGAAGAGCTATGCCGATAACCTAACAGAGGATTTGGAATTTCAAGTATGAGATCATGTTTTTTTGAAGGTATCTCAATGGATGGAAGTCATCAGTTTCGGTAAGAAAGGTAAATTGAGTCCAAGTTACATCGAACCTTTCAAAATTCTAGAACGAATTGGGGCTGTATCTTACCGTTTGGAAATACCGCCAAGTCTCTCCAAAGCCCACGATATGTTCCACGTATCACAGTTGAACAAATACATGTCTGAACCAACTCTTGTACTCACCTATGAAATATTAGAACTAGAACCGGATCTATCTTATTGTAAAGATCCTATCATGGTTCTTGATACAAGAGAGAAATTGCTGAGAAACTAGATGACTCGTCTGGTAAAAGTTCTATGGAGAAACCATAAGATGGAAGATGAAACATGGGAACCCGAGGAACTTATGATGAAGAGCCACCTGAGTCTTTTCATGCGGTGGTATTCTAGAAATTTTAAGGATGAAATTATTTGATGGAGGGGATAATGTAACACCGTATGCTTCCATGGTACGCTTCACTTTGAATAATACTGTAGCGAGTGTTGTACACAACTTCGAGTTCAAACACACACCACAACCAATCAAACTAGACGTTACGAATAGTAATACCAACTTTTTGAAAATTTATACATTTTACTATTAAAAATGGAATTTATTTTAGGAATCGGAATATCAAAATTATGTTAGGGTGAATTTTCTGTACTTTTATGATAACTTTCATATTTTGATGAATAGTGAAAATTACTAAATTTTAATTAAAAATAACTTTTTTAATCGAAATAATTAATAGTGATAAATTATGAATTTGAGTGGTTTAAAAGTATAATTAGAATAAATTTTTACCATTTAATCCAATTTTATTCATTGGGAAAAATTTCACATTTAATCTGGACATAAGCAAGTGTCAATCTTTTGATAGTTATTCTTTCTTAAAAACACGCTTTTTGTTTTGACAACGGGAATTAATTTTAAATTAATTTATTCCACTTCTGTGTTTTGAATTTAGATAAATAGATTCCATATTTAGAATCAATATGTCCAAATTCTGTAAATAGGAAACTTTTATTTTTGGATATTTTGAATAATTACTTCGGTAAATATTTTATTTACCATGGTTAAAGGGTAAATCTGGTAAATAAGGGTAAAAAATAATATTATAATAATATTAAATTACCCTAACATGTGTCCTAACCCTAATGGATGATACATGTCTGACCATGGAAATATTTGGGTTGATTTTGGGACCCCATGGTGCCACATGTATGTGATAATGACTCTTTATATTAATTAAGTTAAAGTAAATACAAAAATAACATAAGCATATATATTTTAGTAAAACAATTTTAATATGGGTTTACACATTAGATAAATTTGACTATAAATATTCATTAGAAATATAAAATTATTTCCAACATAATGGGATTTTATTTATAATTTTTAGACATTATATAATTTAATTTATATATGACACAATGATGATGCAGTAATTACATTATTAGTGAAGTATTAAAATAATTGGTATTTTTAATACCAAAATAAATTTAATTTGAGAATTTATGAATTCCAATAATTTTATATGTTAATATTACATATTAGGGTTGGGGAAATGAATTTTTTTCAAAGTAATAATTCATTTATGAATTTAGGAAAAACAAAATACCAAATAGTGTCAAAATTCACATAAAAGAGTTTTTAAAGAAAATATTATCTTATTAACTGATATTATATTCCTAAAAATATAAGTTTCAGAAAAAAGACTTATATAATGATAGGTGTATTATTAATTAACCACTTGGGGTTCAATTGGATGTATATAGAAAGTATATTAACCATATAATATAAAAATACAATGTGACATGGTAAATGTCAAACTATTTAACTAAGAGTTAATTTTAAAATATAATGTTATTATAGTGACCAAAACTGGTCTAAAACCTATTGGTTGAGTGTTGTTCGACCCATACACACCTTAGTCTCTAAATAATCCATTTTAGAGCCATTATAAACTGATAAAGAGTTTATTATAAAATAATATTTCTAGCTTTTCCTATGGTGCCCCTCACCCCTCTTATTAAAGGGCACTCCCCCCTCTCTCCAATTCACACCTTAAAAGCCATTTGGCTCATCCAAAACATGCCCAAATACCCTATAAACTATATTACCTTCATCCTAGATGCCTTAATTTAGTCAGAAATTCAACCTAAGGATCATTTTTGATCAAATCAAAATGAAGAACCCGAAGAAAAGGTAAATATTGCATCACCTCTTTCAAGTTTCTTTCTTCTTCCACTTCCTATTTATTTGTTTTTTCCATTATAAAATAATAACTCTATTATATTCAATATAATTACATGATATTATAAAAATGGTACAACCATATTCCTTATTCTATCTATCCTTTTAATGACATGTCACTATACGTGCGTACGTACGGATTACTATCTCCACGTCATGGTGTAATTGTTATTCAATACATTATTATTTAGATGGGTATAATAATGATGTGTAATTGATGTAAATAATAAATATAAAATGATAATTATTATGTATATATGATATAACATCCAATTATATATTATTTTAATATCAAAATAATGATATTGTCGCCCGTGTGTACGTAAGGATTACCACCTCCACGAACGCGATTAGATTCATTCTCCATCATATCCATTCAAGAATAATTTTTATTTTATGATTAAAAATAATGTTTAAAGACCTGATATCATTCTGGATATGAATAAGATACATCCCTTTCGTAACAAATATGACTCACATAACAATGAATATAAAGGAAAACAAATCTGTTAACACCCGAAACGACATTAATACTAAGATAATATTAACAAAGCAAAGTTAAAAAACCATATATAATATCATATTATTGTATAGTATTATTGTATAATTTAATAACAATTATTTCACCATTATACATGAGGATAAACTAACCTCGACCAAGGAAAAGTATAAGGTAAGGGTTTACTTCACAATCTCTTCATTATCCGAGTTTGTTTATACGTAATTATCTACTAGGACCTCTTAATCATCCACATCCACGTTTCGTAAGAATGTATTAAAAAACATTCTAACTATTTTATAGTCAATGGTTTAAAGTAATTTATAACCTTTTTTTAATTTTTAAAAGATTTTTATAAAGGAATCTTTTTTTATTTTTCCAAACAAGGTCCTTTTTAACCATTTCGACAGAATTAAGGTAAGAATGTTTTTTAACTTATACGGCGGGTGCGGCGATTTTCCTCCTTTATAAAATCGTTGAAGCTTCCCTTAAAATATTATAAGAATATTTTCAAATTAAATGTTTTATTTTATAATTATTTTAATTTTAAATGATTTCAAAAAGAGATATTTATCTCAAATAGTTTTGATTTCATCTATGTAATCATCCTTTGATGGATTTTAAGCTTATTTGAAGTTGATTTATTATGATACAAAACATCCATATTTTATTGGAGGTTTTGTGATATGTATGAATTTGGATTGCTATTTTTATACCATTCATGGTTTATGGATAAAGTATTGAGATTTGTTATGCTATTTTTAATACGAATGTTTATGTTATGTTTAAACCTGTTCATATGAGAAATGTGTTGGACTTATTAAGTGATGGGTTGAGCCTGCTATACCTCCTCGATGCATCAGTAGGTCTCATGAGACAAACTAGTGTCTTGGAACAGGGTCTTGACAAAATCTAATTTTTAGTCTTGGCACAAGTCCTTGACTATGTGGTTATGATAGTCTAGCATTATGCATTCCATCAATATGAAAGTGATTATTGATATTGCATGTGATTATTCGATTAGTAGAATATCCATGTGAATAAGTAAATGGAATTATTTCATTTTATTTGTATCATGTTATTATGAATTTCAAGTTGAAAACACTTTTGTTTTAGTTATAAATTACCTTAAATGTTTATACTTCTTTTTGAAAATTTCCACTATATTGTTATCCTTACTAGGCATCTGTGTTCACCCCTTTCTATGTTTTATTTTTTCCAGGATGTGAAGAAGTATTTTATGACTGACCTGTAGGGATAGTCTGAGGGGATATGAGTGTGGACTATGGAGACTATTTTATTGTAGTTCGTCACTATATGTTGTAATGTAAGACTTATAAATGTATCAATTGTTTCCAAGGATACTAAACTAATCGGTCTCTTGAGACTTGATCTTTTGTGATCATGCCAATGTTATGTAATAATGCACTGACTTTGGGTAACTGGGGTCAGGGCGTTAGAATAATAACATTAAGTATTTCATTGGCATGAACCAAACATAAGAGTTTTGTGATTGGAATTTTCATTTTCTATTGGGATGGATTGGGGTTGAGAAGTCAGTGGTCCTTAGACCAAATGTGACAAATAGAATTAATGAAAAGATTCAGGTAATCTGAGAACAAATGAAGGTGAAAAAGAACTATTCCATGTCTTTTTTCATATCGAAGGATGGGTTTGATGGAGTTTGTGTATGGATATCATATTTTCATAAGGAATTTCTATAATCATGTTTAATAATGTTTTTTCAGGTGTATTAGTATTTCTACTCAACTTAATCATTCCATTTGAGCTGTTATAGCCTATTATAGATTTGTTATGTTAGTTGGTGGTTCCTTCATAACTTAATTGGATTCAAGACCATTTCCATGTATTTTAACAGCAATGATATATTCATATTTTTTATAATTTAATTTATTTTGGATAATTGGGTGCTAAGTAAGATGCTATTTTCATAAAGAAATCATTTTAGGTCCAATGTCATCAAGAGAAGGTATTATGTGGGTGATGCATTCATTTTGTTTTTTTGTAGTAAGGAGCAATGTATGAGAGTGTGGGGTATGATGATTCATAGATTTAATCGTGTTGTCTATATATTTTTTCCAATATTTTCATTATTGAAGAAATTATATAATTTTCATTGAATAATAATATTCTTTTTCAAAAAAAAATCAGTTTTTTTAACAAGTGCTATTTCAAATATGGATAGGGGAATCATATCTTTTGAGAGGTATCTCACACAGAGTACATGGATAGTGGTATCAGTGGTATTCTATATAGGTTTATTTTTATTTCATACCTTATGTTTCTATTAAATTTTGGTATTTGGTGTTATAGATGTCATGGAGTCTTGACAAAGGATTAGTAGAACTTGGGTAGAAGATTCATCTAAAATGCAAGATTGTGGTGTGGGGTAATTTTCTTCCCCATGATAGGTTGATTAGATTACCAAGCTATAGTGTCATTTAGTAAATTGAAATATTGGTCCTTGGGGTCATATTATGGTTTCCTAATAATATCAATGACCCTTTTTATAGAAATTTGGTTGGGTAATAGTATTGGAATGGTGATTTTCCAATATGATAGGAAGTCACGAGATTTTGATATGATTCAGGTTATTGTATTTTGTCTCTAAAGGTTGTTGGAATTAGTGATTATATATATTTAGGTGTTTTTGTGCCATAGATCTTATGTTTTTCCATATTAGAGTTTTGTGTCAAGAAATTAACACCGAGATATTTTAAAATTAATTTACCATTAAATAAATATTATTTCACCGACAACACCGAACTAAAAAAATGTTCTATATTTTTATATTGTATAATAATAAAATTAAATATTAAAATTAATACATTATGAGAATACAATATGATAAATTGTAATGAAAATTACAAAATAAAGAAAAATAATTGAATAAAAATTCCACAAATATAAAAAAATTATCCTCATTGTTTTCCATGAGGATCGTAACCCTGATTATAACTATGGATTCTTGGAAGATAATTAGATATATAATAAAAAATTTAAAAATTATGAAAATATTTTGAATGATTTTTTTATATAATGGAATTAACTCTAAGAATTATATATTTTTTTTTAACTTATATGTCCATTGAGATTATTTCAATTTTGCAACATGACCATAAAATTGGTTGGAACAAAAAAATAACAATTTTATTAAATATATTTATAAATGAGAAATAAATGGAGTGAATTAGTTGTATCCTTCTATATGAAGATTATTTTTTGAGTTATTATGGGTGGTAGAATCACTAGGGTTTTCCCCTGACCATTACTAATTCAAAATATATCATGTGTTGCTTGAGAAATATCATATTCAGAATAAGATAAAGATCTCTAAAATTTAAACATGATCCATGATAGTTGAACCAAAACCTATGATAAAACCACTACATATCATACCCATGGAAATTATGTATATTGTTTGAGTTAATTTGTTAGTACCTGATAGGATAATATAATCATGTAATTAATAATAAATATTAAATTATCATCATTATGTATGCGTTATAAATTAAAAATATATATGAATTTACATACTAATAAAGCATATAGTTAAATAATATAGTTTTTATTGAACATAAATTTAATAATAAAATTTAATTCTCATTATATAGGTAATCAATTATAAAGAATTAGAAAAAAATTAATTTAATTTAAAAAAAACTCTTTAAAAGAATTATACATTTATTATATATTTTCTATTATCATAATAAACCAAATTTATGGAATAATTTGAAACAAATTAATTTTCATCATATTATTCTATCTTTTATTTGAATATGAATAATTTTTTTATTTTATGAAATAAAATCTAAATTAACTATTTTTTATGTTATTCCTACATATGTTACAAATTAATTTTTATCAACTGGAAAAATCAAATATAATAAAATGATTTTTATATTTTTAATCAATGTATTTATATATCAAAATTATGTCACTTATAAAATTTAAAAAATTATACCAAAGTAAATATTATAATCCTTCTAAAAATATTTACTTTTCAGTGAATTTTATTTCAAATATCTTTATATTATTATTTAAACAAATAAAATTGATCTCCCTTGGTGACTCTAATATGATTTTTAAATATATTAATAAATAGAATAATTAGTATTTAATTATTAATAAAAAAACTAAGAATAAATGATAATGTATAAAAATATATTTTTCTATATATGAATTTTTTCATTAAAATCTTATCTATTAATTAACAAGATAATATTTTAAAACAGAGAAATTGTGGGGGATTAAACGGTGTCTATATTTAAAAATAAAAATATCTCTATTTTTATGAATGGTAACCATATATTATTATTAAAATAATAATTACTATAGTAAAAAAAGGTAATCAATGTTAATTACATTAAAAATTATTAACATAGAGTTTGTAGAGGTTTTTCTAAATTTATGTTATACTTATACCTTCTAAATGATATATAGTTATATTTAAAATTCATTATGACATGTCTCACTAATTTTTAACCACCTAACTCATCAATATCAAATGTGATTCCATCATTATCCTTTACCTTACATTAGATTCCACTGATGTTTCCCTCATATTCACATATAAAATGAGATCAATTTCACTCACTCTGTGTCCCACATTTCCTTTAAAATTTCCTTTCATGTCTACCGGTTTTATTTTCATATTTGCCTCTTCCATTTTTTAAATATCTTGGTTATAGGAAGTTATCTAGAATCATATATTTAAAAGAATTTTTTCATGGGAAATTTGATGTCCCTAACAAGGATAAATCACTTTCATGGTTATCTAAAGTATATAGATGGTTTTATCAATTTTTTTTTTATTTGAGATATAATCTATATTCACCAAAATATTTTATTCCCTGTCAGGTATATAATGTAGTATGGATATTGTATTATTCATTTTTTTAAATTCTGTGTATTTATAAATCCACCTCAATTACTCTTTCCAACAATAATTAACTCAAATGTTATTAAATCTATAAGGGTTTTTTATAAAACAAATTAATTTACTTTAGTTATAATGGCATTATTTGAACAACATTATTTTATGTTCCATATATTATTCTATTTCCTATTCTATATGATATTTCATCTTCTCTCTTAGTGTAAATATTCTTTAATGAGGAATTTATTTCCACTAAAATTATTACATTAATATGAATAATTTTCATCCAGTTTAATAACTATTTTCCCTTAATGTTCATATTAATTCTTCCCATAAATGTTTTCCATTCTTATTTTGATATCCAAATATTCATCATCTCATGTGATCTTTGTATTTTTATTTAAATAATTTCATAAGGTTGTTTTATGATCCCTTATATGATTTTTTTCAATACTTTTATTCAAATATATTAAAAATTATTTCCCTTTCATGATAATATATTTGATTTTAAAATATATACAGTTTGACATAAACATTATTTCCCTTTATGAATTGATTATAGCTGTTATTATTATATTTTTTATTTAAAATTTAATCAATATTTCCTTCTTGAAAATTATTTTTAAATGTGGATGGTAACCTCATCTTTAAAACTATATTATGTAATGTTTTCTAATATATTGTAATGAAATTATAGACCATATAAATCTTATGTTTTTTCACCAACAATAATCTCACTCTATATCAACCATATAAAAAACCACAATATATTTTAATAAAACATTAAAAAATATAATTATCCTTAAGATGAAGGTTTTTTTAAATTTATTACCTTTTGATGGATAATAATTAATATTGGTTAATATATAAAAGATGTTTTTTTCATTAATATTTTTTTAGTAATATAATTTATTTCCTTTTAAAAAATGTAAAAATTTTAGAACATAAATTTGAAGAAATAATATTCATTTGAAATTCTTTCCAAAAAAATTTATATAATATCAATTTTCACTTATTTTGAAGAGATTTATTTTTAGTTAAAGAATACAGTTTTGTGAAGATTTTAATTTATTTAATTTTATGATTTTGAAAGTGTATGAAATAATATTAAAACATTTAAGTAATAATTAATTTTTAAGGGAAACATTCATGAGTTTTAATATCTTCTTTTATATTATAAACCATATGTACTATATTTTTTAGAATAAATTAAATTTATATTTTAATAAAAACTATTTTCATCAATTTTTAAGTAAATTAAAAGTGATATTATATTTTTATTTGAATAAGACACTACTATATATTATTTTTTATAATAAAAAAATTATTTCATGGGAATTTATCTATTAAAAAATTATGTTTTACATATAAATTTTAAGCATGTGAATATACATTGTTATAAAATGTGTTTATGTGTTATCTGTGTTAATCCTAAAATTAATTGTTAAAATACATATAAATATGATTTCATAATACTATTCACTTTTAAAAAAACTTCCAATTAGATAAACAATACAATATTAATATTTTTTATGAAAATTAAATTCTATGGTAAATTTTTTGTCAAAGATAAATGTAAATTATGATAAAATTTAAATATTAATAAATTTATTAATGAATATATATTTTCTCCAAAATTAGTGGATGTGAATTATATAGAACAAACTATATCCACCCCCACTGTTATATATTTTTTTATTCACTCATATATCAATAAAAACATTACATTATATAAAATGTTATTGTTATTTCTAAAACTACACTTCCCTTTACATAAATAAGGGTTACAATTCCAACACATCAAACCTCACCAATCCTATAAATTTCACCAACAAACATACCAATCATAAAAAAATCTATCTCAGTTCAAAATTATTATGGTAACATTTTTTTACATCTTCATTTAAAGTTAATTTTCAAAGAGAAAACTGATGCTTCTAATATAAGAATCACATTCACATACTCTTCTCTTATACTCTAATAATTTATATGTAATAAATGAAATTATAAATATAATTTTATAAGTATAATTAGAATAAATAAATGTTATTAGATTAATTTAACAACAATTATTTATTATTGTCCTTCCCCTAGGAGAAATAAAAACATAGATCATTCATATATGTGGACTAATACCTACAAATCATGATGTTTCTCTTTATTCACCACTGAATCTCATAAACATTATAAATTATGAATTTCATGTATAAATAAGTTTTCTATGTCATAAATTAAATTCTAAAATGATAATTTTTAATATAAAATCATTCCAATAAAAGATATCATTTATTGTCTGTACAACATATTACTTACTCCACAAATGATGAATTTATTTTATTAACACCAACCATCATTGATGGTTCATTGAATAGAATTAAATGAGGTTATATGATGTATATAAAATTTTATGCTTCTGTTTAGTTCATATAATCATTATCTAAAAATATCCCATTACTGATTAAATCATTTTTACATGTTACCATTTCGGTTAATTTGACCATATATGTAAATGATATTATTAAGATTTTATCATAAATGATTATGGGATGTCATATAATTGGAATGTCATATGAAATGATGTATTTATGATATTTAAATGATTATTTACTGTTTTCTTAAATTTTTTAACATTTAGTAATATATCACCTTTCATTGATTAAACACTTTAAAGACTAGTTCACCACATTCTACATTTTCACAATAAGTATTCATTTTTTCACCCAATGAAATTTAGATTGATTAATATATTAAAAAATAGTGATTATTCTCTCTCAAATTATCTCAAAATGATGTACTTGAATCCAATTTGTGAGATTCTATGCTATCTTCATGAAATATGTATGAAATTTATAGTAGAAAATAATGTCCCCTGATAATGAAAAAATAATAATTGGACAATATAATTGTGATATATTGTTTTAAAATTATTGAAAAAATTTATATGTTTGTATCTTTATTTTAGGATAATTGGTTAATATAAAAATGTTTATTATTTTATGGTCTCGTCAAAGTGAAGGAACCTTTGAAGGTATTAGAACAAATTTTTTTTTTATAGTTCATGAAAAACTCAATAAATAAAATGACATCTAAAAATTAAAATTAATTTATCTATGAATGAAAAAAATAATTACCTTATATTTGGATCATTTCTGTGAGGATTATTTTTATCTTCCGAAAATCCATTATAATTTAATTTGTCGCACATTATTGATTTCAATGTATAATCTCTCTAGCAGTGTCCCATATGTGCTCCTATGATCTGTGAGAAGAACCAATTGGTTTTTGGGTTCAGGAGTGGAAAATCAATCATCTTGTGATGTTCATCATGATAATTCCATGATTCTTTAGGATTGAAGGAGATATTCTTATTTATGGGAGGGCGAGAGCAGTAGTTTGAGAGATATAGAGAGAAGTATCTTGTGCAAAATTATTCAATATTCTTAGTTTTTGGTCTACCCTAAATGATAGACATAACTATATATTTCTAGACCGAGGTTTTATGCTAAAATATTATTTAATTTCTTGTAATAAATTATTTAATAAAATAATCATTATTTACCCTCATTCAGAAATAAAAAATATATTAATATTATTTTATTTCCCATGAATTATATTTCACAAAAAATATTATTTAACTAGCTATTAAATTAACAATTATTTTTAAACGTGGTCCAAGTAAATTCAAACGCATAAAAAGTTATAGAATTCATGAGTATAAAGAGTATTCAGAAATAAATATTTTATCCAAAAACTAGTAAAAACTCATTATAAAATATTTTATAAAAAAATATTATATTTTAATCACAAGCTAATGAATACATATTTATGTAATTTATATGATTGATAAAACAGGAATAAAATTATTCTTCATTTTTTAGAATAAAATTTACCCCATTAATTAAATTAAATTATAATTTAAATAATATTAATGGAAACATACAGTTTGTGACCCTCTAGGATTCTTTTTCATTGTCATTGGGAGTTATCAATTGATGTCTAATGTTTTTATCTTGCAATAGGTCAAGGTACCCATGAAATAGAACAATGTTTTTCAATGATTATAAACATTTAAAAACTTTCACTATATAATATAATCCATTTCCTTTAATATCTCATCAATAATGTATACATCTATTTCATCAACCTATATTCTTAATACATATTTATTTGACTATCTAATAAAATGATCATTTCACTATGAATAGGGATTTGAAAGAGATATTAATATTTCAATCAATGTGATCATATATTACCATCTATAAATAAAGATGGGTAATTTCATCATTATCATATTAATTGAAAAAAATTTATTCATGATGCACCTAACATTTCCAACTTCTCCTAGAATTGTTACCATCTTTCTTTACAAAATACCTCTACATGTGTGGGTCATAAAATGCATTAATAATAATTTTAATGTCTAAGGACTATTATAAACATTCCCAGATTGGAATATATGATGACTTCAAAAATTAATAAATCCTACTTATGGGTATGTTTTCATAGTGTAATTTAATAGAGATTACCAAGTGTTAACTTCATGAGATAAAGTCTAATCAACATCTGAGTACTCACACCTAATGATTTATTTATTATCTTCCCTATTATAGTATATTATCCGAGCATATAATTATTATTTATAATATCATCCTGATAATTTAATGTTCTCATCATAGCATGGAGTTGCTATAACCTTATAATTGTGAAATATTCTCATGAAATTACCACATTAATATTGAAAAATAATAATCAATATGTAATATTATATTATTAATAATATTCATTCCATTTAATATTTATGTAATCTAATGTGAAGAAGTATATTATTTTAGATTACTAACTATGAATGTTTTTTGGATTACCCAGACTCGATCCACTCATAAGTGACCTGACTTTCTGGGCACATGGTCTCTAATATGCCTCCCCATATTCTGAAGGATTTCGATATGAAATGCATGTATGTAGTGGTATCGTAGAGATAAAATACCTAGTTTATTAGTGTGGATAATAGTTGGGATTAATAATAACAATGAATCAACGTAAATAAAAATAAGATGACATTAGAATAAAACATCTATACAATAATCATAGAGGTAACCCAATTCCAAATTAATTTTCATATCTAATAGATAAAACCATTATCATGAACAAAAATGGGGGGTGGAAATTTTGCAATACAAGATAACAAAAGTGTAAAAAATGAAAAAAATAAACTCTGGCAGTATTATGAGAAATAGATTCCTCCTTTACTCTTATACTCTATTATAATAAATATAATCAAGTATATATAGTTGGATTCCTACCATTTCCCCTACCTACATCCTAGAATTTTGTGTGGGTACCAATTGGTGATTGAGACATAGTATGAGTAAAACTCAATAGGACACCACCAGTGGTTTCTATTACTATCCAATATGTGAATATATAATAAATCAACATCTATGTAATAATAATACAATCAATATATGAGAAAAATTAAACCCATATTGGTTTGGGTTCCCCCATATAACACTCAGATAATATCACCTTATTTGGACTATGTTGAAATGATTATGATAAAATTTAATTTTATTCCATAGTCTTGGGACCCAAGAAACATAACCATGTAACTCTTCCATATTGATAACTGTATAACGGTTCAAAAATTCATGTTCTATTTTAGACATAATAGTTGAGAGAAACTACTGGATTAATCTATCTAATGTATTGATCGAAACCAATATTATATTTGTCGTGGAACACACATCAATGATTCATTCAAAGTCATGATCACATATAATACATTCCACATGTGAAATCTAGTTATCACTGAAGGTATGATATAAACCTATTACCCTATAAGCCCTTCCATGGAATTTTACACATAGAATACAAGAATATACCAAATAATGGTATATTTTTATTATCTATTGGGGTTTGTACAAGGTGTTATGTGAATAAATCTTAGTATCAACAATGAAATAATATAAATTTATTTGGCCTATGAGTCTATCCATCACCCACGGTGTAATATTATTCCACTATTAATTCACCTAATTCAATATGCTCATGGATCTTGTACAAGTAATTCCAAAATCAAACCCAAATACTATTAACAGAATAATATAAATAATGGTCATGGGATAAAAAATTATATGTACCTTTTACAATAAACATATTTTAATTTTTATAAGTCATTTACATGGGATATATTAGGCATATGTTAAGAATAAATCAATGTGATCCAAGGAACATTGTATTGACATTCACCTTTCTTTAATTTATATCATAAATATTAATTTATAAGAGTTATTCCAAACCCACCATAAGGGGTTAAATTAAATTAAAAATAAAATATAGACATGACATTTAATGAAATCACAAAATGGGGTTTTTACCTTTATAACAATTGTGTAATGTCTAAGGAATATATTCTAATCCAAATAAAGGATAGGTTCTAGTCGGGGTTGAAAACATAAAATTACTCAATGTGGTTTACTACGATGAAATAATTCATGGTACGAATAATGTACTTAGTTATTTCCAATTTTTAGAGATGATGCATGGAAGGTCAAGAGAGTATCATAAATTAACATTATATAAACATTTTACATTTTATGGAAACATACTAGAGGGCCCACAATAGATTGTTACTACACTCTACATCTATTATCAGCCATTAATTTAGATTACAATGGGATAAATTATATAAACTATAAAACACCAAAAAAAATGTATTTGAGATGTCCTGAAAAAAAACTCCCAAGAGGTTGAAAAAATAATGAAAGAAAGGTTTTAGAGTCTAAAACATATCAAGAAATATCCTAGATGATTAATGACATCTGATTCATGGATAAGATGATGGACGTCCAACAAGGATTAGAGGATATCCATGGGTAATCTTGAGTAGGGTTATTATTTGTAAAAATAGGGGAGAAGATGAAGCAATTAGATTAAAAATTCTATTCATAAAGGATGAATTTCACCAAATTTTATGGGGGTTCATGATTTGTCCAAATGTTCTACCAAACTAATGAAAACCCACAATTAGGAACTACAATATAACCCTACCCATTAATATCCTTGGTGCATGGATAGAAAAATTATATGCACACAATGTATGGATAATCACTTAGGGCCCAGCCATCACATGGTTTAGGCACATTGTTATACAAAATGTGATCAAACTAATTGATGCTCCTATAAAATAAATCTCATATTTCCCATGGGAGTGAAAACATGAACAAAAAGTTAAATAAACCATGATCCTCTATTTTAGGCCCGTGGTTGAGCTGCAAAGTTATTACTAACCATTCACTCACCATGAACCTTAGTTTGTTTCTCCATAAACAAGAACGTTGGGAATCTAATTAAGCTTGATCTCCCCTAGAAACATCATGAGCTCATTAGGAACTTTTAATAATCTGAAACCAAATTTTTATATAAATATTTAATCGACTCATACCTCATCTTGAAATGATTATATTTCATCCCCACTCCTTAAAATAACTCATCCTGAAGTTTCCTTGGGGGTTGTTGATATGCATCGAAAAATAGATATGACTGCTAATCTAGTATATCAGCCTCTAATTTCTATGTATCATAAAATACATGTATTTAAATATATAGTATTCATAAAAGGCCAATTTTGATTCCTCATTGATCCTTTATCGTACGATCAATGATAAAAAATTGGTACTTATAAAAAGAGGCAATAGATTCTAACGAAACATCCTTGGTGTCAAAAGAATTTGGTAGATCAAAATGATAACTGAGAAGAAAAGAAACATGATAGACATCAAGAATTCAATGGTACCACTGAGGTAATGAAATATTACATGCAACCATCCCAACTCATTACATGATCTGTAATTGTTTAGAAAACCTACGTTCTAGCTTCCCTTATCTCAGAAACAATCAACGACCCAATATATGTGAAACAAAAAAACCCGATCTCCCACCTCACATTCTGTAGTTTAGTGGTGATGATTAACATACGAATTCACCATATATAGTCCATTATACAAAGATTTAAAAATAATAGTTAACTTCATTTTTTCTCATAAAAAAGACGTGTCCCTAATAGAGCTACATACATACTCTTTAACAAACAATAAGGTGATCTGAATGACCTATATTGGTGGTTCTTGCTAAGATTTATCTATATAGATTTATGAATTGTGTTATTATTATCCAAATCAGTAAGAAGAAGAAATACATATCCAAATATCTTCCAAATTCAAAGATTCATAATCTAAGAATTCACATATGTACATGAATAATATACTCAAACTGAGCATTAATCTATGGGTGATAGGCTATACATATAAGTACCTATGAAAAAACACATTCTACATCGTATTACATAATAAGAAGTAAAACGAGAATCATAATGTGACATGGTGGTGTGGGGAACAACATAATGGGATATAATCTATTAGACATAAATCCTCTAATGTTAATCCACCTAGAAGGTCTACCTGATAGGAAATATATGGGTGACCATCATCATCCTTTCTGTGATTACCCATAATGTTTCATTCGATGAAGGGGATTTTAGTAAGCCTATCAATAAAATTACCGGTTGGAATCATCTCATTTATTCATTGTTGTGGGTAATGACTATAAATTCCTAGTAATGCATTAGTGTTCCACCTTCGACTTCTGATCGGTGGAACACCATTTAAAGATATATGTAATCATCTATTTCATTCTAGGCCTCCAATACGGGTATCATAAGTCACAGTACATATTGGTTATTCTATGATTCACTACCCATTTATAAGTATGAAAATCTCACATTGGTTTCACTTAAATATATGTGGAATCCAAGATGAATCCATAAATATGATCTATCTTATCCTCATTAATGATAAAATATTGATGTGGTCCTCGCTTGAAACACATTATCTCAAGATCCATCCATTAGGTTTTCAAAGCAATTAGATCTTCACACACTCAAAAGTGACGTGGACGTTATTAAATATAAAATAAAAAGATGGATATAATGCACCTAAAACCCTTGATCCTTCATATATAGGGGAGTTATCAACTATCTCTCACTATTTGTTTCCAGAATATATTATGTTTATGTCTTCTATTTTAAGGAAACATCCACTATATTTTCATTACCAGGTATATAAGCAAGCTCAAAATCAAAAAAAAATGATGGTGTTTATCCCATATTCACTATTTGAGTTTCAAATCACGAATATTGAATATTCATTTAAGGCTATTTTGTTCTGTAAACACTAATAAATTCTCTCATAGAATATAATGTATCCAACAATATAAGGCATGAAAAATGCTACTAATTCATGGTCATTCATCTAGTAATTACCCATGTGAGGCCTAAATTTGTGGCTCCTATATGTAATGACTTGTTAAATTTGCATGAAAACAACTCACAACCCAATTTTGGTTGCATTAGAAAAAATCGTAACACCTTATGGGATTAAGTAAAGTCAATAGTAGACATGATTCTTACATTTCATTCAACTCATGAAATGAACTTTTCATTCTTTTGGTTATGAAAATTTCATTACCTAAATGGTCAAGCATATAAGAGGTCATACAAGGCCTAATTAATTATGGTCAAAATGTTTAAAATAACTTTACAGGACTAAGTAACTATGTATATAAAATATTATCTTAGGAAAATCCCCTCAAACAATGTCTCTTACCATCTCTATATCCAAAAATACCCATATTTAGATATTATATGACCCAGGAAATGAACGTTACCAATCCAAAAATGGAATTTTTTTATCTTATAATATATATGATTCTCTCATAAGTTATTCTATGAAATTTATTTATTTTGTTCATGATTTTATATATTTGAGAAATACATTAATAAATGAAGCAAAATAATACCCTAATAGGAGTCCATGTGCAGGTAGAAAAAAATTCATCAAGAACATAATGATTATTGTAACTCTCAATATACCAAATCAAATTATAAAATAAGTATAAATTTCATAACAATGATAAGAATTTTTAGATGATATATATGAGGGTGTAACTTTTACCAAATTATTTCTTGAACTCAAATAAATTTTCAAGAGGGCCCTAGCTCCTCATAGAAGGTCAAACTGATCTCATATTTAAGGCATTGGGTACTAGTTCATTATGATAGGCTGATTCATCCTCTAGAAATCCAAAAAAATGACAGTGCCCCAACCATATTCTTGTAAATTATAATACCGTAACCCCAATAGAAAGTATGGGTCATATATACCCAATTCCATACAGGTCCTAAATCATCCTTATGATTTCATGATACTTAGTAGAATAATGTAGGATGGAAATAGTACATGTAGATGGTCAATTAAAAGAGGGGGTTAATTATAACATTAAAGACTTTAATTTTTAACCCTAAGTAAAACTATGTTTAACAAAGAAAAATAGGTAAATTCACAATCCTTAAAATAGTTCTACAAGACAAACTTACTTAGGTTTCAGAAAGATGGTTACAGAAATGAAACATAAGAATAATTAACATAAGAAAATATTTTACCATAAAAAATATATAATATCTATTAAAAGAGTTAATAAAATTACAAGAAAGTATAAGACAATTATAATTTATTTATTTATCAAAATACAGCGAAAATAAAACATGAAACAAAACAAGTAATAATTATGAAATATTTTGACCCATGTATAGGGTGTCTATGAACCTTAGATAAAGGTACCTTGATTTATACTTTCAAGAAAGTCTATATTACCCAAACCAGGGTAAGCCCCTGATATGAAAATTGAAACTTGTCTTTATATCACTATAAGAACTCAATCCTAAATTTAGTCGACACCTTGGTCTTCCTATACCTATGTAACACCCCGAGCTTCCACGATATGCTTCTCATTCAATAATGCAATAGCTTGCATTGTACGCAACATCGAGTTCTAAAACACCGCGACTAATCAAAGTAGCCGTTATGAATAGTAATGACCACTTTTTAAAATTATAGAAATTTTATATTTCAAAATGGACTTCATTTTTGTATTCGTAATATCGAAATTATCCAAAGTTGAATTTTTTGTAATTTTCTAAGAACTTCCAATTTTTTATGAATAGTGAAAATTATATAAAACAAATTTTTTAATAAAAATAATTTTTAGGGATAAGTTATACTATTTAGTGGTTTTAAAGTATAATTAGAATATATTTTTACCATTTTATCCAATGGTGTTCATTAGAATTAATTTCACTTTGAAATTGGACATAAACAATTGTCAATCTTTTGATATATATTGTTTCTTAAAAACACGCTATTTGTTGTGACGGCGGGAATTAATTATAAAATTAATTAATGCAACTTATATGTTTGGAATTTTTTAAAATAGACATCATTTTTGAATTCGGAATATCAATTATAGTTTAGGGTGAAATTTTGGCATTGTTCTGAAAAACTTAAATTTTTGATGAATAGTAAAACCACTAAGTGGTAGTTAAAAAACTGATTTTTCGTTTAAATGAAATATTACCACTTCTGTGATTTGATTTTAAAAAATCTGACATACATGTTTTTAATTAATAAGTAGAATGTGGTTCAATGGGATAAAAATAATTTTTGGTGAATAGTAACTTTTAAGTTTAATTAATCGCGATTAGAGGTAATTATTGTAGTTTAAGGTAAAAATAATGTTTTAATAATATGAGATGATCTTGACACATTTCCTACCATTATTGGATGTGCCATGGTCGACCAATAAAATCCATGGGTCAACATGGGGACCCCATGGAGCCACTTTAGTTGGGAAATGACATAAATACCTTTTATTTAATGTTAAAGTAAAAAGATGACACAAACACGAAATGTTTTACTAAAACAATTTTTACATGGGGTTATACAAGTCATATTTTTGAAAATAAATAGTAATTGGAAAGCTAAAAATATTTCCTACATCATAGTATTTGTTTTATAATGTTTATACATTAAATAAATTAAATTATTTATGACATCATGATGATGCAGCGATGACCTCATTATTTAACGATTTAAATAAAATAAAAAGATAATGTAAAATCCAAGGCTTACACTTTTCCAAAACCTATTGGATGAGTATATTTCGAACCCTTATCACCTTAGCCTTGAATTATAGAAGTGTGGGACCTCTAAAATCTGAAACTCATTTTATAATAAAGTGACATTTCTTACTTTCCAAGAATGCCCCTCCTCTCCACTTATAAAAGGCCCCCACCTCTACCACCTCATTCACACTTTAAAGCCGTTTGGCTCATCCAAAATCTGCCCAAATACTCTCCCAACTTCCCCCTATTACTCCTAGAAGCCTCACTTTGGGCAGAACTCTTCCCAAGGAGGCCTTTGGCTCAAATCAAAAAGAGTTACCCGATTTTAAGGTAATGTCTTCTCTAATGTTGTTTTGTTTTATTTTTCCTCTCCAACCCCCTAAACAATTTTTATTCATTTTTTTTGTAACAACACCAGTATCCTCAATATACTAGGATTTTTTTATAATAAGGATTATATCTACACTTACACACACCTACATCTAATGGTTAAAAAACATACTGTTTCTGTGGATGGAGAATTTTTGCCTCACGAAACGATGATTGTTCCACACTCATATAACACCTATAATGGGGGAAATTATGATGAAACTATTTTTATATATGATATATATTATGTTTTTGTTTACCTTATGATTTTGTGTTTTTCATTTATGGAATACCTTTATGGTTTCCATTATGGGTAAACGCAATATTTTCATTTTAGGAAGTGCGGACTACCGCCCCCTCAAAGTGATTTGAATCATTAATACCATATGTGGGATGTATAAAGGATTGATTAAATGGTATTATATGATATATTATACTGGAATTATATTATACATTTATATCATTATGATTTCATTCCATTAAATACTAAATAGAAATGAAATTAGCGTTCATGCATACGCACGGCTTACCGTCTCCATGAACGGTGCATTTCATTTCATACCTCTAAATGTTACGTAATATTATGAATTAATGTATATACTGGATATATATGATATATATGATATCTACATCAGGAATATAATTCTGGATATAATGGATATTTCACCACACGAATAACTTGTAATTATAAGAAGTTTATTGTTGACTCTAGTACCAAAGATCGACAAAATGACCGTTGTTAACTTAAATAATTACATAATGTTCATAACATTGTAATAAGTGATATAAAAAGGATAATGAAATTTAAAATGGTTCTTAATAAGGTAGATATTAACTCTAGTTTATTATTCAGGAGGTTAAAGAAGCGGTTGAGTCATGTCGGACATGAGGTATGGGAACTTCTTAACCCAATTACCATTCTTTGGGTTAATCTCCAACATTAAAATTATGTCATGATATTATTATGTCCTATCTTGTATTTGTACTTTCTTTATGTGTACTTATAGTGAATACACATAATAGATCTATTTTATTTTAAAAATGATCTTTTTAAGTACTTCTTCGCAATCTCCTTTCATTGAGGCATATTTTGTCTTATACACAACCTTCCATTATACGGTGTATAAACCCCTTTGACTTTTAAATTTATTCAAAAGGAATATTTTTATACGAAGCGTTTTACTAAATGACAAAAATGGAATGTTTTTATTTCCGTACTTATGCGGCGACAATGACTTCTCCACTGCCGTGACCATTATTTGAGTTTCGGCTTCGTCTACAAGCCATCACTTTTTTTAATGAAAAATAAATACAAAGTATTAACTTTCATTTTTTTGGTATTGAAAATGGTTTTCAAAGAGTTTTTATTATATCAATGTGTTGTATTGATATCTTGTGATTGAAATGTGGAAATGTTATGTTTCATTTATGCATGTTTTATGTGATATGATTATGTTATGGTTAATTATATGTTTAAACCTATTCATATGAGGAATGCATTGGACTTAATAAGTGACGGATGGAGCCCGCTATAGCTTCTCGATGCATCGGCAGGTCTCGTGAGACAAACTAGTGTCTTGGCACGAGGCCTTGACAAAATCTTATTTGTGGTCTTGGAATGAGGCCTTAACAACGTGGTTATGATAGTCTGGCATTATGCATTGCATCAATATGAAAGTGGTTATTGACATTGCATGTGATTATTCAACCAGTAGAATTTCCATGTGAAGATGTAAATGGAATTATCTCATTTTACTATTTCCATATTATGTTGATTTTCAAGTTTAAAAGGCTTTTTTTAGTTATACATTACCTTAAATGTTTATGTTTATTTACGAAAGCTTCCGCAATATTGTTATCCTTACTGAGCATCTGAGCTCACCCCTTTCAATGTTTTAATATTTTCCAGGATGTGAAGAAGTATTTTATGAATGACCTGCAGGGATAGACATAAGAGGATATGAGTGTGGACTATGGAGACTTTGTTATTGTTGTTTTTCACCTTATGATGTAATGTAACATTTATGAATATATCTAGTGTTTCCAAGGCTACTAAACTAATCGTTATTTCGAGACTTGATCTTTTGTGATCATGTCAATGTTACGAACTAATGCACCGACTCTGGGTAGCTGGGGTCGGCGCATTATACTTGGTATCAGAGGCAGTTTAGTACTAACCTTGGAAGCTAGATTTAGATAAACTCTGATTAGATCACATAGCCCGAAGATAGACTTTAATGATTAGTATAGAAGAACTTCCTAGAATTTTGGTATTATAGAGATTTTGTGAGTTTTCTGAGCAAAACATCCATGTCTGGATACGAGCAGGTAGAGGAGGCTCTGGCACAGATGTACCTAGGGGTAAAACCCGAAAACACCGCTTTGAGATAGACTCGAACGGGAACTGGTGCACGACAATGGGCCTTGTTGCACTCTTGGTTATGACACTCCCAGGGGATATGCTTAGGATAATTCACATTTTATTTACAAACCACTATGAAGGGTTATGAGTATATACTTCCTAAAAGAAAACAGTTTTTATGATTATGGATTATATCCATAAATAGTTCAATTTATTATAAGTGTTTTCAAGTTTTTTGTTATGTATTTCGATTCATAAACTAACCTAGTTTATGGCACTATTTAGAAATGGCGCCTAGTGGAAGGAATGTAAACCGTATCAATGCACGCACTCCGTGTAGGTATTGCCCTCATTCTTAAGATAATTATTGTGGATCTGGAGATACAACTGGTGATGATCAACTTATTACCATACTGAGACAACTCACTCAGGTTATGAATAATAACCTTACTCGTATGGAGCACCCTGATCCGCAACGTGGAGGATCAATGTTAGACCGCTTCACGAAGGAACAACCGCCAACATTTAATGGGGGTACAAATCCATTAGTAGCTGAGCAATTGATAAACTTCTTAGAGAAAATATTCCATGCCTTGGAGAGTAGCGAAAGGGAGAAGGTTATCATGACAGTTTACCGCCTCACTGGAGATGCCGATCAATGGTGGTAATTGATTCAAAATTCAAAGGAAGATGAAGAAGTATCAAGTATGGAATGGAGAGATTTCAAAGATCTTTTCTTAGAAAAATACTTTCCACATGACCATCGAGCAGATATGGAAAGGCAATTTCTGAGTCTGAGACAAAAGGAGAATGATAATGTCGCAAAGTATGAGGCTAACTTTACAAGGTTAGTGAGGCATGCAACAGATTATATACGTAACCCAAGAAGTAAGATTGATCATTTATTTGATGGGTTGAAACCATTTCTCCATCGAGCTTTAGTATCACAATTTTTCTCAACATACGAGGATATAGTCTCGTGTGCTATCAAGACAGAAAAGGAATTCTCTAAGTCTTATGACAACAAAGTAAAGCAAGAGAAGAAGAGAACGGTGGAAGAAGAGATGGATAAAGGGAAAAAGGGAAAGAAGGATTTTCCATTATGTGATAATTGTGGGAAGAATCACCCTGGTACTTGCCTAAAAGGAATGGAAGTTTGTTATAAATGTGGATAAGAAGGTCACCAGGCGGGTGATTGCAAGGGAAAGAAAGAGGCTATCAATGTTGAATGCTACAATTGTAGACAAATGGGGCATTATGAAAATAAATTTCCTAAGCATCAGGGAAACTTACCTCAGAAAATGCCAAGGGATCAAGGCCAATCTTATTCTGTGACTACAGTTGAAGCAGAATAATTAATGTATTGGTGCTTTTGGAAACTAGGATTATATTCTGGTTATAAGAATAATGTGATATATAAGGATTGTACTACAGTACTTGTTGATTTCATTAAGGTTTTAATATGATGAAGGTAATCATATTTTTGTATGTGACAATAAGATAAACTTTACCTTGTTTGAGGAATCTGATGATACAATTGATTATGGAATTTAGAGACCTTTTAAAGAAAGTCTTGATAGAGGTATTGTGGATAACTATAAAGGTTGGAGTGGATTAAGTTGATCTTTGGATAGTATTGTTTAAGGTTAAAAAATTTATGAAGATTATTTTTGGAATATTATAATACTATAGTTTTAGGAAAAGAACAACCTATAGGGTGGGGCATAACCCGTCACGTCGGAAAAGCTACAGGAATCGAACCCACAACCACAGTGCGGCAGGCCTTTATTACCTACCACTAGCCTACAGGAAGTCCCTGGTTATTGGAAAATAATTTTACTAATCTAAATGGTATGTGTTAACATTTGGAACATTATACAATTAGGATAAGTATAATATTTTTGATTTCTATTATCTTTTTGAGTGAAAGATGAGTTGAAGGTTGAAACTCTAATTGTCAAGAATAAATATATATATATACCTATCTCTTATTCAATGAATAAATTAATTCTTAAACTTTAGTAAAGGGATATTAAAACAAAAAAATGTGTTATACTAATACCTTATGTCTTGTTGAACTGATAATATTTTAAATCATTTTAGATTGAAGGCTTTAAGGCCCACAATTTGACAGTTGATTGTGATTGATGACCTCAATCACTCCCTACAAATATTTAAGTTTTTCCTCCAATTATATGTCTCTAATTGCCACCAATGTTCTCCTAATCGAGATCATAATTGGGTGGTGACTTTTTCATTTCCCTTTCCCTCTTATTAAGGCTAAATTTTATTAATCTTATTTCCGATGTGGGTTTTCCACAAAGGTATTTTCCTTTTCCAACCATTTATTTTAAAAGAAATATTTCAAATTGCGAGGATGCAATTTATTTAAGGAGGGTAGAATGTAACACCCTGAGCTTCCACGATACGCTTCTCATTCAAAAATGCAATAGCTTGCATTGTACGCAACTTCGAGTTCTAAAACACTGAGACTAATCAAATTAGCCGTTATGAATAGTAATAACCACTTTTTAAAATTATAGAAATTTTATATTTCAAAATGGACTTCATTTTTGTATTTGTAATATTGAAATTATCCAAAGTTGAATTATTTGTAAATTTCTGAGAACATCCAATTTTTTATGAATAGTGAAAATTACTTAAAACAACTTTTTTAATCAAAATAAATTGTAGTGATAAGTTATACTATTGAGTGGTTTTAAAATATATTTAGAATATATTTTTACCATTATATCCAATGGTGTTCATTAGAATTAATTTCACTTTGAAATTGGACATAAACAATTGTCAATCTTTTGATATATATTGTTTCTTAAAAACACGTTATTTGTTGTGACGGCGGAAATTCATTATAAAATTAATTAATGAAACTTATATGTTTGGAATTTTGTAAAATAGACATCATTTTTGAATTCGGAATATCAATTATAGCTTTGGGTGAAATTTTGGCATTGTTCTGAAAAACTTCAATTTTTAATGAATAGTAAAACCACTAAGTGGTAGTTAAAAAACTGATTTTCTTATTAAATGAAATATTACCACTTCTTTGATTTGATTTTCAAAAATACTACATACATGGTTGTCATTAATAAGTAAAATGTGGTTCAATGGGATAAAAATAATTTTTGGTGAATAGTAACTTTTAAGTTTAATTAATCGCGATTAGAGGTAATTAGTGTAGTTTAAGGAAAAAATAATGTTTTAATAATATGACATGAGCTTAACACATGTCCTACCCTCATTGGATGTGCCATGGCCGACCAAGACAATCAATGGTTCAACTTGGGGAACCCATGGAGCCACTTTAGTTGGAAAATGACATAAATACCTTTTATTTAATGTTAAAGTAAAAAAATGACACAAACATGAAATGTTTTACTAAAACAATTTTTACATGGGTTATACAAGTCATATTTTTGACTGTAAATAGTAATTTGAAAGCTAAAAATATTTCCTACATCATAGTATTTTTTTATAATTTTTAGACATTAAATAATTTAAATTATTTATGACATCATGATGATGCAACGATGACCTCATTATTTAATGATTTAAATAAAATAAAAAGATAATGTTAAATCCAAGGCTTACACTTGTCAAAAACCTATTGGATGAGTAGATTTAGAATCCTTATCACCTTAGCCTCGAATTATATAAGTGTGGGACCTCTAAAATCGGAAACTCATTTTATAATAAAGTGACTTTTCTTTACTTTCCAAGAGTTCCCCTCCTCTCCACTTATAAAAGGACCCCACCTCTACCACCTCATTCACACTTTCAAGACATTTTGCTAGGACAACCTCTGCCCAAATACTCTTCCAACTTCCCCCTCTTACTCCTAGAAGCCTCACTTTTTGCAGAACTCTTCGCAAGAAAGCCTTTGGCTCAAATCAAAAAGAGTTACCCGATTTTAAGGTAATGTCTTCTCTAATGTTGTTTTGTTTTATTTTTCTTCTCCAACCACCTAATCACTTTTTATTCATTTCTTTTGTAACAACACCAGTATCCTCAATATACTAGGATGTTTTTATAAGAAGGATTATATCTACACTTACACACACCTACATCTAATGGTTAAAGAACATAATGTTTGTGTGGATGGTGAATTTTTGCCTCACGAAATGATGATTGTTCAACACTCATATAACACCTCTAATGGTGGCCATTATTATGACACTATTTTTATATATGATATATATTATGTTTTTGTTTTCCTTATTATTTTTTATTTTTCATTTATGGCATACCTTTATGGTTTCCATTATGGGTAAACACGATATTTTCATTTTAGGAACTGCGGACTACCGCCCCCTCAAAGTGATTTGAATCGTTAATACCATATGTGGATGTATAAAGGATGGATTAAATGGTATTATATGATATATTATACTGGAATTATATTATACATTTATATCATTATGATTTCATTCCATTAAATACGAAATAGAAATGAAATTAGCGTTTATGCGCACGTAAGGCTTACCGTCTCCATGAACGGTGCATTTCATTTCTTACCTCTAAATGTTACGTAATATTATGAATGAACGTATATACTGGATATATATGATATATATGATATCTACATCGTGAATATAATTCTAGATATAATGGATATTTCACCACATGAACAACTTGTAATTATAAGAAGTTTATTGTTGACTCAAGTACCAAAGATCGACAAAACGACCGTTATTAACTTAAATAATTACATAATGTTCATAACATTGTAATAAGTGATATAAAAAGGATAATTAAATTGAAAATGGTTCTTAATAAAGTAGATATTAACTCTAGTTTATTATTCAGGAGGTTAAAGGAGCGGTTGAGTCAAGTCGGACATGATGTAAGGGAACTTCTTAACCCAATTACCATTCTTTGGGTTAATCTCCTACTTTCAAATTATGTCATGATATTATTATGTCCTATCTTGTATTTGTACTTTCTTTATGTGTACTTATAGTGAATAAACATAATAGATCTATTTTATTTTAAAAATGATCTTTTTAAGGACTTCGTCTCAATATCCTTTCATTGAGGCATATTTGGTCTTATACACAACCTTCAATTATACGGTGTATAAACCCCTTTAACTTTTATGTTTATTCAAATGGATTCTTTTTATATGAAGAGTTCTACTAAACGACAAAAAGGGAATGTTTTTATTTACGTACTTATGCGGCGACAATGAATTCTCCGCCGCCGTGACCATTATTTGAGTTTCGGCTTCCTCTACAAGCCTTCACTTTTTTTAATGAAAAATAAATACAAAGTTTTAACTTTATTTTATTTTGGTATTGAAAATGGTTTTGAAAGCGTTTTTATTATATCAATGTGTTGTATTGATATCTTATGATTGAAATGTGGAAATGTTATGTTTCCTTTATGCATGTTTTATGTGATACGATTATGTTATGGTTAAGGATATGTTTAAACCTATTCATATGAGGAATGCATTGGACTTAATAAGTGACGGGTGGAGCCCGCTATAGCTCCTCAATGCATCAGCAGGTCTCATGAGACAAACTAGTGTCTTGGCACGAGGCCTTGACAAAATCTTATTTGTGGTCTTGGTACGAGGCCTTAAATATGTGGTTATGATAGTCTGGCATTATGCATTCAATCAATATGAAAGTGGTTATTGACATTGCATGTGATTATTCGACCAGTAGAATATCCATGTGAAGATGTAAATGGAATTATCTCATTTTGCTTTTTCCATATTATGTTGATTTTCAAGTTTAAAAGGCTTTTGTTTTAGTTATACATTTCCTTAAATGTTTATGTTTATTTATGAAAGCTTCTGCAATATTGTTATCCTTACTGAGCATCTGAGCTCACCCCTTTCAATGTTTTAATATTTTCCAGGATATGAAGAATTATTTTATGAATGACCTGCAGGGATAGTCAGAAGAGGATATGAGTGTGGACTATGGAGACTTTGTTATTGTAGTTTTTCACCTTATGATGTAATGTTACATTTATGGATATATCTAGTGTTTCCAAGGCTACTAAACTAATCGGTCTTTCGAGACTTGATCTTTTGTGATCATGCCAATGTTATGAACTAATGCACCGACTCTGGGTAGTCGGGGTCGGGGCGTTACAACCTAGATGTCCTATAACATTAAGGTTGTCGACACCTCTATCTTCCTATCAATGGAAGGCCTCAATTTAACTCAACAACAATCAGTGTCGCACAACTCTAGCTTGACAAGGTGTTCAGAACAGACAATGCATTACAGTCTCACTCAACCAATAGTTAGTTCAAAACATATTTCCAGAAATCATTTCATAATAATAACATGTGTATGGAAAATAAATGAGCTTAACCAAATTTTAATATTTGTTACCTAAGGAAAAATGATTCTTAGTCTAATTATATAAAAAAAATATTTTATAAATCATGGATATTCAAAATCTATTTTATAATGAATTAGGAATTATAATTTTGAGGAATTCAGAATCAAAATTATGAGGAATTAGGAATCTGGATTATGAGGAATTTGGATTTGGAATTCTGAGGAATTCATCTTTTGAATTCAAATGAATTCTGATTCTTAAATCTAAGGAATGCAGAGTCTTAATTCGGAGTAATTCAAAGTATGAATTATAATGATTTCAGATTTCAAATTATGAGGAATTCAGAGTCCAAATTATTAGTAATTTGGAGTCAGAATTATGAGGAATCTGGAGTCTATAATTTAGAGAATTTTGAATAGGAGTATCAGTGAATTTGAAGTCTGAATTTTAGAGAATTTGGAGTCTGAATTTTAAAGAATTCGTAGACTAAATTTCATAGAATTCAGAGTCTGACTTTTAGCGAATTTAGTGTATCAGTTTCAGACAATTTAGAACCTTATATTTATAGAATTCTGAGTCATAAATTCAGAGAATTTGGATTTTAAAAACATAAAAATAGATATCTAAGGAATAATAAGACTATGAGATTTTAATGAGCATCATAATTTTAGACATAGAATTAAAATGAGTTTGATTTAGAGAGATTATAAAATCAGATAATGAAAACAAAGGTATAGATAAAAATTCCCTTATATAAGGGAAATTTTCATTAACAAAATAATCCATAGGGAAATAAGATTTGGCTTAAGGTAAAGTGTTTGTGATTTTCAAAACATAGAAGAATGTAAAATTCATAATGAAACCATATTTACTCTACCATATCCCCCTTTTTTAATTCAAAAAAACATTTCAAAACCGAAAATAAAGAATATGATTTTACTTTATAAAATTTAAAAGAAAACATATCTCCCTTCACCTATGAACCAGGATGAATATGATTGAATCCCCATAAGGCTCTGAAATACCTAAGAATCATATTCTTGACTTCCTTAGAAAGATATTACATTTTATTGCATAAAAAATTATTCTTTATGAATTCTCCCCCTTAGTTAAACTCACCCATACCTAAGGCATTCTATATTTTATACATAGTATTCTTTTTGTCAATCTTTTCTCCATATTTTTTATTTTCAAAAAGGAATAGAGAGAATGGAAAAAATATGGTACGTAAAAGATTAGAACTGTACAAGAAAAGAAGATGAATAAGAACCAAATTTTTATTAGGATTGTGAAAGTTGGTACATGGAAAAAAACACTACAAAAGACCTGAATTTAAAGAAAAAATATTTATCCCTATTCTTCCTTTGATATGATCTTCTTCACAATATTCTTCAGCTTCTTATGCTATTTATGATCTTTTTCGAAGCACTTGAGAAACAGTTCCTAATCTAGATTTTTATTTCCAATAACCTTGATCTTTTAATCCTGAGACTTAATGATTTTTGTCTGAGACATGAATAGTGTTTCTTACCGACTGAACATTTCCTCAAACTCTATTCTTAGATCCTTTTACCTCTTCAAATTCAAAACAACTAAATTCTATTATCAATTTATATCTTTTTCTTCCAATATCTTGGGTACTTGTTCTATGTTGATCATTAAATTAATAAAATTTATAAGATCATTCATCCTCTTATCTGATCTATCACAAGTATACATTACATAGTCTTAAAAGTCATCACGAATTATAATATCTTCAATCTTTTTCTTGGAAGAATTTTTAATCTCTTTATTGGACCTTATGTGAGCATCATAAACGAAATAAAATGTTTTGAAATCATCCTCAATCTTAATGATTTATTCCTTGAGCATGCATATGGATCCTATATTGAAATTAAAAGAGTGTTGAAGATGGTGATACCTCGAGTCAATACTTGGAAATAAGGGAGTAGTGTATACTTATTTTTCAGCAACTGTACTACAAAGTCCCAACCCGTAGAAGATAATTCTGAATCTGATTCCCATGTAGGTGAGGATTCTTTTTCTATCTTAGCATTCTTCCTCTTGGATGATCCACTAGTATGCTTCTTGACTGTAGAGACCCAAAGCTTGACGTACATGGACATTACATTACTTTGTGGAATACTTTATACATAACAAACATAGACACATAAGGACCGTAATAGTTTAGTGTCTTTGGAAACTCAGAGTTTAATCTTCTAATCGTGGTGAAAGATCTTAAACTTATCCCATAAATATCTTCCCCTTATGTTTTCTTTCCTAAAACCTTTCTTTATATCCTAGGGAAAAGAAAACAAAAAAAGGGGGAGCTGAAATGCTCAGTAAGGGTAATCATAGAGAACATAAAACAATCCATAAACATTTGAGTGCAAAAGCTTGAACATAAAATATAAATATTAAAATCTTGAGAAAGGACATAAATCTTGGAAGTATGTAGGGAATATATCATAAAATAAAATCAATCTTGATAAAATAGCATTGGAATAAATCAAGTAATTGTGGAAGCCATTCAGAACATGTTATGATTTCTATAGTATCCAAGGAATTGCTGCCAAGACAATCTTAGTGGACAAAGTCCCTTTCTGAATCGAGTTCACTCCTCATTCTAGTCCTGTATCACTGAACCGGATAAACTTACCATTCCAGCCATGTCTATCTCATGAGATATCAATCTTTACCCAATTCATTATAGGGAGATATAGGTCCCACCTGTCTCATAATGAAATCATTTTTACTTGTTCCACAAGATAAACATAAAACATTCATCATAACCCAAAGAATAAAATGGGTTACATAAACATTATCCCATCATCACATAATCAATATAAAACAAATGAATATTTCATCATAAAAAAAGTGAAACCATGTAAATCATAGATAAATTATACTTGTAACATACAAATATGAAATAATGTCATCTTAGATGGAATTTTTTTTTGATAAAACACTTGAAATGAATTCTTTAGGAAAATATCATTTCTTCTTCAAAATTATTTTCTTCTCACAAAATCCCATGAAATTTTAGAATTAATGTATTTTTTTGAATATATATCTAAAATCTTAGAGAGTAATCTTCATTAAAATTAAGCGTTATGTAACTATAAAAAACAGTTCAGGCCGTATAAGTTAAAAATAACATTCTTCTCGTACTTTTGTCAGAAAAGTCAAAAAGTACCTCGTATGGTAAACAAAAGAATGATTCCTTCCGTATGATGTGGTAAAAGTAAAAAAAGGGTAAAAATGAATTTAAAAATACATGGAAGAATAGTAAAATTTTTATGAAAACATTTTGAGAACATATGGGCATAGATAATAATCATAACCCAAGTAAATACTTACGAATAAACAATCTCGGATAAGAATGAGATTGGAATAATTATCCTTTACCTTAGGTTTGATATGTTTCGTATGTATCCGAAACTCCTATATAATGATTTAAATAATTTCATTGACTTATTACAGAATCTAATTCATTGTTATGATATCATATATGGTTTACTTATGACTTTATATTACTCGTTCTTTTGTAAATTCCATTTTAAAGCAGCGTTTGGGGTAAAATCGTTTTATTTATCGTACGTGTTTGGACTTGTTGTTCATGATATTATTATTACTTATATCTTAATTTAATTACTTCTAGAATTTATATCATGATTTATATATCAAATATATATTCAGTACATATATATATATATAATAGATATATAAATGAAATGAAATACACAGTTAATGGATATTGTAGGCCGTATGTACGCATGAACACTATTTTTGTTTCCTTATTGAATTAAGTAGATGACATACATATATTTATATATAAATAAATACAGTAGAATTATTATGTCGTATATTTCATAATTACTTATTATATATACATTATAATCATTCTTGAATTGTTAACATGGAAAATGAATCTCATCGCGTTGTGGAGACGGTAATCCGTACGTACGCACGAGCGATGATATCATTCCCATATTTATTGAATGTAATTAGAGGGGATGATATAATATATTATAATCCATATGATGTTATAATAATCATATATATTTATTTTTTACACCATTATACCTATCCATGTAAGGTGGTGGTGGAAAAATAGATTACACCACGGCGTGGACACGGTATTCCGTACATACGCATGCACGGTGATTTCGTTTTCCGTAGGATGGATAGAAGGTGAAATAGGTTTGTTTAATATTTATAATGACATATCAGTATATTATAGATACTGATGTTATTACTTTATAAGGAAAAAACTAAATAATAAGAAGTTTAAGAAGAAAGAAACTTGAAAGAATCTTTAGAAGAGATTACCTCTTCTTCGACGCACCTCCTTTAAGCTTCCTCTTAAGGAAGTATAGTTGGTCTTTAGAGGAGACCAAAACCTCCAGAATGTTTCTAGGGAAGTGGAGAAGAGAAATGGGAAGGGGTTGGCCGAGCTTCAAGGCCCAAAATGGTGTGAATAGAAGAGGGAAGGGGAGCCGTTTTTATAATGGAGGAGAGGGGAACCTTTGGAAAAACCTAAAATATTATTTTATAATAAAGTAATATTCAGTTTTTCATAGCTCCAAATTGACTTATACAGAACCTAAGGTGGTTATGGGTCCAAATAATCTCAAATAATAGATTTTAGATTGGTTTGTGTCATTATATTAACCTTAACTTTTAGTTTTAACTCTTAGTTAATTAGATTGACATTTACCATGTCACTTTGTATTTTTATATTATATAGTTAATAAACTTACCATAAACAACCAAGAGACCCCCCAAGTGGTCCATTAATAATACCCCTATCATGAAATAAGTATCGTTTCCGAACCTTAGATTTTTAGGAATATAATAACAATTAATAATATAATATTTGTTTGAAAAACAATTTTATGAAAATTTAGACACTCTTTGGTAATTGATTTTTTTGAAAATCATAACAGAATGATTAGTTAGAAAAAAGTTAATTAAATCAATACTAACATTTCATATTAACCTATAAAATTAGTGTAATTCATAAAAAATCTCATATTACATTTATTTGGCTATTTATAACATCAATTATGTTAATATTTCATTAATAAGATAATTACTGCATCATCATTGTGTCATAAATAAATTAAATTATTTAATGTATAAAAATTATAAATAAAATACCATTTTTAAGGAAATAATTTTATCTTAGTAATGAATATTTATAGTCTAATTTAACTTATGTATAACCCTATATTAAAAATGATTTAGTTATTAAACATTGATTTAAACTATTTAAACCCTTCTTTAAATAAATTAATAATAAATTCCCTAATCTAATCCAAGTGGACCAAAATGGTAATATTTTGTTCATAAGGTTGTTTTTGGTCGAATTACACTTATACAATAGAATTATGACATGTGTTAGGTTACAATAATATCATTTTTAACCTTAATTACCCTATTTACTTTTAACGGTGGTAAATAAAAGTAAAAAGTTAATATTCACCAAAAATTATTTTCATCTCATTGAACAACATTTTAGTCCTTGATATTAACAGTGTCTCTCTGATTTTCGAAATTCCACCCATAGAAGCGGTAAAATTATGTTTTATGTGAATTTCTAAATTCTCCAAGGAGGTGGGTAAAAGAGAGTGAAAAGTTCAATAAAGTTTTTATATATCGAAAATTATTATAAAATGACTCCAATGAATTACATTAAACTTATATAGGTATTATGTATCAATTTTTACCTAAAGTAAATTTAAATAAAATAAATAATTATTTAAATAAAAAGTCAGTTTTTGAATAGTAACCTAGTGTTTTCACTATTCATAAAAAATTGAATGTTTTCAGAAAAATACCAAAAAATCACCCTACGCTAATTTTGATATTCCGAATCCAAAAATTATGTCTATTTTGAATTATAAAATTTATGAAATTTCAAAAAGTGGGTATTACTATTCATAATGGCTAGTTCATATAACATATCGTTGTTTAGCGAAACTCGGTATTGCGTACTACAAACGCTATCGTGGAAGGTTGCGATTATGTGTAATGCAAGCCAAGTCAAGGATGCGTGTTGTGGAAGCTCCTTTTGGTGTAGCGTACAACATAAGAAATTAATGAAATTAAAAATAATATTTTTCATAAAATATCAGGGTGTTACATTCTAACCCCCTTAAAATGAATTTCTCCCTCGAAATTCGTTGGGTTTATAAATGGTTTACTACTCAAATGTTTCTTTAATAGAAACCCACATCGTAAAAAGGAATTCCAAAACATGACTTTAAAAACTAAAGAATGAAATGTAACGGTTACCCAAATTAACTAATCACTAGGTTCCCACATAGGAGAACATAGGTGAAAATATGGATACGGAAGAGAAATATAACCGTTATATTCTGATGGAGAGTGGTAGAGAACATGGCTATGAAAAAGCCAACAATCACAAAGACATAAATTTGTGATGATCTAGGGTACCATCTAATTCATCGGATATAAGGGCACTAGAACAACATTTTTGGTTTTCAATATCATTTCCCTGAAGTTGAAGAATTTGAATTAGAAGAAATACATACTTTATTTTGGTATAATCTCACTGTTGTTCGTGCCTTGAACAATTTCCACTTCATCTCTTTATGAAATGAAGTTTAATTTGTCTTTCGCGAAGTTTTAGCAGATCATGCAATTGAATGATAGGTCATTCCATCTATCTCAAACATAAGTTAGCAAAAGTTATATACATAATTCCATCTATAGTGAGATTAATCATATGTGGTTCCAAAATGAACTTATACTTCATCTATCATCCTAAATAATAAAATAAAACTAGTTTCTATGAACCAAGGACCCCTATAGGCCAGTGGTCGGAAATAAAAGCATGTCACACTTCGGTTGTGGGTTCGATTCCCACATCCTTGTCCGACGTGACGGGTTGTTGCCTGTTCTGCAGGTTGTCCTTTTTTTTCTAAAAATAAAACATTATAACTTTCCATCAATAATATTGAAAAAGTTATAGCCTTAAACAATACTAACTTATGTCCAACTTAATCCATTCCAATCTTTAGGCTTATCCAAAATACTAGTGTCCATTCTCATATTATAGTGAAAATGATTACCAGTGACTTCATATAACAAGCATGTTAATACCATCTTTGACCCCCCATATATCATAAGATATGTCTGGTTAGTCACATTCAAAACATTATAAGGCCTTAATCATGTATTCTTTTGAAAAATGAATACCCATTAATCCTTAGTGGAAACATGAGTGCTGTCAAAAGTTAACTCTTCCTAGATACCAAAACCGAAAAATTCTATATACTCAAACCATGATATAACTATTTCATTATATCAGTAATGAGCTCATGAATACTTTCAAACATTTCATTTTATCCTTATCCCTTCATTATGCGCATATCATATTTCTTCCAAAAATATCTCAATCACATTCCATGGTTACCGGTACCATAAAATTATTGAAAACCACAATAGACCAATACATAAATATTCCAATATTCCAAGATACTATATAAAACATTATTTTGGAATCCCATTACATAAAAACTTAATCATTCCCCCACATCATTGTCATATTCTACATCACCAATAATGATATCACGTTACTTCCCTTTTTCCTTTTCCTTAATTGGTTGCTCATGTCGATCATTATTAACCCTTGTATTAGAGCATTGATTAGCATAATGCCCCATTTGATTGCATATGAAGCATTGATGTGTTGGTGGTGTGTTGTAACACCCGAGACTTTAATGAGAAATATTTTTTGTTTATGTTATATAAATCATCAAAGGAATCTTTCGCTGCACGCAATCGCGACCTTCCTCGATAGCGTGTGTAGTACACAATACCGAGTTCCACTAAACAAAGATATATTATTATAATATTATAAACTAGCTGTTATGAATAGTATTAACTGAATTTTAAATTTTACAACATTATTATTCATCTTACACATTTTCTAGAACATGGTAAGAGAACAAAATAATTTTTTTGGGTAAAATAAGTATTTATCAAAAAATGCAGTTTTGCCGCATTTTGATGGCGCACTGACATTAAATCTAGTTTTTGAAACATTTATAAGTTCAATTTGACAAAATAAAAATCTTCTTTTGAATCAGGATATAAAAATTTACTTTGGATAAATTTTTGATATTTTTCTGATAACTTTCATATTTTGATGAATAGTAAAAATACGCTAATTTTTAATTAAAAACAACTTTTTTCATTTAGATAATTTATATGGTTAAATTATAATATTTAATGGTTTTAAAGTATATATATAATATATTTTTACCATTTAATATAATGTATTTCACTATCATTAATTTCACATTGAATTCATAGGTAAAAACATTTCAATCTTTGGCAATGTTTTAACTTCTAAAACCCGTTTTCTTAACAAACATGATTTATTTTAAATTAATTACTGCAACTTATATGATTTGAATTTTTGAAAAATTGATTCCATATTCAGAATCAGTGGGTCCAAATTATGTTAATAGGCTACTTTTTATTTTTCGGCATGATGAATAGTAACTACGGTAAATTTTATTTACTATAGTTAAAGGTAAATAAGGTAATTAAGGGTAAATATAAGATTATACAATTACCCTAACACCTGCCAAAATCCTATTGGATGACTAAAAGTCGACCCATATCACCTAAGGGTCGGATTAGATTCATTTAATAGACTTTTATCCATGAAAATAATTTAATTATTATTAAAACCAAAGAATGTGACAACATGTCACTTTCTTAAATCTTATAAGTATAATAATATTAATTTGGTGATAAAAATAATGAAACATCAAACCTGAATAGTCTACAGAAATCTAATACAATTATCTACATCATAAGAATTTCTTTAGAATTTTTAGGGATTAAATAATTATCATTAATTATGACACAATAGTGATGTTGAAATTATTTTATTAATTAAAATATCATATAAATGGTTTTAAAATATTAAAATAATTATTATTTTCACTATTTAATGTGATCCACTAATTTTCAAGATACATATGACATTTTATTTATCTATTAAAGCTTTTATTTTGAACATATCCTCTGTATATATTTTATTTAAATTCAAATAAATGAATAGTGTCAAAATTGACACTATTGTTATTTTATAAAAATAACATATTATAAAATTGATTAAAAGTCACAAAAATATTTAAAAATTATAAATTAAAATTTACATGGTCGAAAATTTCATAAACTGTCAAATTATAGAAAATTCAAAACAGATATGTAATTATTAATAATAATTTAAAATTTAGAATATTATTACCACAAATAAAATTAAATTGATAAATAAGGATAAATCAAGTTGGTAATGTTTAAAATAAATACCTAACATGTATATATTTTATTTGTTGATGAGATTACAACCCTATCTCATCTAATATTCGGATATGAGTCATTTTGGATGTTTTTAAGTGGTGTTGGGATTTAATATAAACTAATATTTCTTATGTTTCCAAAGGTGCCCCTCTCCTCCCTTATAAAAGGGCACCTCCTCCCTCTCCTCATCACACCAATTTGAGCCTTCAATATCGGCCAAACCCTGCCCATTACACTTCCCCACTTCCCTAGAATCATCCTAGAGGTTCTGGTCTTCTTCAAAGACCAACCCTAGTGCCCTAAGAAGAGGTTAAGAAGAGGCGCGTCCAAAAGCGGTAATATCCATTACCGATCCTTTCCAAATTCATTCTTCTTCAACATATTATTATTTAGTTGTTTCATTATGAAGTAATAACATCAGTATCACTCATATACTGATATGTTATTATAAGTATTAAACAACCCGATTTCAACATCTATCCATCCTATTGAAAACGAAATCACCACGCGTGCGTACGTACGGAATACCGTCTCCACATCGTGGTGTAATCTATTTTCCCCCACCACCTTACTTGGATCGGTATAATTATGTAAATAAATACTATATATGTTTATTGTAAAGTGATATTGATTCTGAAATAGTATACATACACTCCAATACAATTCCACGATCATGGGAACGATATCATCGCTCGTGCGTACGTACGGAATACCGTCTCCACGATGTGATGCGATTCATTCTACATGATATTCATTGCATAATGATTATATAAACGAATTGAATGAACAAATATGATATATAGTACATTAATACCATTCTGGAAATTATGTATCTATAACCTAAAGAGAAGAATAATAATTTATTCGACAAAACACGGATAAGAACAAAATGTTATAAACACCCGAATAACAAGTAGCAATAAAATATTACTACTAAGAAGCTAAGAATATGACCATATATGATATCATAACAATAATTACAATTCTTTAATAAGTCAATAAAATTATTTAAATCATTATATAGGAGGTTCGGACACTTACGAAGCAAATCGGACCTAAGGTAAGGGAAATATCACGATCTCATTTTTATCCGAGATTGTTTATAATTTAGTATTTACTGTGGTGTATTTTATCATACAAATCAATGTTTCCTTAATATGTAATATTATTTCCATCCACCTGAAATTGTTTAAATCCAATTTTACCCTTCGGTGAGTTTTTAGTAAAGGATATGAAAGGAATCTTTTGTCGTTTTTCGTACGAGGTACTTTTTGACTTTTCTGACAAAAGTACGAAGAATGTTTTTTTAACTTATACGGAATGAATGTATTTTTAAAACATTATTTCCAAGAATATTCCTCTACGTGTTTTCAAGTTTATTTTTAATCAACTTCTTTTAGTTTAGAATTGTACGACAAGTTAAGAAAGGAAAAGTGTTTTTGAAGTAGAAAGGATATTTTCCTCAAGAATGGAGTTCAACTGTTTTATCAAAATTATTTTCCATCTAATATAATAAATGGTTCTGTTTCTATACCTATTATTACATTGATTTGATTATGTTGTGATGGAATTATATATTTATTAATTCCTTTATCTTATTTGAATTGTTTTGTGATGTCACAATGTTTAAGATTCCCATTTTTATTATATGGATTATGCAATGATGTATGATTTATGATTTTGTAGCACAAATAAGAATGGTATCATTATGAGATGGGTGGGACCTATATCTCCCTCCAATGCATTGGGTAAATATTTTATATCTAATGAGATAGACATGGCTGGAACGGCAGGTTAAACCGGTTCGGTGAAATAGGACTGAAACGCGGAGTGAACTCGGTTCAGAAATGGACTTTGTCCACTAAGATAGTCTTGGAAATGAGTCTTGACTAACAAGAAATGATTCTCTATGATTATGTGTGTATGCCAAAAAGTTTCATTTTTTATGTTATGATTATTGGGATTACATTTCACTACTACGATTTATCCCATGTTATGAAATTATGATCTCTTCTGCAGGTTATGATTTCCAAAAGTTATGTTCTTATGTATATGATGTGATTGATATTTCTTTTGTTTACCCTTACTGAGAAATTGAGCTCACCCTTTTGTATGTTTTATTTCCCCAGGTCAGGAACGAGGTTATTAAGTAGGATATGCCAAAAAGGGACTCTAGATATGATGAAATGAATGGGAGGAAAAGTAGATTCTTTATGAACCAATTGTTTATGTTTCCCAGTTTCTAATGACTCTATACCTATACGGTCCTTTCATGGTTTTGTTATATGTTGTAATAAGTGTGCTTCAATTTTGAAGTATTAACAATGTATGTAAAGTATGGGTCGTTATAGTTGGTATCAGAGGAAGGGTATAGTCAACCATTGGAAACTAGGATGTGAAAGCCTTAGTAAGAATCTTAACGATAAGTCTAAGCATAGAACACAATCTTAGTGTTTTAGAAATGGCCATGAACAACCTATGATAAGACCTTAAGTGTGAAATTTTATTCTTGATTAGGTGGGTTTCCTATTATAATTAGTGTTTCTCACACTATTCTTCTTGGTTTTAGTCAATGGCTGGAACCCAAAGGAACCGTGTTAATAAGGAACGCGAAGGGAAATGCAATGATTGTCCCCCTGAGCAACCAAACGTTATGGGAGCTGGAACGCGAAATCTTGTATCCATGATCACACAACTTTCTCAAGCTATGAATCATGCAGGAATTCCAAACGAGCAAAGGAATGAGCAACATTCTGTTGAATCCTTCATGAGGCGGCATCCACCTTCTTTCAACGGGTCTATTGATCCTTTAGTTACTGAACAATGGATTAGTACTACTGAAAAGATATTTTCAGATCTTCAAATTTCTGAACATGATAAATTCATTCTAGTAGTGTATCGTTTGGAAGGAGATGCTGATCAATGGTGGAATCTTATTAAGAATACGAGGCAAAGAGATGAAATTGAGGCCATGGAATGGGACGAGTTCAAGAACTTATTTTTCAATAAGTACTTCCCTCGTATTCTTCGAGCAAAGATTGAGAAAGAGTTTCTTGAACTGAAGAAAAAGGATGATGAATCTGTTGGTAATTATGAAGAAAATTTTACAAGACTTGCAAGGTACTCTTCTGGTATTATTATCCAACCTGAGAGTAAGATCGATCGATTCTTTAGTGGATTAAAACCAAGTCTTCGAAGGGAGTTAACCATAAGGGACTTCAATAGCTACGAGGAAATCGTTCGATGTGCTCTCAAAGTCGAGATGGAGATTGGGGTAACCCATCAGTCATATGGGTTTGATAAGAAGAGGAAAATGGAATTCAAAGAAAAATCTAAAGAGCAAACTGAGAAGAAGATGAGATTTCCCTTATGCTCAAAGTATGGAAAGAAACATGAAGGGAGTTGTCTTAAAGGGACAAGTAAATGTTTCAAATGTGGAAAGGAAGTTCATTGGGCATTTGAATGCCTCAATGATGGGAAGAAGATGTCTAATGATACAAACAAAGGAAGGGACACATAGAATGAACCTACTACACTTCAATGTTTCAAGTGCAAGGAGATGGGGAATTATGCCAATCAATGCCCAATTCCAAGGGTTGATGATGATGGTCGACATCAACAAACTCTTAAGGCTAATGACAAAGGAAAGTCACATGCAATTTCTATCAGTGATGTGGAGTATGATAACGATGTGGTGAAAGGTACACTTACCATACAATCTAAAGTAGCAAATGTTTTATTTGATTCTGGATCCACCCACTCCTTTATTTCGGAAGAATTTTCTAAGGATATCCCCATATTACCTCAACAGTTAGATGTTGAGTTAGCTGTGACAACCCCTAATGGCACAACAGTCGCATCAAAAGTTTACAATTCTTCTCTGATTGAAGTTTGTGGGAATGTGCTTCTTGAAAATCTTGTGATCCTTCCTATAGTGGAATTTGATGTGATTCTTAGCATGGATTGGCTTTATCTACATGGATCTCATATCAATTTCCAAAGAAGGGAAGTCACATTTCATATTCCAGATCAATCTATGATCGTCAATCGATGCAAGGATGAACATAACCTTCCAGTGGAAATTTCTTCCATTTTATGGGTATTGATTCCACTAAATGAAGGTTATTTATCTCTAATTGTTGGTGAGAAACTCATGATTAAGAATATTCCCATTGTATGAGAGTTTGATGAAGTCTTTCTGGAAGAATTACCGGGTCTCCCACTAAATCGTGAAGTTGAGTTTTCAATAGAACCTGTACCAGGTGATTTGCCTATTTCAAAGACACATTATAGAATGGCCCCAATTGAGTTGCAGGAATTGAAAAAGAAACTCCAAGAGAATCTTGATAAGGGGTTCATACGCCCTAGTGCGTCACCTTGGGGAGCACTTGTTCTGTTTGTTAAGAAGAAAGATGGATCAATGAGACTCTGCATTGATTACCGAGAACTTAACAAGATCACTATCAAGAACAAATATCCCCTCCCACGCATTGATGACCTATTTGACCAACTACGCGGAGCTCAATACTTTTCCAAGATTGATCTTCGTTTAGGGTATCATCAATTAAGGGTCAAAAGAGATGATATACCAAAGACGTCTTTCCATACAAGGTATGGAAAATATGAATTTATAGTGATTCCATTTGGTCTTACTAATGCCCCTGCTATCTTCATGGATCTGATGAATAGAGTATTTAGAGACTATCTTGATCAGTTTGTTGTAGTCTTTATAGACGATATTCTTGTATATTCAAAGAGAAAGGAAGAACATGAAGATCACATGATAATTATATTGAAGACCCTGAGAAAGGATAAGCATTATGAAAAATTTACCAAGTGTAAACTACGGCTTCAAAGAGTTTCATTTTTGGGTCACATAATCTCAAAAGAGGGGATATCTGTGGATCCACCAAAAACAGAGGTTATCGAAAGATGGTTGAGACCAACAACAGTGACTGAGATCTGAAGTTTTCTTGGGTTGGCTGGATATTATCGACGTTTTGTGAAAGATTTTTCCAGATTATCTAATCCACTCACCAAGTTGACTCGGAAAGGAGTTAAGTTTGTTTGGACAGAGGAATGTGAAGAGAATTTCAAGGAGTTGAAAAGAAGGTTATCCAGTGCACCTGTGCTCACACTGCCATGTAGTGGAGAATGGTTTGTGATCTACAATGATTCATCCAAGAACGTTTTGGGGTGTGTTCTTATGAAAAATGATATGGTGATAGCTTATGCCTCACGATAGTTGAAAATACATGAGGAAAATTACCTAACTCATGATTTGGAGTTAGCTTCGGTAATGTTTGCATTAAATATTTGGAGGCATTGCCTTTATGGTGAAAGGTGTGATATTTATACTGATCATAAAAAGTTTAATGAATATTTTCAAACAAAAGGAGTTGAATATGCACCAAAGAAGATGGTTGGAGCTGATTAAGGATTACGACTGCTCAATTCATTACCACTCTGGGAAATCAAACAAGGTGGCAGATGCATTAAGTCGACAAGACCATGCCAGTTTATCCATGATGAGGATCACAAAAGATCCATTATTTATGGATTTACAAAGGATGGATCTTGGAATTATAATGAAAGGGGAAAAATCATATCTTTCTCAAATGAATGTTCAACCATCTATACATGTGAAGATTAAAGAGGCACAGAAAGAAGATGTCGAGTTACAAAAGAAGGTGAGAAATGATCCTGAATTCAACCTTGATTGTGATGGGATAATAATGTTCAGGAATTGGGTTTGTGTTCCTCCCATCCTCGAATTAAAGAAAGAGATTCTGGATGAGGCTCATAGTTATTCATTCTCTATTGATCCTGGAAGCACGAAGATGTATAGAGACCTGAAAGAGTACTTCTGGTGGGATGGCATGAAAAAGATGTTTCTGAATATATCTCTCGATGCTTGGTTTGTCAGCAAGTTAGTGTAGAGAGACATAAGTCTAAGGGGATGTTACAACCATTACCCATACCCGAATAGAAATGGGAAAACATCACCATGGAATTTGTCACAGGACTTCCCAAAACATCCAAAGGCAACAATTCTATCTGGGTCATAGTTGATCGTCTTACAAAGTCTGCACACTTCATCACTATTTTAGAGGATTTCTCTCTAGATCAGCTTGTCAGGATATATGTGAAGGAAGTGGTAGGATTGCATGGAGTACCACTTTCTATTATATCTGATCGGGATCCGAGGTTTACCTCAAAGTTTTAGCGAAATCTTTAGCATACTCTGGATACAGAGTTGAGTTTCAGCACTGCTTATCATCCTCAGACAGACAGTCAGTCTGAGAGAACAATTCAAACTCTAGAAGATATGTTGAGAGCTTACTCTATGGATTTCAAAGGTGGTTGGGATCAACACCTACCTTTGGTGGAATTTTCTTATAATAATAGCTTTCACTCCAGTATTGAGATGGCTCCCTATGAAGCTCTCTGTGGAATGAAATGGAGGACTCCAACTTGCTGGGATGAAGTTGGGGAAAGAAAGATATTAGGACCTGATATTTTTGATGAGATAGTAGAAAAGGTCCGATCTATTCAACAACACATAAGAGCAGCTCAGATTCGACAGAAAAGTTCTGGCGACAACCGAAGAAAAGACCTAGAGTTTGAAGTGGGTGATAAAGTGTTCTTACGAATATGTCCCTAGAAGAGGGTCATGAGATTTGGAAAGAAGGGGAAGTTGGGCCCTAGATATATCGGTCTTTTCGAAATACTGGATCGTGTTGGGAAGGTAGCTTACCGATTGGCACTTCCACCGAATCTCTCTCATGTTCACGATGTGTTCCATGTATCTCTCCTGAGAAAGTACATACTTGATCCTTCACATGTACTCAGCTCAGAAGTTGTACCGCTGGAGAAAGATCTTTCTTATGAAGAACAAACGATAGAGATTCTGGATCGTAGAGAAAAAGTCCTACGAAACAAGACCACTCGCTTGTTGAATGTTTTATGGAGGAACCACCAATTAGAAGAAGCTACATGGGTTCTTGAGGATATGATGAGGGAGAGGTATCCTCATCTGTTTGTTACAATGTGACGAATTTCGAGAGCAAAATTCATTTTAAGGGGGGTAGAATGTAACACCCGAGACTTTTTTGAGAAATATTTTGTTTTTATGTTATATAAATCATCAAAGGAGTCTTTCACTGCACGTAATCGCGACCTTCCTCGAAAGCGTGTGTAGTACACAATACCGAGTTCCACTAAACAACGATATATTATTATAATATTATAAACTGGCCATTATGAATAGTATTAACAGAATTTTAAATTTTACAACATTATTATTCATTTTACACATTTTCCAGAACATGGTAAGTGAACAAAATAATTTTTGTTGGTAAAATAAGTATTTATCAAAAAGTGCAGTTTTGCCGCCTTTTGATGGCACACCCACATTAAATCTAGTTTTTGACACATTTATATGTTCGATTTAACAAAATAAAATTCTTCTTTTGAATCAGGATATAAAAATTTACTCTGGATAAATTTTTGATATTTTTCTGATAACATTCATATTTTGATGAATAGTAAAAATACGCTAATTTTTAATTAAATACAACTTTTTCCATTAAGATAATTTATATGGTTAAATTGTAATATTGAATGGTTTTAAAGTATATATAGAATATATTTCTACCATTTAATATAATGTATGTCATTAGCATTAATTTCACATTGAATTCATAGTTAAAAACATTTCAATCTTTGGCAATGTTTTAACTTCTAAAACCAGTTTTCTTAACAAACGTGATTTATATTAAATTAATTACTGAAACTTATATGTTTTGAATTTTGAAAAATGGATTCCATATTCAGAATCAGTGGGTCCAAATTATGTTAATAGGCTACTTTTTTTTGGGCATTATGAATAGTAACTACGGTAAATTTTATTTACCATAGTTAAAGGTAAATCGGGTAATTAAGGGTAAATATAAGATTATAAAATTACCCTAACACCTACCAAAATCCTATTGGATGACTAAAAGTCTACCCCTATAACCTAAGGGTTGAAATATATTTATTTAATAGGCTTTTGTCCATGAAAATAATTTAATTATTATTAAAACCAAAGAATGTGACAACATGTCACTTTCTTAAATGTTATAAGTATAATAATTTTAATTTGGTGATAAACTTAATGAAACTTCAAAAATGAATAGTATCCAGAAATATAATACAATTATCTACATCATAGAAATTTATTTAGAATTTTTGGGGATTAAATAATTATCATTAATTATGACACAATAGTGATGTTGAAATTATTTTATTAATTAAAATATTAAATAAATGGTTATAAAATATTAAAATAATTATTATATGAACTATTTAATGTTCTCCACTAATTTTCTAGATACATATGACATTTTATTAATCTATTAAAGCTTTTAGTTTGAAGATATCCTCTGTATATATTTTATTTAAATTCAAATAAATGAATAGTGTCAAAATTGACACTATTGTTATTTTATAAAAATAACATATTATAAAATTGTTTAAAAATCACAAAAATATTTAAAAATTATAAATTTATATTTATATTTTCGACAATTTCATAAAGTGTCAAATTATTGAAAACTCACAACACATATGTAATTATTCATAATAATTTAAAATTTAGAATATTATTACCGCAAATAAAATAAAATTGATAAATAAGGATAAATCAAGTTGGTAATGTTTAAAATAAGTTCTAACATGTCTAATTTTTATTGGTTGATGATATTACAACCCTATCTCATCTAATCTTCGGATATGAGTCATTTTAGAAGTTTTTATGGGGGGTTGGGATTTAATATAAACTAATATTTCTTATATTTCCAAAGGTGCCCCTCTCCTCCCTTATAAAAGGGAACCTCCTCCCTCTCCTACACACACCAATTTGAGCCTTCACGCTTGGCCAAACCCTACCCATTTCACTTCCCCACTTCCCTAGAATCATCCTAGAGGTTCTGGTCTTTTTCAAAGACCAACCCTAGTGCCCTAAGAGGAGGTTAAGAAGAGGCACGTCAAAAATAGGTAATATCAATTACCGATCCTTTCCAAATTCTTTATTCTTCAACATCTTCTTCTTTAGTTGTTTCATTATAAAGTAAAAACATCAGTATCACTCATATACTGATATGTTATTATAAGTATGAAACAACCCTATTTCAACATCTATCCATCCTATGGAAAACAAAATCACTGCGCATGCGTACGTACAAAATACCGTCTCCACGCCGTGGTGTAATCTATTTTCCCCCACCACCATACTCGGATGGGTATAATGATGTAAATAATTACTATATATGATTATTGTAAAGTTATATTGATTCTAAAATAGTATACATACACTCCAATACAATTCCACGATCATGGGAACGATATCATCGCTCGTGCGTACGTACGGAATACCGTCTCCACGATGTGATGCGATTCGTTCTACATGATCTTCATTGCATAATGATTATATAAATGAATTTAATGAATAAATATGATATATAAAACATTGATACCATTCTGTAAATGATGTATCTATAACCTAAAGAGAGGAATAAGAATTTATTCGACAAAACACGCATAAGAACAAAAAGTTATAAACACCTGAATAACAAGTATCAATGAAATATTACTACTAAGAAGCTAAGAATATGACCATATATGATATCATAACAATAATTATGATTCTAGAATAAGTCAATAACATTATTTAAATCATTATATAGGATTTTCTGACACTTACAAAGCAAATCAGACCTAAGGTAAGGGAAATATCACAATCTCATTTTTATCAGAGATTGTTTGTACTTTAGTATTTACTAGGGTGTATTTTATCATCCACATCCATGTTTACCCAATATGTAATATGATTTCCATCCACATACAATTTTTTAAATCCAATTTTACCCTTTGGTGAGTTTTTAGTAAAGGATATGAATGGAATCTTTTGTCGTTTTTTGTACGAGGTACTTTTTGACTTTTCCGACAAAAGTATGAAGAATGTATTTTTTAACTTATACGGAATGAATGGATTTTTAAAACATTATTTCCAAGAAGCTTCCTCTACAAGTTTTCAAGTTTATTTTTAATCAACTTCTTTTAGTTTATAATTGTACGACATGTTAAGAAAGGAAAAGTGTTTTTGAAGTAGAAAGGATATTTTCCTCAAGAATGGAGTTCAAGTATTTTATCAAAATTATTTTCCATCTAAGATAATAAAGGGTTCTGTTTATATCCCTATTATTACATTGATTTTATTATGTTTTGATGGAATTATATTTTTATTAATTCCTTTATCTTATATGAATTGTATTATGATGTCACGATGTTTATGATTCCCATTTTTATTACATGGGTTATGCAATGATGTATGATTTATGATTTTGTGGAACACATAAGAATGGTATAATTATTAGATGGGTGGCACCTATATCTCCCTCCAATGCATTGGGTAAAGATTTTATATCTCATGAGATAGACATGGCTGGAACGGCAGGTTAAACCGGTTCCGTGAAACAGGACTGAAACGAGGAGTGAACTCGGTTCAGAAATTGACATTGTCCACTAAGATAGTCTTGGAAATGAGTCTTGACAAACAAGAAATGATTCTCTATAATTATGTGTGTATGCCAAAAAGTTTCATGTTTTATGTTATGATTATTGGGATTACATTTCACTGCTATGATTTATCCCATGTTATAAAATTATGATCTCTTTTGCAAGTTAAGATTTCCAAAAGTTATGTTCTTTTTTATATGATTTGATTCATATTTCTTTTGTTTACCCTTAATGAGAATTTGAGCTCACCCTTTTGTAAGTTTTATTTTCCCAGGTCAGGAAGAAGGTTATTAAGTAGGATATTCCAAAAAGGGACTCTAGATATGATGAAATGAATGGGAGGAAAAGTAGATGCTTTCTGAACCAGTTGTTTATGTTTCCCAGTTTCTAAAGACTCTATACCTATACTGTCCTTTCATGGTTTTCTTATATGTTGTAATAAGTGTGCTTCAATTTTGAAGTATTAACAATGTATGTAAAGTATGGGTCGTTATATGCGTTCTCTGTAGTCTTTTCTTTATTCACATCATTAGCAACACTTTTTCCATTACTTCAACACTCAGCTAGTCGATGACCTTCTTTTCCACACTTAAAACATTTTCTAGTCCCTTTAAGACAATATCGACCATGATTCTTTCCACACTTTGAGCATAAGGAAACATTCATCTTCTTTTAACCATTATTCTGAGATTTCTCCTGGAACTAAATATTTCATTTCTTGTCAAAACCATGACATGGATATGTAACACCAACTTCTATTTCTACCTTGATAGAACAATGCACAATTTTTCTTCATAGCTACTGAAGTCTCTTATAGCTAATGCCCTTAGAAGACATGGTTTTAAGCCACTGAATAATTGATCAACATTACTTTCAGGTTGGACGATAAAGCCAGATGCATACCTTTAGAAACTTGTAAAATTTGCTTCTTATATACCAATAGATTCATCATACTTTTTATTTAGTTCAAGAAACTCATTCTCCATCTTTGTTTGAAGAATACGAGGGAAGTACTTATTGAAAAATTAGTTCTTGAACTCGTCCCATTCCATGGATTCATTTTCATCTCTTGGCCCCGTATTCTTGATAAGATTCCACCATTGATCAGCTTCACCTTCCAAACGATATACTGCTAATATAACTTTATCGTGTTCAGAATATTGAAGAACTAAAAATATCTTTTCAGTGGTACTGATCCATTGTTCAACAACAAGTGGATCGAAAGACCCACTGAAAGAAGGTAGATGTTTCCTCATGAAGAACTAAATATAATATTGTTCCCTTCTCTACTCATTTGGATGTCCAGAATGATTCATAGATTGTGTAAGTATAAAAATAAGATTTTTCACATCATCTCCCATAAAATTGGTTTGTTCAGGAGGAAAATCATTGCATTGTCCATTACATTGATCAACACGGTTCCTTCGGGTTCCAGACATCATTTAAAACCCAAAAAGAATAGTGTGAGAGGAAAAAATAACGCTAGGGAAAACAACATAATAAAGGGAGAGTACCTTCAATAACTAACATCTTAGGTTTAATTCTAATATTGTTACCATAATTTTAGGATTATAACCTATACTTATACATAACCTTAGGGACATCCCTAGACATACCTTAGACATATCTCTAGGGATATCACTAAAGTCTTCGCATCCTAGTTTCTATATGTTAACTAAACCTTTCCCCTGATACCAATGGTAGAGACCCAAATCTTGACGTACATAAACATTACATTACTTTTGTGGAATACTTTATACATAAGAAACACAGACACACAATGATCATAATAGTTTAGTGTCTTTGGAAACACGGAATTTAATCTTCTAATCGTGGTGAAAGATATTCAACTTATCCAATAAATATCTTCCCCTCTTGTTCTTATAACTAAAACGTTTCTTTATATCCTGGGGAAAAGAAATCATAAAGAGGGTGAGATCAAATGCTCTGTAAGGGAATGCATAGAGAACATAAAACAATCCATAAACATTTGAATGCAAAATCTTGAACATAAAATTTAAACAACAAAATATTGAGCAAGGACATAAATCTTGGAAGTACGTAGGGAATATATCATAAAGGAACTTAAATCTTGATAAAATAGCATGGGAATAAATCATGTAATTGTGGAAACCATTAGGAACTTGTTATAATTTACATAGTATCCAAGGAATTGCTGCCAAGACAGTCTTAGTTGACAAAGTCCCTTTTTGAATCGAGTTCACTCCTCGTTCCAGTCCTGTATCACTGAATCAGATTAACATACCATTCCAACCATGTCTATCTCATGGGATATAAATCTTTACCCAATGAATTGGAGGGAGATATATGTCCCACCCATCTCATAATGAAATCATTCTTACTTGTGCCACAAAATAAACTTAAAACATTCATCATAACCCAAAGAATAAAATGTGTTTCATAAACATCATCCCATCATCAAATAATTTATATAAAACAAATGGATATTTCATCATTAGAAAAGTGAAACCATGTAAATCATAGAGACATTATACGTGAAACATACACATATGAAATAATGTCATCTTAGATAGAAAATGGTTTTGATAAAACACTTGAAATCAATTCTTGAGGAAATATCCTTTCTTCTTCAAAATCATTTTCTTTTCACAAAATGCCATGAAATTTTAAAATAAATGAATTTTGTGGAAAATAGACCTAAAATATTATAGATTAAGCTTCATGAAAATTAGGCGTTATTAAACTATAAAAATATGTTCACGCCGTATAAGTTAAAAAAACATTCTTCCCATACTTTTGTTGGAAAAGTCAAAAAGTACCTCGTATGGTAGACAAAAGAAAGATTCCTTCCACACGATGTGGTAAAAGTAAAAAAATGGGTAAAAATTACTTTAAAAATACATGGAAGAATAGTAAACATTTTATGAAAACATTTTGAGAACATATGGATATGGATAATAAACATTACCCTAGTAAATACTTACGAATAAACAATCTCGGATAAGAATGAGATTGGAATAATTATCCCATACCTTAGGTCCGATATACTTTGTACGTATCCGAAACTCCTGTATAATTACTTATATAATGTAATTGAATTATTATAGAATCATTTTCATTGTTGTTATATCTTATATGGTTTACTTATGACTTTATTTTACCCGTTCTTTTGTAAATTCCATGTTAAAGCTGCGTTTTGGGTAAAATTGTTTTATTTAACGTACGTGTTTGGACTTGTTGTTCTTGATATTAATATTACTTATATCTTGATTTAATTACTTCTAGAATGTAAATAATGATTTATATATCATATATATATATTCATTATATATATATATATATAATAGATAGATAAATGAGATGAAATACACCGTTCATGGAGACGGTAGGCCGTAAGTACGCATGAACGCTGTTTTTTGTTTCTTTATTGAATTAAGTAGATGACATACATATATATATAAATATATATATATCAATCCAGTAGCATTATTATTTCATATATTTCATGATTACTTATTATATATACTTTATAACCATTCTTGAATTTTTAACATTCAAAATGAATCTCATCGCGTCATGGAGACGGCAATCCGTACGTACGCACAAGCGAGGATATTGTTCCCATATTTATTGAATGGAATTAGAGGGTATGATATAATATCATAGAATCAGTTTGATGTTATAATAATCATATATAGTTATTATTTACACCATTATACCCATCCATGTAAGGTGGTGGTGGAAAAACAGATTACACCACGGCGTGGAGATGGTATTCCGTACGTACGCACGAGAGGTGATTTCATTTTCCATAGGATGGATAGAAGGTGAAAGAAGGTTTTTTAATATTTATAATAACATATCAGTATATTAGAGATAATTATGTTATTACTTTATAATTAAACAACTAAATAAGAATATTTTGAAGAAGAAAGAAACTTGAAATAATCGTTAGAAGAGATTACCTCTTCTTCGACGCACCTCCTTTAAGATTCTTCTTAAGGGAGTAGAGTTGGTATTTTGAGAAGAAAATAACCTCTAGAATGTTTTTAGGGATGTCTAGAAGAGAAATGGGTAGGAGTTGGTCGAGATTAAAGGCTCAAAAGGGTGTGAAGATTAGAGGGAAGGGGTGCCCTTTTTATAAGGTAGGAGAGGGGCACCTTTGGAAAAACATAAAATATTATTTTATAATGAAGTCATATTCAGTTTTTAATAGCTCCAAATTGATTTAGTTCAATGATAAGGTGGGTATGGGTATAAATACTCTCAACCAATTGATTTTAGACAGGTTTGGGTCATTATATTAACCTTATCTTTTATTTTTAACTCTTAGTTAATTATATTATCATTTACCATGTCACTTTTTATTTTTATATTATATAGTTAATAAACTTACCATATACATCCGAGCGACCCCCAAGTGGTCCATTAAGGATAATAATATCATGATAAAAGTATATTTTAAGAATATTAGAATTTTAGGAATATAATAACAATTAAAAATATAATATTTGTTTGAAAAAACTATTTTATGTCAATTTAGACACTATTGGGTAATTGATTTTTTTGAAAATCATAACAGCATGATTAATTATAAAAAAGTTAATTAAATAAATACTAACATGTCATATTAACCTATAAAATTACTATAATTCATAAAAAGTCTCAGATTACAATTATGTTGGTATTTATAACATCAATTATGTTAATATTTCATTAATAAGATAATTACTGCATCATCATTATGTCAAAAATAAATTAAATTATTTAATGTCTAAAAATTATAAATAAAATACCAATATGTAGGAAATATTTATATATTTATAATGAATATTTATTGTCCAATTTATCTTATGTATTACCCTATATTAAAAATGATTTAGTTATTAAACATTGATTTTAACTATTTTAACCCTTCTTTAAAAAAATTAATAATAAATGTCCGAATGTAATCCATGTGGACCAAAATGGTAATATTTTTTTAATATGGTTGTTTTTGGTCTAATTACACTTATACAATATAATTAGGACATGTGTTAGGGTAATAATAATAACATTTTTAACCTTAATTACTCTATTCACTTTTAATAGTGGTAATAAAAGTAAAAAGTTACTATTCACCAAAAATTGTTTTTCATCTCATTGAACCACATTTTTGTCATTGATATTAACTGTGTCTCTAGTATTTTTGAAATTCCACTCATAGAAGCGGTAAAATTAGGTTATATGTGAATTTCCAAATTCTCCTAGGAGGTGGGTAAAAGACGGTGAAAAGTTCAATAAAATTTTTATATATCTAATATTTTTATAAAATTACTCCAATGAATTACATTGAACTTATATAGGTGTTATATATCATTTTTTACCTAAAAAAAATTTAAATAAAATAAATAATTATTTAAAAAAGTCAGTTTTTGAATAGTAACCCATTGTTTTCACTATTCATAAAAAATTGAAGGTTTTCAGAAAAATACCAAAAATTTATCCTAGGATAATTTAGATATTCTGAATCCAAAAATGTATTCCATTTAGAATGATAAAATTTATAAAATTATAAAAAGTGGGTATTACTATTCATAACCGCTAGTTTATATAACATATCGCTGTTTAACGAAACTCGATATTGCATACAACACACGCTATCGTGGAAGGTCGCGATTGCGTGTAATGGAAGACTAGTTAGGGATGCGTGTTGTACAAGCTCTTTTTAGTGTAGCGTACAACACAAGACATTAATTAAATTAAAAAAATAGTTTTCATAAAATCTCGGGGTGTTACATTGACCACACCATATTTATCATGTATATCAACTATCACATGTTTTCAATAATATACTTTGTAAATAGTCTCTGCAACCTTTGGAGATTCATGCTCACTATCTAAAACATTGACAGTATTATCATTATCCACCTTTTATTTCTCAACATCTTACTTAAGATCATCATTTAGAATGAAGTTGTGATTTCTTCCTACATTATCAGATTGTTTATTAACATCTTCTTTATTTTTACCATTATTTCCTTGTGGAGAAAGTTTCATTGATTTTACTTGAGAATTTCGGATCAAATGATATTCAGAATGGAATTATTTCTCACGATATTATTCGACTTTCCTTATCACATCATCACTCTCATATCCTCTTTCCTCTTCTTTATCTTCAACTTCCTCTTCTTGAACAATTTCTTCCATTACATTAGGTTATAGAATTATGATCTTTTTTCCTAAAGTCTCTACCACCACTTCTTCATTGATAAATAATTCTGGTAACTGAATCTCCTCAGAATCTTTCTCAGTAGCCTTTATAAGAGCTTCAACAATCTCAGGATCAGAAAATTTCTTTCTTTTCTTCTTCTTTTTTTCCTGCCTTCCATATTCCTCAGCATCCTTAATTTTGAATGCCTTTTTCTTAGCAGGATCTAGGCCAAAGTTGTGATATCCTTCCTTCTTATTTTTCTTCTCTTCCCTCCACTTGAAAACTACTTCATCTTGGTATGTTTTTTTTCTTTGAAATTGGGGGTGCTGATTGAATTTCAAAATTTGAAGGATTATTTTGGTTTTGGGTTCTTTCTACATTCATATCTTATGTAGTTTCATGGATGTCTTTTCTACTTATTCTTTCTTATCTAAGGATTAAATATCACTTTTTGATTAGTCATAATATTCCTTGTATTTACTATTGAAACCCACTTTCATCCTCTTAAAGGTATCATCACTCAACAGTGAAATCTTGAAGGTTATTGTCTTTGAGATATTGGGGATATGGAAATATATTAGGCATAAGACTATGATTTTTGATATTATTGTTAGATACCTGATGATTTTTAATTTTAGAGTTCCATTCTTGGTATTGGAAATCATTAGCAAGATATACTTCACCATATTTATCTCTTTCATCTTCACTAGAATATCCATTATATAGATATCACTCTTCTTTAATGAGTCCTTGAATCCTTTTCTCAGAAAAAGAAAACCATGTACCATACACTATAGAATCCTGAAATTTGTTTAGATATGATTTATATTTAGTTTTTTCACTCCTTTGAGTACAAGTCACTCCATATCTTTCTCCATCTCAAAGATTCTAGATTCATCTGGTAGCCTGTGGGTATAGAAAATCCATTCTCCTTCATACATAATTCCAATAGTATATAAATCAATATTTAAATAATAGTAGTATGTTTTCCCTTTATGGTAAATGAAATCACTTCTCTGTCACCTTCATTAAAAAACTTATTATCTTGTAGAACTAAATAAGTAACTGAGTGTAAATCGGATTCTGAGTTTTTAGTTTGGCTATGAAAATACTATCCAATCCATTGAGCTTGATCTTTTGTGTATTCATGGAATTATACTTATTAAAAATATCAGATCAACTTACCTCCCTTTTATATTTTCCACTCTAGGATTTACTGGCTAAATACTTTTTTGTCTGAGGATAATCTACCAAATAAAATTGTAGTTTGAGCATACACTAAAAAGAAGAATGGTCTTTCTGAAGAGAGGTAGAGATTCGGGGAAGAAGAAACATAAAAATGTTGTGGGATGAGAAATAGGAGTCTTTATATTGGTGTTCAAACGTCAGTTGGAATTCCCAAATTGATCCAACATTTCAGAAAAGCATGATTTGATCTGACGGTTGAGATGTAATCGGGAGAAGTATTTTGTAGGTTATCATCTTTTGTGGTTTTTAGGTAAAAAATGCAGAGTTAATGAAAGTGAATCTGAAATATTTTCATAAAACAAGATAAAAATAACAACAGGTAAAATATTTGATGACAAAAATTTATGTCATGAATCATACCATTTGGATTTCATGGAAATTATCAGTAAAGAAAAATATTATTCTTCATAAATTTTAGATTTTGTAAATTTTCATTAAAGAAGAAAAATTTTTGGATAGCAAAATTTTTTTAGGGAAGAAAATATTTAAAACTAAAAAAAATTAGTGATGGAAAAAATTTGACTTCCAGAAATTGTGTTTCAAGATAATTTTGATTTCAAAAAAAATATGAATAAAAAAATTCATTTCTAAAAAAATTCCTACAAGAAAATATAACCACCCTATGAAAAGGAGTTTCTTAATGTAATGATATAGAGTTCAAAAAAAATTAATTTGGATGATTGCCTTATGATTATCATTAATAACGTTTTTTTAATGTATTCAAATAAATCAGATGGTATTTGTTGTTTGAAAATATCAGCAAGTTGATCTTGCATTCTGATAAATTGAAAATGATATATCCTTTCAGTCTGTGATCCCAAAGAATTTTTTGCCTAATATCTAGGGATTTTTTTTGTAAATGATATCTAGGGTTTTTTCATAGGGAAATGGCACTATTGTTATCACAGAATAACTATGTTTTGTTAAAAACACATTCCATAGACTGTGAGTGTGTGTTGTGACCACAAAACATGAGCAGAATAATTTCCAGTTGCTACATATTCAGCATCAGAAGTGGAATATTCTATTTAGTGTTTCTTCTTGGATGACTAGGAAACTAATGAATCTCTTAATAAATGAATTGTTCTGGATTTTACATTTCTTGTCCATTCTACATCTACCAAAATCAGCATCTAAATTATTTTTTAAAACATAATCATTTCAGATGTATAGAAAAGACTTAAATCTATAGTTCCCTTTAAATATCACAAAATTATTTTCACTGCTTTTATAAGAGATTCCTTTGGAATAGATTGATATCTTACACATAAGCATACTAAAAACATTATTTCTGGATGAGTAGCTATCAAGAATAGTAAACATTATTTTATACCTCAAAATGATGTTTGATCTACTGGTTTCCCAGCTTCATCAAGATCAAGAGAATTTGAGGTATAGATTGAAGTGCATATACTTTTAGTCTTGTCAAATCCATAGTTTTTCAAGAAGATATTTATTATATTTATGTTGAGATATATAAGTACCATATGGTTTTTGGGAAATTTTAAAACATAAATAAAATGTTAACTCACTTATCATACTCATTTTTAACTCATATTTCATTAGATTCGAAAAAGAATCAGTTAATGATTGCTGAGTTAACCAAAATATAATGAAATCAACATAAATTTGAATAATCCAAACATTTTTCATATCATTCTTTTTAAAAAGAGTTGGATAAAAAGTTCCCTTAACATAATTCTATTGTAACAACAAATCTTGAAAGTCTATCATACAAATCTATAGTGTCTTGTTTAAGTCCATTTAATTATGTGGTAAGATAGAAAACATGTTCACGATGTTTTGTGTCTTCAAAACCAGCACATTTTTTAATATAAACTTCTTATTGAACATATCCATTATGGAATCCGTATTTTACATCCATTTGAAAACCTAGAAGAAACAACCTTATGGTTGTTAGAAACAATTTCAAAATAAAAACTTTTCTGAACAAGATATTTAGAATGATATGATACTTCATTGGTTAAATCCTAAATTATTGAATTTTCCTTCTCAAGCTTCTTTTTTATCTTAAAATTTTTATTTTCAAGATGTTTGGAAAACCTAGACACTTCTTCATAAGAACGTACAATGTTATATTCACTAGAAGAATATTATTCATCTGAATACTTATAATATTTTTTCATCAGTATAATTTTTGTTTAAATATTCATTTGTAAAAGATTATTCATTGGGTACTTGGCCATTAGAAAATGACTTTCAATGGGTTTTTTCTCTAGTAGACCAAGATTATTTTGAATATAATATTCAAACATTGATGATTCATTTGAAGAGTTACCCCCACTGTCACTCCATGTATCATTAACCTTCAGGAATTTCTTGGAATTATTCATGTAATACTTCTTCCAGTTTCTCTTAGAATTCTTTTCTTTTCTATAGTTTCTCTTAATCAAAGGTCAGTATGGCCTAATGTGTCCGACTCTTTTACATTCATAACATGTGCCTTACGAATCATTCTGGTCATTTATTTCATTTTTCTCATATCTATACTAAAAATATTTTATCCCCACTATCTTGTTCATACATCAAGAAATATTACCTTATTCATTTACATATTTTTCACTTTCACTTGAATCAGATAGAATAGTTACATTCTTAGACTTGGATCTTATAACCCTTTCTAGAGTATTGGATTTTTTAGTAGTAAAGGAAACAATTCCATTTCGATTTTTATTATTATTCATATTATCATTTATTTTCATTATTGTCTCATGTTGAAGAAGAGTTCAAAAAATTTCATTAAGAGTAATATTGGAAAGATTCAGGTTCTCATCAATAGATGTCCTTTTTTATTCCCACCATTTTCACATAATATCAATTATCTTTTCCACAACAGATTCATCATCAAGACCTTTCCTACCAATGTTTTTATGTTTTTTGGTTATATTAATAAATATTTGCTGTACTTTTCAAATATATTCTCCATAAATAAATAGAAATCCATGATATTCAGCTCTCAACATAGATCTTATAGTCTCTATCACTTTTAATGTCACAAAATTGTTATACTAATGTTTCGTCCAGATGAAGTTCTAATCTTCATAAGTAGAAATTTGACTATATATATTCCTGGTCAAGGAACACAAAAAAGTATTGTGTACCTTTTCATTTAGTTGATATTTAGGTTTTAATTGATTAGTGAAGGTATTGTCTTCTTGGTCTGTAATTTTGTAATCACCAAGATGCATGAAAAAATTATCCACTCCAGTATTGATACCAAAAGTCTCCATTCTATCACTCTAGTAATTATAATCATTACCATAAAAAATATGCGGTCTGGTTTGATTTATATTATCAATGGATTCAATATTCATTACTTCCATTCTATAGGAAAATAATTCTCCACAATACTTGTAAATAGAAAATTTTTATAAAAAAAGATAAAAATATATATGAAATATGTAAGCAAGAAAGGATAGGCAAATAAAATTTAGTACAAGGAAAACTTCACCAAGAAAACATATATGTGAGTATAAGTATTTTCGAGACCTTCTCTGATAGCAATTGTAGGATTAAATAGTATATATAGTTGCTCAATTACAATAGTGGGGTGAATTGTATGTTTAAAATCAATTGTTTTTAACCTTAATGAAAACTATGTTTACGAAATTTAAACATGTAAATTCACAATCCGTAAAATAGTTCTATGATACAAAGTTGTTTAGGTTCCAGAAGTATGGTTTTAGAAATGAAACATAAAAAAAATTTACCTGGGAAAAGATTTTATCTTTAAGAGTATTGAATCTATATTATTAGAGTTAATGAAAGTATAATAATGTATAAAAATTTATACTTTATTGACTTTGCAAAATACAACGAAAATAAAACATGAAACAAAAGAAGTAATAAGTAAGATATCATTTCACCCATAGAGTAAGGTATCCAACAACCTTGGATAAAGGTCCCTTGATTTATACTTTCAAGCAATTATATCTTACCCACACCAGGGAAAGCCCTCAATATGATTATTAGAATTTGTCTTTCTATCATAGTCAGCCCTCGATCATTAAGGTAGTCGGCACCTCTGACTTCCTATCCACAGAAGTCCAAGATCATTAAGGTAGTTGACAGCACTATATTCCTGTCCCTGAACGCCCTCCATTATATATAACAACAATCAGAGTTTCATGAAGCCAGATGAACAAGGTATTCAGAACTCACAAATCATGGGAGTCTCTCTCTCTAGAAAACACTTCCTAATATGTAATCTCTAGATATATGAAAAAGGGTTCTAATATCATTCATTTTAGCCCGTATTTATAGGAACAAATCCAATGGTCGGCACCCTCTTCCAATGCTCAAATTTTTTATTGAATCTCATAGGATCCTATACACATGTCACTCAACCAACTATTAGTTAGAAATGGATTTCTCAGCATCATTTCATAATAATAACATGTGTAAGGAAAATTGATTAGCTAAACAAAATCTAAATATCCAATGTCTAAGGAAAAAACGTTTGGAGTCTAATCGTATAAAAATAAGATTGTATGAAACATGGATATTCAAATTCTATTTTATAAAGAATTCAGAATATTAATTCTATACATTTGAGATTCTAAATTCCAATGAATTTTTAATTTGAATTCTGAGAAATTTGGAATCTCAATTATGAGGAATTTAGAATATAAATTATGTAGAATTATGAGTCTGAATTTTGAGGAATTTCAAGTCATATTTATGAGGAATTAGAAATCCAAATTTTGAGGAATTTGGAGTTAATATTCTAAGGAATTTGAAGTCTGAATTTCGTAGAATTCATAACATAAATTTTAGGGAATATGGAGTCAGAATTTTAGAGAATTCAGAGACTAATTTTCAGAGAATTCGAGGTTGAAATTTCAGAAAATTCGGATTCTTAATTTCAGAGAATTTTTAGTCTGAATTTTAGATAATTAGGAACCTTAATTTCAGAGAATTCAGAGTCTGGATTTCAAGGAATTCGGTGTCTGAATTTCATAGAATTCGGAGTGTGAATTTCAGAGAATTTGGATTCTAAAAAAATATCACTCTATATCTGAAGAATTATAAGATTCTGATATTTTAATGAGGATCTATATATTAGAATTAGAAATAAATTTAGTTTGATTTAGAGATATTATAAAATTATATTATTAAAACAAATGTAAGGATAAAAATTTCCTTATAGAAGGGAGATTTTCCTTATGAAAATAATCTATAGGGAAATATGATTTTCCTTATGATAATATTTTGTGATTTTAAAAACATAGAGGAATGGAAAATTCATATTGAAACCTTATTGACTAAATAGATACATATTGTATAGAGGAATAGATTATAGTTATACTCTAAGAATAATCATTGTAGTGAGCATTACCAATATATCACGAGGCTGAATATAAAAATAACATTGAAATATTTCGCTGAAGAAATCCCCATCTTGAGGTAAAATATCTTATTGTACTACTATTCTATAAGAAAGGAGGCTGTAAATCTTGAATGACTCTCCATCCAACCTATGATGATCAGGTACAGCTCAAATTTCATGGAAATATCATTCTACTTTTTAAGCATAGCTACCATCCTTGGGTGACACAAAGTAAACCCGTCATTGATAAAAATTAATTGGGTCATAATAGGGAAATAACTAGCACATCCCAAGAATTATGTCAAATCCCATAATCTAGTAGATAAAAATATTACAGAAGAAATGATAGTCATGAATTCCTATGAGATATTCCCTACAGAGGCACAAAATTGATAATGAGACTTCCCATTATGTATTGAAAGTGACCACTGCACAAAAGTATCCAATCCAAACAACATGAATACTCACTAAAATATTACTTAAGAAAAAAATCTTTAGGACAAATAAATAATATGATAAATTCTTGGAATCTAAAATAAAACCTCTACCTATATATAGACTAGTAATGTACTCAGAAGATGTGGGTGGTACTTCTTATACATGGGTTGATCTGTAAACATGAGATATAATTTGACTACCTTAAGTTGGAATTATTAGCTAGGACAACATATCGGGAGTTCAGCAACCCTAAACTCAACCACCTTCTCAACATGAATGGTCTGTTGTAATCCAAGTCCATGGATATCATAGTACTATAGATTTCACTCCAAAATATAGAGTAGGTGTATACCCTCCCTTACTTGACACTATTGGAATGAACTTGAAGAATATTTTAATAACCCATCATTCCCCAATATTGACACTCTGATGATTTTTTTCTAACTATGGTATTTTTGTTTCTTCAACTACTATATTAATTGAATATCTCACATCTACCATGGATCAAAATTCAACTGCCACTACCATTATGAGGAATCTTTAGGTGACACATTCTACAACTGAATGGTTGAATCCAGTTTCTAGGTACTGAACCACCATTCCCAACACGATCATATTCAATCATGTCACACTCGAAGAAGAGCGTTTGGTACATTATTTTATAAAAAAAGTCCAATATAACACTTTCACCTAATATCATATAGACATTCTAATCCCATTCTCAAATAGTATTGACTTTTAAAGTTCAATATAGTTTTTTTAGGAAAACGATGATGGATCTAATTGAAAATATTTGAGTAATTTGTAATATACAGAGATCAATTCTCTAGAATTTTAAACACCAATCCTTTTATGGACCTCAATGTCACTTGGTAGAAGTAATCATAGTATGTATTTTGGATGTCCATCTAGACCATAAAACAATACTGGTCCTCCTGTTATTGGACATCCCACGAATTATTGGAATAATAAATAAAATGAATCAAAAAATATCAACCTCCATTATGGAGGAATATCCATATTTTTTAAGATTAAAAATATAGACTCTATCCTTGACTGAGTAACCCACGGAAACCAACCCCTGAGATAGTAGGTGGATTCTACTACTAGAACTCTCACATCATCTCAAACATAGATGGTTCAGGATATGGAACTCTTTTCATTATTTTCACTAACTATATATATCCCTCATTAAACTATAAAGCCTTTCAAAAATCAGCTATAATAGATGGTGATGCATGAGGAATTCATAAAGGGAAAACATGTAGATTTGGTGACACCACATTTGGAGAACATATGATTACAAACTCCTTGAGTTTGACCTATATCCTTCGAGGATTCATATATCTATAATAACAAACTCACCTATCAAATGGAATTAAAAAATAAAAATAATCACTAATAATATATTATTGTTTGTACAAAGACACCCAACACAATATTCAATACCCAATTTACCACTCCAAAAACATAGTTTAGGTAACTCAAAATACTATGATGGAACACAAGATTCACTCCAAACATCCCAATAAGAAGTCATGTTATGTCCAAGGATCAAGGATCCATTATTTATAACAGAGCAAATGGTATTTGGAGATCCAATTTCTGGTTATAGGGGAATACACCCATCATTTTTTAATTTCCATCCCCATTTAATGGAAATAAATTTCTTTAGGATCCAATATCAATCAAATTTTATACCTATAAAATAATTTATTTAGATCAATCCCCATTCCCATGTTTTTAAAGACTATGTTATATATGTTACAATTGGATCATCATGTTACTTCAACAATAATTTTTAAAACTGATCTTAAAATTTAAAAATTCATATATTATGAATCAATTTTATGGATCTCCATTCCCAATTTATATAGGGGAAAATTTTTAAATTAAAATTGGTATCCTTTTAATTATAATAAACAAACATTTTAGGTGAATATTCCATATTTACATTACTAAAATATAAAATAATTGGAAACTTATGGTTCTACCATCATAATTTGGGGGAAATTGTTATTTAGCCTGATGAAAACACTTTATGTAACTAGTTATTTTCACCATTTTCCTATAAAAAACATTACTACAATTACTAGTATACAAATCCTAAAATATAAAATATGGTGTTGAAAATGAACTATATAAACTAAAAATTGAATGAAATATTCATGATATATAAATCCATGAGTTAATATGTTTATGGAATAATAATAAACCCTTATTATACCAACCCAAGTATAAGAAGATAACTCATACTCATAAAATTTTTAAAACAATTCCATCATCCAATGTGGAATATAATTTAACTATAATATGATAAAATCAAAATAACAAGTCTCATCCTTGGAAACATGTAATTACCCCCATATATGGGTTAGATGCTCCCAGGAACATGATTATTATCAAATTATGACAATTCCTAGTCCCCTATCTACCATCGCCAAAACACATCTAATCAATATAATGAAAAAATGTTTCTCTAATACCAATTTTTGGTGTCCAAGACCAATCCCACTCATAAGTGACATGATCTAGTGGAAACATGGACTACAACACATCATCCCATAAACCATGGTATAATAACTAACAAATAAGGTATATGGTTGAATAATGGGGAGAATATACCATCATTATCATTGTAGATCAAAATGGTAAATAATATTAAAAATGAATATTAACAAAGAATAATAGGGAAATAAAAGAACAAAAATTTCCACATAACAATCATTACCATAGCTGAAAGAGTGAATCAATATCACATATAGATGATGAGATCAAGATAATTTATAGACATGCCATGTTGGAATAAATAAATACACTGGGTATAAATGGTTAGAAAAATTTAAAAATAATAAACTCAAATAGAATCATTACCAGTAGATCAACCCTCTATTCCTATAGAACATCATAATAAAGAAATCCATGCATCTATAGTAGGGTTCCTCCCTTTTCCCGGACTGCATCTATAAAGTCTCACTTAGTTCCAATATAAGGAATGAATGGGGTGTAAGTAAATCATAATAGTCCACTACCAATTGTTTCTAGTATTATCTAGTCCACGAAAATAAATTGAAGTAGTTTTCATGTAATAAAAATAAAATATGGAAATGAAAGAAAATAAATCCCAACAATGTTTGGATTCCTCCATGAGATAACCATCTAATAAATGATAAATCAGACTAAGAAGGGATGACTTGTAGAATTTTATAGTTTATACTATAGGCCCCATAATCACAAAACTGAGGAATTAAATCAAAATGATAATCATAAATGGATAAATAGGTCCCACTGAATTTAATCCTTATAGGTCAGGGTAAACCTATTCATTCTTGTACCTAATTCATTAAGTGAATCCAAGTGTGTTTTTTAATTGGGATATGTACCATTGGATTGGTTTTCATCTTGATCTAGTATGAGGAATTAAATATAGAGTTTCTAGGTATCCCCTATTGAATTATCTAAACCCATTATGCTATAATTTGATCCAACCCATTCATTATATTTAATCAAAGTATCTCCCATATCATGGTATATTTTCATTTTCTCTTTGATCCCATAAAAGATATTCCTATTAGGAATCCATGTATCTCCCACAAAAAAATATAAATTCATGTTACCATTGACTCCAACTCAAGTATCTAATTTTATAATCTATGTACCTACCAAGGCATAGTATAATTCCATTTATAATTTTCTTAATAAAATATTCCCAATGATACCATCCATGGAATTTGGAATCAGATCTCAAAGATCACGCATGACATTACCAATGTATTGGTCACGGTCAATCAGATTGTCCAAACCATTTAACAAACTACTTATTTAAATTTAATAATATTATTTACATGGAATAGATCATGTATAAGGGTAGAATAAATAAAAGTTATCCACATCAAATGGTCATACCATTCCCCTGTCCTTTATTTATTTTAAAATTTTAATTTATATGAGATTCTGAGTGTTTGATACATGTAAGTATAGTGTATCTATCTGGGAATATAGAACAAACACCCTAAAAGAGACTTTTGAGTCAGGTTAGACAACCTATACTGATGAATGATGTGTACAAAGACTAAATAACTCATTGTATTATCGATATAAATAATTAATTTCACTTTAAAGAGGTGATGCCTGAAAGGTCATGTACCCAAAAAAATATCACATGACATAGAGATTCAATCTATTATGGAAAGCTAACATGCCACCTACCTTATATGGGTATAAGTTTCCTCATCTCATATGACAACACTATTTTCATTAAAATGGATTAAATCTGAAAAAAAACGTCTTAAAAATACAACACATGATCCCATGTAGAAATATCCTCCACAATGAAAAATAAAATGAAAAAATATGGGTAGTAAAATCATAGACTTATCGAGAGTTATCAAATATGACCAATGAAATTATATTCTACCTATTGAAAATGGGGAACTCACAAGTCCTATAGTAGATATAAGGGGGAGCTCCATCAGTGATGTTGGGTGTTAAAATGAGGTTCATGAGTAAGAAGATAGATTAAAGGAACATGGAAAAAATGGACTTTCTCCCATTTTAAATGGGAAAACCTGTTTTTTAAATAGATTACCATGACATGCACTGAAAATTTCCTAATATCTATCCAATAACACTATCCTCTCATGTTTTAGGTGAAAAATTCAATAAATCATGCACACACCATGTTTGTCTATTTTCCTACAGTAAACCCCTTAAAATGATTAGGTACAAGTTTAAAAAATAGTTTGAAAATTTTGTGAATTTCCCATGAAATAGATTATATTATTTTCCCAAGCATTAAGCATACATAAATTTGTTAATGGAATCATAATCCTCTATTTTAGGCTATATTTGAGTGACAATATTACTAATAATTGTGTACTAAACAAGAACTGTTGTTTGTTTCTCTTAAAACCTGAAATACAGTCATCGAATCAATCCATATCACTCATAAAGCATTTTATCCCTCTTTAAGAACATAAATTAAGGTAAAACAAAAAAATACTAATAATTAAAATATTCACACACAAAAAAATCAAGATCTTATAATTATACATGAGTATAGATCACAGTCGATTAAGGAGGAATATATGGTACGAGTTTTCATCTTAAATCTTTCTCTCTATACCATGTTTTATATTATGCACCTAAATTATTTTTTCTGTTTTTATAATGAATATTTAAAATATGATTCCCAAATTATCATTTAAACATTTTATTTTGGGGTTAATTACATCTCCCCTATTTTAATGGGTTTTGACTAAATGTTTACTCTTTTTATAAGTGTTCTCCTAGAATGTTTGATACTAATTAAATGTTATTCACTATGTTCCACATGTATAGTGTTCTATTGAATTGTTCTCCCATGAATTTTCAATATTGTATTTCGTTAAAAATAATTTAATATACTAATCCAAATGAACTAATTTTTATTAAATGATTCTGACACATGTGTTATCCTAGTTGTAATAAATTTTGGTAACTCATATTCCATTCATTGTGTTATGATCATTCTATTTAATATATTTTATATAATTTTGTAATATCTTGAGAGTTGATTTTATTATGTGGTATTCTATAAATTTTTACATTGTTTCCACATAATTTCCACTAAAAATATTTCATTCATTTGGAGTATATTTCCTATAAGGGAAGATTATGACTCAAATCTCTATTTCAAGATTTATAATGTCTCATCTGGAAATTGTCTTTTCAATTTCTCCATTTTTACACCCAATTGTTTAACACTTTTATTTTTTATGATATACATTATGAAAAATAATTTTCAACACAAACAATTATTTAATAATATTTTTTTCATAATGGAGTTTTATAAAACCTATGTAATGTTTTTTTGAAAGGTATTCTCATATAAATCCCATGTTTTCTATCATCGACACCACATTTAATTAATCAACCAATATTTCTTTTCGGAGGATATGTTATTGGTAATTATTTTTAAAAGTAAGTTTCTTTAATAGTTTTCACTTCTTCCATTTTGAAATAAAATTCAAATGTTTAACCGTAATATTGTAACTAATGAAAACGATACAAATTATTTAAAAAATATTTTATGTATTAACATTAATTTTCCCCAAAATATTCAAAGGACGTAACATCATGGGGGTTATGATTCATGACTAATCTGGTAATATGTATTTATCACTTGAGGGTTGAAACTCATGGATTTAAAAAATTTAATTCTTGATCCCTTATTTATTGATACCATTAAATGAATAGTTTATTATGTTTTTTTCATCAATATCAAAATTCGTAGTTGTTTTGTTACATTAGTGATATGTTATTTTGAAACCATCCACGTTCTTTATCAAGATGGATTATAATGATGTCATTGTAATATTGAATTATCTATATACTCCTTGTACTATATGGTGAAAATATCTCCTCTTATATAATTATGATTGGATGGTGTTGACATAGAAAGTATGTTATTATATTAACATGGGATAAGTATCAATGTTATTAGGATTTTATTCTAATATGGATGTTGATTTATTACTAGAAATGTATTGTTTTACTATCCACTTTCTTTATCAAAATGGGTTATTTTCATGTCATTCATTTTATTAAACTGGGCATAATTATGGGTTTTTATTTTTTTTAATAATACGAATGACTATTGGAAACCGTTATTATATATTGTTTTTTTGTTTTTTTATTAAATTATATAATTGCACATAAACATTGAATAATTTGTTCCTAAAATTATATAGTTCCTTGAGAAATACTTATTTTTCATGAGAGAAACATGTTTGGGTATTTTAGTGTATCCCTTCAAAAAATAAGATATTTTAATGATTGTAATATCATGATCTGTGGGATTAGGATATCTTTGATTATTTTTGGGAATTAGATGTCCAAAATTATAAATTTCAACACTAATGAACTAGTTATAAATATCCATGTGATCTATTTATTCATATTTTTTATATGGATATATTTTTATATCATATTTATTCTATTTATGAAATAATTATTTTTTATTATTTCTATAATATTAAATCCATGGTTACCTCAGTTTTATATTTTCTTTAATGATTAATTTTTAAACACATTATTATATTTCTATTTTATCTGAATATAATGAAATGTTTTACCCATTATATCTTTAACATGATATCCTCTGTAGAAATTTTTGGGGATGATAAATGTTCTGAATGGATTATATTGTTTCTTATATAGTGAATAAATATCCATAAATTAAAAATGAACATGGATTTTTTAGTTTATTATTTTTTCTAATAATATATATTTCAAAACATAAATGGTTTAAGAATATATATATTTAAATATGTTTTTATATTATGTAAATTTTTTATAGTATAGTCTATTAATGTATTATTGGATACAGAGCTAGTATGTAATTTCTATGATTCTATAAATACATAATGATGTTTCTTAACATATTATCTTGAGAATATTTTTTGTTCCTAGAAGGAACAGAAAACATTGGGTGATTAAGTTGATTAGGTGTATCCCCATAATCCCCTATTAGATGTAATTGAATGTGTGTGGGGGTGGATTCTCGTGCACTCAAACACTCATGATATGGAAGAGGCTTCTATATCTATAAGGGATTTATTAAGGGCTAGTTCTATCACATCCAAAGAATTAGATATACTATTAAAGATGCATTTTTGGAAATGATCAAGGACATTAAATAATATACTTACTATGAATTTATGTCCCCTTGTATGGAGTTTAATTGAACCATTTAAGTTGTTATATTGAAGGGATATTCTAAGAATTTTCCATGTATAATGCTACCACATACGATTAAACGCCTCCAAATCATCAACCATACTATCATATTGATAATATATTTTTATAATGAATCTTATCAGGATCATGATTCTTTTTAATGGATAGCTATTATGTGGAATATCTCAAGACGTTCTATTATGGCTGCAGATGTGTACTCATAATTTGTTGATGTGGATTCATGTGATTAACTTCATAATTATCTATGTGAACCCACTTTTGATATCCTAAATTTATTTTTATTTAATAATATTTTGTAGGAGTGGGTATTCTTGGATCCTTGAACTCTTACATTATGTTTTTTTGAACTAGATCTGAAAAATAATGTTTGGGGAATCAGAGTTTGAATTACTATATGGTTAGATAACTAAAGTTATTAGAATTTTTAATGGGGTTAATTTTAGAGTTGTTAAGATAATATTTATCATAATCTCAATGGTATTTCTAACCATTTCGGATAGTATGTGATTTAATATTAAGGCAATAATTCACAATTTATTTGGGGATTCGTATGATATGAATATAATGAAAACACATGGGATATGTATATAAATTAGAAACCTAGGATTTTGGTACAAATGAGAATGTGTGGTTCTCTAAGACGGTATGTTCCTATTTTAAACCAATATGTGGATTTAGTCTCTATAATAGATATACCATTGGGTAATAGAACTGAAAATGGAATGTTGGGTATTAAATCAATTTTCACATGGTGCATGACAAAGAGTCTTAATAACACACATGGTTTGATACTACAAGGGGATATGCATTTATAAATCACATTCTATTTAAATAAATATAATAAATTATTTGAGTATGACATTAACTAATTAGGTTAGAGAATCGTGATAAAGGTAACCATGTATAATAAAGGATTGAACATATATATATATATAACATAATGTGTCTTATGTTTTATATTATGGTTAAATTGGTGAATACATCTTCATATTTATTTTTTCATATTCCTATTGTTATTTATTATTAAAACATGTTTATTTTTAGTATTTTTTTGAATGATGGTTAAGATAATAAAGATGATAAAGCTATGTATCTAGAAAACTTGTTTGTCTTATAACAAAATAAGTTATCATAATTAAATAGTTTAGAATCCTAATATATTCCTATTAAGATACAAAATGGCAAGTTGTGTAGTCTTACCTATGGTAATGAGATTTATATAATAATAGAAATTAATTCGTGGAACTCTTATATATTTTTAATACTAATTAATATTTATCAAATCTATTCTATTATATCATAATAATTTTATGGATTATATGAAATATCTATGGATTATTCATCAACAGTTTTTCATTAGTGGTTTTGAAACATATAAAATGTAATTCCCCAACCTCAAAGCCTAAACACTGTATATTATGTTAATACATTGGTATGATTACTAGGAATCAAGTCCCGAAGGATTGATAATTTTAGCAGTCTGGGAAAATAGATTACATACATGAACTTTAAATTACAATTTCTAACATAAAACATAGCATAAATAATCCTTCTATAATTCCATTATTCCACTAGATCAAACCTGCATATCAATCACAATACACTTCATGGAATCTTAGGAAAATAAAACATAAGAAAGGGGTGAGCTTAGATGCTTAGTAAGGGTAAATAATTTTTCAGAAGCAATAAAATTTTAGGGCAAGATGTGTAATAAAAATAACATCTTTTTAAACATAAACATGAACATAATATGGAAAAAATAAGTCATACATTACCATATACAAATGAAAATAGATATTCTACTAGTTGAATAATCACATGTAAAAACGAATTTCAAAATGAGGGAATGCATAATACCGGACATCATAACCACATAGTCAAGGCCTCGTGCCAAGACTACAAATAAATGTTTTGTCAACACCTTGTGCCAAGACACTAGTTTGTCTCATTAGAACAACCAATGCATTGGGGAGCTATAGTGGGATTCACACATCACTTACTAAGTCCAATGCATTCCTCATATGAAAATGTTGAAACATCACATAAACATTCGTATTAAATCTAGCATACAAAATGTCAATATTTAACCATAAACCATGAATGGTATAAAAGCAGCACATCCACACTCAAACATATCATAACACATTCAATACAATATGAAAGATTGTATTATAAAAATCATCCTCAATCAAGAATCATATCTAGTAAAATATGTTGACATAGACGAAAATGATCATTAAAACTCTTTGAGAGAAATATCACTTTTTGTGAAATCATTTAAAAGTCACAAATTCATAAAGGAATCCATTTAAATGTGATTTTTGAATTAAAGTGTAACATACCAATTTGAAAATGTTGAGCGAAATTAACATTTTTAAACAATCATGTTTATATAAATAAATCCTTAAAATCATTTTCAAAACATGGACATTAATAAAAAATATTTAGGAAAATAAATCCTTAAAACATTTAAAATATTGATCCTGAAAAAGAGACCAATCCTCAAAACCTTAAAATATATTGAATTTTTTTTATTAAAGATGGACAAGGATTATAAAAATGTCCCAGTACATACTTACACATAAAAAATCTCTAATAATAATGAGATTAAAAAATTAACCCTTACCTTGTACTTTCCATTGGTCGAGGGTATGTTTAACCTCCATTATAATGACCATATCATGTTATTAAATTATAAAATAACCACATTCATATTTATTATATCATACTTGATTCATTTATTGATTTATACTACATATTTAATAAGAATTTATATGTTAAAATTACATTTCGGGTAATAATTTCTTTCTTTATCATACGTGTTTGAACTTGTTATTCTTGATCGTATAACTTATATTTTGATTTAAATGAATCCATAATATAAAAAAAATATTTATTTATCATATGTATTCATAATATATGTATGTATAATAGATTTATACACGAAATGGAAAACAATGTTTATGGAGACGGTTGGTCGTACGTCCCAAAAATGGTCATTTCTATATTCATATAGTATTAAACAGAAGCATGTAATTAAGATATAAGTAAATAAATATATATATTTATAGTAGCATTATTATGTCATATATTACATACATATTAATAATATATATTTTTAATCATCGTGGAATGGTGAACATGAATCTCATCCAATCATGGATACGGTAAGCAGTACATATGCATGAGCAATGTTATCAATCTATTTATAGTGAAATCGTATGTAATTTGATTTTAAAGACTCATAAAATTCAAGGGAATTTTTTTTTCTTAATTTTCTTTGGGATATTATAAGAGTGTGGTTTCTGACGGCACCTGATTCCAAGGCTCGGTGTGCCCTGAATCATTTTCCAAAGATTAGCTGAGGTACATTCAGTGAACGAACGAGCAGGTTTTTATAACTTTTGATCCGGAGCTCGGAATCGAATTCTGAGGGCACCGATGGAATCGCGGCGCCAAAAATTTCTTAGAAACGCTTTTTCCGAAGTTTCTTTTTCTCTGGTGTGGTTTTTTAATTTTGGGGTTAAGTAAAGGAATAAAATAAAAGTGGTGCAACCAATTTTATTTTATTTTTGTTTAACCTATGTTATGTGGATGATGTGGGACCCATAATATCCTACAAACTAGGTAAGATATTTGTGAGGTGGGGCCCACACGAGCCCCACCATTTCTTTCACCTTTTTCAACCCCCTCCTTTAATTAAGTAACTCACCCGCACCCCCCCTTTTAATGAAGTCAACCCTTTCGTTTATTTTGGATAATAAACGCCTCATTAATTGGGCGGTTTAAACACCTCAATTAATTCAATTAATTGATTGTTTCTTTTTGAAATTCAAACATTGTCTTATGTTAATAAAATAAGACAATTATTATTTTATTAGAGGTGGGTTGTGCGAGATGAATTGAGAGAAATCACTCAAGCCGTGAAGCACGCCTTCCTCGACGAAGAACATGAAGAATGTGAAGAACGTGAAGAACGCCGACCTCCAAAGAAGGTCGACAAGAATGCCGGATACTCGGAGATCGATGATGCGATGCTGACGAATCCTTTCTCCATGACGCGACGATCCTCCTTCTGCGATGCTTCTTCCGTGACGGTCATTCTCCCACGGTAATCTTCGAATCATCAACCCCTTGAGGTAGGGGTTTTGGTTCAATTAAATCTATGTGATTTATATACTCCACATGGGTTTAAAATTTTTCGAAAGCCATTTAAACTGCTAACGCGGTGGGTACGGACCAACGAACAAGTCCGAACCCACCGTTTCTTCGTTCTTGGTGTGCGGATCGGCGGGCAACGATGAAGCAGGCCACAAGGGAATTTTGAGGTCTTCACATTGAAGAGTCGATCCCGGGAGGACCGCTGGTGAAGACAGCAGGAAAAACGGAACACCGTAGCGCGTTCGGGGGTCCATAGAAACACTGTCGATGTGCCACCGGGAAGGGCCGGTTCGGGCCGCCCATGGGGGTCTCGGGCCGGATCGGTCCGAGCCCGAAACCCCCACTTCTGAACCCCTTTCGGTCTTTTTCCCATAAATTGGACTACATACCTCTGATCGACTCACCATCAGTTGTGATGTGATCCTTGGATTGAGACGGTCAATTCATTATATTATACTCAAGGTTTCGGAGAACTTTGGGTTTGGCCGGGTTGGTTCGTACACGAAACCAACCGGGCCCTCGGAGCGGAAACGCTTATAACATGAGCTCCAGACGTCTGATTGACGTGTCGTTGACTTTTTTGGATTCGTCCTAGTGAGACTGGCCTTTTGGCTTACTCTTCTTGAGGTTTGGATGTAGTTAGAGTACCTTCGGGTTGGTTTTGACTTTAAAAAAACCAACTTGGCCCCTGGGACAAAAAGGCCAATAACTCTCAGACCGGGCGTCCGATTGACGTGCCATCTGTGACGTTGAGTTACTATTGAAAATACGGAACTTTTGGATACATTAACTTCAGACTATGTGTCAGTTGATGTATCATCCCCTCGGCTCGTGGAGTGGACCCTTATGAAGGAGTTTGTTGTGTGCGGGAACCCAAGAGCTGGATGTGACTGCGACGACGATGAAGACTGTACAGGATTCCTCCGTGGATTCGACGGCGACGACTACAGCACTCAGAGATCCTACGTGGATCAGTGCTACCGATCCTGTGTGGGTCAGATCCTGTGTGGGTCAATGCTCAGCGGTCCTGTGTGGGCCAGCGCCTACAGATCCTGTGTGGGTCTGATCCTGTGTGTGTCATTGAGGTGGTTAGTTACCTATCGATCCTTTGTGGGTCATTGCGGGGGTTAGTACTTATCGATCCTTTGTGGGTCCAATAGATTAGACGAATCAGTGGATACATCTGATCATCTCTCTATCGTCATACAAAGAAGTATACCTATGTGAGCTGAGTCTTGTTTTGCTTTTCTATGTGGATTGAGTTGTCCTATCCTGTGTGGATGTGATCGAACTTGGGCTCGGATGTTGGAGCCGAACTGGAATTGATAACTTTGGTATATGTAAGGGAATATACCTAAGTAGTGTTGTTACTCTGTGATTGTATCTTTCCTTTGTGGATTATCCTTTGTGGATTCTGGGAGACTATCAGGGGTCTCAGGTTCCCTACCGAGTAGCTTATACTCACCCCTGCACGGGTTATGCCCACACTACGTTGTGCTGGTTGCAGACGATGGACAGCGCTGATCGTGGTTGAGGCTAGCGGAGTAGGACAGTACCTGGAGGTGGACCACTGGGCGGACGTACTCGGAGCGGATGGCTGGACCCGAGGAGCTATAGAGGCTATATGTACCCACCCTTCAGGTGGGACTTCCAGTGGAAGACTCGAGGATACAGAATTACTTTTCAGTTGTTGTACTCCCTTTTTCTGTGGTAATTTACTTTCAGTTTGGGTTTGTATTCTGGCCCACTTACTTTTCCGCACTTACTGTTGTACCCAGTTTTTACTTAGTGTTTACTTCTGCTTACTTGCTCTGTGGTGTTTGTTTACTTTACAAAGGTAATTCCTTCCCTTTTTACCATGAATTATGCCTTCGTGCTAGTCGCCAGCCCCTGGACTATGGAAGGCGGGCTTGGGGTAGTCACGGCACGGGCCCCGAGGATGGGTCGTGACAAATTGGTATCAGAGGAGTTCGGTCCTACCACAGAACTCAGGAATCTGATATATATTTTTGTGAAGCAATATTGTTAAGAGTATTGAGTGTATTTATCAGTCTAGGGAGTCTAGTGTTGGTGCGGCGGCCGATGTATCTGTACAACAGGTCCCTGACTTCTGATTTCCGACGTAATGCACGAAAACATTGATTGCATATGTGCTTCAAGTTTTCTTTGTGATTACACTGTGTCAGCTCACCAGGCATACTGTTTGACCATGGAACACCTTTTTATTTTAAGCATGGCCCCACGACGGTAGCCAGCTAGGGTTCCGAGCATTGTGTGTAACGATAGCCCACTGAGCGATGAGGCCTCGGTATAGGACCCTTTGACAGCAGAGCCACCAGTGGTACCTCTACCCGCCGAGCCACCGATGCTACCAGCCCCATCCGCTGACGATGCACTTCGCCTTAGTGCACTGCACGAGTTTCAGCGCCAGCGACCACCCAGGTTCCATGGGGATATGGACCCTTAGGCGGCCGAGGATTGGCTGGAGGCAGTTGTATGATTTTTCAGGTTAGTGAGGACACCAGCAGACCTCATGGTGATACTCGCAGCGAGCCTCCTGCACGCGGCAGCATGCAGATGGTGGAGCTTGATGCTCCAGGTGCACGATGAGGCATCTCTTCTCTAGACGGACTATGAGGGCCTCTTCTGCTTGGAATTCATCCCAGCTACCCTCTGTACGGTGTGCAACCAGGAGCTTCTACAGCTGCGGCAGGGCAGCTTGACGGTGGCCCAGTACTCGGTGAGATTTACAGACCTCTCGTGCTATTCGACGGACATGGTACGAGACCCATTCATCTGGGCCTGGACCATTAAGTAGGGATTGAGGCATTAGATCAGGGCGTCTCTAATCTCCCTCAGAATTCTGACTAATTCAGGGGTACTACAGCGAGCCCTTCTGATCGAGATCTTCCTTGCTGAGCCTACATCAGCAGCGAGACCTACTGCAGGGCGGCACATAGCAGAGTCTTCTACATCAGGCAGTCGACAGATGACTCATGGGTCCAGGTACACCAGACCCTCAGGCCGACGACCTCGGGACACTGTCTCAGTGGTGCGGGGCACACAGCGTGGAGCCAGTCTTTCGAGAGGTATAGAGTGCTACGCATGCGGTGGGCAAGGCCACATGGCTCATGACTGCCCAACCCATGGTACCGAGGAGCATCAGATGGTTGAGGGACCACCCAGGCAGAGGCAGAGGGTCGACCGTGGCAGTCCGCAGGGAGCATGCGAATGAGGAAAATCAGCTGCCCGAGCAGCAGGTGGTGGGTGACGCTTTGAGGCTCTACCACCACCACCACCAGGAGGCCCATCCCGACCACAGGGAGCTGGCGGGAAGAGACAGGCACAGCTCTAGGCAGTGGAGGCCTATGACCACGGAACGCCATAGATGATTCGAGGTACTATCTGTGTCTATTCCACCCTTGCTGCAGTTCTTATAGGCACAGGAGCGAGTCATTCTTTCATAGTCGCTGCCCTTGTTCGAAGCTCGGAGATTCTGACAGAGCCGTTACCTCAATCCTTACGTCTAGAGACTCCTACGGGAGCAGACTCGACGATTATGCACTGGTTCTGGTAGTGTGAGCTTACTCTAGGAGGCGAGAGCTTTGACTTGGATCTTCTTGTAGCGGCGTCGAGGCCTTACGACGTCATATTGGGCATGGATTAGTTATCTACAGTCCATGCTCAGATTGACTGTATTAGGCACAAGGTGTGGTGTGTACACAACGATGAGAGCAGGTTCACCTTCACCGGCGAGAAGGGAGCCTTCGCAGCACAGGATGGACTCTCGCAAGGGAGAGGACAGCCCATCACTAATCAGTTGGATAACCTCATCCTAGGAGGAATTGACATGCAGAGTCCTGGTTTTCCTGCAGTGGTGGATCAGTATGCGGATGTTTTCTCCGACGACGTTCCAGGACTACCTCCTCGCAGAGAGGTAGACTTTTGTATTTATCTATACCCCGAGACAGCCCCGATATCCACTCCATCATATTGGATGGCCCCCGCTGAGCTTCGAGAGCTACGGGTACAGTTGAAGGTCTTGCAGGGCAAGGGATTCATCCAACCCAGTGTTTCACCCTGGGCTTCCCCGATATGGTTCGCCAAGAAGGCGGACGAGAGCTTGCGACTTTGTGTCGACTATCATCCCCTGAACCAAGTGATAGTGGGGAACAAGTATCCGCTACCAAGGATTGATGACCTCTTCAATCAGCTCAAGGTAGAACGGTGGTTCTCAAAGATAGAGCTTAGCTTAGGCTATCATCAACTCAGAGTTCGGGATGAGGACACACAGAATATGGCCTTTAGATGTCGGTATGTCCACTATGATTTCATGGTTATGCCATTGGGAATAACAAATGCTCCAACAGTGTTCATGGGCCCCATGAATAGGATCATTCATCCATACCTCGATTGATTTGTCGTGGTCTTCATCGACGACATTTTTATATACTCGACGACTGAGGAGGAGCATGCCTATGACTTAAGGGTTGTACAAGACACACTACGAGAGAACCACCTATATGGAAAGATCTCGAAGTGTTGGTTCTAGATACATGAGTTCCACTTCTTGGGACACGTCATCTCCGAGGCAGGAGTTGCGGTGGATCCTGTGAAGATCGAGGTGGTGCTAGCTTGGGAGCCACCGAGGAGTGTGACGGAAGTGCGGAGTTTCTTGGGACTAGATGGATAATACCGGAGATTTGTGCCAGACATCTCCAGAGTTGCGGCACCACTCTAAGCTTTGACAAAGAAGGGGAAACCCTTTGTGTGGTCAGACAAATGTTAGAAGAGCTTCAAGGAGCTGAGACATAGATTGACCAGCGCGCCTATCTTGAGGCTACCGGAGGAGGGAGTTGGGTATGTAGTTTACTGTGATGCATCAAGGACTAGACTCGGATGTGTCCTGATGCAGGAGCGGGCTGTGATCACCTACGGATCATGTCAGTTGAGGAAGCATGAGCAGAACTACGCTACCCATGACCTGGAGTAGCATTTCTTTAGTCGCTCACAGTCACTCCTCCACTACTGTAGCGGGTCAGAGAGGAACAACATGAGGACGCCGACTGTGAGACGTGGCGTGCACAAATATCCTCAAGATAGGCACCTAATGGTTTCTCTATAGGAGGAGATCACGACTTCATTTTCAGAGGACGTACCTTGGTACCAGTTTCTTTACGAGAAGAGGTGATGATAGAGTTTCACAGTTCCCCTTTGGCAGTACATCCTGGAGTGGAGAAGATGTACCAAGATCTCAGAAGACATCACTGGTGGCCGGACATGAAGAAGGCTGTGGTAGAGTTCGTTTCTTGATGCCTCACATGCCAGCAGTGGAAGGCAGAGCACTAGGTACCAGCAGGATTAGTACAACCCTTAGAGGCCCCAGATTAGAAGTGGGGCGGGATATCAATAGACTTCATGACAGGACTTCCACACACTTCTAGAGGTCACGAATCCATTTGGATGACTGTCAACTGACTCACCAAGTCGACCCACTTCTTACCTATCATATATAAGGGCTCAGTAGAGAGCTTCAGGCGTCTCTAAATTCATGAGATTGTACGGCTTCATGGTGTGACATCATCTATCGTCTCCGATAGAGATTCTCTCTTTACTTCCCAGCTTTGGAAGGGGTTGTAAGAGGCGTTCGGGACGCAGCTACCTCTGAGCACCGCCGTTCACCCTCATACAGATGGTCAGACGATGTGGACCATTTAGACTCTCGAGGAAATGCTCTGCGCATGTGTCCTCGACTTTGGTCGTAGTTGGGAGGACCACCTACCCTTAGTGGAGTTCGCGTACAACAACATCTACCACTCCACCATCGGGATGGCACTATACGAGGCATTGTACGACCGACCTTGCAGATCTCCTCTATACTAGACAGACCCTGGGGAGTTAGTACATGTGGGACCGGAGATGGTCCAGGCCACGACAGAGAAGGTCCAGGTCATCTAGGAGCAGATGAGGATAGCTCAGAGCCGGCATAAGTCTTATGCTGACAGGAGGCGGAGGCCACTAGAGTTCTAGGATTGAGACCATGTCTTCTTGCGGGTCTCACCTCGACGTGGTTTACAGAGATTTGACCGAGGTGGAAAGTTGTCTCTGCGCTTCATCGGACCATTCCAGGTACTCAGCAAGATTGGCGAGGTGGCTTATCACCTGGCTCTACCACCTCAGTTGCACCGGTTGCATGACGTCTTCCACGTATCTCAGTTGAGGAGATACGTGCACGACCTGACACATATCATTGACCATGGGGAGTTGGACGTTGATGATGGGGAAACTTTTGCGGAGGTCCCGGTGCCGATCAAGGATCGACATGAGCGGGTCCTACGTGTATGGTCGATTCCTCTAGTGCGCATCAGATGGTAGCACGGGAACCTCCAGGAGAGCACTTCTGAGTGGGAGGCTTAGATGCGTGCTCAGTACCCACATTTGTTTCACTAGTTTTTGATGTATCTTTACAGGTACGTAAAGCCCTGAGGTCGGAGTAATGTAAAGACCCGTAAAATTCAAGGGAATTTTTTTTTCTAAATTTTCTTTGGATTTTAGAAGAGCGCGGTTTCTTGACGGTACCTGATTCCGAGGCCCGGTGTGCCCAGAATCATCTTCCGAAGTTTAGCTCGGGTACGTTTAGTGAACGAATGAGCAGGTTATTCTAAATTTTGATCTGGCTCTCAGAATCAAATTCTGAGGGCACCGATGGAATCGCAACACAGATAATTGCTTAGAAACGCCTTTTCCGAAGTTTCGTTTTCTCAGGTGTGGTTTTTAAATTTTGGGGTTAAGTAAAAGAATAAAATAAAAGTGGTGCAACCAATTTTATTTTATTTTTGTCTAACCTAAGCTATGTGGATGAAGTGGGACCCACAATATCTTACCCACTAGGTAAGATATTTGTAAGGTGGGGACCACACGATCCCCACCGTTTATTTCACCTTTTTCAACCCCCTCCTTTATTTAAGTAACACACCCGCACCCCCACTTTTAATGAATTCAACCAATGCATTTATTCTGGATAATAAATGCCTCATTAATTGGGCAGTTTAAACTCCTTAATTAATTCAATTAATTGATTTTTTCTTTTTGAAATTCAAACATTCGCTTGTGTTAATAAAATTAGACAATTCTTCTTTTATCAGAGGTGGGTTGTGCGAGAGGAATTGGGAGAAATCACTCAAGCCGTGAAGCACTCCTTCCTCGACGAAGAACAAGAAGAACGCGAAGAACGTCGACCTACGACGAAGGTCGACAAGAACGCTGGATCCTCGGAGCTCGACGACGTGACGCCGACGAATCCTTTCTCCGCGACGCGACGATCCTCCTTCTACGACGCTTCTTCCGCGACGCTTCTTCCGTGACGTCCCTTCTCCCGCGGCAATCTTCGAATCATCAACCATTTGAGGTAGGGGTTTCGGTTCAATTAAATCTATGTGATTTATATCCTTGACATGTGTTTAAAATTCTTCGGAAGCCGTTTAAACTGCTAACGCGGTGGGTTCGGACCAACGAACAAGTCTAAACCCACCGTTTCTTCGTTCTTGGTGTGTGGATCGGCGGGCAATGATGAAGCAGGCCGTAAATGAATTTTGAGGTCTTCGTAGTGAAGAGCCGATCCCGGGAGGACCGCTGGTGAAAACAGCAGGAAAAACGGACCACCGGAGCGCGTCCAGTGGTCCGCGAAAAACACCGCCGGGACGGCGGCGCCGGTGGCCAGAGGCGGCGGTACCCAGCGCGCCGCCGGGAAGGGTCATCACGGGTGAAGCCATAGCGGCAGTCTGTTGGTCCCGCGACCGCGCAAGACTGAGAGAGGCGGGACACAGCGCTCGGCCGTGTCCATTGGCAAAGAGCGGCCCCCAGGCGGGGCCGTGATTTCTTTCAAGGGGGTGGCGCCCCCCCCCCCCCCCCCCCTTTGTGCATCCGCTCGTCCGAAACGACCGAGCCACCAGGCTACCGGGCCACGCCGGTGCGCCGGTCCGGGTCGCGCCCAGGCCGGGCCTGGCCGCACCCCGGTCGGACCATGCCGGGCCGTGCCCAAGCAGGCCGGACCCAGACCCGGGTCGGGTCGACCCGGTTCGGGCCGACCCAGGGGGTCTCGGGCCGGATCGGTCCGGGCCCAAAACCCCCACTTTTGGACCACTTTTGGTATTTTTCCCATAACATTGGCTACTAACCTCCGATCGACGCACCATCAGCTGAAATGCGATCCTTGGATCGAGACGGTCATTTCGGTATATTACACTCAAGGTTTATGAGAAGTTTGGGTTCGGCCGGGTTGGTTGGTACACGAAACCAACCGGGCCCTCGGAGCGGAAACACTTATAACATGAGCTCCGGACGTCCGATTGACATTTCATCGACTTTGTTGGATTCCTCCTAGTGAGACGGACCTCTTGGCTTACTCATCTTGAGGTTTGGACGCAGTTGGAGTATGGTCGGGTTGGTTTTGACTTAAAAAAACCAACTGGGCCCCTAGGATGAAAAAACCAATAACTCTAAGACCGAGCATCCGATTGACGCACCGTCTGTGACGTTGAGTTCCTGTTGACGATACGGAACTTTTGGATACATCAAATCCAGACTATGTGTTAGTTGATGTATCATCCCCTCGGATCATGGAGCGGACCCTCCTGAACGAGCTTACTGTGTGCGGGAACCCTAGAGCTGGCTGCGACTGCGATGACGAGGAAGAATGTATAGGAATCCTCCGTGGATTCGACGAAAACGACTACAACACTCAGCAATCCTACGTGGATCAGTGCTACCGATCCTGTGTGGGTCAGATCCTGTGTGGGTCAGCGCTCAGCTGTCCTGTGTGGACTAGAGCCTACAGATCCTGTGTGGGTTCGATCCTGTGTGGGTCATTGCGGGGGTTAGTTACCTATCGATTCTTTTTGGGTCATTGCGGTTGTTAGTACCTATCGATCCTGTGGGGGTCCGATGGCTTAGATAAATCAGTCGCTTCATTTGATTATCTCTATCATCATAAGAAGAAGTATACCCATGTGAGACGAGTCATGTTTTTCTTTCCTATGTTGATTGAGTTGTGCTATCCTGTGTTGATGTGATCGAAATTGGGCTCGGATGTTGGATCCGAACTGGAATTGATAACATAGGTATATGTATGGGAATATAACTAAGTAGTGTTGTTACTTTGTGATTGTATCTTTCCTTTGTGGATTATCCTTTGTGGATTCTGGGAGACCTTCAGGGGTCTCGGGGTCCCTACTGAGTAGCTTATACTCGCCCCAGCACGGGCTATGCCCGTACTACATTATGCTGGTTGTAGATGACGGACAACGCTAATCGTGTATGAGGTTAGAAGAGCAGGACAGTACTTGGAGATGGACCACTGGGCAGACGTACATAGAGAGGACGGCTGGACCCGAGGAGTTGTGGAGGCTATATGTACCCACCCTTTAGGCGGGACTTCCATTGGATGGCTCGAGGCTGCGGCTTTACTTTTCAGTTTCAATACTCCCTTTTTCAGTTGTACTTTACTTTCAGTTTGGGTTTGTATTCTAGCCCACTTACTTTTCTGCACTTACTGTTGTACCCAGTTTTTACTTAGTGTTTACTTCTGCTTGCTTGCTCTGTGGTGTTTGTGTACTTTACAAAGGCAATGCCTTCCCTTTTTACTGGGAATTACGCCTTGGTGCTAGTCTCTAGCCCCTGGCCTATGGGAGGCGGGCTTGGGGTAGTCACGACACAAGCCCCGAGGATGGTTCATGACATTGATGGTATATTATATATATGAAATCCTTAACATGTTATATTTATTATTTAAATAAATTATACTAATTATTATACCCATTCACACAATGAAGTGTTGAATAACACACTACTCCAAGACGTGGAGATGGTAAGTCGTACATATGCATGTATAGTGACTTTGTCATTCAAAGGATGGATAGAATAATGAATATGGTTGTACCATTTTTATAATAACATATTAGTATTTAGAAGGTACTAGAGTTATTATTTTAGTACGAAAACAACCTATAAATAGGAAGTGGAAGAAGAAAAGTACTTTGAAAGAGGTGATGAAGTAATTACATATTCTTCAGGTTTGTCCATTTGATTTGATCACAAGGTCCCCTTAGTTTGGATTCTATTAAAATTACGGCCTCTAGGTTGAATTTGGGGTAGTTGGGAGGAGATTTGAGTAGGGTTTGGATGATCTAATTGTCTCTGGAGGTGTGAAATTTAGAGAAGGGGAAGTACCCTTTTATAAGAAAGGTGAGAGTCACTTTAGGAATACTTGAAATATTATTTTATTATACAATTATATTCGGTTTATAATGACTACAAAAGGAATTATTTCTAGTATATGGTGGGGATATGTCGCAATCCTTTCAACCGATAGGCTTTATACTGGTTTATGTCACTATATAAACCTTGTCCTTTAGATTTAACTCTTACTTAAATCGTTTAACTTTTATCATGTATTCTTGTATTATTATAATAATTGGTTAATAAACATACAATAAAAAGTCAAGAGAACCCCAAGTGTTTAAATATTGATATATATAACCTCATATATGTCCTTTGGATAATCCTTATAATTTTAGAAATATTATATTATTTAATAATATAGTATTTATTTTAAAAACTCATTTATGTCAATTTTTACACTATTTTTTATTTTGTTATGGTGAATGTTATAACAACTTGGTCACTTACAAAATAGTTATTTAATAAACCCTAACATTCCATTTAAACCTAAAAATTAGTGTAATGAATAAAATGTCTCAATTTGAATTTATTTTAATAATTAAAATATCAATTATTTTATTCATTCCTTAATAAGGTAATTACTACATCATCATTGTGTCATATATAAAGTTAACTATATAATGTCCAAAAAAAAAATAATATACAATGATGTATGAAATATTTTTATATTTCTAATGAATATTTATAGTCGAATTTATCCAATGTATAACCCTGTACTATAAGTGGTTTAGTTATTACAATTTGAATTTAATACTTGTAACACTTCTTTAAATAAAATAATAATAAGTGTCCTAATCTAATCCAAGTGGACCAAAAGGACCATAGATTATCCCAAAGGATGATTTTAGACAAAATATTTTTATCCAAAAAATTACTAAATGTGTTAGGATAATTATAATATAATTTTTACCTTTAATTACCCTATTAACTTTTAACTCTGGTAAATAAAATTCGAAAGTTACTATTCAACAAAAATTATTTCCATCCTATTGAACAAAAAATTACTTACTGATGTCAACCAATTCTCTTAGATAATTAAAATTTAATTTATAGAACTGGTAAAATTAATTTTTATACAAATTTTTAAATGTTCCTAGAAGGTGGGTAAAGGACGATAAAAAATTCAATAAAATTTTATACATATAATATTAATATAAAATGACTCCAATGAATTAAATTGAACTAATATATTTATTATTTTTCTATTTTGACATTTAAATAAATTTTAAAAAATATATATATTTAAATAAAAGTTGGTTTTAAGGAATAATGTAGTGTTTTCACTATTCATAAAAAATTGAATGTTTACAGAAAAATACCAAAATATCACCCTAAGATTATTTTGATTTTATGAATTCAAAAATGAGATCTATTTTACAAAATTAAAAACATATGAATTACATAAACTAATTTAAAATTAAATTCCTTTGTAAAAACTAGAAAGCGGGTTTTTAAGAAGTAAAACCCCTCAAAAGATTACCCAGTGTTTATGTACAACTTAAATGTGAAAGGACATACAATGACCTAAATTATATTAAACTATAAAAACAAATCTATTTATACTTTAAAACCACTCAAATTCATAATTTAACACTAAATGTTTTCAATTAAATAAGTTCTTTTCAATTAAAATTTAGTATTTTTCACTAATCATCAAAAAATGAACCTTATCAAAGAATACCAACAATTTATCCGTACTATATTTTTATGTCCCAATTATATGGAAGATTTTAATATCATTAAATAAAATATATAAATGTGTCAAGTATTGTTTTTAAAAAGGGTTCACCATCAAAAGGTGGTAAAATTTCATTATTTGAAAAAAACATCTTTTATCTCAAAAAATAAATTTGTTCTTATATGATCTCACAAAAACAAATAATATGCATTCTAATATTATATAAAGTATGTAAAATTCAAAATTCAGTTAATACAATTCCTAACTGCCTTTTGAACGGCTAGTTTGGTATGTCGTGGTGCGCTCGAACTCGGTTCGGCGTGTAGCATAAGCTACTGAATTACATTAAAGATATAACATACTATGAAACCTTGATGTGTTACATTATACCCTCCTTAAGAAATTTCATCTTGGAAATTTGTAATTAAACATAATAAATAAATGGTTTAAAATAGAAAATACGTTTGTGTAAAACCCAAATCAGTAATATGGTTAATAAAATTTAGTCTTAATTAGAGGAAATGGAAATGAAAATGTCACCACAAAATTAGGGTTTTGATTAGGGGCCCATTTATGGAAATAATAGGCACATAATTGGAGGAAAAATGTAAATATTTCTAGGGAGTGATTGAGGTCAGCAATCACAAATGACTATAAAATTGAGGGCCTCAAAGCCATAAATGTATGATGATTAAAAATATCATCGGTTCAACAAAAAATAATGTATTTGGATAACACATTTTTGGTTTTAAGATCCACTCCCTAATGATTAAAAATTTATTTCTTCATTTAATAAGAAAAAAATAATTAACATGTAGAGTTTCATCCTTTAACTAATTTCTACCACAAACTCATCTTTCACTCTAAAAGATAATAGAACTCAAAAATAATCTATTTATCCTAATCAGAGAGTGTTCCAAAAAATATGAATTTATAATTCATCTTTCATACCTTTAAAAAACAACATTATACAATCCAAAACATCATGTAGGCTAGTGGTAGGTGATGCACCCTTTTCACCCATCGCTTGTGGGTTCAAGTCTCAAGGCTTTGCTGAACATGATGGGTTGTCACCCGACCTTCGGGTTTTCCTTTTTACAACAATCCAAAAATAATCATAAGAAATTAATTAACATTAAAAATAACATCCAATGTAAAACATAATCCATTCCATCCTTTAGAATTATCCCATATACTTGTGTCTAAACTCGTAGACCAAATATTACAAGGAAGGTAAACATAATGAAGATCATTTTTTCCTTGTAATAACATGTGATTACCTTCATCATGTATTCTTTTAAAAAATAGTAAAAACATGAATTACCATAAAACCATATTGATTACATTCCTGCTCCCATATTTCTTATATAATACTGGATATACTTTCTATATCAATAAAAATTGTAAACTCTAACAATGATGGAATAAACGAACAATTAATTGGTTTCAAGGTAGTCAAGAATAACGAATATAATTTATCCAAATCAATCGTATCATATTATGAAATCGCTAACTAAGTATCATAACCATATTATGGTTTATACTACCCTCAACCATGTATTTTCAAAAAAAATTAACAAGCTATTGATTCACTTTTCGTAGAACCATATAATCTCAAATCCTCAAAGAAATAGTATTGCACTACAATGCTTATTTATTTCCATAATTCATATAACAAGTACATAGTTGATAAAACTCTCAAATAAAATAATTATTTAATAACAACATAAGAACACTAGTCATTCCACTATATCTGCGGTAGTATCATAACTTTATAATTATCCAATAGCATCACTAAGGGTATACTCTGATGATTTGGACATTGATTCACATAGTGTCCCAAATCCATGAAAATGAAGAATTGTACATTTTAAACTTTTTTCATACCCTTGAAATCATGAATTTGGTGTCTTTTTTCTCCACACATATATCAAACTCCAATTATCTTCAAGAATTTTTCAAGGAGATTCTTTCCACAGTTATCACATGTGGGAAAATCTTTATTTCACTTCTTCCCTTTATCCATCATTCTCTTTACAAATCTCTTCTGTTCACTATTTCCTTCAAATCAATAGGACTAACAGAAATATTTACTTATCTTATTAACACATGATACTATTTATTCATATGATTCGACTATGTAGGATACTATTTGTATTCTAAATTTTGTCTTAATACCTGGAAATATATGATCTTTCTTAAACTTTGGATTATGCATTTTACTGAAGTTTGAGTTCCTTATAATGGGAACCATTTCTAAACATTAGCATACACTAGGTTAGTTTATGAATTTCAATGCATAATTAATAACATTTAAAATACCTAATATATGTTGAACAGTTCAGGCATATAATCCATAATCATAAAAAAATATTTTCTTTGAGAAGGTATTTACTCAAAAATATTTTATAATGGTTTGTAAAGAGAATTTGATTTATCCTAAGCATATACCTAGGGATTTTCATAACCAAGAGTGCAGCAAGGCCCATTTTTGTGCACTAGGATACCCTGGGATAATCCCGAAACTCCTTGTCTGAGTTTTCGCTCCTAGGTACATCTCTGCTAGAGCAGCCTCTACATGCTCATATCTAGACAAGGATTTATTGCTTGGAAAATTCAAAAAATCTCTACAATACCAAAATTCTTGGTTGTTCTTCTATACTGATCCTCAATGTATATCTTAGGGTAATGTTTTGAAATTAAATTTTATCTAAATCTATTTCCAAGGTTATTTCTAAACTTCCTCTGATTCTAACTGTAATGCCTCGAACCCCGAAGCCCAGAACCGGTGAATTATTTTAATACAGTGGCATGTTACAAGGAATAAAGTCATGAACAACTGATCAATTTAGCAGTCCAGAAAAATAGATTATACAAATGAAAATTAGATTATAATTTCTACAATAACACACAACATAAATAATCCTTAGCTAATGACATTATTCTACTAGCTTATCCCTCCATATCAATCACAGAACACTTCTTGGAATCCTAAGAAAATAAATCCTAAGAATGGGGTGAGCTCAAATGCTCAGTAAGGGTAAATAATTTAACAGAAGCTATAAACTTTTAAGGAAAGATGTGTAATAAAAAAAATCCCTTTAAACATACATTTTAACATAATATGGAAAAAATAAATCATAAATTACCATATAAACATGCACATGGATATTCTACTAGTCAAATAATCGCATGTAGAAACAAATTTCAAAATGAGGGAATGCATAATGTCGGACATCATAACCACATAGTCAAGTCCTTGTGCAATGAATAAAAATAGAATTTATGTCAAGGCCTCATGCCAAGACACTAGTTTGTCTCATGATACCTTACGATGCATATAGGAGCTATAGCGGTCACAACCTGTGAATTACTAAGTCCAATGCAATCCTCATATGAAAATGTTGAAACATAAAATAAAAATTCATCTTAAACATAGAATACAAAATTTCAGAACATTAATGATAAACCATGAATGGTATAAATATAGCACATCCATAGTCAAACAAATCATAACTCATTCAATACCATATGGATGGCTGTATTATAATAAATCAAACTCAATCAAGAATCATATCCAGTAAATAATGTTGAAATAGTAGAAAATGATCAGTAAAAATCATTGAGAGAAATATACCATTTTCTAAAATCATTTAAAAGTAACACATTGATAAAAGAATTCATTTAAAAGTGGGTTTTAAATCAATGTGTCTATTTTTTATGGTTTTATGTTTTGAAAATCACAAACACTTATTCTTAAGTTATGATTTATTTAAGTTATGTATTTTTCTTAAGATCCAGAATTGTCATTATGTTATGATTACAGATCTATCGTTCTTATTTTTTTCATTTAGTTATTCTTACAGATCCGTTATTCTGATTTTATCATTCAGTTATTTTTGCAAGATATGTCATTACTATTTGTCATTACGTTTTCTGATTCCGATTCTAGTGTATATGTGATTCAATGTCTACGATTCTGTATCCCGTGTATATGTGATCTAGTTTTTATGATTCAGAATCTGGGGTATATGTGATTCATTTTTTATGAATCTGAATCCAATGTGTATGTGATTCAGTTTTTATGATTCTGATTTCGTTGTATATGTGATTCAGTTTTTATGATTCTGATTCCGGTTTATATGTGATTCAAATTTTATGATTCCGATTCTGGAACAAATGAGATACCTATTTCACAATATAATTTAATTTTTCTTATGATTCCGTTTTCATGATAATGTTATTTGTAAGAATCTGTTTTCATGATTTATTAAGATTACATTTTCTTGATAATGTTAGAGTTGCCAAATGTATCATTCCAATATTATCGGATTACAATATTTTTTATACATAACATTTATCTTTAACTTAACATCATTTATTTTACTTGAATAGATGTCATATAATCTGTTAAAAACTAATCGTTGTATATTTTCCACGTTTCCAGGTCCCTCCAAAATTTAAGGAAAATATGATTGTTGTAGAGTAGCCAACTCTTGGGAAATTTTAACTATAAATACAAGATCATTTGAACGAGAAAATTACTTGACAGTGAACATGTTTGTGAAGTTATTTCTTGAGATATAAGATCTTACAACTCTCATTTCTTCATGATGATGTTATCAACAGTATGTTCATGTGCAAAAAAATTGTTCAGACCTTCTTAGTGCAGAATCTGATCGTGCTGATCGTGGGCTTCCGGGTTTGGAAGACAAAGGTTCTTATTTCCTTCTAAATCGAGGGATTTTGGGGATAGGAAGACAGATGCCGATCTTTATATTAAGGGCTTACCTAGGTTTGGGTAAGACAAAATTTCATGAAGGTATAAATCCAGGAACCTTTATCCAAGGTTGTTGGATACCCCACTCTTTTGGTTAAAGGAATCCATTTGTTACTTGATTCCTATTTCAAGTTGTTTTGATTCCGCTTCTTTTGTAACTTATTTAAAGTTAGAATGTATAACATTCTTATAATTTGTAATTCTGTTACTCTAATTATATTACAGATTCTATATACTTTAAAGTAGAATATTTCTTTTAATAAATTAGAAAAGGTTTCATTAAGAGGTCTTGTGAATGGTTGTTTAACCTTGTTAAACATAACTTTAAAGGTTCCAAAGGAATTTTGAAAGTACACAATTCACCCCCCACTTGTATTTGAGCATCTCAATTTTACATATTCGATCCTACAATTTGTATCAGAGGAGGTTTCAGAAATACTTACATCCACATATAAGATTTTCATTCTCTAGTTTTCCTTTTCTTATGTTCTTCATATTTGTTCTTAAACATTTACTACTAATAATTATTTGTGGAAATAAATTCCTTTTAGTATGCAAGGTGTTTATGTTGGATCTCTAGAAAATCTCAATCCTACTAAACCACCAATCGTAGATGGATGTGACTATGAGTACTGGAGAGATAGAATGAAGACCATTGTGATAAACACAAGTGTAGAAAACTACATTAAGTTAGCTAGAGAATATAAGATTCCAGATAAGGAATATAAAACCATTACTAATTCGAAAAAGGTGGAATATCAGATAAACTTTAAGGTACGTAATACCTTGCTATGTTCCATGACCAGAAACATATATAGCCAGATTTTATTCTATGAAGATGCAAATAGTATTTGGAATAAGCATGAAGTAACTCACTTTGGAACCTCAAAACTTATTGAAACTAGAAGAGAAATGCTCAGGGCGGAGTATCATGGTTTCTGCTTCCCTTATGTAGAACCTGTGTGAAAGGTACAACAAAGATTTATGACTATTTTAAATAGCTTTCAATCCATGGGTGAGAATGTTTTATATGATGAAGCTCTTGTTGAAAAGATTATAGACATCATGCCTAATGAATGGGAATCCAAGAGAACTACTATGGATGAGAATAGGAAAGTTACACAGATTTCTCTTGATGAGCTGTTCATAACTCTTCTTCAACATGAAACTAGAATGAAGAGAGATGCTGATAATATTAAGATGAAGAATAGAAATGGAGTTGTTGCTTTTACAACTACATCAAATAATATGAAAGCCAATACTCCTTCGAGAATTACAAGATGAAAACCGAAGAAGATCAGTATTCAATCTCAATCTAGTGAAAGTGAATCTTCATGAAATGAGTTAGAAAATCTTTCTTGGAGGATGAACAAGATTGTTGGGCAGAAGAACTTTCAATATAGAGAAAAAACAAAAGATGGAAAATATAAGAAAGATGGATAAGTGACATATGAATGTATAAAAACTGGTCATATTAAACATTATTTTCCCTTGATTCAAAAGAGAGAAAATAAAGATAGGAATTCTGAAAGAAATAAGAAGAAGTTCTAAAAATCAAAGCATAAGAATGTCTTAAATGCCAATGACACATGGAGTGCTTGTGGTGGATATTCGCCTGATGAATCTTTAGAATATGAATCTTCTGGGAAAAAGAATATTGATATAATAGCCAGAGCTCCATTTCAAAATCATTGTCTTATTGATAATGTATGAACTGTTGAATCCTTAACCAATATGTATTTAAGTGAAAATTTCCTAGATAGAGGTTTTTCTTCAGATGAAGAATCTTCTTCATTAGATAATGATAATGATTTTCCTTCCTATGAGGAAGTTTTTAGATTTTCTATGTTGCTTGAAAATAGAAATTGTAATTTTTCTAAAAAAATTGATAAAGAAAACTCTAGAGAATCTATTTTAACAAATGAAATTATAGGTCTTTTCAATGATCGTGATGAGAAAAATATTGTTTTAGAAAATCTTTCTAAGAAACTTGAGGAAGTCAATTCTGATAATGATAAACGTTCTAAGGGTCATAAAAATCTGTTTTTAGAAAAAGTTGTTTTAGAAGATAAAATTAACTCTAAATCATATATTCTTGAGGATAAGAATTTAATCCCAAGACTAAAATTTAAAATATTTTCGTTGAAGAAACTTCTTGAAATATTTACATCTGGTAAATAAAATTTTTATAAGATGTATTCTCAGATCTGACCTCATGGTAATAATCAGGGTTTAGGTTATTCTCATGAAAAACATATTTTTAGAAATAATTATTTTATTCCATCTAGAGCTCTATTTTGTACTAAATGCTAAAGTGGTGGGAATTGGAAGAAAAACTGTTCTTTAAATAAAGTTCAATCCCTTCTATTTCATAAAGCATATTTTTGTAAACAAATATGGTTACCCAAGATTTTATTATCCAATAGTTCCAAATCCAAGAAAGTTTGGATTCCGAAAGAATAACACTTTCTTTTTCAGGAAAATGAAGGAAGTACCAACAACCTGTGGTACATGGATAGTGGATATTCCTTGAACATTACTAGTAACATAGACTATTTCAATAATATTTTAAAAACAAAAGGTGGAAATGTAATTGTTTGTGATAACCCTCAAGGAGGAATTGTCAGTATAGGTAACATTATTCTTCTTGGTAAAGCTGTTATTTAAAATGTTCTTTTTGTAAAAGGCCTCAGGCACAACCTCATAAGCATAAGAAAATTATGTGTAGAAGGTTACCTTGTGAATTTTAGAATTGACAAATTTTTAGTTCACAAATCCAAGGATGAGTTTATTTTCTCTACCCTTCGGCATGAGAATGTGTACACCTTAAACCTAGAAGACCATAGAAGTCAACATCTATCTTGCCTTAGTGAATTTGAAGATCAATCAAGGATTTGGCATAGGAGACTAGGACACTGTAAATTAAGGAATCTTAGTAATATTTATAAGAAAGAACTTATTCATGATCTACCAGAACTTATGTTTGATTATTAAAAAGTGTGTAATCCTTGTCAGTATGTCAAGCTACATAAATATAGATTTAAATCTATAATTGAAGTTACAAATTATAATGCCTTATAGTTAGTTCACATGGATTTATTTGGTTTAACAGAAACTGGAATTATTAGAGGCAAATACTATGTGTTTTTCCTAGTTGATGACTACAATAGATTTACTTGGGTCTATTTTCTCGCTAATAAATTTGATGCCTTTTATTATTTTAAAATATTTAGTGCTCAAGTTTAAAATGAGAAAAACATACCGTTGATAACTATTCATAGTGATCATGATGGAGAATTTGAAAATTCTTATTTTGAAACATTTTGTAGTAAAAAAATGTATTACTCACAACTTCTCAACTCTAAGAACTCTTAAACAAAATGGTGTTGTCAAAAGAAGAAATTGCATTCATCAAGAGATGATAAGAACGATGTTGAGTGACTAATCTATAGCTAAATTTTTTTTGGGATGAATCTATAAGTACTTCTTGTTATACTATATATCGAGTTTTAATAAGAATTTTCTTAATTAAACACCTTATTTCTGTATTTAAAGGGAACATTAGATTTGGGACTATTTTATTCCTCTAGTAATGATTTTGAACATAAATGTTTTTTGGATGCTGACTTTGGAGGTTGTAAAATGGATACAAAAAAGTACATCTGGAAATTTTCATTTCTCAGGGGATTCCTTAGTATCTTAGTCTTGCAAGAAACAACACTTTTTAGCACTTTCCACTGCCGAAGCTGAATATGTAGTAGCTGGAAGCTGTCGTGCTCAAGTGTTGTGGATGAAACACACACTCACATACTATGGTATGTGTTTTACTAAGACAAAAATTATTTTGTGATAACACAAGTTCCATTTCACTAAGTAAAAACCCTACACATCACTCTCATACAAGGAAAATAGATATTAGATATTACTTTCTTAAGGATCACACACTTAAATGAGATATTATTCATCAATTAATCAGAACGTAAGAGAAACTTGCTGATATTTTTACAAAACCTCTACCTTATGATAGATTTGAATATATTAAATAGAAGCTATGAATGATTTCTGTAAGGTAGTCATTCAAATCTACTTCCTATTTAAATTATCCACTAACATTAAAATACTCCTTATTTTAGGGGGAGTACATTTGATTGATTATTTTCTTTCATTAATCCCTTTTTCATTTGCAATTTAAAATTTTTGAATTTAAAATTTCTAAATTGAATATTTCGGAATTAAAAATTTTCGAATTGAAAGCATCCAAGAAAAATTCTTATAATACCGATAAATCTCTCAGTGTATTCTAAAAGGTAGTCTTTCTTACTATTTATTCTCTTTATCTTATGTTTTAGTTGTTGGTATTTCAAAATTTCTTAAATTCTGGTTTACCTTACTTCAAAAGATCGGAATACATATTTTCTATATCCATTCTCAACAATCAGATCGGGTCAGGTTTTTGTCAGCCATTTTATTATCTAGTGGAAGTTGAAAAGTTATAGCCATGTATATATAAGGGGTTCCTCTTTTTCATGTATCGCACAATTCTTACTGATCTCAGTGCCAAAGTTCTATTGACTTAAAATCTTTCATTATTATGTTCTCTATCATCCTAAATGACTCTGAAATCCACATTAGATCAGATGTTGGTTAGCAAGGAGATTAAGGACTAGTCAGTCTTAGGAGAAATTTTAGATTATCCCACGTTCTTTGAAAATTATGATTCCCTTATTTCTAAGGTGGTAAGATCTAATGGATGGGAAAGCGTCTGTGTGGCTAAGGAGAAATCTCAGGATCTAGTTTAACCTGGCCTGGTTGTTCAATTCTATGAATCAGTTTCTTTCTTCTAGAAAGATTGTAAGGATATGTTTAAGTTAAAATGTTATGATAATTTTTATATAGACCCCTACAAGAAGACAACAAGTATTCTAAACATACCATATGAAGGGGATGGTATTCTTTGCCCCCAAAAACTCACTGAGAATGAATTATCTTTTGAAAAATCCAAGGCTTTGTATTTTCTCAGTCTTAAGTATGATAAGAATCCAAAGATTATGAATCCTTAAATGAATCAAAAGATAGTGTCTCTCTAGATGCAATAATTCCTTATTCTAATAAAGGGAGATAAGGATTCTATTAAGATATGTGATATCATTCTTTTAGATCTTCTTGTCAACATAAGGAATATCAACTTGGTGATTCACATCTTCCTCACCATTCTAGCAATAAAAGGCAGAACCATCGGTTCTCAGATCCTTATGTACCTAGATACAATTTCTAGGATAATAGTTATGTGTCTTCAAGAACTGAATGTTCCATGCCGATCAGTCTCGAAGCCTTTCAAGATTTTGTTGCTATGTGAAGACACACTAAGGAGGATGAAATTAGAGTTTATTCCAGAATCCCAAAATCATTATAGAAATAGTTGTTCAGAAAAAGGGTGATGTTCCAGAATCAACAATGTCAGTTCCTAAGAAAGGGATACTTGATGAACTGAGCCTGCCAGTTCTAGTTTATTTTGTTCCAGTTTCATCAACTCCTCCTACAAAGAAACCAAAATCTTATTCAGATGCAACAATTGCAAAGTTGAGAGATATGCCAGCTACAAGAATGGAAAGAGACCCTTATTTTGGTCCAAATACTACAAAGTCTAAGGCCCTAAAATTCAGGCAAGCTGAAAATCTTGAGAAAGAAAATAAATAGAATAAGTTAAAGAAGAAATCTTTGAAAGAGTAATTTTGTTAGTCTCTTCTAAAAGTTGTAGAAAAGAAATATCAGGAAGTACCCGAATCTCAAGTTGTTCATAAGAAACCGGTGGTTACTCCAAAAATCCAACAAGCTAAGAATGTTCTATCTTTATCAGAACCTATTCTGGAAATAAAAGATCAGATAATCCAAGATGATGATGATTATTATTATTTAAGGGAAGTGGAAGATTATGGAGGAACCCCTTTGAGTTCAGATTCCCAATCTGTATGACAGGTTGACGAACTAGTTGAAGAAGAAGTTGAGGAAGAAATAAAAGTTGAGGAAAAAGTTGAAGTTGATGTTGAAGAATAAGTTGGATTTGAACTAGAAGAAGAAATAGAGAAAGAGCATGTTGATCAACAAGGTGAAGAAGATGAAGAATTTAAAGAAGAATAGGGACAATGAAAATCTCAAAATCATAAGTTTGAAAAAGAAGAAGATGAATAAGGAGATCTAATTGTTTTTCAAATTTCAGATGAAAAATATCTAGCTCGAGGCCCTGTTAAAGGAAAGAATGTTTTGATTGCTTCATCTGATAAGGAAATGACTCAGAAGTCCTCTCAGAGAATAAAGATACCAGATTCCTTAACTCCAATTGGAGTTGAGAAAGGAAAATATTTTTCAAGATCTGAGACCTCCTCATCGGTTGAAAATGATTTTTTCAAGCAATATTTAAGCAATTTGGTCATCACAATTCTGGTTCTTGAAAACATAGATTCCCGGAGTCAAAATATGCAAGAAACCCTGAATCAAAAGAGGGAATCAACTAATACGATTTTGGACATGGTTGTTAAGAAAGAATTAGACTTCAGTAATCTTTTGATTGATTACAAACCTCAGAAGGTGACTTGTAATAGAGTCTTTAACCATAACAAAACTATCAATGAAGAGCTAAGACCATTCGGTGACCTCATCGATTCAACAAAAGGATCCTTTAATACTTGTGAAACTGAGTTCAATAAGGTCAAAACATCAATATTTGAGAATGCTAGTCAACTCAATTCTATTGCTTGATCTGTTAGCAGTGTGAAGAATGTCAGAGATGAATTTGAACGTAAGGTGGCTACTCAAGAAGAAAGGATATTGTCTTTATACAAAAAGAATCAGGATTAGGAGATCTTATTGAAAATGGTTGAATAAGATCATAATGAAATGAACAAACTCAAATCCCTGATAATGAAGATATAGTCTGAGCAGAAGAAGAATGGATGACTTTGCTTTAGATTATGATATTTTGTTGTAATATAATCCTTATTTCTAAAACTTTCTTAAAAAATTTTTGCATATCTTTCTTTTGTTTTCGAATGTATGATTGCTCAACATTATAGGTATATCTTATACTTCTCCATTTCATTACTTCATTTTAAAAATCTCAAAGGGGGAGAATTTATTTAAAGAATGAATTTAATCTCTGAGAAGGAGAATCTAGTAATGGGGGTATGGAAAGAAAAGAAAATGTCCATGTAAGGGAGAGTTTTCTTTCAAGAATAAATGTGTGTCTTAGGGGGAGATATTCCCTTAAGAAAACCTAACATCAAAGGTCCAGAGTACGATCCTTGGGAAACATAACCTAATATGGAGTTAGTGGTTTTCATCCAAAATATTATTTAAAGGTGTAGATAAGTTTTTCATACTCATTTATCTATGTCAATATATTTTTCCTTAGAAAAGTTGTTTGTTATTTCCAAAAACGGGGAGATTGTTGTGCCAATAAGGTTATCTTATGACTTCTTTATTCGTTATGGATTTATGTTTTGAAAATCACAATCACTTTTTCTTAAGATATGAATAATTGTTTTATGTTCTGTATTTTTCGTAAGATCCGAAATTATCATTCCGTTGTTCTTACATAACTATCATTCCAATTTTGTCTTTTAGTAATTCTTACAAATCTGTCATTCCGATTATTTTATGCATTTATTTTTGAAGGATCTGTTATTAGGATTTTTCATTCCGTTTTATGATTCTGAATCTGGTGTATATGTGATTTAGTTTCTATGATTCCAAATCCAGTTTACATGTCATTTAGTTTTTATGATTCCAAATCTGGTTTATATGTGATTCTGTTTTTATTATTCTGAATTCGGTGTATATGTAATTCAGTTTTTATGATTCCAATTCCGGTGTATATGTGATTCAGTTTTTATGATTCCGATTCCGCTATATATGTGATTCCAATTTTATGATTCCGATTCTAGAATAAATGAGATACCTATTTCACAATTTGATTTAATTTTTCTTATGATTTAGTTTTCTTGATAATGTAATTTCGAAGAATCCATTTTCTTGATTTCATTAGATTATGTTTTCTTGATAATGTTAGAGTTTCCAAATGAGTCTTTCCAATATTATAGGATTCCAAGATTTCTTATACTTAACAATTGTCTATAAATTAACATCATTTTTGTTACTTGAAACGATGTCGTACAATCTGTTACAAACAAACCATTTTATGTTTTCCATGTGTCCAGGTCCCTCCGAATTTTAAGGAAAATATGACCGTTGGAGAGGAGCCGACCGTTGGGAAATTTTTCCAATAAATACAAGATCATTAGAACGAGAAAAGTACTTGACAATGAAGAAGCTTGTGATTTGATTTCAAGAGAGAGATTCTCTTACAGATCTCAGTTCTTCATGAGAATGTTGTGAATAACTTTTTCAAGCATGAACAACTTGTTCAGACTTGCTTAGTGTAGACTCTGATCATGATGATTGTGGGATTCTGGGTTTGGAAGATAGAGGTTTCGATTTCCTTCTAAATCGAGGTCTTGTGGGTAAGACAAACTTTATTGAAAGTATAAATCAAGGAACCTTTATCCAATGATGTTGGATACCCTTCTCTTTGGGTTGAAATAATATCATTGTTACATGATTCCTATTTCATGTTTTTTTAATTCCGTTGTATTTGTAACTTTGTTAAAGTAAGAAAGTATAACCTTCTTATACATTGTAATTATATTACTTTGATTATATTACTTATTCTATATGCTTTAAGTTAGAATAATTATTTTATTAAATTTGAAAATGTTTCTTTAAGAGGTATTTTGAATGGTTGTTTAACCTTGTTAAACAAAACATTAAAGGTTCCAAAGGAATTTCTAAAGTATACAATTCACCCCCTCTTGTATTTGGGCATCTCACTTTTATATATTCGATCCAACAAACTAAACATTAGAATTTATAACAAGAAATACAGAATAAAAAATCATTTGATAATGCCATTATCCACAATACACTTCTTGGAATCATAGGAAAATAAAACATAAGAAATTGGTGAGATCAGATGCTCAGTAAGGTTAAATAATTTTTCAGAAGTTATAATCTTTTAAGAAATGATGTGTAATAAAACAAAATCCTTTTAAACCTAAACACGAACATAATAAGGAATAAATAAATCATACATTACCATATGAACATGAACATTGATATTCTACTAGTCGACTAATCACAGGTAAAAACTAATTTCATTACGAGGAAATGCATAATTCCAGACATAATTACAACCTAGTCAAGGCCTCGTTCCAATACTAAAAATAACATTTTTGTCAAGGCCATGTTCCAAGACAGTAGTTGGTCTAATGATACCTACTGATGCCTTGTGGATATATAGTGGGATCCACCCATTACTTACTATGTCCAATGTATTCCTTGTATCAAAATATTGAAACACAACATAAAAATTTGTATTCAAAATAATATAAAAAATGTCAACACATTAACCATAAAACATGAATGGTATAAAAATAGCACATACATAGTCAAACATATCATAACTCATTAAATACTATATGGATAGTTGTATTATAATAAATCAACCTCAATCAAGAATCATATCTAGTAAAGGATGATAACATAGTTGAAAATTATCAATAAAACTCGTTAATAGAAATATTCCTTCTTGAGAAATCATGTAAAAGTCAAGAATTCATCAAAAAATCATTTAAAATAGATTTTTGAATCAAAGGGTCCTATAACACTTTGAATATTTTAAAAGGAATTAAAATTTTAAAATAGTCATGTCTATAAAAATAAATCCCAAAAATAATTTTCATAATATTTACATTAATTAAAAAGATTTAGAAAAATAAATCATTAAAAAAATTTGAATGCTGATTTCGATAAAGTGTCCCTTAAACAAAAACATAAAATATTTTTGAAAATATTTCAATTCATTGAACATGTTTAAATTTTGGAGGATGTCATGACCACACTATACACATCATTTAGATATGCCTTAATAGATGGAAAAATTTTCTCAGTAAAAGTTTTTTATTCTATGAATCTAAATATAGGAATAGGAAATGGTGATAACAACGATATATAGTGAAAAAATCTTCCCACTTTGATCAGAAGTGGTGATAGAAATCCCGATTTTGGCCAAGAAATCCATTGACACGTTAATACCACACATACCCTGAAAGTGTTTCCGGATTCTATGTGTGTTCTTGTAAGAGAATAATACATGTGGTATTGTTTAAATATCATGTATACATAGTTAAAAAATAAGTTCAATTCAGATTCATGTCTTATGTATATTTTATTCTTAGGCAGTCTGTGCATCCATTCCCTCTACAGCAGTATGTAGTGTGATGAGAAGATGAAAGGCATATTGAATTATTGAAGCCATAGAGGAATGGGATTGGATGAACCTATAATACTCCATGTAAGTGAACCTACCATATTTAATTATGGGTTCATATCAGGGTATCATAATTAGTGAAGTTTTATCTCTGCATTTCTAACCTGATTTGAGTGGACAGACACCCCTCTAGACTAGTATTATTTTATATGTCTGCAATTGTGAGTCTTTACCAAAGTGGTGGGGCATATATTTTTCATTAATGGGTCATTCTAGACATTTTTAGGCAACATATTTATGTTATAACTCATAAAGACTAACTTTTTTCCGCGTTTCAAGAAATAATTATAGGAATGATTAATTTTTGGAAAAATGGATATATCTTTCAGGGAAATATCTAGGAAATAAAATCCAAATATAGTACATTTTAGTTCATAAATATCCAAGTAAATTTATTGAGAAGTGAATAATTTAATGGAATTAGATCCTTAATTACCATATCCCCAAATCGGTGTGTCTGATATAGACTCTCCTGCTACAATGATGAGTTTCTTTTCATTGATGGATTCAGTCTAAATGAAATTTCTAATCAAGATCAAATGCTATTTGATAAGAGTGGGATTCCATATATAAAAACAGAAGTATTATATAATCATTTATGTTTTAACAAAGCTCACATGAAAACTTTTTATTGTTTACGGAAAAGGCAATCCCTTTTCTAGTTATCAATTTGGGAAATAATTTCTTAAATAGATGATTTCAAGGTAGCATCTTTTCCCCCTAGCCCAGAACAGGGGAACTTCAAGGTATATAATTGGAATGGTACCTTTATTCCCACTATATTTCCTATAAATCCTATTATACATGGATACAATCATTCCATTCTCAAATAGAACACTTTTTTTCCCAAATTATCACATATCCATAAATTTTCTCATAATGAGAGAATATTATTTAGATATATAGAATTGTCCCTTTATCATCATGAACAAAACAAATGATTTCCTCAACATAATGAAGATAATATGGGTGAAGATATCACTTCCATGAATAATATTCTTGTATACTTAGTATTGAACAAAATAATTTAGACAAACACTCAGGTTTTATTTAGCCTAGGAAAAAATAATTTCAAAGAGGGGGTCCCCTTGTTAGACCCACCTAGACAAGTGGAAATTTTTTCTTGGTGGTCCATTAATCAAAATTGAAATCCTGACTCTATTTATAATGGTATAAATCTGGTTGGTGAACCCCTCTAAGAATCTATTTTTTTCATTATCACAAACATGAATCTCCATTTTATTATCTCGAAGCCCTTAGAGATGTCTAATAAAAGAGAAAATATTCCATTTTGAACATTATTTTCTAGATGTTGAAAATTTCTTATTCAATGATAATAATATTATGAAGGATTCTTTTTAGGATAAATCCATATTGATTCGAGGTTATGAGGTCATTAGTAATGTGTCCAATCCTAAAGGAAATTATCTGGTGGTGATTTTGGGGATTGTGTTGCAAATTGCAATGGGCGTAAAGTTCATGATTTTCAAAGAATTTTATTTTTTCTGAAGAAAATAATTGAAATAGAAATTTAACTAATAGAGAATTGATGTGTGATTGAAATATTATCTCACAACATTTATGATATCCGAATTTACTATGCCCTAGTTGAACATAATGAATTTATTGGTAAACCTGTCTGCCCCTGCTACCCTATAAATGTTCAAAGATAAAAGTGTAGTCTTGATTTTCTTCTATTTTGGAGCTTTAACAAGAATCTTGTTATGTTTATTTCCAATGGAAAATTAATATTATCGAGAAAATAATGTGTTCCATTATGCACTTTTTCTGAGTTAATGTATTAAAAATTAAAAATGAAAAATAAGAGACTTCAAGCTATAAGTTATACTAAGACCCATTAATTTCAATATTAGTAATACCTCTTCACGTCATCTTCTCTCTGTGAAAACACATAATGAACATTTAATTTCTATTCAACTATTTACCCATTTGACATTATATTTGTTTTCTGCCAATATTTACTAAAGGAGAAGAAGTTCAGAAAGGTGAGAAAATGTTTGAATATCATCTCTAGAAGAGACATAATGATTATGACTTGCATCTTGACATTACAGGAGAAACTGTTCATTGGTCTTGTTGTTATTTCCCAGATTAGAAAAAAATTTCTTTCTCTATTCATTGATATGTTTTCTCATTTTTGGCTTAATAAAAATAATTGTGAGTGTTCTACTAGTAGAATAAACCATCCAAGAATTTGATATGACCTCCATGTATCTTAGCACAACATTCCACGTTTTTTAACGTTAAAAGAAGGGGAGATGAACTAATCATGCTATTGAAAATATCCACCAAAATTTGGTTGTGATCAAAATGAAACCTGGGAAAGATAAGTCCATAGACAATGAAAGTATCATTCCTATCATAAATTTTTTCATGGAATCAATCTAGTTTTTAAGATTAATACACATTTATAGGGTACCTACTCAATATATAATCTACTCCCCCAATTATGAAATCATCCAAATTTATTTTATAAATAAAAGAAATAATGTTAGATGATGTCAATATATTAATTTCAGTTCTGATTTTTTCATCATGTCTTTGAACTGTATTAAAGACACAAATCACCACCATTCTCTTAGACACCTTGTTAGATAGAATTTTAGGATCCTTCTATAGATACCTTATTTTGGTATAGAAGTTGGAGTCTTAAAAAGATAGATGAAAAATAATTTAATTCCAATATCAACTGATAAAACCTGTTGCTTCTTGATGCACTAGTGGAGACAAATAAATTAATTCTTGAGGACCTAATGATCTTCAAAACAAGTCTCATTTGAGTTTTTTATACAATGGACTAACCAAGAGAGTCCCATTTAAAGGCATTCCTCTTTCCAAACCTCATTTTTGGTTCAATAACAGTAATCATAATAGGTTTTTACACAATGAAATGTATCAGGGATTGGAATGTGGGAGGCTTCTAAGGCCCTTAAAAATTCCAAAATAGGATATTCATTTGTTAATAGAAGTTATGACTCTAATTTTAGGCCCCCTATTCCTTACTAATTCTGACCTATTCTTTTTTCCCTTCCCTTTTCCTTTCCCTTTTCCAAACATATTGTCCAAGAAAACATCAACCTTATCAGATAGATGAGATGGGTCTCATAGGGGGAGTAATCCCCAATATTATCCACCCATATCATTATACTATGTGGGGTTAATTTATAATGATTGTAATCAATTACCATAGAGGAATCCTAAGGGTCCCTCCTCTTGGTAGTTTTCTCATGGGAACTTGGGAGATAGGTTCTCACCTCTGATTATGAGGAGCCAATTTCTCAATTTGTGAAGCACTATACCATAGAGTGTTCTCTTGAGGAAGTACTTGTGTGTGTTCAACTATGTCGCAAGGGAAAAATTGATCTTTCTTATAGGTGGAGACTACCCTCTTAATATTAATATTCATAAGTGCTTATAGAATTATTGAGATCCTATTTGGGATGCTCCTAGACATAATCGATAATATTACTATTTCCCTCATGACATTCATTAATAATTTACCCATTCACATGGTTATCAGTAGTACCCATCTCTATTAAACCAAATAAAGTGGTTTCATTATATAGGTTATTGTGATGGATCTGTTGTTGAAGTTCCACAGAAGCATGGTGGACATCATTGGTCATTTCAAATTTTGATTCATCAAGAATAAGAAATATATCCTGACACCCATTGCTAAAGGGAAAATAACTCGGATCATTAACAATCTCTAGTGAAATATTCTGATTAGGATTATTTGGTTTGATGGAAAGAGTGTCCTAAAAAACATGATCATTACCCAACTACAATACATGATCATGTGAGATATGTGCAATATCTTCCATGATGACATGCATATATTAGGTAAAAATACTTATCCCATCCTCCTTATCATCATCTAAAATAACCACTACAAGATGGTGAGAGTCCGTTACAACCTTTTCTGCATAAAAAGTGAAATCCATTTCCATCATAATCATGTTGGGATTAATTTTATGAATGAAAAGGGGCTTTGTAGAATACAAAACATCAAAAATACCTTTAATTTTAGCAACACAATCGTCGAAGGAATGTTTCTATCCTGAAATTTGAGGAGAGTCACCTTCCACCCCAAATAGAGGGTCCTTCTCAAGAGAGGATCATGTAATCTCTTTGACATTAGAGAGTAGTTGTTCCTCCCCATTACATTTTTTAGAATCCCTCCTATAGTATTTCTCATCATTTTATTTGATATTCCATAATTTAAAAGATTTTCACCTACATTATTCTATGTCCATGTTTCCAAATAAGAAATAGTCTATACAAAAAAATTTCATCCTTTCATAAATGATTTCCATCTCCATAATGTCATTCCTTTTTGTAAGAACCATCTCTCCCACATTTTTTTAGCCAAATATACTTCCACCACGACTCTTAAAGAATTTTTGAAAATTGTATTATTAAATTTTCTATCAACTATAATTGAAATTCCAACTGAACTGACAATGTTCCATAGAATTATTGGATTGAAATAAAGAAAATTGAGCAGGAAAATATGAATCCATACCTATATCCGAGTGTTCTTCAAATTTAGTGGATAAAAGTTTATATCCCACTCTAATATACCTATAATTAATTGTTTAATTGTATGAACACGGACATTCTTTTTAGGTATGTTTTTCTTCTTTCTGATGTTTTTTTTAAAGAGGAGTTTCTGGAAATTTTTGAAGTGCACGCTGTGTACTTTATGAGTACACACCCTGTACTCCCTTGCGGCGTTAGGCCGAGTGCTAGCCGTGTCTCGGACTCACACACGTCCATGTAGGGGTGATGTGGAGGCCACCTAAAGCAGAGTATGGAAAATCCTAGTACAGGCCGTGTAATCAAAAAGTACACACCAAGTACATTGTTTTTTTTTCATTAAATGGATCGGGGTCACCTCTGATCGCCATAAACGTCTTCTTCTAAGTCTCGTTCGACTAAGTGAAGTTATACGGCCATGAAACCTCTCTGATCCCCCAATCCTCTATCCATTCTACGAATCAACTGTCATCGATTGCATTGGAACCATAGCGGAAAGCTGTTCCTTCTCCTAGATATTCGTTTTCCAATTCTTCCTCTATCTTAAGTTATCGTGGGTTGAACGTTTTGTATGTTTTTTATATCTGTGATGTTATAAGGAGATTCAAGTCTCATGGATCAATTATATTGATCTCCTAGCATCATGGTAGGTGTCTTGTGCCTTTCTGTTCAAATTCTTTAATTTTTTTGCACAAATTCCACCAATACCCATGAACGGGATATTGCATGTTTACTATTTTCCCTTGTAGTTTTCCTACCATTATTGTATTCTTTTGTAGAGGTAATTTGGTTTTGTATGCATATTTTTTATATTCTTGGATGTTTTTACCTTTCCTTTTTTTATTTACGACATTTTGGTCTTGTTCAGCCTTTGGTCATTATACCTGTTTTCCATGACTTGTAATCGTAGGACGGAGTGTTGTTTCTGACATTATTGTTATGTTGTGGACTGGTTATCCAAGTAGCTCTGTAGGTTTACATTGGCCTTGTAGAATTATTATGCACTGACTGGCATGGGGCCATGAGAACCTAGAGCTATAGACTATATAGGGATAGACCGAGTCAGCTTCCTCAGAGAGTCTTGAACATTATTGACTATAGGGGATTGACCGAGTGACAATCCCAGAGAGTCTTGGATATTATAGACTACATGAGGATAGACTGAGTGAGATTCCTCAGAGAGTCTTGAGATTTACAGACTATATAAGGATAGACCGAGTGAGCTTCCCAAAGAGTCTTTGTTTGTTGAATTTCATTAAACCATTACAGGATATAAGAGGAATTGACCGAGAGAGCTTCCTCAGAGAGTCTATGATAGACCTGAGGCTATAGGGGGGAATTGATCAAGTGAGCTTCCTCATAGAGTCTCTAGATCTTGGGGATATAAGAGGAATTGACTACGTGATCATCCTCATAGAGTCCATGACCACCTTAGACTATAAGTGGAATTGACTGAGCATTCTTCCTTAGAGACTCATATAATTTTTCATAGGACCAAACCAGAGGGGTTAGGATGAGTGTAATGCCCAGAGGGTTGTTGGTACTTCTTGGATAGGACCAGAGGGGATGTATGTGAGTACTTCCTAGAGGGATTCCTGTTTGTGGTTAGCTGTTTGCATCACTGCTACTTGTTGATCTGTGGATTGTTTACTATTGAGTATCATCCTGTTTACTACTACTGTTTACTCCTTAAGGTACTATTACCTTCCATATGGTCACGGAATGTTAGGCATAGATCTTCGAGTGGATGCCTACTGGGATATAGTCTCACACGCTGTTTCGGTCATTCTTCTGGGCCCAAACAGATTATATTGTTGCAGGTATAGATAAGGGCAAGAGCCATACTACTCCAGGTACTTTATTGTGTTGGAGCTAGAGAGAATAGGACCAAGCCGAGGCTTGCGATGCTGAGGATTTGCTTTTATATTTTCCTTTGTACTTCAGTTTAGTATTGTATTCAACATTGTGACTTGTTTGGATACTTTCTTGGACATATGTATCATGCATTATTTCATAGATATATGTGTGATCCAACTATTTATCATATTTAGTCTTCCACTTTTAACTTCTGTATGGATTGTTCACTACTTCTGCTATTGTTTATTGTTTTCTCTTTCGCTGTGTACTCTGCTGATGTGGGAATAGTTTCCCAACTCTCACACCCAAGGCCCTAGCTACTAGTCGGCAGCCTCTGGCATTTGGGGAAATGCTCTTTTGGCCATGTGACCAACCGGGTACGGGGCACCTCTAGGTGGCTTCGGGATCAGGGATGTTATAAAGTGGTATCAGAGCGATTATTTTCTCTTGACTTACTATTTGGAGCATATATCCAGGGATAGGATGGAATTTACACTTGGTAATAAGCTATGCCCAGGAGTAGCTAACCCCTATACATGGAAAATCCATACTACCTCGTTATTATCTGTTTTACTGGTTTTCACTTTTATAGTTGATTGATTTTACTGTTGGGTGATTCACATGCTTTTTGTGGTTTCCATTGTTGTTATTGTGGTTCTATTTTTGTTTCAAACCAGTGAGATGAGGGTATGCCATATCATGCATCATATAGGCAATTGTTAGAAATAAAATTCCATGAATTCTTTCCATGCCATCTAGGATGCATTAGGGATTTCATGTTGTTGTGATAGACGTTGTGTAAAGTATGCATACTATTATGATAGATTTCTTGGTAGAATCTCAGCTGTTTGATAGAGAAATTGTTTGTATAGTACCTTGCTTAAATGGATGCCAAAATTTGGTTCTTGAAGTGTTATGGGCCCTCATGGACATAATTTTGGTGGATCATTGCTTGTTTTCTTCATATAAGATATGTATGAGATGCAAAGTATTGATTCTTGAGGAGTATGGGCCCTCACGGATCAAAATTTTGAACCTTATCTCTTGTTTTTTGTGTTTTCTGGGATTTGGAGCAGTTTCTGAGATATTTCCCAGAAAAACCAAGAATACATAGCGTGTACTTTATTAATAAATGATGTGTAGTTTTTAGACCGTGTCACTGACTATGTGGGCAGAAACACGGGGTTGTGAAAACCTTTAGGAACACACCATGTACGGTATGTACGCGCTGTGTTGTAGTGACCGTGTGTCTACCCGTGTGACTAACAACACGGATGGATGAAACATCGACTATACACACTGTGTTCTACTATCACATGCCATGCCTTGTAACTTATGTACTCGGTCATGTAATGAACAACACATGGTCGTGGAAAACCTCCAAGTACACACCGTGTTCTCAAGGATCACGCCGTGTAGAGTGAACCGTGTAGCCGACTGTGTAACTAACCACACGGGTCGTCAAAACCATGTCTAATACACACCATGTGGAGGTCATAAAAACCATGTAGTCTAAGATTAAGAGGACCTTGTGGTTTAACTGTGTAAGGAGACTCAGGTAGGGGAATAGAGTTTGAGTACACGCCATGTGTGGGGAGAACACACCGTGTGTTTGGGGTGTTACATGACCTGTTGTGGCAGAAGTACATGCCCGTGTGAATGGCTGAAAGGAACACGTCGTGTAGTTTTTATACATGCCATATAGTCATGTTTTGTAAAACATGGATGTTTCCTTCCCCTATACCCCTCTTGTACTCTTGTGTTCTCAGTCTTTGTTAATCGTGATCTATGGTGTGAATTTGACCTTTCAGAGTTATGCCACTGAGACGTCCTATGGTTGTACGCCAGCTTCCAGATGGTGATCAGACACTAGATATGGCCGATCAGGGACCTCTTGCAGATCCTCCTATTGTTCCAGCCTTGGAAATAGTAGTTATACCAGTTACAGGCGCTGATGTGCATTATAGGGAAGATTTTATGAGGAAGATGCATACCTTATAGGGAGCACATCCTCCTGCCCCGTCGATGGATGAGTTGACGCGGGTTTTCTAGTAGTATCATCCTCCCACCTTCACAGGAGAAGGTGGACCTTAGGCTGAAGAGTCATGGCTAGAGGCCACACTGACAATTTTCGACCATCTGGAGACACCTCTAGAAAAGAGGGTGAATCTCACGACGTATATGCTCTGAGACACCGCCAAGAGGTGGTGGGAGGTGATCTCACAGTCAGGATGACAGCAGGGTATGACTTGGGATGAGTTTCAGTTCATCTTCTACAATTACTTCTACCCAGAGACCTTGAGGGCCAATCGAGCCCGTGAGTTTTTCATTCTGGAGAAGGGTACTCTTTTTGTTATGGAGTACTCATCTCGCATTATTGAGCTGCAGCGTTTCACACCGATTCTAGTAGGGGATGAGTTGTTCATGTCTAGGAAGTTTGAGGACGGTCCCAGGAAGAATATCTATTCCCAGGTAAACATCTTCAGGCTGACTTCGATATTCTCTATCGTTAACTAGGTGCTGATCACTGAGCGCAATATGAGGGATTCTGGAGTAGTGATCCAGTGCGGTTCAACATCTAGAGCTAGTGTTCCTCCTATTGATAGTTGGAAGTTTCATAGAGAGTCTGGTCGAGGAGATTAGAGTATGCGGAATGTATCTTCGGGTATCCAGGTAGTATGCTACCAATGCGGGAGGAGCAGGCACACTAGGCCTCAATGCTAGAGAGACTCTATGGAGTACCGATCTTCCGGAAAGATGGGTCATCTTCATAATTTTTATCATATCTTGTCACCTACAGTTGGTGGTAGATGTTCTTCTATGTACCCACATACAGGAGATGCATTGCCAGTTTCTCACTAGTTTGGGAACTGGAGTTCTACCGGCCATTCATGCTATGGTGGAGGTCGCAGTCGTGATGGTCAGTCACCAGGCTACTAGCGACAGCAGAGTGGATCAGCTCAGGGTGGTCATCCAAGGTTTCAGGGTCGTGGTACATGCCAGACATTCGCTGTGGAGCAGACCCATCAGGATCATGATCCCAGACCTTCTACAATTCGATGTATGATCTTATTAGCCTAGGATTTATCTTCTTCTTTTTTCAATACTGGGGATATACATAGCTTTATCTCTATTGTTTGGTGGAGATCCTTGGGCTCTGCATGTTTTCCTATGCCGATACTGTGACTCTAGACACACCGTTGGGGACTTGAGTGGTTAGTGTACGTCAGTGCAGAGAGTCCCCTCTTGAGGTTTCAGGGTGTTACTTTGTATGGGACCTCAATATCCTAGAGATGACGAGCTATGATTTCATTCTCAGAATTGACATTCCAGTTCCTTACTAGGTAGTTGTAGACTGTTATCACCATAGGGTGACTTTCATATCACCAGAGGGTAGATCTTTTATTCATCTGGGCGAGTGGGATGTCCAGGCAAGTCGAGAACGACCAAAGCATCATGGGCTAGGAGGAGATACAACCCATATTTCTAGTATATATATAGATGAACATGGGAAATCATAGTTATAATTTCTTCCAATGATGGATCGTTTCAGAGATGTGTTTTTAGTGGACATTTCAGGTTTTCCTCTAGAGCGTGAGGTAGAAATTTCTATTGATCTTGTGCCAGGAGCAGTACTGGTGTCCATTCCTCCTTATAAAATAGCTACACATGAGTTGCAGGAGCTCAAGATGCAATTGGAGGAGTTGCAAGTAAAGTGTTTCATCCGACCTAGTACTACTCCTTGGGGCTCGCCTGTCCAATTTGAAATGATGGAAAATGACACCCTGAGGATTTGTGTGGATTATCGGAAGCTAAAACACTTGATGTTCAAGAGCTGATATCCCTTACCGAGGATCGATGATCTCTTTGACCAGCTTCGAGGAGCCTGAGTGTTATTGAAGATTGATTTGAGGTCTGGTTATCATCAGTTGCATGCTTAACCATCTGATATACCTCTTACAGCTTTACAAAGTAGGTATGGTCTATACGAGTATATGGTTATGTCGTTCGGTCTCACAAACGCGCCTGCAGTTTTCATGGCACTGTTGAACCGAGTGTTCCATCCATACTTGGATTCCTTCGTAGTTGTTTTTGTGGACGACATCTTTGTGTACACTCACACTCGACACGACCATGCTACCCATATTAAGATAGTTTTGAGTACACAGAGAGAGCATCAATTATACAATAAGATCCCGAAATTCCACTTTTGGATGGATGAGATTCACTTCTTGGGTCATGTTATTTCAGAGACAAGAGTATCATTAGACCCAAAGAAAGTGAGGTCATTAGTTTCCTGGGAGCATCCAAAGAATGTTGTTGAGGTACATAGTTTCTTAAGGCTGGCTGGATACTACAGACGCTTCATACAAGACTTTTCATGCCTAGAAGCACCACTCACAGGACTGACCAATAAAGGGGAAAAGTTATTATGGTCAGATTCATGTGAGCCAGCTTTTTAGGAGCTGAAAGGGAGGTCGAAATCAGCACAGATACTAGTCTTTCCAGAGCCGGGCAAGGGCTATACTGTCTACTATGATGCTTCTAGTATCGGGTTGGGAGATGTTCTTATGCAGGGATATGGATTCATTGCTTATAGGTCTCGGTAATTAAGGCCACATGAGAAGAATTACCCGATGCACGATCTGAAGTTGGCCGTGGTTGTTCATATCTTATGTTGTTGTAGACATTATCTTCTGGGAGAGCACTTTGTGGTGTTCACCAACCATAGGAGTCTCAAGTACATCTTCACTCAGCATGATCTGAATCTGAGGCAGCGCATGTGGGTCGAGTATCTTCAGTCCTTTGACTTTTAGATTTCCTATACACCTGGGAAAGGAAATGCAGTGGATGACGTGTTGAGAAGGAGAACTCAGATTCAGGCAGTTCATGAGGCCAGTAGTGAGTGGCGGCTTATGGATTTGTTCTCTAAGATGCATTTGAAGGTGCACGACAATCAGGGTTAGACATTTCTTTCTTCTGTGGCTGTTACCTCTACTCATCTTGATTGGGTATGGATGAGGAAGCTATCAGACTCAGAAGGCCTAGTTCTATGGGAGAGTGTGTCAGGAGAGAACCCTCTTCCTGGATGGATAGTATGCGAGGATGAGAAATTTCATTTACAGGGACGCGTATGGGTGCTATCACATATACGCAAGGAGTTGATGCGCGATTTTAATTCCTCAATTTGGGAAGTTCATCCTGGTGTCACCAAGATATATCATGATCTGCACTGCCAATGTTGATAGCCAGGTATGAAGAAAGATGTTGCTAGTTTTTTCATGAGGTGTTCCCCTTCTCAGCAGGTGAAAGTGGTGCATCAGTGACAAGAAATCCTTCAACAAAAGTTACCCATTATGGAGTGGAAGTGGAATGATGTCGTGATGGAATTGATGAATGGTTTGTTGAGGTCTCCTCGAGGGAACGATGCAGTGTGGGTTGTCATCGACAGACTCACAATGGTTTCTCACTTCTTTCTGATCAAGGAGACCTTCAGTGTGGATGATATGGGGTGGCTGTACGTCCGGGAGATTGTACATCAACATGGAGTTCCTCAGTCCATTGTTTTAGATAGGGATGCATGTTTTAATTCTCAATTCTGCCAGGGACATCTTAAGGCTTTGGGTACACATATACTTTTGAGTATAGCATACCGCCCCAGACAGATGTCTAGTATGAGTGTACGATCTAGGTGCTTGAGGTTATGCTCTGATCCTGCATTCTAGTCTTTGGAGTTTTTTTTTTGCAGAAGCTTTTACATCTTGTGGAGTTCTCCTACAAAAACAGTTCTCAGGATACTATTCAGATGGACCCTTAGGAGGCATTGTACAATAGGCCATGCTGATCACCTTTATACTAGCTGGAGGTAGAAGAGGCAGCTTTGTTGGGACCTCATCTTGTTCAGGAGACTTCAGAGCAGATTGAGTTGATTCAGAAGAAGATGGCTACAACGCAGTCTCGTCAGATGTCTTATGCTGATCAACGGAGACGGCCTATAGGGTTCGAGGTCGGGGATTAGGCTTTCCTACATGTCGCACCGAGGTTGGGACAAAAGAGGATTTGGAGACAGGTTAATCATTCACCACGAAACGTCGGTCTGTTTGAGGTGTTAGAGAGAGTTGGTCCGGTTGCCTATCGGTTGCAGTTACCTCAGAGGTACCAGGCTATGCATGACTTCTTTCACGTTTCTCAGCTCCGACGTTACTTTTCAAACCCATCTCATGTCTTTCAACCTGAGGAGGTTGAGCTCTAATAAGATCCTTCGTTTGATGAGCATCCTATCTGGATTGTTGATGGTAGTATGAAGGTTCTCTATAGCTAGTCTGTTCCTCTGATATGGGTCCTATGGAAGCCTGAGCGAGTACTGGATGAGACTTGGGAGAGGGAGGATGATGTACAATCGCAGTGGCCAGATCTGTTTGGGGTTTCATCTTCCACGTCTCTCTAGGGAAATTTGGGGATGAATTTCTTTAAGGGGAAATTTGTAAGAACCCAAACCTTGTTTTCAGGTATGATTTTCCTTTTTCTGTTGTTTTTGAGGAAATAGGAGTTTATGGAAATTTTTTAAGTACACGCTGTGTACATTATGAGTACACGTCGTGTCCTCCCTTGCCGCATGGGCCCATGTGCTGGCCGTGTCCGGGCCTCACACACAACAATGTAGGGGTGATTTGGAGGCCGCCTAAAGCAGAGTACAGAAAATCCTAGTACACGCTGTGTACTCCAAAAGTACACGTTGTGTAATTTGTTTTTTTTCATTAAATGGATCGGGGTTGTGTTCGATATACATAAACGTCTTATTTTAGGTCCCGTTCGACTAAGAGAAGTTGTACTTCCATATAACTTCTCTGAGCCCTCGAGCCTCCATCCATTATCTGAATCGACTTCCATCAATTCCGTTGGAACCGGTGCAGTAAGCTCTTCCTTCACATAGAGCTTTGTTTTCCAATTCCTCCTCTTTATCATGTTTTCATGGGTTGACCGTTTTGTATGTTTTTATATATCTATGACAATATATGGATATTAAAGCATCGTGGCTCATGTATATCGATCTCCTAGCATCATGTTATGTGGTTTGTGTCTTTCCGTTCAATGTCTTTGTGTTTTATCGGCAAATTCCACCAATACCCGTGAACGGGGTATTGCGTGTTTACTATTTTTCTCTTGTTGTTTTCATGTCTTTCTTGTATGCTTGTGTAGAGGTAATTTGGCTATGTATGATGATTTTTTTCTATTCTTGGGTGTTTTCCCTCGCCTTGTACTATTTATGACCTTTTGGTCTTGTTCAGCCTTTGGCCGTTATACCTGTTTTCCCAGCCTTCTGACCGTAGGATGGAGTGTTGTTTCTGACATGCTTGTTATGTTATGGACTGGTTAGCTAAGTAGATCTGTAGGTTTACTTTGTCCACATATCATTATTATGCAATGACTGGCACTGGGTCATGGAAACCTAGTGTTATAGACTATATGCAGATAGACCGAGGGAGTTTCATCAGAGAGTCTTGGAAATTATAGACTACAAGGGATTGACCGAGTGAGCATCCCAGAGAGTCTTGGATATTATTTACTACATCAGGATAGACCAAGTGTGATTCCTCAGAGAGTATTGATCTTTACAAACTACAGGAGGATAGACAGAGTGAGCTTCCTAGGGAGTCTTTGTTTGTTTGAATTTCTTTAAACTATTCCAGGGTATTGGAGGAATTGACAGAGCGAGCTTCCTCAGAGATTCTATGATAAACCTAAGGCTATAGGAGGAATTGACTGAGTTAGCTTCCTCAAGGAGTCTCTAGACCTTGGGGCTATAAGAGGAATTTACCGCGTGATCATCCTCAGAGAGTCCTTGATGACCTTAGACAATAAGGGGAATTTACTGAGCATTCTTCCTCAGACAGTCTTATAATTTTTCATATGACCAAACAAGAGGGGTTAGGCTAAGTTTATTACCCAGAGGGTTGTTGGTACTTATTGAATAGGACCAAAGGGGACAGATGTGAGTACTACCCAGAGGGATTTCTGTTTGTGTTTAGCGTTTTTGCTTCACTGCTGCTTGTTGATCTGTGGATTTATTACTATTGTGTATCATCCTGTTTACTACTACTGTTTACTACTTAATTTACTATTACCTGCCATATGATCACTAACTATTAAGCACAGGTCTTCGGGTTGTTTCCTACTAGGATTTAGACATACACCATGTTTGGGTCATGCTTTGGGGCCCAAATAGTTTATATAGTTGCAGGTATTGATAAGGGAAAGAACCCTTCTACATCATGTACTTGATTGCATAGGATCTAGAGTGGATGGGACATAGACAAGGCTTGCAATGCTAAGGAGTTTCTTTTATATTTTCCTTTGTACTTTGGTTTAGTACTGTTTTCAGAATTGTGACTTGTTTGGTAGCTTTTCTAGACATAATTGTCTTGCATCATTTCATAGATATATGTGTGCTCCTACTATTTATCATATTTAGTCTTCTGATGTTTACATGTTTATGGATTGTATACTCCTTCTTCTATTGTTTATCGTTTTTATCATCTGTTGTGTACTCTCCCAATGAGTGCATAGTTTCCCCACTATCACACCCAAGGCCCTCACTGCTAGTCGGCAGCCTTTGGCGTTTGGGGAAATGTGGTTGAGGCCATGTGACCAACCGCGTACGGTGCACCTCTGGGTGGCTTCCGGAACCAAGATGTTACATAAATGGGATTGAACCATGGTTACTTGCACAAATACTAACATATTCAGAAGGAAATGCAATGTGGATATAGCCTCTTCCTATGGAATTCATCTTCCACATAAATTCTATTGACGAGATTATTGAACCTCCACATCATCTCCAAAATTGATGTTAGAAATATATTAATGATATAGTATTTGGATAGGTGATATTTTCGTTAATGGATTTTTAGTTGGTATATACTTGTGTAACCCATACATTCTCGATGATCCCTCCCAATGATGGAACAAAAAAGTTAGTGAAGGATGGATTTGTTATGGACTTCATAACATCAATGAAATTTTTCGTGAGATTAGAAGGATCTGAGTTGATCTCCCCAATACACAAGAGTTATTTTCTATACACAAAAAGATGAAATATGTAATTGTTCCCCATAAGTTCAATTTGAGAAAAATCCATCCATTACCAAGTGACATTTAAAGAATTTTCAGATCTATTTTTCACATGAATTCCCCACTCACAAGAGTTTTCCCTTCCTCTGCCATCCAAAAAGTTTGTGTTGTTCCCTGAATGATACTTGGAATCTTTTTGGTGTTTTTCATGGATGGAATAATAATATTCCAACAAATATGTTAATTCATATTCCAATATGTAGACCACAAATTGATTCATACATGGTTATAAATTGTGAAATCCCCATCCTGAAAAATGGATTCCTATGTTTTTTAAAATTATATAGGATTACTTTTATGATTCTCCTTGGATTCATCTTGATGTTATTTCATGCATATATCATTCACTAGGATACTTTATATCAACCATTGAGACTTCTTAGTGTCATGTACCAAGGTCTCGAGTAGAACTCCCCCTTGAGGTTAAATTCCAATGGTAAACCCCTTTGAATTTCACTTATCATATAGAACAAAAATGTAAATGAAATTAAATTACCTTATATATGATAATAATTATATACGGATTCATTTCCAACATGATTGACCCATTATGAATCATGATACCCATGGATTCATGAGAGTATAGAAATGGGTCCTTTTCCTATGTTACTAATCTTATGATCAGATACATCCTACTTAAGTGGAAGAATATAAGGTTTACCACAGGTTCTATAGGGAACCTAAGAATACTGAGATTATTTTAATTTCACATTTTTATATTTGATAAACATACAAACTATTACATTTTATGTAATTATACTTGATTAGTTATAGAAATAATTTATGGTGGCCTAATAAGTTTTACATGTAGCATGTTTGGGACACTAATTTGAACCCCTACATATATCATGAATAAATTTTAGGATCATGGCTTATGTATCTTGATATTATTTTTATAGACTATAACATTACATTGGAGGTGGGCTCGAATCATTTCCTTATAATTCCTTTTATTAATTAATTATTTTATTTATTTATTCTTTTTATTATTTAGACTTTTTGTATGTTAACTACATGTATTTATTTAATATAATTGCCCTGCATGTTGGGATTGTATTCAGTAGCATGTTTATCTTTTTATTTTTGTTTATAATTTAGGTTATCTTCCACTAAAATTACTTTTCATTTATTGCACTATATTTATCTATGATATAGAGTGTATTTTCTCCCCACTTCATAATCATAAAAACCTCCCTTCTATATAACAATTTCAGGACTTTAGGGATGATTTTTTTGAGTTTGTGTCACCAACTGGCTCTAGGAACCATTTTTTGGCTCCGGGTTCAAAATTTGACAGATTAACACACAAAATTACAAGAACACATGTCATACAAAAACCTTTAATAGAACTACAGTCTAGAATATAATATCAAAGTGGATCATAAAAGATATTGTATTATGTTTACAACATGATCAATAGATTCTATAAATGATACACAACTCCATTTTCAAATAAAATTGAAATATACATAATGATAAGATAAGAATCATACTTCAAAATAGAGTAGAGTAGAACCTACCATAGATTAACAAAATAATAAAATTAGGTGGATAGTGATTAATCAAACCTTGAATTAAATATATTTTTTATATGTGTTTTTGTGAAAATGAGAGTTTAATAAAGTAAAAAAGGTGTTTTGGGGGCCCAATATCTAAATATCCCATCATTAAATAAGTCCAAATAAGGGGCACCAACCATATAACATTCAAAATAGAATGACTGAACCTCATAGAGTATAATTAGGTAACCATTGACTGTCTTATATGAATTATATTATATCTTGATTCTGCTTTATATCCTATGAATACCAAAAGAATGTTGGTTTTCCCTACAGCAACTAAATATCTCAATCCTCTAAAAACATGAATTCCATTCCCGAACCATCATAAATGCTTCAAAAAAATTGTTAAGAGATATAAAAATTAGTTTAAAAGTTCTCATCATAAGGTTGAAACTCGATGTTACAGGTAAGAAAACAAGAACCAATCCTAGTGATATCCCCTTTCAAACATAGCCATAAAAAATATCTCATTTCATGATATATATTTCTTTACCCATGATTCACTATCCAACAAAAGGTATGAGATTCCCTAAAACACTCTTACCTAATGGGGGAAATAAAAATAACACCCTCATGGATATAATCCACATATTCATTATCTAATGACCAACCTGGTATTGGATCAATTCCCACCAACCATTCTTGAATCACTGTACACATGGTATTTAACTCCATGGTATCCCTTTACCAATCCACTAAGGCTAATTTAGAAGCTAAAGGTGCACATGTCATTTCATGTCACTCCATAATCATATCCATCATCTATTCGGCCAAAAAAATCACTAAACAACACTATTACTTTGAAGCTGTAATGACCCACTTATCCTTATTGGCTTAAGAATACAATAAGTCATTACTTGGCATTAAGAGACATCCCCAAGAAACCAAAGGCTGGAAATAAATTCCGAAGGGTCACAAGTATAACTGGGGGATGATTTACCCATTATGAAATAAACCCATCCATTAACCATTCACTATATGATGCATGAACAAAAGAAAGACCAATCAATAAATTCATTTATGTTAAACCACATCAGAGTACACAATAGCAGAAGACCAAACCAAACATCAAAATACACAGTATAAGAAAAAATCAAGACTCTCAAAAGACACCACGAATTCGTGGTCCATAGGCTCCAAACTCCACATCATCTCCCAAACATCACCATGAGCCATTAGTAAATAGATTCTTTTCCTTTACCTGTGTCTCAGAATACAACATATTCAAAAGTACCAAAGTGCAAAGCAGGGGTGATTATAAAACTCAGTAGGTTTTCCCAGATGACTTCCCAACCCATGCCTCTTGTATAAAATATGTTAGCACATTTATATAAAACAATTTCTATAAAAAAATTCTTAAACAGTTCACAATATTACATGTTCCATGTTAAAGACATTTTCCAACATAAACCATTTTCCAACAAAAACCATATTTCTCAAGAAAAGCTACCAAGCAGATTCCAATCAAATTCACATTTCCATTTTGGCACATTCATTTCATTTCACAAATCCACACAACCAACCATTTCAAAACCCGTGAAATCAACTATGCATGCATAGTTGTGATAGTTCCATACTCATGAGTGGTTCCTCGCCTATCTACCAATTCGTCAGAAGGTAATTATTCTACATGTGCTATTACACCTTTGGCACCGAGCACATGTTCAAATTTCATCCAAGCCTCGTAAATGCAATATGAACGCACACACCCAGTATGCCCAAAAACAACACCATTCCAACCATGCCAAAACCATTTCAATAAAACATCTATTTTATTGAAAACCTTTTTCCCACAAACCATTTTACAAATAAAGAAACTCAATATTTTAAAATAACCATTTTAAAATCATGAAACCAAACACTTTTCCCAAACCATTCTTTTCATTTTCCATGATTCCATCAGAACCCATAAATCGTCACTAAAGAAGATTTATTACATGCTTTAAACCACAATTTCACAATCAAAACCAAGAAATTAAATCAATTTGAACTAAGTCTTTAAGTTCTAAGTAATAGAAATCAAGAGTGAAGACACCTACCTCAACAAAAAGTCAAAACCAAGAAACAGATGATGACCGCTCTAGAACACCGGGTCAAATCTCCAAAAACCCTCCTTAGATCTCTTCTCCTAGCACAACCAAGACCAAATCTCAACATATTTTGCATCCACATAATTTGGTCTACACATAACGGGCATAGATCTAAGAAACTGAGAGAAAGGAAGAGGTAGATCTATGTAGATCTAAGAAACCATTCAAGAATGAAAGAGAACGATCACATACCTCAGGAATTTACCTTCGATTCACCAAGAGAAGTATTTAAATCGCCTCTGGAACGCTTGGGAGAAGTTTTCCAACCTTCAAGGGAGAGTAATCCCGAGTTATGGCATCTTTGGACCATTAATGAAGCAATTAGAAGAAAAAACTAGTTAGATCCACAACTTAAGGATCTAAATTAAGTCCTTGAATGGTATGTCTGCATGGTTTGAAAAACCTTGTGCTAACCATACGTTAGCTACTGCCTCGGACACCCTTCCGGCATGGCCCATCGCACTATTTCCCCTAACCATGCGCTAACCATGCTGAAGCCACTGCCTACTCAGTCAGTTATGCACAGTTTGGCCGCACGGTTTAGACAAACCGTGCGCCGCCCATGTGCCTTCCCCTTTGCTTCAAACTTCAATCCAGGATCTCCCGACTCTCCCATACGTCACCCTTAACTTTTAAAACCATTAAAATCATCAAGTAAGGGTTACATACCAGAACTCGGGGGCTACTACAGAATCATTCTCTCAATGATATTGGGAATAATATTTCCTCAATTTAAGATAATTTGCAACAACAATACAATAAAATTGATAATAATAAATCTTGAATTAAAACATTAACAAATATACCAACCAAAAACACATCCATATATTTAGGTCTAAATTTGAGAATATATAGTGAAGTCTCTTGTGATCCTTGAAGATATGAAACCTCTATTCAAGGAGATAGTGTTTATAATACATCAATGTGTGGAACAAGGATTCCATTTTATGTCATGGGTATGATAATTTCTCTCATGAATTATTTTCTAGAAAGACTTGTCACATACTACCAGATATTACAACATCAACACTACCCCAAATAAACTTCCCGAGGCATCACTAAATACCTCATATCCCATCATAGGTTCATAAAAATTGAATACTAGAAGTGGTTTCCATAACCACATGATCTCAATAAAGAATCATCACATTGATCTATCCACTAAAACGTCATCATTTTCTTTTTTTCAGAGCTACTCTGTGGGATAAAAAATGTGAAAAATAATGGATGAAATGTGAGTCGTATCCTAAGAAAACCATGAATCTCTTGATCTATAATACATTCCATGGTTGATACCAAGGAATTTCTACCCCCACCTTATATGAGAGTATAAAAATTTAATCATTTAACACCACATCCCCAATGAAATGAAGTTATTTAATAAGAAATATGAACATAGAAATATTATTATAAATCCGATATTCTCAAAATATACCCGTCAATATCATGTAACGCCTATCATGAAATTATAAGGTAAATGAAAAGATGATGTTTTTGTCGACGAATATCATGATAAATGAGTCTGGAAATGGGTTAAAGATATTTTTTAAGATGGATATAAACACTACTAGAGATTTTATTAGACAAAACGACATCACCAAGATATCATATAGATCATAAATTATCATAAAATGTATTCCTTGTTTTTCAATCCTCCATGACCTAAAGGTGATGGTAGCTGGAATACAGACCAAACAGAGAAAACCAACAATATCTATGAAAGTGATCAAATACATCATTGATCCAAGGAAATTAGAATATGTTCTTAAATATCACTATGAACTAATTTACATAATCCACACAAAGTTATAGAGTATCAGTACCAATTTTTGTGAACAATATTAGACCACCATAGGGAGATATGAATTATCTGATAATTCTCCTCTACTCGTACTCATCAATCTAAACATTGAGTTCTCTCAACCCATTAGTGATATATGATAGGGATAAATAAATATAGAATACACCCCGATCACAAGTTCTAATTTATATTCAATACCCCGATCAGAAGGTAGACCTGAAAGGTCTTCAAGAAACACATCTGGATAGAGATATCCATCTATTGGGAAATAAGAGTAAGATAACATAGATCCTTCTGATAGAGACAAACCCAAAACGTCACCATAATTTCTCTAATTTAACTTGTTTTCGATACCACTCTTGAAGCTTCTAACTTCTACTCATAGGTCACTAAAAACTTCTACCCCTTAGGTGTGTTTAAGGATACCCATCTCCAATAGTAGTTGATATCAGGACAATAGATCATAATCTGGTACGTCCCAAATTTCAACTTTATTATAGACATATCATTGATTGGGGAATCCAATAAATTTAAAAAACCTCTAATTACTATTGTATATTTTTTACACCTCATATGATGTTCTAATTTATTCTCTAATGGTGTGAAGGAGAAAGAATCTCCAAAAATATTATTTCTAATATTTAAAGTCCATCTACCACTTGAGTTTTGATAAAGGAATGGTAATTTATAATATTTAAAAAGTGTCTGATAGTTCATAGGTGATCTAGACCATACATAAACCAATAAATGGTCCATCACCAACATCAGTTATATCATAATAAAATAAATAAGGGAAACTTTATACTTCACATAATTAAGTTGGATGAGTTTTGTAATTTCTTTTTTGGTAGGGTTCAGAAGTTTGATGACGTGATATACCACCTGATTTTTATATCCACTATTTTACATCAGATCTATAATGAAATATTGTTGGATTATTATCCAGATTAAAAAAATTATCTTGGAGTAATCCATCTACATTAAGTACCTAAAAGCATCAGGAACAGAAAACAAAAATAATTTAGTTCCATGTAAATATGAATTAAATTTGTCTAATTCAAAAACAACAACCATTAAATTCTTTTAGTAGTTGTCTAATTGATAATATTGTAATAGAAGTTTCTTTATTTATAGGTATTGACATTCATTCTTCCTTCAGTCCATTAGGACTAGAATTATCATATAACCTCATTTTATTCAAGAAAAATTAACACAAATGGGTGTTCCTAATTAAGTAGTCGTGTAATTGGAGGAATAGAAAACTTTTTCTTCATCTCATCAAATTATTTCCTTTAGTCTTTAGTATAATCAATGTGAAAATACTTTAAAATAAATTTTTGACATTAACAATAAATATTAATAAAATATTTTTTGAAAATTCTAAAAAATCCCGCATACACCAGGATTTATCAAATATATATCATAAAAGAAGTTTATGGAAAATAATTTACCACGTCAACAATAGATTTATCTACCTCTATGCCTTTAATTGAAGATATTTCTATATCAAATTACGTTCTCAACTATAAAATTACACATCTAAATGGTCAAAACAATATATTTTTAAATTCATTTTAATATGGTCTTTTCTAGATATCCCAAAAAATGATCAATGGAATTTCTAAAAAAATGATTTAGTTAAGAAATACCTCAATGTGTTCGTTAATGTTAAATTAAAATACTATTACTGTACACCATTTAAATGTACACATGGAATTTTATAACCAAAAAGGATTCATATTTTATGCGATAGATCTAAAAGGATAAGAGAATGTTGTATTCCCATGTACTTATAGGATATTTTTACTTTAAAATATCTGGAGAATTGATCTAAGAAACAATAATCAGTTTTCTATGTTATCCTATCTTTAATTTTATCGATGACTGAGATATGAAATTATTATTTTTAGGTAACTTAATTCATTTTAATATAGTCAATCTATAAACTTCAATTATTATAATATATAATTATAATTTATTCACTATTTCCATTTTCCTTAACTGTAAAAATGGTATTCTTTGGAAAAAATTATTGGGCTACCCCACTATGAATATATTATTTGGAAAATGGTAATGGTTTTTATAATATTCCATATTTAATTTTTACTATATCCTAAATGGTTAGGTTTATCCTCCATTGGGGCTACCTAACATATTGGGAATTCCCATAGAACAATATTTAATATAAACATTTGTCTGGGTTAATTATTGTGATTTCACTTTGGATACTTCTATAGAATGTATATTTATTTTTATAACGTAAAATATTTTTTTATCATGTCATATAGAGTGTTTTTTGATATTTATTTCTAGAAATATTTCCCCTTCTATAATATATAGATAATATTAATCACATTGGAGTTTTTTAATACTTTATATGGGTTTGAACTAGGTATAAGATTGATTTATAACTCCCCAAATCCAAATATTAAATTTACAATATAATGGGAATCATGTTGGTGTTTTCCAATAAATATTCAATGAAATCAAATTTAAATTATTATCCAAATTTGGAAACATAATTACCATATTTTATATTATTCACAATCTTCCTTTGTTTTTAAATTGAAAATTTATCTACTATGTTTAATGATTCTGATAGTATACGTGAAACATCAATATGATCAATAAATTTATCATGTGTTATTTAAAAGGGATAGTGAGTTCTTGAGGTTTTCTTCATAGATTCAAGGATTTTTAAATGAGCCTTTTCATCCCAATATTTCGTGGTAAGTGTTCCTTCATGAACATTAATGTATGTATAAGATGTATTCTTAAACATCCTTAATAAAATGAGATATTAATGGATTGGATCATTATCTCCTTAAATGGTGGGGGAATGAAAATATTATGGGAAAATTAATCCTTCATAAACAACTAACACATCATCTAAAACACCCATTAGAAAAACCATATAAAAATATTCACAATAGAAAACCAAAATTTTGGGTTTCAATTAACCCTTTTTCAATTAATTAAAGATAGAATGAGACATGAAATTTATAGACTCACCAAAAACATGAAAGGAATTAAAATTTTTAATGAACAAATAGTTCAAGGAATAGAAAATGTCCTTGTAAAATTAAATTTTTTGGGAAGTGATGGTGTGATCACGGCTGATAAACTCTTCCCTTAGATGATTTTCCATTACCATAAAAACATTTTCTTTGTATAAAAACCCTTGATAAATTATGTAGATTTGTGAATTTTTCATTTTTCTTCAAAAAAAGTTATGTTATTTTTGAATTTTTGAAAAGTCTCTTGTATTATTCCATGATTGTTTTCCTATTATATCTTCGTTGGGAAATTAAAACTGGTATGTAATGGTACTAGAAGATCTTTTTTCTCACATTTTTGATGTTTCAATGGGTTTTCGGATCATAAATTTATAAATATTATCTTGACTTCTTCTTAATTATTTTTATATTATTTTTTTGTTTAGTTGGTTATTCTTCTAAAATTGCTAGACCCATCATATTCTGGTTTATCTTGATCATACATGGTTTATGGTTTCTATATATCACTTCTCGTCCTTACGATGATCATTCATACACTCTACTCCAGATTTGGGATGGTTTGTGCATGATATTTCTCTATCTTGTTGTACTACATGTCCATTAGACTCTCAATCATATTTGAAAAAATCATTCCCTATGTTATTAATTTCCTAAATATCTATTTCGTGAAATTTTTCAATTTTTGGATCCCTAGATGATGGAAATCCATATGAGTTTTTTTGAAAAGGTTTTAGTGGATAAGATTTATGTTCGTATTGTTTTTTGTATGAATGTTTTAAATGTCGTGGGATTTGAAATTTTTATTTGAAGTCGGTCTATCATAGTCTTTTACCTAAAAATCCTTAATATGATTTCCCTTCAATTATTGTTTTTTTTTAAAATTTTCTTGGATGGAATATGGAAACACATTTATTAATACCCAATATATCAGTACATTGATTTGTTGTATGGCTATGTTTTGAACTGTAGGAACATACATGAGTTAGGTTTTATTTTTATTCCCCTAATTTACATTAGTATAACTCAAAAGATTGGGAAATTTATCATGTTTGGTTTCAATTATATGTGATGAGTTATATTTTTTTCTATATAGTTACCTCTTGAACTTGAATGTCTTATTCAAATATATTTCGAATTATGTAATATTTTATCTATTAGGCTCCATGATTCCATGGGTTATTTTTAAATAATTAATCCTATATATTATTCTTCAAATAGGTTCCTCTCATAGTTGAACAAAACTTGGTACAAAAATAAAATAATGTGATTTCCTTCCACCACATTGTGATGGTAGATATCAGATAGATTATTGAACCATTCCCAATATTTATAAAAGTTCTCCCTAGTTACATGTTGTATGGAATCGATCTCCTTATTTTTTACTCATATGAAGGAGACTAAGAAGAATTTTTTCATGAAATATCTTTATAAATCATCCCAATCATGGATCTCTCCTGATTAAAATTTTTTATTAACTCTTGGGCACCTCCCTCGTGTAGGAAGTGGAATTCCGACCACTTGACTTTTCCTTCAACATCACTTCTCTATATGACTCTTGATCACCAAAAACAAATCTCAGGTGTGTTCTAGTGGAATCCTCTCATACAATGACTTGAAATTTGGGTAATATATGAATCATATTGTTACACAATGTTTGATTAGGATTAAAATCTACTAATATTAAATGGTTCCATATTTTCATAAATTTCAATTATGGTACATGAAAAGGATATTTATTTCCCCTAATGAGTGTAACATTAGTTGTAAACATATTTGTCTCCATGATTATTTCTTTAATCATGTTTTCATGGTGAAATTTATGTAATAAAATCACTGGTACATTTATGTAATGAAACAAATTAATATAATATTCCATTTCATAGATATGTGATTAATTTTTGTTTTTAGTTTCCATTTCCTAATGTTATCATTATATTTCAAAAATTATATTTCTAATCATTTTGATTCCATTAAATGAAATATTTCACAATCTATTTAATGTTATCGCACTTGTAAAAATTATCTAATGATAATAATTATAATCACAATTTATTTATTTTCGATTATCCACCATCCAATGTCTGAAATACACTACTATCCCCTATTGAATTATCATGGGAATACATAATTAGGTCCTATAATTCCCAAAAAAAACTAATAAAACTACTGTTTATTCCTGACATTTTTAGTAATCACTTAAAATTATATAAATTATTCTAATCTAATCAATTGATGTGATTCAATATAAAATAGTGGGAGAAACAATTTCTTAATAATGTAAATTTTTAAAATTCACAATTAATAATTAATAATATTATAGTTAAATTAATTACTGAAAATTATATTTTACAAACTATATAACATTGAAAATATATGCATACATTTAAATAAAACTATAACACTATAGAATTATAATTATTTAAACTCCCATTCATCCAATCACTCAAATATTCTACCCCTCTTTTATAGAAGAAATGATGAGAGTAATTGGGGTAGAAAACATGGAAGCATAAAAATAGAGGTGATGGAAAAAATTTAAAAAACTAAAACTATAGTAATATAGGTGGACCTATGATCCCCAACTTTTACAAAATTACCCACTTATATATTTAGGTAGGAATAACCTCCTTCAAATTTTCATAAATCCGTAGTATCTCCCAATTGAATTTTTTATCAGGATAAGATATTGCGTCATTATTCGTATTATTTTATTTAAATTTTTTCATAGAAGTATGTAGTATTTATATATGATTTATAGAATGATTGAAAATCATAAAATTTGGAGGAGATTCCATGTTTCCATTTTTATTTTTATTTAAATTCTTAGACACTAGTTTTGTCTTGAATTTTTATATCATGAAGATATTAGATGTACAAGTTCCATTTTATGATAAAATTCCAACATATGTAGCATGGTTGAGTAATTATTTTACATAAATTTTTTTATTCCTACATGGTCATTTTTTTTACAGGAATCATAAAGCTAAATCCCTTCACCCACACATATTGGTTTTTCATATTTTGTGTCTCTGTTCTAAATGCACCCTAGTTGACCATACCATTTTTTAGTTTTCTAGGATGAAATTAAAATTTTCCTACATGGATCAAATAGATGAATTTCTTATGGGTCACATAGAAACTATTTCTTCAAGTGTCACATTATCGATCATGATTTTTCATTCATGTATCTGGTTTCATAGTGTTTGATTAAAATTCCCTTAGTGAAACACTCAATCAATATTCCTTCACTTTAGTCAAATTACCGGAGTAATTTCATGGAATTAATACAAAAGGAATGATGTAGGACACCTCCTTCAATCCATCTAACCCTCATAGTGGAAGGATAGAGCCACCATATATCATGAATGGACATACACAAATCTGATTATATTCATGGTTCTCGTCTAATGTACAAGATGTTTTCTAGGGAGGCATTGATCATCAGAAGTGAAAAATATCCTGACCTTGGTATCCACACGGGATGGTAGATTATTAGTTGGTGTTTTCAGATAAATGTATCCTCCTTTAGAAAAGATTTTCTGGATGACAAAATTTTAAAATATGTAGGGGTCATGTGGCCATGTTGAAGTGGCACTATTTCTGATATGATGAACAGTTCATGTTATTTTATGTCCAACATCAAAAGATAGTGTGGCATAGTTCTTGAAAATATTACACTGTGAAGTAATGTTGGTTGAGAAGACTGATATGTGGATGTTGCCTCGGTAAATACCCACCCATATATTATGGTCTGCATAAACACATTTTTCATTTTAGGGGTTTGGAAAACATGTTACGTAGGGTCCTTCCCAGTCTTATCATTCTACACCTACCACAGGTTAGGCTCTCCCTTGGGCTCCTCTTGGTAGGCCATCACACATGGGCTGGTTCAGTAGATTCTTAGCCAATAAGGTTGAAGGACATCTAGGTTTGTGCATTGTTTTACAAATACATTCAAAATAAAACAAAAATATAATTCTCCCACAATTCATAATTAAATTTTAAATATTGAATGTAAAATTTTTCATTAATTTTAATTCCATTCAGAATATTCAATCCCGTTTCTCCATGTTTTTTTAAAAACATTTAATTTTAGCTAAATATTCATTATAATCTAATATAAATCCATAAAAAATTATATTATGCATGAAATTATTTGTGCCTCAGACAAAATCATAGTGGATCCATGAAATTATTATAATACATGGTGAAAAATATTGAAACTTACTGAACTCAATGAACTCCTTGATATTGTCCATGTTCATTTTATTAGGAAAATATTTCTCAAGGAATAGCTCCATGAAGGTCTCCACAGTTGGACCCTGTAGTCTTAAATCCCAATTCACTTTTGTCCACCATCACCTAGATGGTCCATAAAACGTGATGGTTTCTTTTATAACATGAATTTCTATATTATGGTCTTTGAACAATATGGGAAATTACCTTAATGATTTTTATCCATTGGCATTTGAAAGATCTCTAATACCTTAAAATTACAGTGGATATTGTAGGTGGATTTCCGGAACATTTTTAGTCATGGTCAATTGAATAATAAAACCATGATCAAGAAAAAACTAAACAAACTATGATATAAATATTATTCATTGATTAAATAATTTTATTTTGTATAATAGCTTTCTATTGTGCATCATCTGGCACTGCTGGTGGTGGTATATTTTTTTCCTCCTTCAAAATTTAATTTTAGGGTACCTCTTCCATTTTCCCATCAAACATATCTATAATAACATTTCGGAGGTGATAATAGTATTTTATTAAATATGAATATATTATTTCTAGATATATCATAATCATTTAATGGTATCTAACAATGGTTTTCCATATAGGCTACCAAAAAACCAATGTATATACCTCCCATAGCTACCCATAACTATGTTCTAGTTCTCCATACCATTAAATTAGTCACAATAATAAAAAAATTTATAGAATCATAATCTAGTTAATATAAATAATTCCATAAAATATATCACAATATTAGAGAATATAGATATATAACTCAACAATTATCACATATCAAGTAATTTAATTAAATAACTTTTATTTATTACAAAACATATATATATATATATATATATATAATGTGATCATATGTTCCTACTAAAGATGCATGAATTCACCCAAATCCCTTAAAAGAATAACAACACAGTATACTCAAGATCAATATAAAACCATCATACTAAATATATGATAGTAGTCTAAATAATTTTAACTCATTGGCTGGAAATGAATACATGAAACTCCCCTATGAAACTCCCACAAAACATATCTATACACTTCCATACAAAAAAACATCGGTATTAAAGAAACATAAAAAACAATGAATTCTGTTAGAGAATTTTTATTTATCCTTCTTGAATCATTTAGTCTAAGTTGAAGTCCCAAATATCCACATGTATTCTTCCCCATATGTAAGAGGTTCTTTAATAGAATAATTGGATTGAATTCCATGAAAGGAGAGAATACAAAATCAACATAATAAATATTAGTATTAATAATAACACTTCTTAAAAAAATAAGTATTTTTATAAAAATTGTATATAAATTATCTCAATAAATAAAAAATAATAACCTGGAACCCAATAGGCGTATGTTAAAAAAGATTAGAAGTGTGATAGATATTTAAATAATACATTGACAAATCCTTTCATAGTATGTATTGATACAACCACCAAATACTATAATCCATCATTCTCGCACATTCATGGTGTACATGTTTCCCCTTTGAAATAGGAAATATCAGACAACATGTGGAAGGGTTTAATCCATTTGAAAACAAATTTTATATTTCAACAACATCAATATGGCCTACACTACACCCTGGTGTTTTCAACCATTCCTTCCTAACATGGAGAGGGCCTCCAATGTTTTTCTGAACCATAGGGTGTTGTTTTTCACTATATCATGCACCATGTCCATGGTGATTTCTACCAATATTTTTCTATAAGGACCCAACCTTAAACATTACATATTATTGAATTAAATGAATAATTCACATTGAGGATCTTTTTAGGTTTAGATTTTTAGAGAATTAGAATATAACTATTACATATCAATGATTAGAAAGTAGACACATCTACTCAGCTTTGGTTTTTTTTTGACAAAATAAAAACACTTGAACAAAAGAGTCATGTCTAGTTCCTTGTTTTAGATATCCTGACATTTCCTTGATCCCATCCTTAACACAATTCAACTTTATGTCCTGTGAAAAACATTTCCAAAAACATGGGATGAGCATCCAAAGCTCTGTAAGGGTTATAACAATACGGAAAGAAAACATTAGTCCATGTATACATAATAATAAATGAAATCATACATTACTCATAAAACATAAGCACGTTAACATACCTCATTAAATCATAAGATTTATGAATTACTCATAGAAATTACAAGACATAAAGGTAGCTTGAGGCCTTCAAAACACTATTACATAGGGAGTAACCCTCATGGTTACATTTGGAATACCCATCATAGTATATTCCCTAAATCTCTTCTGAGAAACCTTAATGTTTAACCCCTTCGCATTACCCAATGCATTGGAGAGCTATCACGAGCTCACCCGCCCTTAGTTTATCATAGAAACCCCATATTAATAAAAAATACTCAATAACCATAACATAATCATAGCATATAACTGAAACATAACGGAATGATATCATTCCCACATTTCAATAACAATAAAACATTTTATGATATTGAAATAATGAATCCATTCTAAAAACCATTTTCAAAACCATTCAAAACATTTAATAAAGAGATTTTTGAATCAAAGTGTCCCATTAAACTTTGAAGCTTTTAAAATTTTAAACCACTAATATCCACATAAATAAATCCTTAAAACCATTTTGAAAACATGGATATTAATGAGAAATATTTATAAGAATAAATCATTAGAACATTTAAAATGATATTTTTGTTAAAGGGTTTTTAACAAAATGAGAGACACATGAATACAATAATTGAGGAATAACATTTAATCAGAAGATTATAATATCATGAGAATAAAGGGATTCATGATATAAAATTCCAAAGGATAGTATATACACCATATAAGAGTGAATTGGTGCATAACAACAATGAAGTCTCAATAGAATTGTAAAATGAGATGAAATCCTTTATAAAGAAGGTATCCTTAAATTAAGGATAAATAAATCTTATAATTATGTGTGACAAATATAAATACACAAAATATAAGTGGATATTAATTTTAAAACAACCAGAGGTCATTCAAACATATTCATTGGATGACATATTCAATAACTATAAGTTGAACCCAAAGAAATCGAAATTGGGTCAAGAAGTTCCCTTGGTAAAATTCGACAGCCTAACGACGTCACTTTAAAATTCATAACATTAGTTGATGAGAAGTAAAATGGTATCTAATCACTTGGACATAAAATTTACATCAATAAGGATATATAATAACATATCCCAACATAAAAAGATGTAAATTAAAATACATAACAAAATATGTCTTTTTAAAAGAGGATTGGGAAAGGTTATGTTACCGATTTGGGCAACTTTCGAAAGGTACACCCCAAGAAAAAAGGGTCATACAATGAAGATATAACTACCCATAATGAGATTATATTATACAATTAGTAAAATAATGGGAATTAAATACACCACACAAAAGGAAATAGTGGCGAATGAAGCTTGAATCTCACGAGAATAAAAAGTAAGATGAAAATCCCCTTATGAAAATTCGGCAGCCTAACGCCGCCACATAAAACTTCAAAAAATTGTTTGATGAGATAAAATAGGGTCTCTTATAATATTAACATAAAATTTATAGAAATACGAATATAAAAGAACATCCCCCAACATAATAAAGAGGATCTTAAACTAAGTTACATAAAAAGAGTCCTTAACAAGAAAGAGAGAGGTAAGATCTCTTACGAAAATTCGGCAGCCTAACGGCGCCACTTAAAAATTCGTAAATTGAATTGATAAGATTAATAGGGGGTATATAATCATATGAAAATAAAAATTACATTATGGTGAATATAAAATAATATCCTCCAACATAAGAACATGGAACATAAATTAAATGACATAAAAGAGGGTACTTAAAAAGAAAGAGAGAGGTCGGATCCCTTACCTCAAGTCCGAATTGTCTTGTTGGTTTCATTATATTCCTGAATAATAAACTTTTGTCAATTTATAATTTCGTAAGGTCCTCTTTTAAATATTATTATTAAGTTCATATCACATATTATAATGTTATAATAATTGGTTAATAATGTGATTTCATATCAGATGTTTTTGTCGATGTTTTGTACATGAGTCAAAAATGAACATGTTTGAAAATGATTGTCCATGTATTTATAAGTAAATCATCTCCAGAATAGTATTAATGATTTAAATATCATATATATCCAGTAAATATTCATTTTATACCATTCCACAACATTTGGAGATAAAAATAAATGAAATGCACGGTTCATGGAGACGGTAGGTCATACGTACGCATGAACGCTACTTTCGTTTCTTTGTCATCTTAATGTAAATAAAAATAATTGAGAGATATATATATTATATTTCCATTATAATATATATGTTTTATAGGTCAAATAATTTCAGTAATTTCATTCTTTATACATTCAATGTATTGCATGAACGAGTCACATCATTTGAAGGGGCGGTAGTCCACACTTCCTCGTATGAAATTATCGCATTTTCACAACATGAAAAGCATAAAGGTATGTTTTAAATATAAAATAAAGAAGCATATGGAAAACATAAATACCACATATATCATATATAAAATACAGTGAAAGCATAATGGCTAACATGAAAGGTGTTAAGAGAAGATTAAATAATCATCGTTTTGTGAGGCAGTAATTCGCCATCCACAGAAACAGTATGTTCTCTAACCATTAGACAGAGGTGTGTGTTAGTGTATCTAGAATACATCACATAACTAAATCCTAGTATATTTAAGATATTGGTGTTGTTACAAAATATAGGAATAAAAATATTTTAGGGGTTTGGAGAAGCAAAAAAAAAACAAAATAACACAAGTGAAGACATTACCTTTAAAATGGGAAACTCCTCCTGGTTTGAACCAAAATGGTTTCTTGAAGAGAATTATACCAAAGGTGAGGCTTCAATGATAAAGATAGGGATGTGGAGAGATTAAATGGTCAATGGTTGGCCGATCCAAATGCTTGAGAGGTGCGGGTAAGGTAGTAGAGGTGGGGGCCTTTTTTAAGAGAAGAGGAGGGGCACTCTTGGAATGTTATAAAATATTACATTATTAAAAAATGCTTTTCGGATTTGAAAGGTCCCAAAAGGATATATCTATAGTCTATGGTGATAAGGTTTAGAAATTCACACACCCAATTGGTTAGTGACAAGTGTAAGACTTATATTTTACCCTATCTTCTCATTTTATTTAAATTGTTCATTTATGAGGTAATCACTACATCATCACAGTGTCATAAATAAATTAATTTTTTTATTGTATAAAAATTATAAAACAAATATCATGATGTAGGAAATATTTTTATATTTCTAATTAATATTTATACTAAAAAATATGACTTTTATAACTACATGAAAAAATTGTTTTAGTAAAACAATACATGTTTGTGACATTTTAATTTTAACATTAAATAAAAAGTTATTAATGTCATTTTCCAACCAAAGTGGCTCCATGGGGTCCCAAAGTTGACCCATGGATTTTCTTGGTTGGACATGACTCATCCAATAAGTCTAGGACATGTGTCATGCTCATTTCATATTATTATGACATTATCTTTACCTTAAATTACACTAATTACCTTTTATCATGATTAATAAAACTTAAAAGTTTCTATTCACCAAAAATTTATTTTAATCTAATTGACCAAAATTTTAATTCTTAATGACAACCATGTATGTTTGATTTTTGAAAATAAAATCACAGAAGTGGAAAGTTTTCATTTAAATGAAAAATTAGTTTCTTTAACTACCACTTAGTGGTTTCACTATTCATCAAAAATTGAAGTTTTCATAATAATACCAAAAATTCACCCTAAGCTATATTTGATATTCTGAATTAAAAAAAGATATCTATTTTAAAAAATTAAAAACATATAAGGTGAATTAATTAATTTAATAATAAATTCCTGCTGTCAAAACCAATAGCGTGTTTTTAAGAAACAACATCTATTAAAAGATTGATACTAGTTTAAATCCAATTTCAAAGTGAAATTAATTCCAATGACCACCATTGGATTAAATGGTAAAAATATATTATAAATACACTTTAATATCAATTAAAAAAATAATTTATCCATATAAATAAATCAGATTAAAAGGAGGTTTTGAGTTAAAATGCAACATTTTCACTAAAAATGATCTTTATCGGAAAAATAACAAAAATTTACACAAAGAAAATTTTGATGACCAGATTCTAAAGAAGGATTTTATTTTTTCAAATGAAACATATAAAATTTTCAAAAGTATATTTAAAAAGGGTTCTCCATCAAAAGGCAGTTAATCGACCTTTTAATGAATATTAGAAGATTTATGCTTAAAATTGGATTCATTTGCATTTTAAGTCTCTAACATTTATTGGATAAAAGTAAAAATATTTTACAAACATATATAATAATTTTGTAGTTAGTTCCATTCATTCCCACCATTACAATGACTAGGCATTGACTACCATTTAAAATAATAATATTTAATTTTTATAGTGCAACATAAGATTTCAAAGAAACTCATTGTTGCGTATTGGGTACGCCATCAAAGATAGCATTCCCTTTAAAGTAATATTAATAATTTATTTACAAATATGGATAAATATAAAAATTTCATATTCTTTATTTACCTGGGGTGTTATATCCTTCCCCCTTTTGGGAATTGCGTCATCGCAATTTTAAAATTGGTCTTGGAAACATCATTGAAAATCCCACATCAAAACAAGAGTCAGTAAAACTATCACTTTAAAATAATGAAAGAGAAGTACAATGGTCACCTGAGTTAACCCATACTAGGATTCCATGTAAGAAAACATCGACATGGAGGAGAAAACAAAGGGTCATGTTCTGATTGAGAGTGATAGAAAAAAAATTTAGGAGAAATTTAACCACAAGAAAATCACAAACTTGTGATGGGTTAAACGGTATTTGATTCTCGAGTAGGAAAAGATAAAAGACAACATTTTTGTTTTAAGTTACTTTTTATTGAGGAATTTATTTATGAGATTAACTAAAACATAATGAAATATACTTACTTATCATGTTGACATTCATCTTTTACTATATTTCTTACACGAACTCATATTTTCTCTAAAAGACGAGTATTTAGGATGACTTATTCACATTAAGAGAGCTATAATAAACTTCTAGAGAATCACATAATCCAAAAAAGAGAACTATATACTTCCCATGTATTTATACCTTAAACAAAACTAAAACAAAATAGGTTAGTATGAGATCAGATAATACCCAAAAAGGATAATCCTTTAAAAAAAATCTATTCTTAATCTCCAAAATTTGTCAAACAATACCCAAAGTTCAACAAATACCATTCAATAAAAATCTATCAATAAAATTATTCATAGTAATAAAAACTAAGACTTAAACACAAATCTCTGAAGGATTTAATCACATAGTCTTCCAAGACAATCCTTATCATATATCTCCAAATACAATCAGTTTCTCTTAAAGTCTCATATTGAAAAGTAATTAACCTAATCCCATATCCTCCATGATAGGTTAATAATTTCTATAGATAACCCAAAATCAACTTATTCTAGATTCATAAGATCAAATAAATAAAATGAATTAGTCAAACTAACCAGGGGATTCACGTAGTCTAGTGGTATGTGATAAATACTAGTCGCACTTTGGTTATGGGTTAAATTCCCATAGCATTGTCAGACGTGACAGATTGTCACATGGTTTACGTGTTGTCCTTTTTCCAAAACTACATAATTCTTATACCATTCCCCAAAAGCAATAAAATTTTCAAAAATAACCATAACATAATTTAAACTCAAGTTTATCTCATGTCGTTCATATTCCATCATATCATATAGTAACACATAATTACCTCAAAAGTAAGGATCATATAAACCCTAATGGTTACCTTTATAATTATTACCTGAACTTCCACGTTGAGTTGGTTCTCTCGTTCATGATGCATTGGAGAAATCTCCAAGGTTCAAGTGTTTGATCATGAAGCCTGATAGTTGGTTTAGAATAACCATGAGATTTGACATTGAATCCCCCATTTCATTCAGTCTATTAATCAGAGAACCAACATAGTTTCCTTCAGACCCATAGTCACTTTGTTGCCTGCTAGATCCATCCATTTACTAAATCCAAAAATGTCAGTGTGAGTATATCAACAAAATCATCATATACTAATGAGGAAGATAAATAGTAATATATACTTACTCATTCACTTTATCTAAAAACTATGACTCTTTCTGAAATCCTAGCCATTATGGTAATGTCACTTATGCTTAAAGAATACCCTAACCTCTAAAGTTATATAAACGGGCCTCTGATACCAATTATAAAGACTCGGCCTTAAACATTACTTATTATTGAATTAAATAAATAATTCAAATTGATGATCTTTTCAGGTTTAGAGTTTTAGAGAATTAGTTCATAACTATTACATCTCAAAGATTACAAAGTAGACACATCTACTCAACATCCATTTTTTTCACAAAATAAAAACTTTTGAACAAAAGAGTCATGTCTAGTTCCCTGTTTTAGACAACACGACATTTCTTTGATCCCATCCTTAACCCTATTCAACTTTATGTCCTATGAAAAAAATTTCAAAAAACATGGGATGAGCACAAAAATCTTAGTAAGGGTTATAACAATACAGAAAGAAAACATTAGTCCATGTATACATAATAATGAATGAAATCATACATTACTCATAAAACATAAGCACGTTAACATACCACTTGAAATCATAAGATTTATGAATAACACATAGAAATCATAAGACGTAAAGGTAGCTTGAGGAATTCATAACATTCTTTCATAGGGAGTAACCCTCATGGTTACGTTGGGAATACCCATCACAGTATATTCACTAAATCTCTTTGGATAAACCTTAACATTTAACCCCTTCATGTTACCCAATTCATTGGAGAGCTATCACAGGCTCATCCTCCCTTAGTTTATCACGAAACCACCCGTCTTCATAAAAAATACCCAAAAACCATAACATAATCATAGCACATAACTTAAGCATAAAGGAAATATAACATTCCCACATTAAAATAAAAATATAAAATTTTATGATATTGAAATAATGAATCCATTCTAAAAACCATTTTCAAAAGCATTAAAAGCATTTAAATAAGAGATTTTTGAATAAAAGTGTCACATACTACTTTCAAGCTTTTAAAATTTTAAACCATTAATATCCATATAAATAAATCTTTAGAACCATTTTGAAAACATTAATATTAATGAGAAATATTTATAAGAATAAATCATTAAAACATTTAAACCGATATTTTAGTTAAAGGGTTTTTAACAAAATGAGAGACACTTGAATACAATAATTGAGGAATAACATTTAATCAGAACTTTATAATATCATGAGAATAAAAGGATTGATGATATATTATTCAAATGATAGTATATAAAACATATAAGAGTTAATTGGTGAATAACAACAATGATGTCTCAATAGAATTGTAAAATGAGATGAAATCCCTTATAAAGAATGTATCATTAAATTAATGATAAATCAATCTCATCATTAGGTGTGAAAAATATAAATACACCCAATATAAGTGGATATTAATTGTAAAACGACCATAGGTCATTCACACATATTCATAGGATGAAATATTCAATAACTACAAGTTGATCCCAATGAAATCAAAATTGTGTTAAGAAGTTCTCTTGGTAAAATTCAACAGCATAACAACGTCACTTTAAAATTCATAACATTAGTTAATGAGAGGTAAAATGGTATCTCATCACCTGGAAATAAAATTTCCATCAATAAGTATATATAAGAACATATCCCAACATAAAAATATGTTAATTAAAATACATCACAAAATAAGTCTTTTTAAAAGAGGAGTGTGAAGGTTTCCATTACCGATTTGGGCAACTTTTGAAATACACCCCATGAAAGAAGGGTCCTACAATGAATATGTAACTACCCATAATGAGAGTATATTATAAAATTAGTTAAATAATGGGAAGTACATACACCACACAGAAGGAAATAGTGGCCAATGTAGCATGAATCTCACGGGAATAAAATGTGAGATGAAAATCCCCTTATGAAAATTTGGCAGCATAACGGTGCAACATAAAACTTCCAAAAATGGATTGATGAGATAAAATAGGTTCTCTCATCATATTAACATAAACTTTACAGAAAGTGTAATATAAAATAACATCCCCCAACATAAAAAATAGGATCTTAAAGTAAGTTACCTAAAAAAGAGTACTTAAAAAGAAAGAGAGAGGTATGATCCCTTACGAAAATTTCGCAGCCTAACGGCACCACTTAAAAATTCATAAAATGAATTTATGAGAGTAATACAGGCTATCTCATCATATTAAAATACAAAATAAATTATGGTGAATATAAAAGAACATCCTCTAGCATAATAACATGGAGCATAAATGAAATGACGTAAAAGAGGGTACTTAAAAAGAAAGAGAGAGGTGAGATTCCTTACCTCAACTCCGACTTGTCTTGTTCATTTATTTATTTTCCTGAATAATAAACTTTGGTCAATTTATAATATCTTAAGGTACTACTTTATAGATTATTATTCAGTTCATATCACATATTATAATGTTATAATAATTGGTTAATAATGTGAGTTCATAACAGGTGTTTTTGTCGATTTTTGGTACATGAGTTAAAAAAGAACTTGTTTGAAAATGATTGTCCATGTAGTTATAGGTAAATCATCTCCTGAATAGTATTAATGATTTAAATATCATATATATCCATTAAATATTCATTTTATACTATTCCATAACATTTGGAGATAAAAAGGAATTAAATTCACCGTTCATGGAGACGGTAGGCCGTACGTACGCATGAACGCAACGTTCATTTCATTGTCATATTAATGGAATTAAAAATAATTGAGAGATATATATATTATAATTACAGTATAATATATATATTTTATAGGTCACATAAGTTCATTAATTTCATTCTTTATAAATTCCAGGTATTGCATGAACGAGTCACATCACTAGAGGGGGCGGTAGTCCACACTTCCTCGTATGAAATTATCGCATTTTCACAACATGCTAAGCATAAAGGTATGTTCTAAATATAAAATATAGAAACATATAAAAAACATAAATACCATATATATCATATATAAAATACAGTTACATCATAATGGCCACTAGGAAAGTTGTTAAGAGAAGATTGAACAATCATCGTTTCGTGAGGTAGTAATTCTCCATCCATAAGAAACAGTATGTTCTTTAACCATTAGATGGAGGTGTGTGTAAGTTTACCTATAATAATTCACATAAAAAAATAATAGTATATTGAAGATACTTTTATTGTTACAAAATAAAGAAATAAAAAGAGTTTAGGGGTTTGGAGAAGCAAAATAAAACAAAAGAACACAAGTGAAGACATTACATTTAAATCGGGTAACTCCTCTTGGTTTGAACCAAAAAAGTTTCTTGAAGAGAATTATGAAAAAGGTGAGGATTAAATGATGAATATAGGGATTTTTAGAGATGAAATGGTCCGGGTTTTGCTGAGCCAAAGGCTTGAGAGGTGTCGGTAAGGTGGTAGAGGTGGAGGCCTTTTATAAGAGAAGAGGTGGGGCACTCTTGGAAAGTTATACAATATTACTTTATTAAGAAATGATTTTCGGATTTTAAAGGTCACAAAAGGATATATTTAGAGTATAAGGTGATAAGGTTTAGAAATAAACCCATACAATAGGATTGTGAAAAGTGTACGAAATATATTTTACCCTATCTTCTCATTTTATTTAAATCATTCATTTATGAGGTAATCACTGCATCATCACGGTGTCGTAAATAAATTAATTTATTTAATGTTAAAAATTATAAAACAAATATCATGATGTAGGAAATTTATTTATATTTCTAATGAATATTTATAGTAAAAAATATGACTTTTATAACCCCATGTAAAAATTCTTTTAGTAAAACAATACATGTTGGTGACATTTTTATTTTAACTTTAAATAAAAAGTTATTAATGTCATTTTCCAACCAATGTGGCTCCATGGGGCCCCAAGTTGACCCATGGTTTTTATTGGTCAGAAATTACTCATAAAATAAGGGTAGGACATGTGTCATGGTCATTTCTTGTTATTATAACATTATCTTTACTTTAAATTACACTAATTACCTTTAATCGTGATTAATAAAACTAAAAAGTTACTATTCACCAAAAAATTATTTTAATCACATTGAACCAAATTTTACTTTCTAATGACAACCATGTATGATGTATTTTTGAAAATCAAATCACAGGAGTGGTAAATATTCATTTAAACGAAAAATCAGTTTCTTTAACTTCCACTTAGTGGTTTCACTATTCATCAAAATTGAATTTTTTTAGAAAATTATCAAAATATTCACCCTAAGATATATTTGACATTATGAATTCAAAAATTATGTCTATTTTACAAAATAAAAAACAAATAAGTTGCATTAATTAATTTAATAATTAATTCCTTCCGTCAAAACAAATAGTGTGTTCTTAAGAAACAATATCTATTAAAAGATTGACACCAGTTTAAGACCAATTTCAATGTGAAATTAATTCCAATTACCACAATTGGATTAAATGGTAAAAATATATTCTAAATACACTTAAATATCAATTAAAAATTTAATTTTTCCATATAAATAAATCATATTAAAAAGTTGTTTTGATTTAAAATGCAACATTTTAACTTAAAATGATCTTTATCGAAAAAATAACAAACATTTACACAAAGTAATTTTGATAAATAGATTCTAAAGAAGGATTTTATTTTATCAAATATAAAATATAAAATTTTCAAAAATATATTTAAAAATGTTTCTCCATCAAAAGGTGGTTAATCGACCTTTTAAAGAATATTAAAAGACTTATGCTTAAAATTGGATTCATTTGCATTTTAAGCCTCTAATATTTATTTGATAAAAGTAAAAATATTTGAAAAACATATATAATCATTTTTTAGTTAGTTCCGTTAATTCTCTCTATTACAACTGATAGGCCTTAACTACCATTTAAAATAATATTATTTTATTATTAGAGTGCAACGTAAGATTTCAAAGAAACTCGTTGTTGCGTATTGGGTACGCCATCGAGCATAACGTTCCCTTTAAAGTAATATTAATATTTTATTCAAAAATATGGATAAATATGAAAATGTAATATTCTTTATTTAACTGGGGTGTTAAAATTTCCCATTGGAGATCTCTATGAGCAACATGCCCATAGCCTACCCTTTTATTGGGAATTTTTTACATGAGGAACACCATTCCTTACATTATGACTATGGTGTTTTATGTATTGGACCAAAATGACTAAAACCCATTTTATGCTTCCATCAACCACTAACATGTTCCAAGACCATGTTTTAACCAACATAAGGTCCACACACAACTTATGAAAATATATTACTTATGTAAACAAATCCATTATAAAGGATGTTGTTAAGGGGAGGTTATATAGAACCTATGATATGATTATTATTATATTGTATTCGGAAGTGACATTAAAAGTAACCTAACCAAATGTGTTTTATTTTGATATATATATATATAGATATGGATATTTAATATTAGGACAAAAAATATAGAGAATGAGTATGTTGGGTTGTTATGGATGTGTTTGAACCACAAATTCTCAAGGGATGTCCTATATTTTGACTAGGAACATTGTGTATGTGTAAGATTATATTAATTGAATCCCAGCATGTAATATATAAGTATTAGAAGTGTTTTAAGAAAAAAATTGAAACCAAAAGAAAATTCCATGCATAATTATACTATAATTCATTGGACGTTATAAATGAACAGAAATGTTGTATTTTCTAGCATTTTTCAAAAACTACATCAAATTTTAATAAAAATAATTTAATAGTCTATTTAATGTTTTATTAAATAGATTATAAGGGGAGACTAGATTAATTTGGTTTAGAATAAATTGTTATTTATGATTTTGAGTAATTCATATTGTATTTCCTCTAAAGGCATGTTTTCATAATGTGGTTGTAATTTAATGGAAAGCAAATTTTTAAAAAAAAACTCATTTATGGTGGAATTAAAAATGCATAAAACATTTTTATATTTGGATTAAAATTTAATGGATCATAAATATTAGGTTTTTTATATTAAATAAGGTTTTCAATAAATTTAACTAATTATGTTTACTACATTTCCATATTTTAGTTAAAACGATATTACGTGGTGCTTTTATAAAATGATTGATGTTTTTGGGGAGGTTTTTTATTATTTTATTTTTAAAAAAATAAGGTGAACTAATTTGAAATGGAATTAAAAATAGGTTTATAATTTTGGATAGTTTTTTTGGAAATATTTTTTCAAGATATGGATTTGGGGATTTTTATTTATTGATAAAATCCATTGGATTTTAGTATTGTTTCTAAATATATTTTTTTGGTATTTATGTGCTTTGAAATGGTTTACAATAATCAGTGGGGTTTATTAAAATTTTTTACCTTTTTTTTAAATTTTTAACATGAGTGACAAATGTGTTTTAATATTTTGTTTTTTAATTTAGTGATTTGATGTTTTAACATTGATTTTAGTTTAAGATTGATAAATTAATATTTTACGAAATTATATTTGATATGAATATTTTATGAAATCGCTTTTTGGTAGTGTTTCTTTATTTTTTATTGTTAACAATTTGGTTTTTTCCAATACATTAATGCACCACCTAATCATGGAGATTCTAGATAATAGTGAGATACATGATGGATTAGTACTATGTTTTAAGAGAATATATGGTTCATTTAGAGTAATGAAATGACTGTAATGTGAAAGAGGTCATTAAATAATTAATTAGAATCTCTTAAATTATGTATATTATAATTTAGTTATTAATGTACTTAGCTGTTTGTAGTTTTGGGGAAAAAAGTAGAATATGTGTTTAGTGATAGAAAAGAATAATAATAAATGAATATAAATGTGATAAAGGTTAAGTTAAATCATAAAAATAGTTATTCTTCTTGAGGTAGATAAAAAATATATTGCATTATTTTTAATATATTATGCCAGAACAAGTTAGGTAAAATAATGATGGGGAATGTTTTTTTGATCTATTTATAGGATGAATTATATTTGAAAAAATGGATCAACTAGAAGATATCATAATGTATTTAAACAATTTAAATGTATTTCATTGGAATAGAGATACTCATAAAAATATATTTGATATAGGGTTTCAATCTATAAAGAATAAAATAGAAATTTGTGGGACCTTAATGAAACTATCAGATTTCTAAGGGATTCTGATTGGGTGTATAGTGGTAAGGGTAGTGATATTACATAAAAACTATTTCCACAATGAACCATGTTGTTTATTTGAGCTTCAATATCATCCCAATTGAATTAATGTTGGGGTCTACTTATTTTTTGAAAGGGTGATCATACTATAAAATAATTTTGTCTTACCATTTTTATATGAAATAGAGGCTTCAGGGAGGTTCTTTTGGTTCACATATTCCCCCCTTCTCTACCCCTTTATCTCTCCGTTGGATATTCTTTTTTATAAATAAATCCAGAAAAAAATTTCTATATTATTTTATGTAATTAATTTCCCACTACATTTTTTCAATGTTCCCTTTTTTCCCTCAAATATTAGAATTTCCAAACATTTGTATTGGATGTTAAATTCCCCAAGAGATTTTTGGAAGTGAAATAAATTGTGTGACATTCATGTGTATATTACTATAGAGTAACATCATAATGTGATTCTCATCATCACTCTCCATTTGTTTTAATGTAATATTCATTGTTATTTTAATGGATTTTTAATGTATTTGGGTAATATAATTATCTATTTTGATATTTTAATTTGGGATTTCATGTATATTATGCTACATTGAGCATGGGATGTAGACCACATATTTTTTTTCAAGGTTTCAATTTCACGATGTGTCTCACTAAGGTTTTTTAAATTTAGTATGAATATATAAATTTTGAGTAAATTGTATAATGATTATTTCATGGATATTTATTATATATATATATTCTCTATGGAGTTAATAATAGTTAATAAGAGATTAAATTATTATTTTTATCTCTCATTGAGGTTAGTTTAAATAATGCATCGATTGTTTTCAGATTTTGGATTATTAAATTCATAGGTGTAATATTTTTTGTGAAGATAATGACTGTATAACATGTGGTGTGATCCTACCATAATTGGTACGGTTACATATTGACTAGATATTCAATAATGATTATATATCTTGTTAAACAATCTATTGTGGGTTCCTTGTTCAAAAGATTGATGATATCACATTTCATGATCTTCTTGGCTGTGTGAGTTAACTTTTTATTATTTTAAATGGATATAATTTTACCATTAAATGTGGAGCTTCCCTGAATCCTATGATTGATATAATGTATATATGTAATTTTTTGATGGATTTTTTTACGGTATGACCAAAAAAGTGTCAGTTTACCTAAAAGAAAATAATTTTATGGTTTTGACATTGTTTTATAGGAGACAAATACATCATATGATACCTTTTAAATTTGATATATAAATTATTCATTGGTGTGATTTTTAACGGAATGTAGGGATATTTTTTTAATCTCATTGTTTAATTGAAATTTTGTGGTTAATACATATTTTTTCAAATCGATAATTCTAAAGTTATAAAGAGATACTTCTTATTATTACATAAATATTATATCATTTTAAATAGAAAACTATAAACAAATCAATATAGAGTCAAAATAATGGTTTCATGCCGAAAGAAGGAGTATACATCACATATTAATAATAAAACACCAAAATTTATATTCAAAAAATACATTATCCTATTAAACCTCATGATATCATTAGTGCATGTAGACAACTAATGATATGTTTCAAAGAATGGGGTGATCTAAAATCCCTATAATAAGATAGATACAGATATATATCAACATACAATGGGTGAATATAATCATCATGATCATAAAATAAGAATATGGTCATCATCCTAATCATTAGAGGAATTATTTGATAAATCCATGGAATATGGAAATGCCTTAAAATGAAAGATAATGTTTTATTAGTCAAATAACCCACCTAGTTAAGAACAATGATATCATAAAATTCATGCATAAAATATGTAAATAATCATAAAATAATAATTATGAACAAATATATCATAATTTTTATTCATATTCCATATTATCTAATGAGATACGTCACATTACCAAGGCCATTGGAGCACTATTTAATTCTAGGATCACCCGTCATGTCCTAAAATTTATATAATCAAGAATACAAAAGTTAATGTATATAATTTAAATTAATGATATAATACAGGTACATAAATGTTTTTCTTGAGGATTTCAAAAATACAAAATAAATATGGTGTTCTCGAATGAATATAGAACACATATTTTCAAAAATATTTATCATTCTTGAGTGAAGAAAAAAAATAATTCAATAGGAGAAAAAATGTATTTTGGAAAAAATATTGATCTTGTAAATCTATTTATTTTTCATAATATAATATTGAAATAATTTATGTAACATAAAATAAATGTGAAGTAAAATGAATATATATTTTAGGAATATTAAATTAATATCCAAACATAAATTTTTTCCTAAAAGGGGAATATCCCAAAGAAAATGAGTTGGGTTTGAGAATCCCCTCTCTATATAACTGAATGATTTATTCACATTAATATACATGATAATAATGATAGAATAATTTAATAATAAATCATGAAATTATTTTACAATTATTTTATTTATTATAATTTTATAACGTTTTTTATGGATATTTTGATGAGTTATGGAGTACAATTTAATCTCACCCAGAGTGTTTGTTTTCATGGTTTTCATAATCGATTCACTTGTATATAAGAATAGATGTTCTTGTAAAATGTAAATAATTCTAAAAATTTGAAATTATATTTTATTAATTTATATAAATATTTTTAAATTTTATTATATATAATTTTTTTATATATAATGATGATGATACATTAGATTAAACGTTGACGAAAAGTTTTATCTCATTGTTGGGGTTTTTATAGCCATCACAAACATGTAAAATGTTATTTATTATTTTGTTGATAATATGCATACCTATAATCATATAAAATAAAATATTTATATTATAATCTTATTTAACCAAACTAATTGTTTTATGGATAGCCTTGATGGAGGTATTATAAAATAAAATCTTATCGTCCACACAGGAGGTGATTCGACACGTTAGAGACAACGATTTAATTTTTAGAATAAAAGGATGAGATAATTGATTTTATAGTGGATTATTCCATTAAAACAATAATATTCTAGTATATATATGATATATGAGTTATCAATCATCTTTTGGATAGGTATTTTAAGAGAGGATATGAAAAAGAAAATATATTTAAATGAAATTAAAAGAAAACAAAATATTATTTTACCTCTACGTTTTATCCTCCTTGAGAACCTCCTTATGGAACTTGGGATTGTCCTTTTGTAGAGACCATAATATCTTGAACATGGGGAGAGGCTTGGGAAGTAGACTGGTAAAATTTATACAATATTCATGAATTAGAAGGTGGTTGGAGAAGATGTTGGGGGAGTGGAATATATAGGGGAGGAGAGGGGAGTTGTTGATTATTTTATTCATCAGTTTATTATTCTATCAGATTTTTATAAATAGTTTATAATCTTTTGAATAATTATTGTAAACATTTCTGATGATTTTAAACTAATGGGTGAATTCCCCATCCATACATCATCCATGAATCAATAATTCAGGTACCTGTTAAATACAACTAATTACCATGCTTCAATATTCAAAAAATCATCCATTTAAGAAAAATACAGAAAAATTTACCCTAACCCATTTTAAATGTTTATTTTTAAAAATTAGATCCATTTTAGTAAAATAATTTTATAAATCGGTTGATTTTCTTATATTCTAATTTAATTAGAAAAAATACTATTTTTCAAATTTAACCGATTTTATAACATTTTAAAAAATTAACTAATGTCCAGAAAAATTTTATTATAATTTTAAAACATAAATATATTATTTTATTAATCCATTTTATGAAAATAAATTTTCATTAAAATAATTATATTCTATATAAATTTGTAAATAAACATATTTATTTTAAAAAAAATACAAAAACATAATTTATCATTTTTAAAACATTTATACACTTATTCTATGATATAATTATATCATATTTTCATTTAAAACATATATAATTTTTAATTATACATTTATAGATGAGTTCACTATTTTATTTTCCATATTACTATTACTAATTGTCACATTACTATTCCAATGGTCCAGTTACCATTCCATTAGTATGAGCTCATTAATTTCTAAAAATATCCCTTTCTTAAATACTCATTTATAATAAAAATGTTTTCATTGGGTTCTCTATGATATGTATTTGTTTTTAAAAAATAAAAAATAAAAATAATCAGGTAATAAAATTCCATAGGAAAAATGTTGGGTTGTTACATTCTTCCTCACATTGAAATTTCTCCACCAAAATTTAGTTTTAAAATCTATAGTGGGAAAAGGCGAGGGAACATATCCTAAATTTACACATATAGTTCCCATGTTACCTCTTCATACATTTTAATTCTCCACAACACTTTGATAAGGTGAGTTTTCTTTTCATATAGGACTTTGTATCTATAGTCTAATATCATCACTATCTCTTCTTTATACAAGAGGCCAATCTCTAGTTGTACAACCTTTAGATTCCGTACATGTGAGGGGAAGTTATGTACATACTCAAGAGTGACATATAGAAGACATCATGAACTTGATCCATAATTTGTTGTTGTTATAGGTTATTGGAAACTACACCTATGTGATCAAAAATGTCTAAGGGATCAATATACCATAGGGTAAACTTCTATTTTTTTTCCAAACCACGTGACTCTTCCATACTATGATATTTTATGGAAGAAATTTTCCCCAACATCAAAATATAATTCCAATAAACAATTGTTATCATATATATTTTTCTAATACTGAGTGTATTTGATGTGATTTTTGGATAGCTTGAACCTTCTCAATAAAATATTGCACAAGATCTAGTCTATGTATTTTTCATTCACCAAATGCATCCCAATATGTTGATGTTATGCATCACATTCCACTCAAGTTTCAAATGGAGACATATTAATAATCAGTTGAATATTTTTATTATATGAGAACTCATCCAATGGGATATTCTAATCCCATCCACATTTTAATTCCATTATGTATGATAATATGTTTTATCCATTATTATAATAGTCCATTCAAAGAATCCATCAGTTTTGGGGTGATAGGCCATGCTATAATTCAATTCAGTACTCACACCTTATTGAAGACTTATAGAGAATCTAAATTTGAACAATTCATCAAGTTCAAAGACAATTAAAATTTAATCCTCATGAATCCTCTCTATTTTCTCCACATATATCTGGGTAAGTTTTCCATGGGAGAAATATTCCCAAATATTGAAAATGGGGGAATCCTTGGTGTGTCAATGCACCACAACCAATTTCACATTATTTCCATTCTATTTATTCAAGATACTAGGGACAAAGTACATAGTAAAATTCTCCCATTTCCATTTGGGTATAAGAAATTAATGCATCATTCGATTGGACTTCTATCACTCTGCATTATTTTTGTAATATATCATGAACATTCATATATACTCTGCAGTATCCTTCTTCATGTTGTTCCACCAAATGTGTTCTCAAAGTTCATGTTTCATCTTTGACCATCCATGACGGAGAAAAAATGTGATCTATGTTAGTTATATAAAAGATTCTTCTTTATCCCATGTGATTAAGATACACATAGACTCATTCCAAAACAAATAATTCCCCCACCATCGATATAGAACACTTGTAGATTCCTTTACATTACTACATTCACATACTTTTGAATACCAAGATCATCCATTTGGGTGTCCTTAATCTTCATTGGATAGATTGTTGTGAAATAATTTTGTAATTTTAGGATTTAATCCATGTTGTTTTGACTTCCAAATCCATCCTTTGTATATATAAGAATATATGGTCTTTCTCAATCAACATCAAGGATAGTGTAGTAGGTCATTTTCGTTTAATAACTGTAATTACACTGTTCAACATACCCAGATGGTAGATAATATATCATTCCTTTTCCTTAACTAGATATAAATAAATTATTTGAATCATGTTTAGTTATGTTTTTGTGAATTTATACTTTATAATATTTTTATTTGTATATATGTCACACTTATCTCCTGGGTTATAGTGTCACAAAATAATTAGAATGAAGATCACAACTGCTTACTCCATATCATTATTTGGGTACTTCATCTCATGGATCTTCAACTAATGTGAGGTGTAGGCTATGACATTTTCAATCTTCATGAGTACACACCGAAGCCTTCATTTGATGTATCACTATATTTCAAGAATCATCACCCAATTAAATGTAATTTTAGTATAGGTGCAGTGATCAAGCTCTTATTTATCACAATAACACTTTTCTCACATTCATTTGTCTACACATACATTGACCATTTACTTGTTATCTTAGTTGTAAGAATAGTCAGTCACCATAAATTTCTCCAAAAAATTTATTAGAACTCATATAATCCAAAAAAACAGCATATTTTTGGTAAACTAGTGGGTCTGGGCCAATCATCAATGTCCTCTTTTTTTGAATGGTCCAAAAAAATTCCACCACTATTGATCATGTGTCCCAAGAATGTGATATGCTACATCTAAAATTCATAGTTACTAAACTTGGAATACAATTTCTTTTCACTTAATGTCTCCAACATAATCCTTAAATAGTCTACATGTTCCTCTTTACTATTAAAGTATACGATAATATCATTGATAAAAATTAACAAAAAATTTCATGTTAATTTATAAAGACTGTATTCATAAAATTCATCAATATTGTTCGGTAATTAGTAATTTTTAAGGGAATAAAAATAAATTAATTGTTACCATAACTGTACAAAAACTATAAATATAAATATCTTATTATTTCACATTCTATTGATGATATCTAGAATTAATATCCACCTTTGAGGTGAATTGATCAATTCGTAATTAAAGAAACAATTCATTAATACGTATAAGAGGTTTCTTTTTTTATAGTTACCTTATCCAGCTCTCGGTAATCAATACACAACCACATTGATCTATCCTTTTTATTAACAAAGATCAATGGTGAAACCCAAGGAAATTCACTAGGTCACATGAACCCTTATGTCCAAATTCTCTTGTAGGTGCTTCATTAATCCCTCTAGTTCGATTTAGGCTATCATATAAACAAATTTGTGATTGGACTACCTCTAGGTTCGAGTTCTATTTAGATCTCTAATGAAAAATCATTATGATATCTGGGTAAATCTTCATGAAATACATCATTGTATTACCTCACAATGGGTATTTCCTCTAGGATGATACTTTACTTTGACTCAACCATTTGGGAGAGGTATGCTTATTCATATTGATTTAACACCCACACAATTGATAGATTTTCAAAATGATATTTATGGTATTCATTGAATTTTTAGAGGAATAGGGGATGGTTCAGGATATGAAGATATGTTTTCATTTCTTGAGAGTTGATGTCTTCTCTATATAATGAGATAAAATGATTGACCACTATAAATTCAAATTCTAGTAAGGGAATTATATTGAGATTAAGTAGAATGATATTATCACATATTCTAAAAGAAGATGTTTCGAATGATCTAGTTTCAATTGTATCACCATAATTTGTTTTTGTAGATATCACTACTTAACGACTTTCGTTATTTGATTAAATTTTTCTAGAAACTATGAATGTTAAAATGGAAAGTGTAAAACCATTATCTAATAATATTTTTTAGTCTATATTTAGTATATAGGAAGGGAACATTATACAACTTCAATTTCATTCTCTTCTTCAGTAGTAGTGATGGGATATGATTTCCCTTCATACATTGAATTTTGGTGACTATTATCTCGGATTGCAATTGAGGACTTGAGTTTTAGTGCACAAGCATGAATAGTTCAATTTCTACTTAGAGTTGAAGCATTGATCCACTGGTGGAGCCCACATTTGTTCTATCATGTTGGTCTACATCATAATGTCTATTTAACATTCATGAGATTTATGTCCTCTAATCCCACAACTGAAGTATTTCCACATCCCTTTGTGGAAATTTTTATGATGTTTTATTACAAATTTCTGAAAAATGGGTAGTATGATCCTCTTTCCTAATTTTTCATTTCATCCCCCATCTTCAAAATCTATTCTTATCTTATTATCTCAAAAACAATGGGACTATTCTCCAAAATCCATCCCTATATTGAGGGCAAACCCAAAAAATTCTTCATATATATTAATATATCAAATTTATAGATCCTTTATAATGTGTAGTTTAAACCCATAAAAGAATCTATCTATTTTTTTATATATGTTTATCACAAAACATGAAACATACCTTGAATGCCATGTGAATTTTTCCATTTATGCTATGATATATTAACCTTCATTTTAATTCATCTCCATGAATTATCTTTTCATATATGTCTTAAGTGATTGAGGGAAATAATATTTAATAAATATATTAATAATTTATTCCTACACCATTACTATATTTCATCCTTCATATTGGTGTTCTTAATATATTCCCACCATTGGTCAGTCTCTCCCTCTAAATAATACATGTATTGAGTTAGCTTCACCTTCTCTAAATAGTGGAGAATAGAATAGATCTTTCTGATTGAGTAAACCCACTCTTCTAAAAGATGTTGATTGAATGAAACATTATATTTTGGTTTTTGTTACTATATAAAATATTCAATTTCCAGTTTCTCCCTATTATGTGAATTCAGACATTACACATTATTTGGGTTATTATTCGTAGCTTGAGACAGCTGGGCATGCATTGGCATAAAAATAAGAACTCCACCTCCCTAGGCATTGAATCTTCTATTTGGATAAATTTTGCATTGTACCTCACAAGAGTCTTTGGTCCTGTTTCTCAAAGTTCTCACCACATTCTAATACATAAAATGTTTTAAAAAAATATGTCAATAATTCAGGAATAAATAATTTATTCCCTTGTGAAATGAACTCTGAAGAAAAAACTTATTGGATTATTATGTTTATAATTTTTTTAAAAAAATATTAATGGATGCCTACAAATACTTATATTCATACTAAGTGCTTCCCCTAATTTTCTCTAAACCTAATTATTGAATTAACCAAACCCTACTCTGGTATCGACTATAGAAACTCTACTTTTTCTTACATAAATATTACGTCACTTTGGGTTAAATGACATAAAATAAATACAAACTAGAATAAAAGGATTAGTATATCCGTAAAATTAGGACCATAAAACACATATTCGTAATAAAACATAAATATTTATTATAATAATATATTTTTTACCCATATAAATCTCATTATCTCCTTAATAGATATAGTCCCATGATGTTATACATCAAATAAAGTGGTTAGTTAAAATACCTGTAAGAAGATAGATAATAACATAAATAAATTTGAATTTTTTTATCATAATCATCATTATCATAAAAAAAGCACTGACACATCATAATAATCATTAGATGAAGCATTAGAGAAATTCATGGAATGTGGTAATGCCTAACATAAAACATCATTTCTTAGTGGGTAAATACCATAAATAGTTTTGAATCGTGAAAGAATCAGGTTCACGCATAAAGTATATGAATAATAAAAAAACATCATTAATAATAAATCTAGTATCATGTTATCACATATTTTATATTATATCATGAGATACATCACATTACCCAATTCATTGGATCGATATATAATTATGATCACACCTACCACACCATAATATTTACAAAATCATGCACACCACATAAAATATTTATCAATCAATGTCATCATGTAACCCTTGTAAAAAAATAATTTACATTAGTAATTCATTAATAGTGAATAAAAATTGTGTTACTGGATGAAGAGGAAAAAAATATTCCATATAATATTTATCCTTCTAGAGGAGAGAATAAACAGCACAAAATGTATTAAAATATTTTTTGGAATGAAAAGTTCTATTGGAAACTATTTGTATGGGTCATAAAACCATGTTGAAAAATTTTTTATCCAAGAAATGTAATGGTAAGTATAATGAAATCATATATGATGAATAATAAAAGAATATACACAAAAAAACAAGGTATGTAAAAGGAATATCCCAAAGAAAAGGAGTTATGTTTTAGAATCCTCATACCTTATATCTGAATGATTTCATCACCTCAGTTTCCTAGATAATAAAAAGTGATTTATTAATTAATAAATATAAAACTTGATATAAATTTATAATTTTTATTATAATTTTTTATGTTCATTTACAAAATATTATATGTGTTATAGTGTTCAATTTCATCATTCAAGGAGTTTTTATTTTTGGATTTTTAGGATCAGTTCACTTGTATACAAGTATGGAAATTATTATAAATTGGGAGTAATTGTATAGAAATTTAATTATATTTTATTAATGAAATTTGATGTGTTTAAATGGTCTTATATTTCATTTGGTAATATGTTATGATGATGATTCATTATGTAAAATTGTGATGAAAATGTTTTAATTTAAATCGGTGGTTTTTAGAACGATCATGATGTTGCATAATTTTATTTAATATTATGTTGATATTTTAGATATAAAACCTAATAAAAATTATAATATCTATATTATAATATTATTTAACCAAAAAAGGGTTCATTGTTATCCATGAGGGTGGTAATGGAAGAGGAGAACTCATCCTCCAACGTGGAACCGAATCAACACACAAAGGATTATGTTTTAATTTTTAGGATGCAAAAGAGGGAAGAATAAATTGAATGATGGGTTATTCCATTGAACCAAATAAATTTTAAAATATATAAGATACTAGATATATCATTCCACTTTAGGATAGGGATGTTATGATAGGATAACAAAGTAAAAGAAACTGAAAGATTAAAAAAAATATTTTTCCTCTTGAATTTTTCATCCTTGAGAACCTCCTTAAGGAACATGGATTTGGCCTTCTGTGTAGAATATAAGATCTTTGAACTGTGGAAGAATATTTGAAATTTGAGTGGGAAAATTTTAAAAAAAATCTTCAAGGATTCTATAGTTTGAGGATAAGATGTGGTGATGGGTGGTTTTTATAGGGTATGAGATGGGTATTTTTTAATTATTTTATCAATTAGTTAATTATTTCAAATAAAGACTATAAATAGGGTTTATAATTATAACTAATTAATTTAAATGTATCATGATATTTAAAATAATTTTTTTCTTACCCAATCCAAGCATCAACCATGACTCAATAATTCCAGTATTTGTGAAATATTATGTGTTACTATATTTCATTATTCTGCAAAATAAAACTATTTTTTAATAAATCACAAAAATTGATCGTAACCATTTATAAAAAGTAATATTTAAACAAGGGACTCATTTTTATGAAAATAAGCTGCTAATTATGATCAATTCCATTTTAAATTAATATAATATTTTATTTAAAAAAATTCAAATTTTAAAATTATAACTAATTTTATAATACTATGAATAATGAAATAAATTCTCTGAAAATTATCTTAAAATTATAACACATGAAAATATAAATTTATGAATTTATTTTATTGAAATAAATTTTAAATTAAATCGATTTATTAATTATAAAATTGTAAATAGAGATTTCTATTTTAGATAAATACCAATAATTTATTTATCATTTTTGGATATAAAAATTATATATTATATGAAATAATTATATTATATATTAATTTATAATATTAATAAATATTAATTATAATTTTATAGGTAATGTTCTTATTCTATTGGTCATATTACTAGTCCAAATGGTCATAATTATATTTCAATGGCTAGGTTATTGTTTAATTGGTATCTGTACCGTAGGTTCCATAAATATCACATATTTTGTTATTTATTTATTATAATGATGTATTAATTAGGATCTATAGGATGTTGTTGTGTTTTATACTATATATCCTAATTATAATCAACAAAAATTCTATTGGTAAATGGTTTGTTCGGTTCATGTGAGTATATAGCGTAAATTTATAGTGTGAATTTCAAATTTACCTGTATGTGTATAAGGTTATTATAAGACATTTATTGTCTAGAATAAACTCATAATATCATCATCATATTGTTTTATTTATTAATGTCAATCAAAAACAAAGAAGGAATCACAAAAGATGCATATAGGCCCATCCTATCCCCCCATTATCCCAGCCATATCTAAGGAGGACTAAATTAATGTAGACCAAGCACACCCCCCTTAATATAATTGATCTCATATACCTTGATGCTCAATAAATTGTGAAGAAACACCTCTATTATGCTGGAAACAACCACTAAAGCCAAGTATTCAGCAACCTTGTTCTCCTCCCTCCATGTATGAAGCACCTGAGCATTGGTATTAAGAAACTTTCTGTATTTTCTGAAAACATAACAAATTGACCAAGGCATGTCTTCGTAACCTTTCAAGGAATTCTGAACAATCATAGAGTCAATCTGCACTTCAGAAATTTCTAACCCTTCTGCCTAGGTAACTCAAGACCAATCTGCATCGCCAATGCCTCTGCCTGATGGGAAGACCCCAGACCAAATTTGGCTTAGATTGCCAAGTTGACCGATCAACTACTATATCGCACCACCCTACCTCCTCATGCATACACAAACACACAAGAACCATCCGTGTTCATCTTTAAACCCATGGTAGGTATCCGCCAACATACCCATTCACCCACCATGTTACTGGATGTACGAACCACTTCCCCACTTGACTGTAATCTATTCATAAATGGCACATTATTCTAGGCTCAAACAACCTTATTAAGATCAATCAATAAATTCCTAGGCCCTGTGATTATAGTCTGGTTAGTCACTACCTTATCTCAAGCCTCGACTTTTTACGTGCCTTCCAAATACACACGCATCCTTCATGCATCACCACTATACGTGTCGCCCTATCATGGCTCCCATCCCCTGTACCTTGGAACCATCTGTCAACAAGGGTCTGTATATCCCCAACCTTGGTAAGGAACACCGTGAATTCACAAAGAACATTCCATACCTCACCGGACCATTCACTACCTTAAAATAGATGTGAAATGGATTTCTCTCTTTTAATGGCACATCACACACACCTGGACGCCCGATGAATACCACGCCTACAGAAATTTGTCATCTCTCAGGAGAGCGCCATTCCTTATACTCTATGTGAGGAAGTTATACATGATGGGAATATTTTTCAACCAAATGATCTCGTGCCACCTTCCATTATGCACATTGGCATGTACAATGTGGAAAAAGTCATTGGACAAGGAACAGCATGACGAGGAAGCAGTGAAGGCGCACTCATCCTCCACTTCATTCAGCTCGATGAAATGGAAAATATTTTGCTGCTCTTTATCCAATGTCGTGTCAACAAACATAGGAAACCATCGCACTTCCCTGAAGGTTATATCTGGTATCGGACAGTCTGGGAACCTGAATATTGATACGCACCAATTCTGGTTCCAGAATGAGACATCTCCTTTCCCCACTATCCATCGGAAAAAGGCCATATAACAGAAATAATGGGGCCAACCATCGCCCATATCGAGGAGCAATGTACTTGCCCAGGGTCTTGAATGCAATATTCATACCTATTCATGGAAATTCCCTACATTGTGGGACATTCTAGTAAACTCCATGCCAGCCTCGCATGCATGTAGTAAATGGTATCTTTGAGGTTACACACATTAATGCCTCTATTGCACACAGACTTCTCCATTTTACCCCAAGTAGCTCAGTGCCTCCCGCCCTCCGCACCTGGATCCCACATAAAATTATCCAGTATCCTGTCAATGGATCTGATCACTCTTTCGGAACCCTGATGGATGAAAGACCGTGAATAGGAGCAACCACCAAGATTATATTCACAAGGGAAATGCTACCACTAAAAGACAAAATTTTATTCTTCTATTTCAGCACCCTATAAGTAATCCTATAAATAAGGTTGTCAATGTTCTAGAATTAACTCATTATTTATATAGGTAAAGGGTTGGATCACACTTTTATTGGTTTTTTATTATTTCTAAATTAGTGAAAAAGGGTGATTAAATTTCTAGAATTGTTATGAATTAGGGATTTTCATACCCAAGACAAAAAAACATATTTGTTCTCAAAAATTTTAATGTAAAATGATATATAAACATTATAACAACTATCCTACCCACACCTCATTAATAGTTATTATAGTGAAAAGGGAAACCACTACTCAACACCCTTGACCCCCCTCTAATGAAAATATCGGAAATTATTAAAAAAATAGATCACATTGATGATTCTCATCGTCATTAATTTTGGACCATGAAGTTATCTTTCTATATTTTTCTTTTCTATAGTGTTTTCATTTATTTTTATTTTTTAGGAATGTCATAACAAAACTGAAATTGATTTCAATCAAACATGCATGAGGTGTCACCCCACGCAACCCTTACCATGATATATAGTAATCAACCTTATAAGAAAAATTTCCCTCAAATATTATGAATTATATTTGGTAAAATGTTTTTACCAGATTTATTTCCTTTAAACAAAATCTTCTTTTCATACATGTTATTTAATTGGATCAATCGTAACCATGTTTAGAAAATCCATCATCTCATTAATCTATTAGTTTATTAATTTTTCATAACCCCTATTATCACATAAATGGATAATAATAGAAATAATAAATATTTTCTTATAATCCATTGGATCCTTTTTGTGATACACTACATCAAACACCTTTTTATGATAATAGCTTTTTCATCTTTAAATGAACCCTTTACACACAATACATTGATCATTTTTCATTTTCAATTTCATATACATATTGAAAACATATTATTAATGCATATTTAGTATCATATACCATTAAAAATCACTAAATAATAAAAATAACTAATTTTTACCCTCAATATAAATTCTTATAATATTTATGAATTCTATATAATTCTTCCTCCAATGTGAAATTTTTATCCAAATGAAAACAATTCCCTTCCATTAGAATATATCTTCCATTATTTTGATTTTGTTATAGCATCTCTAGAACAACTATTCTTCACCTTTATAGAGGTATTATAAAATTATTTTCAAAATATTCCTAAACATATTGGGGAAATTGGGTAATAATTATTGAACTCATTCATATTTTAACTAACCATAATCTATTGAAACCATTACAATAAAACTATAGAATGAAATATAATGAAAAAACAAGGAATAATTGTATAACTAGTATCTAAATGTCATTTTAATATCTAATTATGGTGTATAAATGATTTCAGATAGAAATAACCTCATTTATATAATAGAAAACTATTTTTTATTCTCTATATCCCTGGTGCCTTTCCTATTAATGATAGATAATTACTAGGTTTTGATCATTCAAAAACCTCTAAATTAATTTAATTTTTTTGTTACTTTGATTCTATGAAACAAGTATTAACATACAGTATTCAAGAAAATATTTACTATAATGACTAAAAATATTTACCTTTTCATGAATACCTTCATTTTAATAATGTTTTAAAAAATTATACATCAAAAAAACATTAGTTCTTCATTTAGAAGAATTCTATTATTATAATAAAAGTATAAAAATTTTAATCCATTAATATTATATTTTTAAAATAATAGTTTTAATTAATTACTGAATTAGATGATGATTCCATTTATCTAAAAATATCTTTTATAATATGTGAATCATTTTTTATAATCAATTAAAAATGTAATTTCAATTGTGATCCCACAAAATTGATAAAACCTTATTAAATTACATCATATCCTTTGGTAAAAAAATTTATTTATTTCAATAATAAATGTTTCTTGTATATATTTCCTCTCGAAACATAGTAATTTTGGTAGGCCATTATTCCAATAATATCAAATATGAATCATAGAAATTTTAGTTTTAAACTCTTTACATAATCCATAATATTTATAAAATCTACATTATTCCATGATTTTCCTAAAATTTATGGTGTTCTATCGATATTCAACCAAAATAATACATTAAATACAAAAAAACTAATCTAATTGGAATCACTGAGAACATTATTTACATACACAAGATTACCTTTAGACACCAACCATTAGTAAAATTTGCCTAGTTGGATGATTGAGGTCTTGAAAATATTTCCATTAAAAGGAAAATAAAAAAAATTCGTGGATTTATCATCTTGCTATATTATTTCTTGTTTTCCTATAAAATATAACAATGTTTATAATGTTTTGTTTTAATCCATATTTTTCAAACTAATTAAATATATTTCAAGAGTATTAATTTTTTACTCATAAAATAACACTTATCTTGAGGTATAAACCTAAATTTAAATGAAAAAAATTACACATTTCCATATGAGTCCCATGAATGAGGTATATTAAACACATTAATATAATTTTTTAAAATAATTTGAATTAAATAGTAAAAAAATTTGTAAGCATAGAGAAATATTAATCCAATTCCCACTTATATATATATATATATATCATAAGATCCAAAAATAGTGAGACTTAAAATACAATGCCTCTCCGCCAATGGTTTTTTACTCAATATAGACATAAATTACAACTTAATTATAAAAATTCACATGTATAATTTATTATTAAATTCTTAATTCATTTTTATAACCTAATCCAAGAAAGTAATCATATAATTAAACTTAATCAAATATCATAATAAAAATATTGCTCTTTAAATGAATGTATGATAATTAAAAAACAATCATTAACACACTAATCTAAATCATGAAATAAATAATAAATATTAATATATTAATATATTATAATAAGGAATTATTTATTCATGTTCCATAAAATACATAATTATGAAAAAATTATATATTTTTTAATATAAACACTTTAATATACATTATTCATATGGAATTTAGTAAAAACAATTTCATATTCACCAATAAATGGGATTCATCATAAAAATTATAACTATATAATCATGTTATTTTTTTAAAAAAACAATTTATAATAAAAACACGATGTTATTTTAAAATAATTATTTCCAAAAAATTTATATCTTTTGACTATTTAAAAAAAATTATAAACACTTTTACATATTCAGTTATTTTTAATTTATAAATTTTGTATAATTTTTTTACAATTTAAATATACATTAAATATTGATCACCTATGTACCAAAATATTTTTGGATGTTGGCGCTTTCATGTTCTTCACCTAAGTAAAAAATCATTCCATGTGGAAGGAAATATCCACTTTTGTTATAATTAATACATTTTTGGAAAATACTTCATTTAGATTATATTTTAGATTAGTCAAATTGTTTTAAACTATTTCTGGAATACTGTATTTGGATTTTTCATTATTGTATTGTATAATCAAATTCCATGAAAACAATTTCCATTTTTACTAGATCTAATATATTTTTTCATGACATTCCAATATCTACAATAATGTTGTTTGTGCTCATGGTAGAGATCATCATATCATAGTGATTGGTTGAACATGTCCTTGTGGAATAAAAATGAATCTTTATTTTTCATGATACATTTACTTGACCAATTAACCTAAATTATACCATTATCTTATAATTCTCAGTAGACCACAATATTTTTATTTAACTTTTATTCTCCAATTTAATGAAATTCAAGAACCATGGCATTTTTTAAATTTTTTATTTAATACTTTAATGAAATTATCACATTCCATCATCTTAATCCTATTGATAATTAAATATTGGTGAGATGGAAGTATATTTAACACAACTGATATCCTTTGATGGGGATAAAACATGTCCCTACATAGTGGAAAACATAAACAAAAACATATAAATCTACATGATCTTAATATAATATCAGAATTAATTACATAAATGAGGAACATTATAATTTTACTATGGTAATATATTCATATTCCAAATATTATCTATGATCTATATATACATCAGTCAAATGTATCCAATGAGATCCTTCAACCGATCGTATCCATGATTTATGTAAATATCGAAACTCATGGGAAGGATTTCTTTGTTTACATGGAATTTTATGACTTATTAGTTAAATAATAAATCAAAATAAAACTAATGGGAACTTCATCCTTGGAGTTTCTATTGTGAAAATAATGTTCATTAATCATCTTAGGATCTTGGGCCAATTTTACCAGAATACATGTTACCCCAAAAGGCTTTTAAAGCATATGATAATAAATATGGGTATTTTATACAATTTATAACTCCATGTCCATTAATTTAATCATATTCAAATATTAAAAGTATTAAATTAATCATCAATTAGTTCATTTAATATTATATATAGATATGATTATCTAATTATGATACTTTAGGACAAGGGAGAAGAATCATTCCAAGTATGATCCCATAATTTATAAATAATTGTATATAATACTAAGGAATATTGTATCTCAACATGTGGTGGATTATTTTAGCATGGAGATATTATGGTTTAATCTATCATGTTGTGTTTTATTGGTTAGGTCATATTTTATTGATGATAACCTTTATATAATAAAAAAAATAAAACCTACTAATTGACTGAATTGATTAAACTTAGTCTTGATACAAGTTTTAATAAACTAACATGAAGTTGTATCCAATTATCACTATCTTCTTTACCATAATAAAAATAAATCCCCACATCCTCCATCTATCCCTTAGTCTCTTAATATGAAATATACTACTCAACCCATTATTGTTTGTTCCATTGGAACTATAACCCAATTCTTGAATTATTATCTCCAAAGCCCACTTTATAATTATTATAATTATGGGCATGATATTATTATCCATCCTACTTTAGATCCACATGTTTCCAAGAGAAAAATTATAAATTTATCATTAATAAAATAAAATTGTGATCCATAGCACATTTAAAAGTTATAAATTTACTTATTTCCGAACATTCTAACCAAACCAAAAAAAATTCACCATGAAAAATTATTAATATGTATTACTTCACGATATATATTAACCCTAAGTCATTTTTCTAAAAATTTAAAACCATCCCTATATACAATAAATAGATATCATTGTATTTATATAGGAATTTGTTATCCATCCAAACCGTTTATAGTTTCTCTAGAATGTATTCTATTTGATTATTATATATGTTATTACAATTCCACCCAATTAAATAATTATTAAATCCAAATATAATTTATATCTTAAAAATAAATATTATACTATTCTTTCTAAACTAATTCCATAAATAATTTCCGAGGGTCAAAAAGAAGTTTGAGAGTAACCCTTGAGTCCCACCTCTAATATTCCACAAATGATAAAAATAATTTTACATAATGATTTACCATTTTATTTTCAAATAATAAGAAACCCACTATTAACATCAAAAACATAATACCAAAATATAAATATATGAAACCAAACATTAACGTTATACCACATGATCCAAACAATAATAGAACCTATGGATTAATGAATTCCATAAAAAATACTAATTGTACTCAATAGAGGAATTATGTAATCAAAAATGAAACTCACCTGGGTCTATCCATTCTCAATTTACTATATGTCAATATTTCTTACTGAAGTTTCTGATGTGATACTTCTAATGTATAAATGAAAATATATGGGTGTACATGACATCATTTTGAATATTATCACACCCCTAAAATCCTTATATAAGTATTATGAAGTTATATAATAGCCTCTATGAATGAAATAAAAAACAAAATAGATTGTCCAACATATCAAATTGAATGTCTATCATATCCCATATCACAATAATCACACTCTCGTAAAGTATCAAGACTTATATAAGAGCTATTAAAAATGAAATAAATATTTTAAAGGGACCCTGTATCCAAATTTCCCCAATGTTTTCCAATAACGGAGTACAATTTCCTTTGGGAATATAATATCTCATATGAATCATAATAGTAGAATGAAATATAGGTATATAGGTAATAAAACATCACTTAATAGTTTAATTATGTTTTAATATAGAACCTTTGATTATAAAATATATATTGGGGTTTATTTGGAATCTAACATTATATAGACATCAAATATCATGGTATCTAAGGTATTTTTTCACATAGAAAATGGAACATAAAATATCTACCAGAAATTAAATAATAAAACATATACTAATATATTAATAATTATAATAACATGATGAAAAATATCTTAACTACCATGCCTCTCCCAATCCCTTCCCCATCCACACATTATACTCATATGAATTCTAACGTGGCATAATAATAATATTACAACCAAAATGGAATCAAATAAACTAAAACACGGTTTTAATATCCTATTATCTACACCAATACATATTTATTATAGTTCTGTCTAAAATTGTTATATATGAATCTATTTTTATAACCAACATCACAATCGTATCATTTACTACAACACTAAATTTCTAATTATACTAAATTATTATAAGATATCTTACCAAAATTATTTAATAACACACCTTATAATTCCATTCATAATAGCAGATTAGATCACTTATCATTGAATAAATGATTCAAATACTATCTCAATTCCCATCCCTAATCAATTCATAAAAAATATACCATTTTTATACCTTCCAAAATTATAATATATTATAAAATTCACATTCCAATTCTTCTATCTACTCATGTTGAAGAAAAATTACATTCTCACCATAATAAAACATCTAGTTAATTAAATCTAAAATAAAATATCCAATCTATAATACCCATCTAACTCATTCAATAATAAATAATATTAATCAATTAAAATACCTATAGGTTAAGAAAAAATAAAAAAATAAAAAATCACACAATATAACCATACAAACCCTCAAATATAATTTATTAACAATTTAATCAATCCACCAATTATCATTGAGAAATGATGAATCCACTTCAGTTCAAGCATAAAATAAAAGTGATAAAATAACAGACCCTATTAGACTTTCATCAGTTAGATAAATGATTTCTTAATATTGAACACCAATTCCATAAATTCATACACATTATTAATAAAATAATAAAATATATATTTTATTAGTGTACTATGTTTGGTAATGGTTGATATGGGTTGGAAAAGATACCATTAGAAATTGACTCTTTATAATACTTCAAAAAATTATTATTTTTTTTATTATTACCCTGATTAATTCTATTAAAATATTATAATGATTCTCAGATACATTCCCAAAATATCTGTATAGTCATTAACATTTTTTATAATAGTTTTTAAGGGAAAATATAGTTGTTTTGCGGAATATATAACAATTTTAACCCATATTCTCAAAAACCGTTGTGTATTCAAATAAAAATTCAGTTTTTAACAATAAAGATATTAATAAAAAATTAAATTTTTGCACTAATTTTGTTCCCCTTAATAAAAAAATATTACATATTAATTCCAGTCCTAACAGTTTCTTGACAAGATTTTTTGAATAAAAGTATAAAATATTTAGTTATTTTCTCAAAACTAACAACTAATAAATATAACATGTCATGTTCCTACTGTATATTAAAAAATATCTTTTATTTCAACTCAAAACACAGAAAATCATTATACCAATTAGAAGTATAATCATATTTAAAATCTTTTAAACTATCCTAATGTATAACACCAACATGTAAAATTCTAAAAATAATAGAAAAAATATATCATTAATAAATTTTATATATTTGAATATTATTGTTATTGAGACCATTTTACACCATTATTCAAAGGTTCTTTGACTAGTATCGATGAAATTAAAATTATAAGTGTGCATAACTTTTAAAAAAAATGAGTCATAGAAAATTTATAAAATTTTATAAGTTGGAAGAGAAATTGTTTCTGAAAAAATAGATTATTTATGTTAAGTATAATATTTAATTTCTTTTTATTATAGGAAATGATAGAAAATTGATGGATAAGTAATAAGTAAATTTCCCTTTATTTTATTCAACTATTTAACTAGAGAACACTTTATAAAAAAATATTCCAAATCTAAAATAAGAGAAAAATGATAGTGAAAGTGAATCGAAAAATTTATCCAGAAGTCAAACTAATAAATTGTGTGACATAAAGCTTCCTTAAAAATGTAGTGAAATCACTTATATAATATTTCAGTGGATAAATTTTTATACAATATTTATTATGAATAAATAAATTATAGCGTAATAAGAAAGGCATTGAATTTAAAATATGTGAATAATATTTCTATAAAAGTAAATGAAGATAATTTTTCAAGAAATGGAAATGAATATAATAATGAATATTATGATGATAAAATAGAAATATTACATTTAAGTGTTTGTAAAAAAAATCATTTAAAAAATGAAAATTTTTAAAATAAAAATAAGTCCCTATATATTTTTGGAATTCCATCAACTATTGATGATGTTGTTTTGTGTTGTAAAAAGATGATGCATCTGTTTTAAAAAGTGAATAAATTTGAATTAATCTATTAATGAGGATAAAAGTAAATTAAAGGTCAAAATAAATGTTTTTATATAAGTAAAAATTACATAAAACCAAACAAATAATGTTATTATATATTGACTATGGCATGTTAAAGATTATATTAAAATTAAATAATTTACGAAAATGGATAGATAAAGTTGAAAAAAATGTAATAATGAGTGAATGTGAAATAGTTATTCATATTTTAAATAATAAAATTCCACATAAAATTAAGAAACATGTAATTTTATATATTTAGGAACATATCATCATATAAATTAAGAGGAAAAAATAAATTTTTATATAATAAAAATATGATTTTTTGATTTTTTTTCCTAAATGATACAAGTCTAAATTAAAAGAGATATAATGGCGAATGGATTTTTTGAAACAAATCTATAAACATGATCATACCCACAAGGATTACATTAAAAAAAGAGTTTAGATGAGTGTGGCCCACTAAACCCACTGCCAATAGGCTTGGTGCTAGTGACCCACACTAATATGGAATATCACACATATGAGGAATTATATTAATTCCTTGGGATTGATAAAAATATATACATATCCCAAATAAATGTGATTATCATAAATTGAATAATAGAAACAACATCAAAATTATATTTTATTATTCATGAAATAGAGACCAAAAGCTAAAAATGTTGTGAAAAAAATATTTATAGATAAAGCAACATACAAAAGGTTAATATCCCATTGTAAAGGTTGACCCAGAAAGAGTAGAAATGGATCCTTCTATAAATGCCTTTTTTAAATGAACACTAACAATATCAATCTTATTTGAGAACCTATAAAGGAATAATATGGTAGCACAATGACCATCTAGATCTCCCCTAAACTATCCATCGCTTAAATTTACACAAAGCAAGTAGACCAGAATATCCATTTTGGGATGAATATTAAAATACTCAATATGATACCTTAAAAATTACATAAAGGAAGAAATGAAATGTTATATCTTATTCCTAAATAGAAAACTAAAATGATATTTTTAATGGATTTGTAAAATCATATATATTGAAAATTCCCATGTGCACAATTAGTTTTATAAAGTTGTAGTTTAAAATTAATGTAGGGATATAACATAAAATATAAGACCACAATACCAATAATTACCAAGATTAGAAAACCAAAGAACCCCTATAATATCCATATTTGAGGCCCCATGCCTTTTTGTGTTAACGATGTCAGTCGAGGGACTACTAAATACCATAGAGGACCCACTTTTGAATGAGGATAAGTACATCATTAGAAGTATTACAACCTACAAGGATGGGGAACATATACCCTTCCTTCTCGTGTAAATTTCCAAACCCGTGAGTTGTGTAGGGGTCCTTCACCATATCATGTTGGAAGAAATGTTCACAACCACATTATAAAAATATATGAATCATTACTTAATCCAAGGGGGATTACTAAACTCTATAATACTTGTTGAAAATAAATTCCTTGTCAGTAGTATTGAACATTGGGTGAAACCATCACTATCCCCAATTCAAATATCTCATACGAAATAATTTTCCATCACCTAAAAAGATAAAATAATAAAACTATTTGAAATGGCTCTAAAAATTAATTTGATAATGGAAATGACCCTATCATTGTGAACAATATGAATAATTTCAAAGAATAATAGATTATTTATTTGATTTCGATACTCAAGTGAGAATTATGAAAAATACAAAAATTGATATACAAGGTCATATGATGGAATCTATAACACACAAAATCAAATTCAGAAATAGAGTAGGGTAAAGACCATCCAATCTTCTATCTAGTGACCATTAGTTTTCATACATAAATATTAAATAATTTAATATCAATATTTAACAATTTTCACAATAATAAATTCATGTTGAGAATATCTGTATAGCAAACAATCCTTTTCATACATTAATATCACATAATTATAAAGATAAAATAGATAATAGTGTGACACCATAAAGATCTAGTGGATAAGTTTCTGGTGAAATATAATACCACACATAACATTTACAACATCAAACATAAACATTTTTATAATTTCTTGTTCTCTAGATTCTTATTGGTTCTTGACCTATTATTAGGACATGTAGTCACCATAGTATATACATAAATAATGGGTGACATAAAAGCCCAGTAAGAGGATAGACATGAAAAATATATCCATGGGTGGGAACAATTATTACATAGGCAAAGGATCATTAACCAGAGTGAAAGAATTAACAAAAGTCTTGAATGTTGAAATGCATAATATTGAAAGATAATGTCTTAGTGGTCAACTACCACACATAGTTTCTAACAAATACGGATTCATTTTCAGACATCATATCACTTTATCTCATGAAATTCATCAATTTACCCAATGCATTGGTGCACTGTATAGTCTCGGGCATAACTGTCACATTCAAACATTTGTAATGTGCTATATAATTCTTGGTGGACCCGTCTCATCATAATCTTTTCATTATCATGCATGTCACATAGAAAACACATAAAAAATGAACATAAATAAACCAGCGATTGTTATCGTGTTCATATAATAAGAAAAAATTCATAAACATTGGGTTCCCGAGTGAAATAGGGAATGCCATACATAATTACAGAACCATCCACCCTAAGTGAGAAGTAAAAGCTGTGTTTTTGAATGAATGGTTATTTTGGATACAATTTTGTATGAAATAAACACTATTTGATACATTTATATCCAATAAAATGTAAGATAATTATGGAAAATTTATTTATATGTAGTAACCATAACAAAAATGGAGCTAATGAGGAAGAACCCGAAGAAAGTAAGTTAGAATCAAGGATTTTCCCTTACCTCATATCCAAACAATTTGTACACATTAATGGACAATATAATGACATTATATTCATTAATTAGTAGGTACAAAACCTTTATACATGAATATGGTTCATTATGGTTTGTTTATGTATTTTTATGGGCCTTTGGGTGAGTTATAGAGTTTAAATTCTTTGTTCGATAGTGTATATTTATTTAGCTTTTATAAACGTTTCACTTGTATTCATGAACGAATGTTCATTTGAAATGTCATTGAACATCCAGATTCGATAATATGAAATATTATTCACATTAAATAGATATAAATTCTTTAACAATAAATTTTTTATGTTCCATGAGGATGATTCATTAGATAATATTTAATAATTATCATTTTTGTTTAATTTGGGTGGTTTTTCAATCACAAAAAAGTTGTTTTATATTATCATATAGTGTCAAGTAAATAAATTATTTCGAGAATATAAAATTTCACAAAACATACTCTTTCTAATATTTTTTTATCCATTTTATGGTTTTATTTACTGCATTGAAGGCGTTTATGGAAAATGGAATTGCATCGCCCTTGATGTAGAAAAATTAACACATCACAGACAACGATTTCATTTTTATTAACATAGGGAGGGAAGAGTATAATGAATAACCTTCCATAGAAATGATATCATACAATTATATATGTCATACTAGATATATCATGAAATTTTAATTAGAATATCTGAGGATAAGAGAAGAAAAGAAATGAAATTGGAAAGGAAATTTAAGGAAAAGATAGTGAGGAATTACCTCTGGAATCATCCTCTTGATATCATACAAAAGAACCTAGGATTAGACATTTGATGAGTCCAAAATCTCTTTGATGTAGTGAAGGTTTTATGGAGAATGTTTGGGAAGAGATTATACATGGTTTTAAGCCTTAAAGATGTGATATAATTAGGGTGTGAGGGGTTGTGTTTATAGTGGAGGGGAGTGGGATTTTCATAATATTTTAATCATTAATTTATTAATTTCCACCATGATATGAAACAATGATGATTCCATGACCAAAAATAGTAAAGAGGGCATGCGAGTTCTTGATTTCAGTTCTTACATCACCAATTAGGCCATGAATAGTGTATTTAAATTATAATGTATTTATATGGTAAATAACGGAATTTTAATATTCTCCAAAAATTCTAGTATTTCAGAGAAATCAAAAAACATCACCCTAAATATTATTTGGTGTGTAAAATAAAAAAATGAACTCCATTTTATGAAAATAATTTTCTAAATATATTTCATTTAATTCTTATTTAAAAGCATAGTTTACATGAAAAATAGAGATATTATAATTAAAAATAATTTTGTAACACTTTTAAAAATTACCTAAGTTCTTTTGAAAATAACTTATAACTAGAAGACATAGAATTTTTAATTTATGAACACATTTTGGGAAAATAGTTTTTCTAATAAATAAATTAATTAATCATAATTAACTATTTATGACTTTCAAATGTATGAATATTTTTATAATGGCCATATTGTCAATTATAAGATGCCTAAATTTTATTTAATAATTCATGGGTGAGATTTCTATAATTTTATGAAATTAAATATTCCTAAAGGTTATATTACTATTCCTAAGGTTAGTATTCTATTTATGATGGTATGTTACTATTCACAAAATAAAATATGTTTGACCTATCAGACTCTAAACATCTTACCCGTCACAGCCAGGTATGTTAGATAGTTGAAATTAAAACACAAAAGTGGAAAATTTATGTTCTATGGCCACATAGTAGTTCATTTAATAATGATGTTACATTTTGTTTACTAATTTGATTATACATTATGGCATGATTATTAGAAAGGATTTCCATTGATAAAACATTGGGTCATTACAATTGGTTTATTGTATTTGGAAACATGGATATGTAAGACAAACTTGTATATAAATGATATACATAATTTCCCATTAACATTATTAAAACTAGATACCTTATTTTACATTTAATACAAAAACATTCTCTGTAAGCTAGGGAATAGAATCAAGAGAAATTTTGATATGGTATTCCCCTTAATGGTAATCATAAGATATGTCAAAAAGTGACCATATGTGATATAAATATTATGAAAAGTATATAATAACATGAGATAAACATTAGAGAAACATACCCTTTAATTCATAAATTGTAATCATGAAATGTGGCATAAAGTATTTTTAATTGAAAGAAATAATACATAAGGGTGTGGGGTCATTAATAATTTATAATGGGATATAAAAACATATCAAAATAAAAATAAAAAATTTCTGATGCACATAAGCACGTAAAATCATTTCTTTAATCAAGATTAAATTTCAGGACTATCGTAGTGGATTGTATTCACTATACAGTCCATCATTTCCTTTGTCAGGGTACACTCTTGAGACTATAATATTAAAAAATTACCCTTAATAAACTATGTTCACCACCCATTCCAATCCATATTATATCAAAACAATATCTTTATTTTCCCAGTTCATTGGGTTGTTATATAATTTTTTTCAAACCCATCACATAATAAAAATAACACATATTTGTGCCCCATGATCATAAAACATCCATCATAACATCAAATCCTAACCTGAGGAAAGGATAATGGTTTCATTAACACTTTACAATAATCATCATAGACCACCCATAGAAATACTAAAAATAGTAAATTGGGATCATATCCTTAGCAATTCATAAGAAACATAAATGTATTTTTTTAGATATAAATAAACATAAAAGTCTTCTAGAGTATTTCTTAAGAAAAGAACACATTTTATTTTAAATTAATTTTCTAAAATCTAAAAATTTAAAACAATAATAAGAAAAAAAAAATTATTTTAAAGGAAATGAGTAAAATTATAATGTTAGATTTATTGAAAATAGTTTTAATGATTTTTTGGGAATCTATTCATGTGGTGTTTGTTAATGAATAAATTTATCTCACATTTTTTATAAAAATTCAAAAGTTTCACGTTTAAAAAATGATAAGCTAGTAAAATTTAAAATTTTTTAAATAAATTCATATATTAAAATAAGTAATTAAATCATCTTTTGATAAAATAATCAACATTACAAAAGAAAATTTATATAGAATAAAAAAATCTTATCCAAAGGGAAAAAAGTCTATTTTCCTTGAATATGTTTTTCTGATCTCTTGTGTACATAAAGATTGATAAATGAAAAGAAAAAACCAAATATCTATATATGAACATAGGATAAAAAATACATAATAACTTGGGTAGAAAAATATTAAAATACAATCGTTGGTTTTTTAATAATGAATATACATATAAAAATGACATTGTAATATAAAACACTCACCTCAAGTGTTTAATTATTCATAATCTCTCTATTTGACTGTATAAAAAATTAAATTAATTATAATTATATAAAAATCCATAACAATGCCTATAATGCCTTAAATGTTCTACTTATAACATCTTATCACCCATTCATTAATATTTATTCAGTATCATCATCATTTCAGATGTTAAATGCTTTGTTTTTCATATATGTTTTTTTCTATGTAATAGTCCTTAATATTTTGATCATGGTTGTATTATGTGCATGTTTTTTTAAAAAATATGAATATAATATATATTAATTATATAATAATTCATAACCAATATTATAATGTGGTGATTAAAATAAATTACATCACTACTTGGAGACGGTTACATATACGTCTCCTAGTGTGACGTTTCCATTTTCTGATGGATGGAATGAATGAAAGGTAAATATTAGGTCATCATTAAATTAATTATCATAAAATAATTAAAATATGGAAATATAAAATCCCTTATAATAATCATAAAATAATTATGGGGGTGGAATATTATTTGTGTCGCTACTTTGATTCGGTAGTCCACACATTCACAGAAGTGACAATTTCTTCTACAATTGCATTGATAAGTGGTCGTAAGTGGTTGTTACACCATAACAACAACATATAAAAATATTTATGATACTATATTAATAAATTTTTATGGAAAAAACATGTTTAAAGATAATATTGTAATATAAATTTTATAATTTATATCTATTTCATAAAATATAATTTCTAAAAATTGAAGAAATCAAATATAATTACAACATGAAAAAATTTGATAAACACACATTTTTATGAAAAATACTTATATAGTGTAAAATGTATTTTGAAAAAGTTTGAGACTATTTATTAGAAATTATTCAATAAAATTGGAATAAAAAATCATACAAACTTTTAATGATATGTTTTTTACGGGTCGTACAACAAAATTTAATAGTTGGGTTATGCAGGTTTACTATATCATGGTTAAAATATTCTTGGGTTGCGTGAGAGGAAATTTATAGAATAAATAAAGTGTAAATTATAATAAAATACATATAAAATATTGGGAGTGCAAAATTCTACCTCATGATAAAGTTAATGGTGTAAATACATGAACCCAATTTTCTATAGTCAGTGACTTAATTTATTACATAGTCATATAGAAAAGTAATTTTCATCCTGATGGACCGAATAGTTTACTAGTTTTAGAAACAAGATACATATATAAGTTCAACATTACAACATGAAATGAAATACGACCTATAATTTTTATTGGGAACATCCACAACTCTAGGTTTATCCATACAGTTCATTCATAATAAACATCATCATGTCCATAAGAAATGGAACATTATAAAGGGGTTAGAATCATATAATTATTAAGGGTATGAAATACATCTTAAGATATCATAAACGTAAACATTAGTCATGGTGAATAACTAAAACACATGCCTTTGAAAATAAACTTGAACACAATTTTATAGGAATTGGTGCTAAATAAATAATTCCATAATAAATCATAATCATGGGTATTAAATTATTTAAATAACCATATGAACATTAAATTACTAGTTATATAATGAGGTAAATTCATATTTTAGATATTCTAAAACACACCATCAAGGCTTCAACCAGGAAATCTATGAATCATTATTTCTTTATCTGAAACCATATATAAAAAATGGGCTAGGACTCAACCAAATCCTAATATATTTGTCTCATGAGACCAATCGATGCATTGAGGGTATATAGATAGCCCCATCTATCACTTAATAATTCAAAATGAATTCCTTATATGAAAGGGGTTAACATAATCACCATATAAATTCATATTAACACAATCATATAAAATTTAAATAACATTCCCCAATTACTAATCATAAACACTAACCATTTAAATTTATATAATGAATGGTATATAGATATCATATCCACAATCAAACAAATTAGAAACCATTAAACAAAAAAATTTATAAGATATCATAAGATATAAATCTAAGTGAAATAAAAGATTCAACAATTTATGTAGTCTTAGATTTAGATGCTATTAAATGGTACCACTGAAAATTTAATGAGTAAATAATCTTCAATATTTAAAAGTGGCCCATACCATGTTGAAAAATTATAATCATAATCCATTAAAATATCATGAGAATATGGATACTCCTGATATGATGTACCAATGTTAATTACATACTCAACATGCATGGAATGCGTGGTTAACAAATATTATATTTCATAAAAGTTAATGTGAAATGACAAAAATCCTATTAACTTTTGAAAGAAGAGTTCTTTGGGAAAATCATTTTTTTCATGAAATCATATTATAAACATTTATATTAAAGAAAATAAAATTCCAAGTCATTGAAATTATATTTTAGTCATAAATGTTTCCCCACTTAAGATAAATAATGTAAAAAGAGTTCTTAATATTCATTATAAATAAAACATTTTTGATCATTTTAAGGAAATTATTAAAAAAATTATGCGTAAAGGAATATTTGTTCTATTAAATTCAAAAATGATCCAAGATAATTTTTTAAGATTAAATGAGTGGTTTTATAAAAATAAGAGCATATGAAAAAAAATTCACATGAAAATGGTTAAGAATTTGAGAAACTCCCTTAAATTGGGTCTGTTTATCGGGATAAAATTATGAATGGCCTTTATAAACAGGTAAATACCCATAAAATAAAGAATTATTCTGGTTAGTAAATATATATAAAACCTTTACATAGAATTTAAGAGTATTGCATAAGAATAATTTATAATTTCACTGAGGTAAGTAGAGAGAAATAGTTACGCGAATGAAAATGGGGTTTTGGGTCGAAATCCCTTACCACTATGTAATCAATCAGTTTGTATAACAAAAAAATAATATTCGTAAAATGATACATTGAATACCATTGGAATAAATATATTCATGATATGATACATCAATGGGTAGTATACATACACAATTCACAAGTATTAGTAGTTAATAAAGAAAATCTCACAAAAAATGGAAGTGAGACAAGGAAACCCCTTACCTAAAGTCTGATAGTGTTCTTTACATGATCTTAATGACCTGAATAATAAAATTTTGCTTCATTAATAAAGTATTATAGAATATCCTCTTCATTTAATTGATTTATTATAATTGTATTATGTGACATCCCAAGTAAGTAATGAATAATAGTTATTTTTATCTATGTCTATTAGTGAATTAGATAGTGTTTTAGAGGCTTAAAATGAAAATAAATCCAATCTTAAGCAAGGAATACACTAATATTTTTAAAAGATTATTTTACTGCCTTTTGATGGAAACCCATTTTTAAATCTATATTTTGATAATTTTATAATCTATGTTTGTCAAAATAAACTTATTATTTATGATTGGGACAACAAAATTTACTTTGTGTGAATTTTTGGTATTTTTCCGATAATGTTCATTTATTAATGAATAGTAAAAATGTTGTATTTTAATTCAAAAACTCTTTTTAGTCTAATTTATTTGTATGATTAGGTTATCTTTTGAATTGTTTTTGAAGTTAAATTAGATATATTTTTACCATTTAATCCAATGGTGGTCATTGGAATCAATTTCACTTTGAAATTGGACTTAAACTGGTGTCAATCTTTTGATACTTATTGTTTCATAAAAACACGCTATTTGTCATGACAGTAGGAATTAATTGTTAAATTAATTAATGTAACTTATATTATTTGAATTTTGTAAAATAGACATCATTTTTTAATTCATAATATCAAATATAGCTTAGGGTGAAGTTTTGGTATTTTTCTGAAAAACTTCAATTTTTGATGAATAGTGAAACCACTAAGTGGTAGTTAATGAAACTGATTTTTCGTTTAAATGAAACTTTGCCACTTATGTGATTTGATTTTCAAAAATTCGACATACATGGTTGTCATTAAGAAGAAAAATTTGGATCAATGAGATTAAAATAATTTTTTGTTGAATAATAACTTTTATGTTTTTAATCGCGATTAGAGGTAATTTGTGTAGTTTAAGGTAAAAATAATGTTTTAATAATATGAGATGAGATTGACACATGTCCTACCCTCATTGGATGTGTCATGTCCGACCAAGAAAAACCATGGTTCAACTTGGGGACCCCATAGAGCCACTTTGGTTGCGAAATGACATAAATAACTTTTTATTTAATGTAAATGTAAAAATGACACAAACATGAAATTTTTTACTAAAACAATTTTTACATGGGGTTATACTAGTCAGATTTTAGACTATAAATATTCATTAGAAATCTAAAAAGATTTCCTACATCAGGATATTTATTTTTATAATTTTTAGTCATTAAATATATTAAATTATTTATGACGTCATGATGATGCAGCAATTACCTCATTAATAAAGGATTTAAATAAATTGAAATGATAATGTAAAATATTTGACCTATACATGTCCAAAACCTATTGGATGGGTGGATTTAGAACCCTTATCACCTTAACCTCTAATTATATCAATGTGAGACCTTTTTAATCCGAAACTCATTTTAAAATAAAGTAACATTTCTTTACATTCCAAGAGTGCCCCTCCTCTTCTCTTATAAAAGGCCCCAACCTCTACCACCTTACACACACCTCTCAAGACTTTGGTTCAGACCAACCCTGCCCATTTTATCTCTCCACATCCCTGACTTTATCATTGAAGCCTCACCCTTGTAATAATTCTCTTCAAAAAACCCTTTTGGTGCAAACCAAGAGGAGTTACCCGATTTAAAGGTAATGTCTTCACTTGTGTTCTTTTGTTTTATTTTGCTTCTCCAAACCCCTAAAATATTTTTATTCCTTTCCTTTATAACAACACCCGTATATTCAACATACTAGGATGTTGTTATGTGATGTATTTGAGCTACACATACACACACCTCCGTCTAATGGTTACAGAACATACTGTTTCTGTGGATGGTGAATTATTGCCTCACGAAATGATGATTGTTCAATCTTCTCTTAAAACCTTTCATGGTGGCCATTACGAAATCACTGTATTTTATATATGATATTTATGATATTTATATTTTCCATAATCTTCTTTATTTTATATTTAAAACATACCTTTATGCTTTTCATGTGATGAAAATGAGATAGTTTCATACGAGGAAGTGTGGACTACCGCCCCCTCAAAAGATGTGACTCGTTCATGCAATACACGGAATGTATAAAGAATGAAATTAATGAAATTATATGACCTATAAAACATATATATTATACTGGAATTATAATATCTATATCTCTCAATTATTTTTAATTCCATTAATATGTCAAATAAATAAAAGTAGCGTTCATGTGTACGTACAACTTACCGTCTCCATGAATGGTGAATTTAATTTCTTACCTCTAAATGTTATATAATATTATAAATTAATGCATGTACTGGATATATATGATATATATATGATATCTACATCATGAATATCATTCTGGATATAATGTATACATGAACAACTTGTAATTATAAAGAGTTTATTTTTGACTCAAGTACCAATGATCGTTAAAACGACCGTTATTTACTTAAATAATTACATAGTGTTCATGACATGGCAATAACTGATATAAATGGAATAATTAACTTGAAAAAGGTTCATAAACAAGTATAAATTAACTCAATTTTATTATTCAGGAGATTAAAGAATGACCGAGTCATGTCGGACCCGAGGTATGGGACTTCGTCTCAATCTCCTTTCATTGAGGCATATTCTGTATTATACACAACCTTCTTTTATACTGTGTATAAACTCATTTGACTTTTACGTTTATTAAAATGGAATATTTTTTATATTAAGCGTTTACTAAACGACAAAAGGGAATGTGTTTGTCGTACGTATGCGGCGACAACGACTTCTCCTCCGCCGTGACCATTATTTGAGTTTCGGATTCCTCTACAAGCCATACCTTCTTTTTAAAAGAAAAATAAATACCATGTTTTACATTTCATTTATTTTGGTATTGAAAATGGTTTTCATAATGTTTTTATATCATTGTTTTGTATTTATATCTTGTGATTTAATGGTGGAAATGTTATGTTTCCTTTATGCATGTTTTATGTGATACGATTATGTTGAGGTTCGTGGGAATTATTATGAAGACGGGTGGTTCCGTGATAAACTATGGGCAGGTGAGCCCGATATAGATCTCCAATGCATTGGGTAATGCAAAGGAGTGAAACGTTAAGGTTTCTCCGAAGAGATTTAGGGAATATACTGTGATCGGTTTTCCATACTTAACCAAGAGGGTTACTCCCTACGTAAGAATGTTATGAATGCCTCAAGTTACCTTTATGTCTTATGATTTCTATGATTTATTCATGATTTGATGAGGTATGTTAAAGATCTTATGTTTTATGGGTAAAGTATGATTTCATTCTTATGTGTATATGTACCCATGTTTCCTTTCCATATTTTTATATCCCTTACTAAGCTTTTTATGCTCATCCCAAGTTTTGGAAATGTTTTTCACAGGTCAAGGGAAAGGTACATGATATGATGATAGTGTCAAGGAAGTGTCAAGAAAGAATCCATGTTCTATTTTAAATATGTTTCCATTGATGGGAAAAATGAATACTATCTTTTATGTAACCAATTTGTTTAAATGTGGAATGTAATGAAAGTTTTATGTTCTAATTCTCTAAAACTCTAAACCTAAAAAGATCCTCAAGCTGTAATCTTGTAATAACTCAAGATTAAGTAAGGATTAAGGCTGGGGCCTTATTGTTGGTATCAGAGGTCGGTTTAGATAACTTTAGGAGTTATAATTATATTAAATGATTATCCAAAAATATTTTTTTATGGTCAAATTGAAATGATATAGAATTTGAAGATTACCATGTTGCTTCATCTAAGACATGTTTGTTCAGAATGGTTTTCTGCAGAGGAAATAGGGAAGCAGTGCTAGGAAGGCATACAAAAGGAATTAACCTTCCGAATCAGCATCCTGAGATGGTCGGAATTGGAACTGAATAGTCATTTGTAGTAATGGAGCAGTTGACTCAAGTGATAAATGGTGGTGGTATCCATGCACGAGATTAGCCAGATAAACCGTATAAGAACATGTCAGTGGTGGAACATATCATGAGGAAACATCCCCCATCATTCAGAGGATCATCTGACCCTGTGCTAGCTAAAGGGGGGATTAAAGCACTGGAGAAGATTTTTGATGTCATGGGGTGTTCAGACAATCAAAAGGTCAGTCATGCTATTTACCGTTTGGAGGGTGAGGCAGATCAGTGGTGGTTGATGGTTAAAAATATAAGGGACGTTGATTAGATTGATACTCTCGACTTGGATGAATTTAAAGGTATGATTCTTGATAAGTATTTTCCTAAGGCTGTTCGACTTAGGATGGAAATGTAATTCTTGGAATTGAGGCAAGAAGAAGACTCAGTGGCTGCCTATGAAGAGAGGTTCACTCGATTGGAAAGGTATTCTCCAAATTTTATCCGAGGCCTTGATAGTAAAATCAATCGTTTTTACTCAGGATTAAAGCCAAAATATCGAAGGGCATTAGCTTCTCGTGAGTTTAAATGTTATGAAAATCTTGTTCGATGTGCTGAGAATGTGGAAATGGAGTTTTCCGATGATCAAGTGTTCTATAACAACCAACAGAAGAAGAGACCGAGGTGGCAGGAGAAAGGGACGAATTCTTCAAAAAAGTCTGATGGTAAGAAATCTATGTTTCCAGTTTGTGATAAATGTGGAAAAAGGAATACTGGGAAATGTCTTTTGATTTTTGGAAAGTGCTATCGATGTGGTAAGATGGGACATAAGGCTTGTGATTGCACTAAAAAAGATCAAGGTGATGGTAAGTTCAAATTTGATTTACAGTTAGTGAAAAGTTTTAAGTGCAATGAGATGGGTCACTATGCAAATGAGTGTCCGACAAAGAGCTCGAGTGATGGGAAGCAGTTAGAATACAAGTAGAAAAGGGTGGTGAAATCCTTTGAAACTACTTCAGCAGATGTCGGGCCATCAAATAAAGTTGTATCACCTCTAGGGAGCTCAGTATTTTTCAAAGATTGACCTGTGATCAGGGTACCATCAGCTGAAGGTAAAGGAAGCAGATGTTACGAAGACTGTGTTTCGTATAAGATATGGCCATTATGATTATTTAGTAATTCCTTTTGGGCTAACCAATGAACCTTCTGTCTTCATGGACATAATGAATAGAATTTTCCATGAGTTCTTGGATATGTTTGTGGTGGTTTTCGTTGAGGATATTTTGGTGTTTTCTAAAAGTAAATAGGAGCATAAAAGACATTTAAGGGTTATTTTTTAAACCTTAAAAGAAAAGAAATTGTATGGGAAATTCAGCAAGTGTGAGTTTGGGTTGCAACAAATTTCTTTCCTTGGTCATATTGTTTCAAAAGATGGGATAACAGTTGATCCTGCAAAAACAAAAGTTGTGGAAGACTGGCCAAGACCCACAAATGTAACTGATATTCGTAGTTTCCTTGGTTTGTCAGGCTATTACCGAAGGTTTTCTAGAAATTTTTCACGGTTATCTAGTCCAATGACTAAGTTAACTCGGAAGGGTGTTAAGTTTATCTGGACAAAAGAATGTGATGATTGTTTTCAGGAGTTGAAAAGAAGATTGGTGAATGCTCTAGTTTGGGCCCTTCCTTTCAGGAATGGTGAGTTTGTTATAAACAGTGGTGCTTTATTGAAAGAAATTGGTTGCGTCCTAATGAAAAATGATCAGGTAATTGCTTATGCTTCACAACAGTTGAAAACTCATGAGGTAAATTACCATACAGATGATTTGGAATTAGCTGTTGTTGTTTCTTCATTAAAAATTTGGAGGCATAATTTTTATGGAGTAAATTGAGAAATATATACCGATCAAAAAAATTTAAAGTATATATTCACTCAGAAAGAATTGGACATGGGACAAAGGAGATGGCTAGAATTAATCAAGGATTATGATTGTACAATTCATTACCATCTGAGAAAAGCAAATAAAGTGGATGATGCTTTGAGTCGAAAAAGTAATTCATCATTAAAAATGTTGCATTTTGAACGTGATCCTTTGGTTAAGGATTTGATGAACTTTGGCATATAAGTTGTTGTGCAGGATGTCCTTCTGTTTTGTTTCAGGTATTAGAGAGACCATCTCTATCAGACAGAATCATGAAAGCACAGAAGTAAGACAGTGAGTTGCAGAAAAAGGTAGAGCTGGTTCAGAAGGGTAAGTTGCCTGAATTCCACATTGATAATGATTGTGTTTTGAGATTTGGGAAGAGATTGTGTGTGCCCTGTGATTCATAGTTGAAGAGAGAGTTGTTATGTGAAGCTCATAGTTCTCCATTTTTAGTTCATCCAGGCAGTACTAAGATGTACAGAGATCTGCCGAAGTATTACTGGTGGGATGGAATGAAAAAAGATATTTCTGATTTGACTGTGAAGTGTTAGACTTGTCAATAGGTTAAAGTAGAGTGGCAGTTACCGAAAGGGATGCTTCAACCTTTACCGGTGCCAGAGTAGAAATGGGAAAATATATCCATGGACTTTGTTGTGGGATTACCGAAGACATCTCGAGGTAATAATGCAATCTAGGTTATTGTTGATCGCTTGACTAAATTTTCTCATTTCCTTTCTATACGAGATACTTTCTCTCTAGATCAACTTTCCCATTTGTATCTTAAAGAGATATCCAGGTTACATGGAGTTCCTCTCTCCATTGTATCTGATCCTGATCCCAGGTTTACTTCTAACTTTTGGAAGGGCCTTCAGAAGTCGTTGGGTACTAAATTAAATTTTAGTACAGCTTTTCATCCTCAATCAGATGGGTAGTCAGAAAGAACAATTCAGACCTTGGAGGATATGTTACGAGCTTGTTCGATGGATTATCAGGGAAGTTGGGACCAACATCTTTCTTTGGTTGAGTTTTCATATAATAAAATTTCTCATTCCAGTATACAGATGGCAATATTTGAGGCGTTATATAGGAAGCGGTGTCGAACTACAGCTTTCTGAAATGAAGTGGGTGAAAGGTAGTTGATGGAACCATAATTGGTAGAAGAGATGGCAGAAAAAGTTCAGTTGATTCAGAAACACAGGAGAATAGCTCAGAGTAGGCAGAAGAGTTATGCGGACAACAGGAGGAAGGATCTCTCTTTTGAGGTAGGTGATCATGTTTTTCTTAAAGAATCACCTTGGAAAAATGTGATGCAATTTGGTAAGAAAGGAAAGTTGAGTACAAGGTTCATTGGACCATTTGAAATTATGGAGAGTGTTGGATCAGTTTCTTACCGAGTGGCTTTATCTCAGAGTTTATCTCAGGTACACAATGTTTTTCATGTTTTGATGTTGAGAAAGTATATGCCAGATCCATCTCATGTTTTGAGTCCAAAGGTAGTTCAGCTGGAAGAGAACCTATCTTATGAGGAACAACCGGTCTAGATTCTTGACCATAGGGTGCAAGTGTTACGGAATAAGGTGATTAATCAGGTAAAGGTTTTGTGGAAAAACCACATGATTGAAGAGGCAACATGGGAATCTAAAAATGCATTGAGGGATAAGTACCCCCATTTATTAGATAAGTAAATAAATTGTGGGGACACAATTTTCTAAAGGGGGGAAGTATGTAACATCCCAAGTAAGTAATGAATAATAGATATTTTTATCTATGTCTATTAGTGAATTAGATAGTGTTTTAGAGGCTTAAAATGAAAATAAATCCAATCTTGAGCATGGAATTCACTAATATTTTTAAAAGATTGTTTTACTACCTTTGCATGGAAAACCATTTTTAAATATATATTTTGACAATTTTATAAGCTATGATTGTCAAAATAAACTTATTCTTTATGATTGGGGCATCAAAATTTACTTTGTGTGAATTTTTGGTATTTTTCCGATAAAGTTCATTTTTAATGAATAATGAAAATGTTGTATTTTAATTCAAAACCTCTTTTTAATCTAATTTATTTATATGATTAGATTATATTTTTAATTGGGTTTGAAGTTAAATTAGAATATATTTTTACCATTTAATCCAATGGTGGTCATTGGAATCAATTTCACTTTGAAATTGGAATTAAACTGGTGTCAATCTTTTGATAATTATTGTTTCATAAAAACACGCTATTTCTCATGACAATGGGAATTATTTATTAAATTAATTAATGTAACTTATATGATTTGAATTTTTTAAAATATACATCATTTTTGAATTCAGAATATCAAATATAGCTTAGGGTAAAGTTTTGGTATTTTTATGAAAAACATCAATTTTGATGAATAGTGAAACCACTAAGTTGTAGTTAAAGAAACTGATTTTTCATTTAAATGAAACTTTGCCACTTCTGTGATTTTATTTTCAAAAATCCGACATACATGGTTTTAATTAAGAATTAAAATGTGGTTCAATGAGATTAAAATAATTTTATGGTGAATAGTAACTTTTATGTTTTTAACCGCGATTAGAGGTAATTAGTGCAGTTTAAGGTAAAAATAATGTTTTCATAATATGAGATGAGCATGAAACATGTTATACCCTCATTGGATGTGTCATGTACGACCAAGACAATCCATGCGTCAACTTGGGGACCCCATGGAGCCACTTTGGTTGGGAAATGACATAAATAACTTTTTATTTAATGTAAAAATAAAAATGACACAAACATGAGATGTTTTACTAAAATAATTTTTAAAAGGGGTTATACTAGTCAGATTTTTGACTATAAATATTCATTAGAAATATAAAAACATTTCCTACATCATGATATTTTTTTATAATTTTTAGTCATTAAATATATTAAATTATTTATGACATCATGATGATGCAGCGATTACCTCATTAATAAAGGATTTAAATAAAATGAAATGATAATGTAAAATATATGACCTACACATGTCCAAAACCTATTGGATGGGTGGATTTCGGACCCTTATCACCTTACCCTCGAATTATGTCAATGTGGGACCTTTTGAATCCGAAACTCATTTTAAAATAAAGTAACATTTCTTTACTTTCTAAGAGTGCCCCTCCTCTCCTCTTATAAAAGGCCCCCACCTCTACCACCTTACACACACCGCTCAAGACTTTGGCTTGGACAACCACTTCCCATTTTATCTCTCCACATTATTCACTTTATCATTGAAGCCTTAACTTCGGAATAATTCTCTTAAAGAAACCCTTTTGCTTCAAACCAAGAGGAGTTACCCGATTTAAAGGTAATGTCTTCACTTGTGTTCTTTTGTTTTATTTTGCTTCTCCAAACCCCTATACTATTTTTATTCCTTTCCTTTATAAAAACACCAGTATCTTCAACATACTAGGATGTTTTTATGTGAATTATTCAAGCTACACTTACACACACCTCTGTCTAATGGTTAAATAACATACTGTTTCTGTGGATGGTGAATTATTGCCTCACGAAATGATGATTGTTCAATATTCTCTTAAAACCTTTCATGGTGGTCATTATGATATCACTGTATTTTATATATGATATATATGATATTTATATTTTACATAAGATTATTTATTTTATATTTAAAACAGACCTTTATTCTTTTCATGTTGTGAAAATGAGATAGTTTCATACGAGGAAGTGTGGACTACCGCCCCCTCAAGTGATGTGACTCGTTCATGCAATACATGGAATGTATAAAGAATGAAATTAATGAACTTATGTGACCTATAAAACATATATATTATACTGTAATTATAATATATATATCTCTCTCAATTATTTTTAATTCCATTAATATTTCAAATAAATGAAAGTTGCGTTCATGTGTACGTACAACTTACCGTCCCCATGAAAGGTGCATTTCATTTCTTACCTCTAAATGTAATATAATATTATAAATTCATGCATGTACTGGATATATATGATATATATATTATATCTACATCATTAATACCATTCTGGATATAATGGATACATGAACAACTTGTAATTATAAAGGGTTTATTTTTGACTCAAGTACCAATGATCGTTAAAACGACCGTTATTAACTTAAATAATTACATAGTGTTCATGACATGGCAATAAGTGATATAAAAGGAATAATGAACTTGAAAAAGGTTCTTAAACAAGTATAAATTAACTCAAGTTTATTATTCAAGATATTAAAGAATGACCGAGTCAAGTCGGACCCGAGGTATGGGACTTCATCTCAATCTCCTTTCATTGAGGCATATTCTATTTTATAGACAACCTTCTTTTATACAGTGTATAAACCCCTTTGAGTTTTACATTTATTCAAATAGAATCTTTTTTATATTAAGTGTTTACTAAATGAAAAAAGGGAATGTTTTTGTCGTACGTATGCGGCGACAACGACTTCTCCACCGCCGTGACCATTATTTGAGTTTCGGATTCCTCTACAAGCCATACCTTCTTTTTAAAATAAAAATAAATACCATGTTTTACTTTCCTTTCATTTTGGTATTGAAAATGGTTTTCATTATGTTTTTATATCAATGTTTTGTATTGATATATTGTGATTGAAAGGTGGAAATGTTATGTTTCCTTTATGCATGTTTTATGTGATACGATTATGTTGAGGTTCTTGGGCATTATTATGAAGACGGGTGGTTCCGTGATAAACTAAGGGTGGGTGAGCCTGATATAGCTCTCCAATGCATTGGGTAACGTGAAGGATTGAAACGTTAAGGTTTCTCCGAAGAGATTTAGGGAATATACTGTGATGGGTATTCCAAACGTAACCAAGAGGGTTACTCCCTACATAAGAATGTTTTGAATGCCTCAAGTTACCTTTATGTCTTATGATTTATATGATTTATCCATGATTTGATGAGGTATGTTAAAGTGTTTATGCTTTATGGGTAAAGTATGATTTCATTCTTTTGTGTATATGTACCCATGTTTCCTTTCCATATTTTTAAATCCCTTACAAATCTTTTTATGCTCATCCCAAGTTTTTGAAATGTTTTTCCCAGGTCAAGGGAAAGGTACATGATATGGTGATAGTTTCAAAGATGTGTCAAGATAGAATCCATGTTTTATTGTAAATACGTTTCCGTTGATGGGAAAAATGAATACTATCTTTTATGTAACCACTTTGTTTAAATGTGGAATGTAATGAAAGTTTTATGTTCTAATTCTCTAAAACTCTAAACCTGAAAATATCCTCAAGGCGTAATCTTGTAATAACTCAATATTAAGTAAGGGTTAAGGCTGGGGCCTTATATATTAAGTTCATTCATGGCTTTTTTTGGGTTAAGAGGTTCAATTTCACTGTTCGGGTCCATTTGTTTCATGGTCGGTATAGTTATATACATGAATAGAAAATAATGTAAAATGAGGAAGGTTGCCAAGAATTGAAATTATGTGTTATTATTGAACATGTAGAAGGTCAAATTGTTGTAATTTTAATTTTGTTTCTTTGAATGAGGAAGGTAAATTATATAAATTATTTAATCATAACTGTTTGGGTTAGTTGGTGGATTTTTACACAATGAACACATTTTGATTTATAACTCAAAACCATGTATACAAAAAGAATCCATAACAATATTTGAGAAATATTATATTTATTATAGTATATCTCAACCATAACAATGTTTTCATGACTTTAATTTAAGATTTTAATAAAAATTGAAAACCTGTCGTCATTGAATGTGGTAAATTAACACATCTTAGATGGTGTTTTTTTCTAATAGCCTAAAAGAAGGTTAAATGAGATATGATAATAAATTCATTCGTAATCGTAACAAAATTATAGTACATGTAAGGTATTGGAGTTTTTATCACATTTTTATGAGGATACGTGAGGATAGAAAAGAGAACAAATGATCTTGAAATGAAATTAAAAAATAATTACAAAGAGGATTTTATGTCTTTAATTAATCTTCACAGAGATCCTCATTAGGGGAGATGATTTTTTCAATTTATGATACCAAAGGATTCTAGACATGGGGGTGGGGGTCATGGGAGAATATTTTCGTAGAATTTTGACTAGGAAAAAGGCTTCAGAGGATTAAAAAGAATAGGTGGTTAGGTGGTTTTTATAGTTGATGAGATGAGGATTCTCTTAATATTTTAATCATTATTTTTTTGATAAGACATAAATATTTATGATTCCATAAATAGAAATAGTAATAAGTGAATGTGAGTTTTAAACTAGGGTTCTTACATCAGCGATGATACTAGTAATAGTGTAATTCACTTAAATATATATATATATGGTGAATTACCGTATTTCACTATTCACAAAAAGATCATTTATATTAGAAAAATCCCCAAAACTCAACCCAACCATTTTTCAACATGTATAATAATAAAATGAAATCTATATTTCCAATATAATTTTCTAAATCATTTTAAATCAATTTTTAAATAAAAAACGATTTATTCAAAAAATAGTATTAAATCTATAACTCATTTTATACACCTTTAGAAGTTAGTCAAGGTCTTGTAAAATTATCTTGTAACCATAAAAAATAAAACAAAAATTTATGTTTACATTTTATGTAAATTAATATTTATTATAAATTATTTAATTAATCGTAAATTTTTATTTAAAAAAATTATGACTAAAAAAATACCAATACTTATGCTATGATCATTTTATCACTTATAATATTTCTAAATTGTATTTATACATTAATGGGTGTTGTTTTTACTTGTTTGGACAATTTAGTATTCATTACTATTTATAAGGGTTTGTTACTATTCATTAGGGTCAAGTTTCTATTCAATAATAAAGTATGTTGATCCTATCATATTTTAAATATATTACTAAACGCAACTGTGTATTTCATTTTCTTAAAATTCAAATCACAAAAGTAAAAAAATTATGATTTTTAGCTAGGTTATAAGAGAGTGTTTTTTTTGTAGAGACTTAGTGTTTTATGCATTAAAGAATTTTTTTCAAAATCTTGGGTGTTACATTATCCCCTCCATTCCAAAATTTCTCCCTCAAATTTTGAGATTGATCATTGAATGTTAATGGTTGATACATGATAATTCCCTTATAGGGATCCAACACCAGCAATATGGTTAAAATATCCTCTTAATAAGAGGGAATGTGAAATTAATCACTTACTATGAAATGGCGCATTCTAATTGGAAATCATGGTCATGTTATAATAATAAAAACAATGAGTTATAATGGAAACTGATAGATAACATGATCAGATGAAAGATAATTACCAAAAAACAATAAACTACGGTTATGAAAAATTTCATTGATATCATGAATATATATATATATATATATATATGATAATGGGAAAAAATTTATTTAAGAATTTTTTCCTAGAGTCGAGGATTTATTCCAGTCTAAAGGAGTATAAATATATGTTTTTATTTCATAAACACTATATTATCTTATGTTGGTTCCTTCAACTATCTATACATAGTCTCTTTGAATAGGTTGCATCATGTGGTGACGTTAAGCTTTAAAACCGCAAACAATCATCAACTTTAACCATTTTTAAATTGGTTATAATTACAAAATATCATGACTTAGTAATTTAGAAAAAATCACATATCCTTCCTTGCCAGATCCATATACACATGGTCCTTATAAATCCCCATTATTTTGGAACTTCATGATCTATCTTACTTAATGCATCTCCAACCTTATTTGACTTTAATCGACATGATGAAGCCCAATATTTTCACATTCCAAACATGATAATATCTTCATCATGATTCCTACTAAAATATGGAAATAACACAAATTACCATAAAACCTTATTGTAAACATGAATTCATCCTTATACAACAATCAGATATATTCGTTATATCCTAAAATGTTGTAAACTCCATCAATGATAGCATAGACCACTGGTCAACGAGTCAAAAATTAGTTTTGAGGTAGTTAGTACTTATCCAAATAAATCATTTCATCGTCATTAGAAATATATTAAGGTTTGTATATCCCTAAACCATATACTTTCCAAAGATATTATATTTTAATGGAGTCCCTTATCCTTGGTACAATTCATCCAAAGACCTAAAATACATAATTTAACTATAATCCAGTACAATCCTAATATGTTCCATTATTCTTATAACATGTACATTGATAATAAAATATTCAAATTAAATGATTATTAACATGTAATATTAATCATTGTACTTCATATATGGTGGTATCATGACTTGATCGTTATCCAGTAACATCATCTAGGGCATATTACTTTTATGCATGGGATATTGATTTACATAGTTTCTCATCTCCTTGTAGTTGAAGCATTATACATTGGCAACGTTTTTCATTCTCTTATAATCATGCAATTGGTGTCCTTATTCTCCACACATATAACAAATTCCCATTCCTTCGAAGCATTTATCAGGGTGATTCATTCCATAGTTATCACATGTGAAAAAACCCTTCATTCCATTCATTCCATTTTCTATTTCTTTCTTAGCCAATGTCTTGTTTTCATGCTTCTCCTCAAATCCATAAGACATGGGGAATTATTTACATATCTTGTTAACACATGATACTATTTCCTAATATGATGAGGATACATGGGAGAATATTTTACTATGAAATGATGGCATAATATGTACGAGATATGGTCTTTCTTACTTTATGCATCATGTGAATTGATGATGTTCTCATTCCTTCTTATAGGTTGCATTTCTAATCAATTCCATATAATATATTAGCTGATAATATAATTAACTCTATATAAATCAAAAAATAGTTCAAATTAATGCAGACTAAATCCTAGAATCATATAATTTGGAAACATTTGGGGAATAAATCCTTCTTAATGTTCTTTAAATACAACGTGAATTATCCCATGAATATACCATGGGAGTGTCAAACCAGGTGTGTAGTAAGGCACATTATCATGTACCAAGATACCCCAGGTTAAGCCTAAAACTACATGTCTGTGTTGTTATGTATTTATATTCAATAAGGATCCACATAATCTCTTCCTCGCAAAAGTTGTAGGATGTTCTTGTGATATTATCATCAAATACTATCTAAGGGTTTTGTTCTATAATCTATTTATTATAAATCTAGTTTAAATTTTTTCTAATAAACTTTCTCTAATACCAATTATAAATACCCAATGCGAATTTCCCAGAGCTAGTGCCTTATTTTATTAAATTGGATTACAAAAATGGAATATGAATCCTGATGGATCGTGTAGTTTAGTTTTAGGGAAAAAAGATACAATCGTATGTTCAACATTAAAACATGAAATGAAATACAACATATATGTTTTTTTGGAACATCCACAACTCTATGATTATCCCAGTAGTTCATTCAAAATAAACTTTTTCCAAGCCCTTATAAAATTAAACATAAGAAAGGGGTGAGCTCATACGCTCAGTAAGGGTAAGAAATAATGTGAAAGATATCATAAACATAATAATTAGGCATGGCGAACAACTAAGACACATTCCATTAAAAATAAACCGGAATGCATTATGGTTTGAAGAGGATCTGGATAAAAAATTCTATAATTAAGCATAATCATGGGTATTCTACAAGTCCAATAACCACATGAAAATTCAACTTCTAGTTTCAAAATGAGAAAAATATAAATGCTGGGCATTATAAAACATACCATCAAGGCCTTTAATAAGAAATATAAAAATTATTAAGCCCATAACCAAAATAGTATCTAAAAAATGGGAAATGCATCACTCAAGTCCATGTCTATTTGTATCATGAGACCTACTGACGCATCATTGGGTATATTAGGGGGCCCACCCATCACTTTCTATGTTCATTAAATTACTAATATTAAAGGGGTGAACATTATCAACATATAAAATCATATTGAAACTATCTTATGAAATGTAAATAACTTTTTCGAATAATTTTACATAAACACTAACCATTCTGAGTAATATGGTGAATGGTATCAAGATAGCACATACCCAGTCAAACTAATCAGAAACCCTTAAAATAATATTTAATATGATATCATTAGTTATAAAGCTCAATTAAGTACATAATTCAATAATATATGTTGTCTTAGATGAATATACTTTTAAATGGGGCCATTGAATTCTTTTGAGGAAAAAATCCATCAACATTCCAAAGTGTCACGTACGATGTTGAAACATTCAAATCATAATAACTTATAATATCATGAGAATAATGATAATCTTGATATGATATACCAAAGAGTTTTTCATACCACACATTCAAGGAATGAGTGTTGAATAATTCATATATTTCAAAAAAGTGATCGTGTGATGAGAAAAGTCCTTTTTTACTCTTGAAAGAAGAATTATTTTGGAAAATCATTAGTATTTTCAAAGAAATCAGATTTTAAACATGTATATCAAATAAAATTAAATTACATGATATTGAAATTATATTTTAGGCACAAATTATGTCCCACTAATGTTAAATAATGTAAAATGAGTTCTTAAGAATCATTTTAAATAAATCATTTTAGAGAATTTTAAGGAAAGTATTGAATATAATTTTATTATGGAAATGCATGTTTATTAATTAAAATAAAAAAAATTCTATAAGATAATTTTTTAAGATAAAATGAGTGGTTTTATAAAAATAAATGTGTCTTAAAAAATATTGTGGTGTGCACTTGAATACACGTAAGAATTCAAGAAGTTTCCTTGAATCAGGTTTGTTTATCAATATAAAAATTTGAATAATCTTTTTAAAAAATGAAAATAACCATAAAAAAAGTATTATGGTTGGTAAACATATAATGAGCCTTAAAAAATAATTTATGTGGATTAAATAAAAACAAATAATAATTTTGTTGAGGTTTTAAGAGAAAAATAGTAAACCAAATGAAAATGGAGGTTCTGGTAGAAATTCATTACCACATTGTAATCAATTAGTTTGTATAATAGAATATTAATAATCATAAAATGATACACTAAAATAAAATGAAAATAAAGAGATTCATGATATGATACATAAGAGGGAATTATACAACCACCATACACAAAAAATGTCAGTGAATATGGAATATCTCACAAAAATGGATGTGAGATGAGGAAACCCCTTAGCTTAAGTCTGATGGTGTTCTTCACCTGATATTAATGAACTGAATTATAAAATATCTGTTCATTAATTAATAATTCCAGAACCTCATCTACATGTAATTTATTTTATATAGCCTTATTAAGTCCATTCATGGCCTTCTTAGGGTTTAGGAGGTTAAATTTCATTGTTCGGGTTAGTTTGTTTCTTGATTGGTATACTTATATACATGAATACAAAATCATGTAAAATGAGGATGGCTATGAAGAATTAAAACTATATGTTATTATTTAACATAGATAATGTTACATGGTTGAGAATTTTATTTGGTTACTTTTAGTGAAGATTAATCATTATATAAATTATTTAATGATAACCATTTTGGTAAATTGGTGTTTTTTTAACACAAAAAATTAATTTTCTATTAAAAATAAATCCCTATTTAAAAAATATTATATGACCATATATGAGAAATAATAGATATATTATTGTCTAGTTCAACCATAGTAATGGTTTTATGACACAAATTGAAGATGATAATAGAAATTGAGAACTCGTCGTCCTTTAATGTGGTAAATTAGCACATCTCGGATGGTGTTTTGTACTAATATCATAAAATAAAGGTAAAGGAGATATTATAAAAAATTAGTCCATATTAATAAATAAAATTAGAGTACATGTGAGGCTCTATAGATTTCATAACATTTTAATGAGGATTGGTGTGGATAGAAAATAAAACAATGGATCGTGAAAATAAAGGAAAACGAATTTAATAGATAAAATTTTCCACTTCAATTACTCTGACTTGAGTGGATTTTAGGGTAAAGGATTTGGTATTTTTATGAGTCCAAGGCATGATGGACGTTGGGAGCAGCTTGGGAGGAGATTTTAGCAGAATTGAGACAAGGAACAAGGCTTGATAGGAGTGAAGAGAATCGTGGAGTGTGAGTGATTTTTATAATGGAAGAGATGTGGGTCTTCTTAATATTGTAATCAATAGTTTATTATATTCCATAAGGAATGAAATGGTAATGATTCCAGGACCATAAATAGTAATATGTGCCTGTGATTTTGATCCAAGGGATCATACATTAGCGATGATGTGATTAATAGAGTATTTAACTTATAATTTAAATATACGTTAAATTACTATATTTCAACATTCAAAAAAATTCAAGTATTTTAGAAAAATACAAAAAAATCACTCCAACTATTTTTTGACACGTAGATTCCAAAAATGAAATAAATTTTTTGAAAATATTTTTATGAATATTTTTATTTCAATTTTTGAATGAATCATAATTTATTTAAAAAATCAACCTTTATAAATATAAATCTTTTTATAAAACATTGAAAAGTTAATCAAGGTATACATAAATAATATTATAACTATAAGAAAATAAAGTATTAATATTTTATTACAATTTTTGAAAATAAATTTATATTTTAAATTATTAAATTAATCATAAGATTGTAATTAAAATATTTTTGACATGGAGAAATACCAATATTTATGCTATGATCATTTTTGTCACATATAATGTGTCAAAAATGTATTTATACATTCGTGAGTGATGTTTTTTTGGCTGATTTACTATTCATTAATATTCATAAGGGTATGTTACTATTCATAAGGGTCGAGTTATTATTCACCAAAAATGTATGTTGATTCAATCGAACTCTAAATATCATTCTAAATGCAACAGTGTATATCAGTTTTTCTAAATTCAAATCACATAAGTAAAAAAAATAGCTTTATTGGATAGGTTATAATAAATTGTAATTTTGTTTTGCTCATTGTTTTGGGAATTCAATATTTATTTGGAAAATATTGGGGTGTTACATGACCTCAATTTTCTATTAATATAGTAACAAATTCGAATATACTTACATCATCATATCCTTAGGTTCCCCTATAGCATCCTCAAATTTATTATTCCTCTGTAGAAATTTTACCAAGTTAGTAGCCTTATTCTTTAGATCATTATCTGCATCTTCCAGTATTCCTCCTAGTTGTTCTAAATAGTAAATACCATCTCCTAAAGTATAAAAACCTTTTTGAGTACGTGTGACGTATCAGGTATGTTCTTCCTTCAGAGATATACGTGGATCATATCATGATCTTCAGAGAAGATTGGTCGAAGGGCCTGGTGACAAGGTACATTGCATACTCAATCAAGTATCTTAAATTACTAATATAAATAGAGATAAATTTTTCCTTATTTATTTATCTAATATCCATATAGCACTGAGAAATTCATAGGAAAACCTTCTCACTAACATAGAATTCAAAATCTCTCTAATGGATATAATTATATAAATTCCATCGACTCTAACATACCATGATATGTTTTTGAATGGATCTAACATTATATTCCATTTCTTCACCTTGATCAAGTCCAAATAGAATTAATTCTCCATCATCATCTATGAATGTTAGTATTATAAATGTGTTTTTACAATGGGATACATAATGAACCAATTGAATTCTTGCGTGAAAGATATTATTGAATGAAAACTCATCCAGATGAAAGTTTTGTTCCCATTCACCAATGAAATATCGATAAATTTATATCAAAATACCATATGTTTTTTAAACGGTCATATCAAAATGAACACCTATATAAGGATGATAAGTAGTGATGATAAATAAAAATGTAACTATAGATTCCTAAGGACTTATCCAAATCTTATAGGTAAACCTCAAATGCTGATTAGATATAATAAAATGTGGTATATTATATAACATTCCCATTTCATTAATGTATATCCTATAAATATGACTAGGATAGAAAAAGTCAACGACGTTAATGAATTTTATTGAAATTATAAGGTGACTTAATATATCCCAAATATCATTATGGAATTTATATGTCATGATAAATATGTTAACAAAAACCATAGTGTTGTTTTCAAATTTTCATTATGGTATAGGTGGAAAATGTTACAACCCCTTAGAAATATCACTTAGCCTTTACTGGTTAACATACCATGTACCGAGTTACATACTTCACAATATATATTTCATATTATCCCATTATAAATACTCTTTCATATATCTATAAATATTCATATTTCCAGGATGATTATTGAATAATGATAAATCATATTCGATTATTTCATTAATTAGGTTTTGTATTTACGAAAGACATACTGGGTTCCATAACCATATCCTTCCATTATATTTATATTTTAGCATAGGATTATCTCTTACCTTCTTTCCAACTCTAAATCCTAATTTTCTGTATCTTAATTATTTACATTAATATAAGTATGAACACTCATGTCAGAAAGATGATATTCAGCCCCTTGCATATATTTTTCAGTGTCAATCCTATATAAATATATAATAAATAGATATTATATGAACTTCCTCATATGTAAGCTATCATGATCCTTTAAACTCAAATCATCAACCATCTAGTTCCATTTCTCAAGGTGGTAATGTATTGAGATGTTATAATCATTAATCAAATCCAACAATATTATTTGTTTAAAATTAATCTCTTTATAGGTGAATTTATACATTAAACATTAATGATAAAATTATATTTCACACCTTTCATAATAAATATAATACCCCAAAAGCTTTTATATTATGAAATCCAATACTAAGTCCAAATAATGAGCCTAAAGATGTTTCTTATGAACATTCAATTAGTGTGACACAAAATTTATCGCCTTATAATTTCTCATAAGAACACACCCCAACCCATTTTTTGAATCAATTTAAAAAATTATTCTCCACAATAGGGTAGATTTAGAATAGGTTCACCAAGAAACATACTCTTCAATACATTGAAATATTCATCACATTCATCATTATAATGTAACATCACTACCTTATTTATTAACACGGTTGGTGGATTATATTTTCAAGATAAATCATTCAAAAATAATTTCCAATATCCATTATATCCTTGAAAATTATAGTTTTCAATAGATGGGGTTGGATTGGGACAACGTTCTATGATATCCCTATATGATAAATTTATCCATATAACCTAAAATGAGATTATATTACCCAACAATGAAAAGTACTATATACTAAATTCATACATAGTAAATTTTTCTACTAGAATATCATTCCTTAAGATATTCATCAAATTTCCCAAGTGTTCTTCATGTGCATCCATTCTCTTGGATTATATAGTAACGATGATTATAAAGTAATAACGCAACTAGTTAAGGTATTATTTAAAGACATTATTCCTTAAATCAATGTGTATAATATGTGAATTTGTAATGTAACTTGGAATTTATAAAAATTCATAAAATCTATACCTCATATTGAAATCTATATGGGTATTTATTCACTTTTCACCCTTAACTGACAGTATCCAGATCAAAGGTCAATCTTGGAAAAATATTGATCTCCGAACAAATGATCAAATAATCATCAATAAAAGACAAATAATAAATATTCTCAATCATGATCATGTTAATTTCATGATAATCAATTTAGAATCACATAGAATTATATTTTATCTATAAAAATAATTTGTTAAATCCATATTTTAACACATGGATAAATTATTCCATTATCAGGATTCTCTAAGAGTCTATTCAGTTCATGAAAATAAATCAGTTCTATTATATATGGCGCCTTTTAAATAAGAGTAGTATTGGGTATGAGTGGTATTAATATCTCATGTTCATGATTTGGACGAAGACTAGGAAAATATTCAAGAATATGTTCAGATGGACATCATAATTTAGCCATATCAGCTATGTCAAGTATCTCCCAAACCATGAGAGAATAAAATAACCTCATTTAATAAGAATCATGACCTATTTAATGAATGTATTTTTTTTATTTAATGTGTACATTAACCCGTATACAGAAAGAAAATCATACGTATGTTCAAAATATAAACTTTTATTCCCTTATTAATATATTTATTATGGTATTTTATAATAAAGCCAATCTAGGCCCAAAATCGATCAAATTTAACTAGTTGAAGAGATAAATTTTAATTTAGAATCACATTAAAAAAAAAATTGTGGAAGATTCATAGACATAAAAATATATCATTAAACGATTAGTGATTTATAAACTATTTTAGAATCTATTCATTTAGGTGGTAATGTAATATGCTTAGTAATATTTTCGATATAAATCAGTGGGATGATCTAGAATCCAATAAGATATTGACAGTTTTTTAGTGGATGGAATGTGTACATTTCACTACATCATTATGACACGCAACATCAGTAGTATTAATCACATAATATTTCTATTTTTCTTTGGCTTGATAGGTCACAGATGGATATAATTTTCGTTGATCCTCAAAATTTAGTACGTTGACATAATGTACATACTAATTTCAATTTTATATTTGGATTGTGGGTGGTTCATTCTATGGATATTTATATTTATTTTCAATATTAGATAACTTCTACCCATTACCTTTTCATTTTAATTCTTGATGTCCATATTTCTCACATGAACAATATTTATTAATCCCTAGAAAAAAATTTCCACTATGGTTCTTTCAAAACATTAAGAAAAAACGAAAAACTCGCCTTCATCCTTCAATCGATTTTATACATGAATTTCCATTGAATCCCATCTTTTTTTCATAAAAAAATCCAAATATAATTGGTGATTCCAATCTACATTTTAAACATGATATCACATCAAATATTATTTTCATAGAAACTGATGTATCTTATAGATTTATTCTTTCGAATAATTGGTTCACTACGGGAAAAATGAGCAATTGCGACGGGTTATTTGCGACGGGATTTATTCCCGTCGCAAATAGTCATGTTAAAAACTTATTTGCGACGGGGGTATTTCCCCGTCGCAAATAAGGAGGCTTTTGCGACGGGATTGCTTTCCCCGTCGCAAATAGTTTTCCCGCGATTTGGCGCGCATCGCGGGAAAACTATTTGCGACGGGGAAAGCAATCCCGTCGCAAATAACCGGCGGCGGTAAAAGGTATTTGCGACGGGAATATCCCCCCGTCGCAAATACTATGTCGGCAGGGGTTATTTGCGACGGGACCCGTCGCAAATAACTATTTACCGGTTGACCGTAATAAATGTTGGCTAAGGTATTTGCGACGGTACCTGTCGCAAATAATACTATTTGCGACGGGAATCCCGTCGCAAATGGGCCCGTCGCAAATAATCTAACCTATAAATACCCCCATCCGTTTTTTTCATTTCATTCTCATTCCTTATCTTCTCCTTCTCTGAAAATTATATTTCTAGAGTTGAGTTTTTCTCCAGTTTAATTTTTTTTCTCCGGAGCTGATATTAAAGTTTTGAAGAACGATCAGAATAGATCAATTTTCAAGGTATTTATCTTCATTTTAATTTTTTATTTATTTTTAATTTTTTATTAGTTTCAATTATTATTAATTAGTTGTAATTTAATTATGTTTACATTGTTTTATTATTTAATAAATTTAAATTATTAGTATTGTTTGGTAATTAGGAATAATTAGTAATAATTTTTAATAATTAAGAATAAATATTAATAATTAGTAATAAATACCAATAAGTAGAAATAAGAACATTATTACATTATTAGTTTATTTTATTATTAATATTAAAATAATATAATTTTTTATATATATACAATTCTTTTTTCATCTGTGTGTTTGCTGTCTTCACTTGTATTATTTGTATGTGGAGATAGAAAACGCACAGATGAAAGAAGAATTGTATATAAATTAGAAAATTATATTATTTTAATATTAATAATAAAATATATTAATAATGTTATTATTTATAATTATTGGTAATTATTTCTAATTATTGATAATTATTCATTTAATTACTAATAATTAGAAACAATTATCAATAATTATCAATAATTAAGAATAATTAGTAATAATTAGTAATAATTACCAATAATTAGTATTAATTACCTATAATTAGTATTAATTACCTATAATTAGTATTAATTACCAATAATTAGTATTAATTACCAATAATTAGTAATAATTACCAATAATTAACAATAATTAGTAATAATTACCTATAATTAGTATTAATTACCAATAATTAGTATTAATTACCAATAATTAGTATTAATTACCAATAATTAGTAATAATTAGGAATAATTAACAATAATTAGTAATAATTAGTAATAATTAGGAATAATTAGTATTAATTAGGAATAATTAGTATTAATTACCACTAATTAGTATTAATTACCAATAATTAGTATTAATTACCAATAATTAGTATTAATTACCAATAATTAGTATTAATTACCAATAATTAGTATTAATTACCAATAATTAGTATTAATTACCAATAATTCGTATTAATTACCAATAATTAGTATTAATTACCAATAATTAGTATTAATTACCAATAATTAGTATTAATTATTAATAATTACCAATAATTATCAATATTTAGGAATAATTAACAATAATTGCCAATAATTACCAATAATTAGTAATAATTACCAATAATTAGTAATAATTACGAATAATTATCAATAATTAATAATAATTAGCAATAATTAGTAATAATTAGCAATAATTAGAAATAATTAGCAATAATTAGTAATAATTAGCAATAATTAGTAATAATTAGCAATAATTAGTAATAATTAGAAATAATTAGTAATAATTAGAAATAATTAGTAATAATTAGAAATAATTAGTAATAATTAGAAATAATTAGTAATAATTAGAAATAATTAGTAATAATTAGAAATCATTAGTAATAATTAGAAATAATTAGTAATAATTAGAAATAATTAACAATAATTAGTAATAATTAACAATAATTAGGAATAATTAGGATTAATTAGAAATAATTAGTATTAATTAGGAATAATTAGTAATAATTACCAATAATTAGTAATAATGATTATTAATTACCAATAATGATTATTAATTACCAATAATTAGTATTAATTACCAATAATTAGTATTAATTACCAATAATTAGTATTAATTACCAATAATTAGTATTAATTACCAATAATTAGTATTAATTACCAATAATTAGTATTAATTACTAATAATTAGTATTAATTACTAATAATTAGTATTAATTAACAATAATTGTCAATAATTAACAATAATTGTCAATAATTAACAATAATTAGCAATAATTACTAATAATTAGCAATAATTAGCAATAATTAGCAATAGTTATCAATAATTAGCAATAATTAGCAATAATTAGCAATAATTATCAATAATTAGCAATAATTAGCAATAATTAGCAATAATTAGCAATAATTAGCAATAATTAGCAATAATTAGGAATAATTAGCAATAATTAGCAATAATTATCAATAATTAGAAATAATTAGCAATAATTAGCAATAATTAGCAATAATTAGAAATAATTAGCAATAATTAGCAATAATTAGCAATAATTAGCAATAATTAGCAATAATTAGCAATAATTAGCAATAATTAGCAATAATTAGCAATAATTAGCAATAATTAGCAATAATTAGTATTACTTAGCAATAATTAGTATTAATTAGCAATAATTAGTATTAATTAGCAATAATTAGTATTAATTAGCAATAATTGCCAATAATTAGCAATAATTGCCAATAATTAACAATATTTAGTAATAATTACCAATAATTGCCAATAATTAACAATAATTAGTAATAATTAACAATAATTAGTAATAATTACCAATAATTATCAATAATTACCAATAATTATCAATAATTAATAATAATTATCAATAATTAGTAATAATTAGCAATAATTAGTAACAATTAGGAATAATTAGTAACAATTAGAAATAATTAGTAACAATTAGAAATAATTAGTATGAATTAGTAATAATTAGTAATAATTAGTAATAATTAACAATAATTAGTAATAATTAGGAATAATTAGTAATAAAAAGGAATAATTAAAATTAATTAGGAATAATTAGTAATAATTACCAATAATTAGTAATAATGATTATTAATTACCAATAATTAGTATTAATTACCAATAATCACCAATAATTACCAATAATCACCAATAATTACCAATAATCACCAATAATTACCAATAATCACCAATAATTACTAATAATGACCAATATTTTCCAATAATGACCAATAATTACCAATAATTACCAATATTTTCCAATAATTACCAATATTTACAAATAATTACCAATATTTACCAATAATTAGGAATAACTACCAATATTTTGGAATAATTACCAATAATTTGGAATAATTACCAATAATTTGGAATAATTTCCAATAATTTGGAATAATTACCAATAATTTGAAATACTTACCAATAATTTGGAATAATTACCTTATTACATTATTTGTATATTTTATTATTAATATTAAAATAATATAATTTTCTATATTATATACAGTTCTCTTTTCTTCTGTGTTTTTTCTGTCGCCACATGTAATATTGGCATTCTTTTTCAAAATTATCAACCTACTCGCCAATGGAGAGGTGAAAGTGAATGCCAATATTACATGTGGAGACAGAATGTGAAACACACAGATGAAAGGAGAATTGTATATAATATAGAAAATTATATTATTTTAATATTAATAATAAAATATACTAATAATGTAATGATGTTATTATTATATAATTAATATTTATGAAAAAAATTATATTAGTATTATTAAAAAAATAAAAAATCAATATAATATTAAAATTATCAATATTTGTAACAGGTTTTGCTTTATTCTCAATATATTCAATCCTTGCTTGTGTTTTTTCTAACAAATTATTCAAAACCAGTAATGCTTTTATATTTTATAGAAAAATATGGAACAACGAGGTCGTCAACAGTCATTATTAGATGACCGCATATGGATAAATCATCGTAGAAATCCAAATGGTTCTGGTTTAAATCCAGTATATATAGAGGGTGTGGAGAGTTTTTTATCATTTGCGGCATCAAATCCAGAATTTGTTTCAGAAGGAAAGATAAAATGCCCTTGTAGAAAATGTGCATTGAGAACGTTTGACACGTTTGACAAAGTGGGGGAACATCTCTTGCGTTTTGGTTTTCATGCAGATTATGTTTTTTGGTATCAACAAGGTGAACGCAGTTCCAGAGCAGGTGATACCAACTTGATTCCGGATCCATCCTAGTTTCAAGATTTAGTACATGATGTTGCAGGTTTATCTGTTCAACATACAGAAACTCCGGCTGATATAGCTTCAAATCCTGAGTTGGGACCGTCTGAATTTTATGAGTTGTTGAAGTCTGCTGAGGATGCATTATATCCTGGCTGCAAGATGAGAAAATTAGAAGCAGTTGCAAAATTTATGGCTATCAAATCAGATAACGGAATGTCAAACACATGTTTTGACCAGATATTTTCTTTGCTGAAAACACTGTTACCCGAAGGAAATGTTTTACCTGCAAATTACTATGAAAGTAAGAGGTTGGTTCGAAATTTGGGACTTACTTGTCAGAAGATTCATGAATGTTCAAATGACTGCATTTTATATTCAGGGGAAAATGAGTCGTTGGATAGTTGTCCCACATGTGGGCAACTGAGATATAAAGAAGGACAACACGGGAAGTCTGGTTTGATTCCTGTAAAACAGTTGAGATATTTTCCGCTTACATCCAGACTTCAGCGTTTATTCATGTCTAAGAATACAGCGACAATGATGTCATGGCATAAAGAGAATATTTCAACCGATAAAAGCTTGAATCATCCAGCCGATGGTGATTCATGGAAACATTTTGATAGAGTGCATCCATCATTTGCTTTAGAAGCTAGAAATGTTCGACTGGGCCTTTCCACTGATGGTTTCTGTCCGTTTGGATCTTATGGTAGTCAATATTCATGTTGGCCTGTTTTTTTAACTCCGTATAATTTACCTCCATGGATGTTGATGAAGGAGCCATATATCTTTTTGACTTTACTAATTCCAGGACATCCGAAGAAAAATATTGATGTTTATTTGAAGCCATTGATTGATGAATTAAATTTATTGTGGAGTACTGGTGTCAGTACATATGATGTTGCAACGAAACAGAATTTCATACTGAGAGCAGCATTGATGTGGACAATAAGTGACTTCCCGGCTTATGGGATGTTATCTGGCTGGAGTACACATGGTCAGAAATCATGTCCTTACTGTATGGGAGAGAACAAAGCATTTATACTCATTCATGGAAAGAAACCTTGTTATTTTGACTGTCATCGCAGATTTCATCCAGCTGATCATCCTTTTCGCAGAAACAGATCTCATTTCAGAAAAGGAACAGCTGAAAGGGATGGACCTCCAAAAATGCTATCAGGTTCGGAGTTAAAATCTGTTGTATTTTCATTACCTCCCATCACTTTTGGTCCCACAATAAACCAACAGAAAATTTCTGGTTTTGGGAAAGAACACAATTGGATTAAACATAGCATATTTTGGGATTTTCCATATTGGTCTGATTTGTTGGTCCGACACATGTTAGATGTCATGCATATTGAGAAGAACTGTTTTGATAATTTGTTTCATACAGTTTTGGATACGCCAGGAAAGAGCAAAGACAATGTAAATGCACGTTTAGATCTTGCCCAAATTTGCAGGCGTCTAGAATTGGAACTATTTGAGAATGTCAGAACAGAAAGGTTACTGAAACCAAAAGCAGCTTATACACTGTCTAAAGAAAACCGTTTATTATTTTGTCAGTGGATTGCAGATTTGAGACTTCCAGATGGCTGTGCTTCCAATTTGGGTAGATGTGTAAAGAATGGTCATATTACTGGATTGAAAATTCATGATTGTCATGTTATAATGGAGAGACTTCTACACATTGGATTAAGAGGTCTATTGAATTCTGTGATTTGGGATTCCATAACAGACATGTCTCATTTTTTTCGGGAAATTTGTGCGGCTACGGCAGATTATGATGCTCTAGGCAAACTTGAAAAAGATGTTGTTGTAATTATATGTAAACTGGAAAAAATATTTCCGCCGTCTTTCTTCGACTCAATGGAACATTTGATGTTACATTTGCCATATGAATCCAAATGTGGAGGTCCGGTACAGTTTCGATGGATATACCCATTTGAAAGATGCATGCAAAAATTGAAAAGAAAAGTACGTAACAAAGCATCTGTTGAAGGATCTATTGCAGAAGCTTATTTGCAAGAGGAAATATCTTTTTTCTGCTCCCATTATTTTGAATCTGAGTATCCTTCAAAACACAACCGAATGGGACGGAATGAGAGGAATATTGATGAAATCAACAATCAATTATCTGTTTTCAACCAGTCAGAGCTTGGTTTTGGTGGAGTTTCTGAACGCTGGCTTTCAGATGATGAACATCATAGAGCTCATACGTATGTTCTGCTCAACTGTGAAGAGATGACATCAGTTGTACTGTAAGTGTTTATATCACTTATTCTATCATTTATGTTACAGTAAATAACTTTGGTTTTTATAGGTTGTATGATAATAATATCAAGAAAAAAATTCCACAAATTACAGCAGCTGCTCTCGAAGAACGGCGACTGAAAAATTTCTCTCAGTGGTTTCAAAAACTGGTAACATAAATTCTTTATCATTTAGCAACTCATTCAATGTATAGTTTACTATATTGATAATTATTTCACAAATCTTCAGGTGTCTCGACATGCTGATAAAATTGACAAATGGATGTGTGTATTGAGTAACCCACCTTCCAAACTTGTTAAAACTTATAATGCATATGTGGTGAATGGATTTCGATTCCACACACATGCATATGGGGAATCGAAAAAAACAATGAACATTGGAGTTAGCTTGAGAGGATCTCATCATCGAGAAAATGAAGTTGACTTTTATGGCATACTTGATGAAATCATTGAACTCTGTTATCTTGGACAACATTACATAACCATGTTCAAAAGTCGGTGGTTGGATACAGAGAGAGGCGTGTGTGTTCATCCGACTCATGGAATCATCGATATTAAATGTAAAAGTGTTCTCGCAGTAAATGAACCATTCTAATTGGCTCAACAGGCATATCAAGTTTATTATGCAAAGTACTGTGCAACATCAAGAGACTTGACTGATTGGTGGAGTGTAATAAAAATCAAAATTCGAGACAATCAGTTTAGTCAAAGTGAATGTGCTTTCACTGATGTGCAAAGAATTGAAGTTTTTCAAGAGAGTACTCAAAATCAATCTTTTTTACAAAGAGTTATGAGTATCGATGACGACACCCCACATTTAAGAGTCGGTGATGACGATGATGTTAATGACGTCACACATGAATTTGAAATGGTAAGAGATGAAGCAACTGCAACTCGAATGGATATCGATGATGTTGAGGAGGAATATGAAGATGACATTGACATATATGAAGATGATGATGAAGATGAACACTTATATAATTCCATGGTATTTATATACAATCATAATATGTATATATGTATATATAATAGTAATTATCAATTATTTGCTAATATTAACATTTTCTGTTTCAGATGGACGAGGCCACATTTCGTGAGTTGGCGGAGGCTGACCTGCCTTTCGATGCGGATGAGTTGCTGGAAGATGACCCTCAGCCTGCAGGCGCTCCAGGGAGTACGCGGAGGGGGCGCGGTCTTGCACGATTGATGATTCCGGACCCCGTCCCCGAGCGACGTCCACGTCTTGGGTTTGATCCGCGCACCCGGAGGTGTGATAACCTGTGTAATAACCTGTGAATTTGACTAAGATTTCATTAATCTATTCACATAATAAATGTTTATTATTTTTTCAGTTTTTCGCATATAGCAGTCGGATAGGGCAGCGCTATTTTGCGCAACTATTTCTCTCAGCCGTGGACCACATGGTAGCAGATTCCCATTGATGTGCAGCAGGCCATGTTCGGCCATTGGTTGGTACGTACGTAAATAAATAATTTTTATTTTGAAAATTATTTCATTTCTAACTTGATATTTTGATTTATTTGTAGGGTTTATGGTATCCGATCGAGGATACCATGCGTGACGCCATCCACGAGGCATGGGAGGTGGCCATGCGTGATCGCCTTCGTCAGTTTTTGCACAATTTAAGAAAAGCTGCGATGAAGAAAGCAGGAGTGTCAGATTTTGATGAGTCATGTAGAGCACACCGACCAGAGTACATTTCATCCCATGTATGGGATGGATTATGTGCGCACTGGTTGAGTGGTGCCTTTCAGAGGAGATCATCAGTGGGGAGGCAGAATCGGGGGAGGCAGGAGGGGACTCATCGAGCTGGGAGTCGTTCTTTCAGTACTCATAGACAGCATCTGGTACGTACATTATTTATAAATATTTTATATAACTATAAATATTAACAGTTTATTTTTTATTCTTATAGGCTGTCGAGCACCCCGATATTACAGATTACGACGTATATCGGAGGATGTATAGTGATCCTGCTACTGGGGAGCTCAGAGGTGATCGTCAGCATCACATCGTGGTCATTATTATTTGTTTTCAAGTTTAAAAATTAACTGCATATAATATATTCACAATTTTAATTTTAAATTGCAACTATAGGAGTCATATAAGGCCGCAGCGGCACAGGCCCGGCCTGAGAGTCAGGACGAGTCATCAGATCAGACCACTGCCCGTCAGTTTGATGAGGCGGCATGGATGCAGGCCACCCAGTATGCCTTCGAGAAGGGCCGGGTAGTTGGTATCGGCTCTCGACTGACTCCCGAAGATTATTATGGCAGTGCTGCGATGTCGGCGTCCAGCTCGAGGGGAGATCGTGAATCTTCTTCTACACAGTATGAGGAGCAGTTGCGATCTCAGACTGCACAGATAGAGAGTCTCCGACAGGAGCAGGAGCAGATGCGTCAGCAGCATGAGGAGGAGCGTCGACGCCAGCAGCAGCTGTACGAGGAGCAGACGAGTCGGTGGCAGCAGCAGCATCAGGAGCAGATGGAGTACATGCGCCGACTCACTCATGATTTAGGGATGGAGTTTCCTCCACCATCTGCAGATCCCCCACCTCCCCCCCTCCCCCCCTCCTACAGATTAGAGTTTGCATTTCTGTTATAAAATTTGTGAAATCAAAATATTTTTTTTTCTATTCGTAGTTTCTGTCTCATTATAAAATATTAATAATATTATATTTTTAAATAACATATTAATATGAATAATAATAATATTTATATTTTATAATATTAAATTTTATATATATATTAAAATTTTATTTATATAATAAAATTTTATATATATATTAAAATTTTATAATATTCTAATTTAATTATTTTTTTTGTAATACTTGAATTATTTTAATATTTGAATGTAAAATAATTCTATTATTTTTATATTAATTAAAATAACTTATTAATATTTTTTTTATTTATGAATTATAATTGTAATATTATTATATTAATTAAATTATTTATTAATATTCTATTATTTTTATTTTTGAATTATAATTCTACTATTATTATAGTAATTAAAATAATTTATTATTTTCATTTGTAAATTATAATTCTATTATTATATTAATTAAAATAATTTATTAATAATTTATTTTTTTTATTTTTTTTATAGTATTTGCGACGGGATACTATGCTCGTCGCAAATACTAGTATTATTAATAGTTTTTTATTTTTTTTAAAATAGTATTTGCGACGGGACCCGTCGGAAATACTATTCATAGTATTTGCGACGGGTCCCGGTTCCCGTCGCAAATACTAGTATTATTAATTTTTTTATTTTTTTAAAAAAGAGTTTTTGCGACGGAACCGTCGCAAAAACTGTTTAAAAAGTTTTTTACAAAAATACGGAATACTATTTGCGACGGGGAGAATGCCCGTCGCAAAAAAAGGCATTAGCGACGGGCCCGTCGCAAATAAGTTTAGTTGCGACGGCGTTTTCAGCAACGGGCTATTTGCGACGGGATCCCGTCGCAAATACCTACTTTTCTAGTAGTGGTTTTAATCCACTGAATAATTGATCAATATTAGTTTCTAGTTATACAACATTTGTAGTAGTGAAACTCGCAAGTCTAGTAATGTTAAAATCATATGTACCAATAGTTTCATTATCCTCTTCTTACTCTCAATGAATAGATTATACATCTTCATATAAAAATTAAATGGAATATAATTATCGAAAATTAATCCCCTAGACTAATCCCACTCTATGGTGTAAATTTCTTTACATTGAATCATATTCTGGATAAGTCTCCACATTTTATCCACTTATCCTTCCAAATGATAAGAAGGTAAGATAAAAAATGTAATACTATGATGACTATAGAATGGAAAATATTTTTTTAGTGGCACTTCTTCATTTCTCAGCAATTAGTAGAACAATAGGTACACTAAATGAATGCGGATGATACCTCATGAAAGACTGGGTGGTATGTAACTCCACAATTTATCATTTTTATGTTCAGTATGATTCACATCTTGAAAAATTTTGGTATGTATAGTGATATTATTTTGAATTCCAACTCCCATAACACGTGTTACTCAACGTGAACATCATTAAATTCTCTATCACATTTAGTATTAAGATAGTTCATTCACGTTCTAGTGTTTTACTAAAACCATAAAAACATTTTATAACAAAAACTATTTTTAGAGACAAATCATATGATTAAGGAACTAATTTATATGATGTATAAATAATTAGACATTCTTTTCAATATATGACACCCTAGGTTTAACATAGGTTATATATGGTCGTTATATTTTCAAATAATTCATGATATATCTTTAATAAAATGAGAATTTACATTAAAATGCCCCTTGTAGGTGCCAAACAATATTTGTATTAAGCTCACATTCTCTATGAAACAAAATGATGATTAATATATACTTTACGAACTATTTTTGGGTTAATACCCCTAGATGAATATGTACCAAAACCACATACACTTGTCTAATCTAAAAGAATAACAATTCTCTTGGGGAAACCATACATCATTATATACAATAACATAGAATGGTCTCTTATACATAGGATTATCCTAACAGTTATCACTAAATTTTAAACATCCTAATTTAAATAAGATACTTAAAGTTTTCACTGATACAAAATATAGATACCATTATTTTCGTACATAAATGTTAAATTATTTTAGATGAATATTCAATAAATTTAAAATTAATACAAGCTTATATACTATATATTCGTAGTTTCTTTATAATCATAAATATATAAAAAATTATAATATAATTTATCTACCTCATTTTCCATTATGTATTTAACAACTAGAAACCTTATTATACATAACATACTTAAAATTGTTCTCTATATCTAGGGGAATGAATATATAAGAAAGAATGATCATCGATGCTCAGAAAGGGTAAACATTAGTGGTATCAAAAATTGATAATATGTGAGAATAATATAAGTAAAACGTTATGAGGCCATTAGAAAATAATAATAAAATCATATCTGTCAATTCATAGATCATTATCATGAAGTAATCCAAAATGTTTATAAATTTAAATTCATTACACAGAAGTGTCAAAAATTATAAATAGATAAACATGAGAAATTAAAACATTCACAATAAAAAAAATAATATTTTTCATCAAAATAATAATAGAAAATAATTTTTGTAGTCAAGGATCAATACCAATACTATCATAGTTCATTTGGTTCAGTCCCCATTCCATCTATTCCTTAGTCACAGTTCACTCCCAAAACTATAAAATTGAACAATGACCCTTACCAAACTCTGTTTACTCCAAATCACATTCCATACTATCTCTAAAGGGATCAATATTTACCTAGTGTATTGGAATTATATATAATTCTGATACCACTTATCATATAATGAAATCAATACTTCTTTATCCCACAACATCAAAAAACAACATGATCATGTCATCCAATAATAAATCATTGAATGGATGAGATTTCATTAAAATTTTATGATAACAATCATAAAATATTCATAGAATGAATAAGTTTTAAATATATGTATCATACCCCCAATTAATAATAAGAAACACCAATATATGTTTTTATAGATATAAATACATTTAAAAGATCACTAGAACATTTCTTGAGAAGAATACACTTTTATTTGACATAAATTATTTAGAAACTAATATTTTTAAAATTAAAAAGGTAAAAAATTCATTTGAAAGTAAAATAAAAACCATAAAACATAATCATTAAAGAAATTTGTATTCATGATGGCGGGGAATCCACAAATTTTTTGTTTTTTAATTAAGTAATTCATTTCACATTTCTGATAAATAGTAAAAAATACACATTTGGAAAATAAATAAGAAGTTTTATTTTTTACCTAGATATTAAAATTAACATATTATTTACAATTAATTTAAATATTATTTTTATAATAGAAAAAACATTCTTGAAAATATTTTAAATAAAATATTATTATATGAGGAAATATTCTTGACCGAATGGAAAAACATTATTAGTTGTCCCTAAAACAATTCCTTCATCATCATGGGTAATAAATGTAACAAAAATGATATAAAATTATTTAATATTAATAAAAAAATATAATATTGAAAAAAATAATATTTAAGAGATATAGATCATACTAATTTCACCATTTTAATTATTAAGAATATATAATCCTGATAAAAATGAGATTGTATCATAAAACCCTTACCTCAAGTATTTCATTCTCCATAATCACTATAAACTCATGTATAACATATTTAAATTTATTATAACTATAAATATTAACCATAAAAATTCATATACTACAATAAATTATATATATATAACTTCTTATCACCTATTCATGAACAATCTTTCATTACTATCATCATTTCAAGTGTCAACTCCTTCTTTATCCTTGTGAATTTTGGATAGACCACTGTAGCCCCTGAACATTTATCATTGTTATTTAATAATTTTAATTTTAATAATGGTATAAATATCATTTATGTTATTTATATAAGTATCAATAGCCACCTATATAACTACTAATAAAAAAGGAATTAAATCACTATGTGGAGATGGTAGTCGGTATATACAGACGAGTGAAGTTCACATTTTTGATGGAATGAATGAAGTAAAGGTAAATAGTAATTTATATTTAATTATTTATTATTATATAATTAATATTATATATAAAAATTAAATATAACATAATCACCCAACATGAATGATGGTTGAGTAAAATGAATGGTATTGCAACTTGGAGGCGGTAGTCCATAAGTACGCACGAGCTATAATTTCATCTCCCATTAGATTTAGAATAGTTTTTAAATGGTTCTTCCAAGATCATAATGAAATCACATTATATTTACTTGATTTTATTAAGCTTATTTTTATCGATTAAGAAAATTCAGAATTTTCAGGAGAAATAAACTTGAAAGATATTGTTAAGATCCATAAATTTTATTTAAGAGACCTCATTTAGATTACTTCTTAATCCTTGAAGGATTTTCCATAGGATAATAAAAAATCGATATTTGGAAGGTAATAATTATATGATAGTTTTTTAGAATTTAATTTTCGATCTAAAAGGAACAAATTTTGTGTATAATAGAGGATTATAGGTTACTTTTACTTTTATAGGGAAGGACACACATGGAATTTCTTGAAATAATTAAATTATTTAAGGTAAAAATTCAATATATAGTGGATCCAAATGGAAAGTTATTTGTTGGTATTATAATATATGGTTGAAAAATATTCAACCATATATAATTTTATGCTTTTCGGTGGACATATAATCATTATATCATGGTTTAACCCACTGGTAAACTCGTTTTAACCATTATATTGGCATACATATTTTTCGGTTTTTATTATTCACTATTACATAAAATTACGTTAAAACTACTAAATTATTATAAATATTATGAATACAAATACATAATTCATTTTAAAAGATAAAATTTCTATATGTTAAATAATTATATTTTAGTTTGTTGGGTAAGCGGCAATGAAAATTGTTTTTGAAAATTAAATATATAAGCATAAAAAATAAATTACTTCATTTATTTTCCTTATAGCGACCATAAAATGAATGAAAAATATTATATTGAATATATAAAAAAAAATTTACAAAAAAAATTAATCAATAAATATTATAATTAATTTATTATCATAAAAATGCATTCCTAAAAAAAATAATTTTTAGATATATTGGTTTTCAAGACCAAAAATTAACTTATAAAAATATCAAGTATAATGATGACTATTATGAAATTAATTAAATTATTTATAATTAGTGTTTTATTATGTCACATTAATATCAAATTAATGTCATATGGTAACATTTATGTTGAAATAAATGACTTTTTTAAACAAAATCAGTATTTTTTTACTTCTCAATCAAAAATAATTCTTCTCAGAAATGGATAATAGTTCAATATTCACTAAATTGACCTGATGTCATGAGAAATTTATATATTTAATAACATAATATTTAAATAATTGGTTGAAAAATAAGTATAATTTTTTTCATAAAAAGTTTAGCAAACTTTTTTTGAAGAAAACATATTTTCTGCAGGAAAATTAAGTTAACTGAAAATTTAGTACTTATTTATAATAAATTTATGAATAATTTATACTAAATAAAAACCATTATACATAGTTCTCAAAAATTATTTATTAATATCCTTACATGAAAATTTAAGGGCTGGGTTATTATTGTTTACTATATCATGGTTTATATAGTCATGGGGTTTTATGAAAGGAAAGATATCACATACATTATGTTTTATTCTAAAGGAAATGCATATAAAATCTTGTTTTCTACATGACCACCCATTCATGTCAAAGGTAAATGAACATAGATACATTCCCCCTATACATGTAAATTCAGTACAAAACCTAAGTAGAGAATGAATATTTTTTTAAATAATTTATGTAATTTCGAAAAAAACATCTCATGAATAAAATAGAAAAATATAAAATCCAAATTTATACTATCATTATAGATTAAATATAAATATTTCTTCTTGAAAGTTATTGTTTCAACAACCCCAAAAATATTAAAAAAACAAATAATGATATCAAAAATATCCATATAGGTAATTCTATAGGGAAAAAGGAAACCATATGGTGTGAACTGAAACACTCAATAATGGAAACTCATATCAAAGTGTAACAAATTTTTAGGTCCCAAATATGCAGGAAATGATAAAATGAGAAAAAGAACATATAAATATGAACATAAGATCATAGAAACTAATCATAAGAAATCATAGAAGAACATATAAAATGAAATGTGCATATATGACCCCAATGGAAAAAACATGGAAGAATAAATCATATACCATTACATGAAAACATATTTGAATAATCATAATGAATGAAAATATAACATGTGAATGTGGGAAAAAAATTTACAAATAGAAAAAATAACATATGTCACATTTAATCACCTAGATAATTATAATATAGTAGATCATGAATTGATTCCCTCTTACCAAAACATACTTGATTAGGTTCCCCTACCTACATCCCATATTTTATGGATCATCTAAAATTGAATCCCAAAATAATCTCACAAAATTTAAATTTATACCCAAAATATTTATGGTCTATATCATAAAAAACACAAAAAATGATAAAACATATACATTTATTCCATGAGGAATAAATCATATATCATTTTATTAAAAATAAAAGGATATAATTTGTGTTACATTACATTTTCAAATTGTATCACATAAAGAGTCATCATGAATTATATTCGTTGATACAAAAATATTTATCTACCAAAAAAACAAGACTTTAGGAAAATTTTTATGCACATCATGAATATAAATATAAAATATATAGGCCTTTTTTTATAGAAAATATTATTTTTGGGAAATATTAAAAAAATATTAATTATTTTTCTACATTGTAACAAAAATTACTTTTTAAGTCATGTTCAGAATAATTTTCATGGGGTTATAAGAACTATTTTTTGGGGATTATCAATAATGGAACCATAAAATAAATAATATTGAATAAGTATAATTTTAATTGGAAGAGGGAAACTGTATGAGAGTGAATATATATTAAATTTTATTAATTTTAGGTTATTATAAATAAAACTCTTATCGATCAAAGAGTTAGAGTTTCTTTCTAATTTATATAAAGAAAAATAGGAATGGTATAAAAGATAATATATGTCTATATTTTTAAATAATAATAGACTTTTTTTTAAATGAAATGATATGTATATGTAAGATAAATATCAAATATAAAGGATAAAAATTATTAATAAGAACAAATAATTTTTTTTGATGTAAGAAATCAATACATGAATAATTTTTTTAATAAAAATTTAAATTACCTACAAGAATATGGAAACCAATATTTTAAAAAACATAGAAATTAAATTTATGTTTCAAATTAGGACATGTTCAAGGAAGAAAAAATATGACCCATGGAAAAGATAACAAGTCAAGAAAATCCCCTACAATGTTACATTCTACAATCTAGAAATAAATCAAAAATGTGATTATGAGATTAAAATTAACATGCACATAAAATAGAAAATAAAAAAGATAAAAAAATATGGTATAAATTTATAAAAATATATGAAATAATTACATTACGTCTATTTATAACCCAATAAATTCAAAATGAGTGAATAAAAACCATTACCTTGGATTTTCTGTTGGTCAGACATTGTCTAACCAGTAATATTATAAGAGCCAAATGTTTTAAAAAATAACATCAAGGTAGATAGAATATATTAAATTAAACACCAATATTTTAAGTATATTTAACACCTTGTGAAATTATAACAAATTAATTTTTAAATTAATTCCACCTCTTTGATAGCTTTCCATGCACGCAACACTTCGATTGAATGAAAGATGATACTTTATTAAAATAGTATTATTCAAAATTGAAAATTATAACCTTGGTGTAATTATGGTTGTTATCAATAGTAATAGTTCAATTATAAAAAATATATTGTTTTCACATGAATATAATAAATTAAATGGTTATATCTAGATTAGAAATAAAATAATATTCATTTCAAAGAAATAAAATATTTTCTTAAAAAATTTAGTTTTTCTAAAAGGCAGTCTAGTCGCACAATGAACAGATAATTTGAAAATAGTTTTTCTAATTTAAGATAAATTACATGAAAATAATAAACATCATTTTTTTATATTTTCATTTAAAAATTAACTTTGGTTAAATTTTTGAGAATTTTATAAAATGAGTAATTATACAGTGATTAAGGAAAACAAATTTTTATTAAAAACAAACTCTTCATTACTATTATTAATAGATTAAAATTATATTATAAATTGATTTTAATGTAAATTCTGCTAAATTATATTATTTAATAACTATTTTGGGTAACTGGAATAAATTTATTATAAAATATGTATCATAATATATTCAATGTTTATGAGAATTTTTTCTTTTGAAGAATACTCTTTTAGAAATTATATGATTTAATTTGAAATTTTAATCATCTGTATTAATAAAGTAATTTAAATCAATGGATTATATATTTTAAATAAAAAAATATATTACAAAATATTCTCAAATTAATTTTTTACCATAATTAATAATGAAACTATAATTATTAATTATCACGGTTAAAGTAAGAATGGGTTTACTTGGTGTTATTCCTAAGATGATTAGGGTTAAAAGTGATATAAGATATCTCAAGTTATAGTTTTAAGGAAATTTATTGACACAATAATATCTAATTATTTATAATGATCCAATTTTTATTGTTTTTTATGATAAAATCATGGGTATAACATTATCATTTCAAAGATTTCTTCTCTATCCTCTTTACCAATTATAAATGGTCACATTATATCCTCCATTATTTACAGTAAAAAACCCATTGGATTAGAAAATACATAACCAAGTACCTTAATTACTTACGTATGCACATCCTATAGGCCTTAGTAATATCCAAATTCTAATCTAAATGTTCTTCAGGGTAAACATATGGAGGTTTCCTGAATAAGGTAAAATGTTTTTAACAATGAATTTTTATTTTATATTTTCATAAAATTTCATGTATTCCCCACTATGAGAAAATAATAAAAATATTATCTTTTATATTAATATATTTTATTATGTTAATTTTATAACCTATATCTATATCCACCTCTTTCAAATGGTAAATGGAAATATTGATCGGGTTTATAACAGACTACCTCCTCTCAAACTGTTGTAATTCATTCCCATCACCACCTTTAAAGGATGTATATAATGATTTGATAAAAAATTATATTATATTTATAACATTAACACACACATATAATTATTTTACCTCATCCACCTTTTTATATAACATTTCTTTGGGGATAGAATTGTTCCACCAGTGTTTACGGCGGACTACAGCCTCGCGAAGCGTTATAATTCATTTATTTCTTATGATTCACATAAAAGGTATTAAGGTTAAATTTAATTAATATATTTGAAATTTATAGTATTAAAATAATTTTTGAAATATAATATCACATATAATTCCTTAAAATCCAATATGATTGAAATTAACAGTGTCAAATATGTGTACATGCGGATTATCACAAATACAAAGAGAGAAGAAATATTTTTCATTTAATTTTTACCTTGATGATAATAAAGATGTATTTAATTAGTATAAATGATATATATGAAATTATAATTATCCTGTAAAAATTTATTAATACATATTTTCCTTTCTATCCATTTGATATGAAGAATGTGAAAAATGATGATGTGTGCAAACGGTCTACCATATCCAGGAATAGTGTAATCAATTTTCAATCCATATATTTAATAGATTAAAATAAATATATATATAATTTGTATATAATATATTTATTTCAAGGATAAAATAATTTGTATGATCTAACCATAAACAACTCAAAATGGCTATACATTATAGAAATAAGACATATTTGAAAAATGAAGCAATTATCATATGAAATAGTGATTTACACAAGGAATAGTTTATAAAATCGAGATAAAAGACTCTATATAAATAATATATGGTATGATATATCATATTATATATCATTAATATATTTATATTAAACCTATAGTTTTTTTATAAAGAGGTTATGAAATATACAACATAAGTAAAACATGTGGTAAGGGTTACTCAACTCACATTAAATTACATGATACATACTCTATTTTCATAAATTCTTCCATTTTGTTTAATTTATACTACCAAATTTGATATTCTGTACTTTTCACCAATTTATACAAGTATTATTTAATGTTTCATTATAATTTATATCATTCATGGGGATTATGATTCAAATGATCCCAACGTTGTGATGGTTTATTTCATAATCTCTTCATTATACAAGATTGTTTATTTAAGTCTACCTTGGAGGAATTATTTGATATTTATATACATAAATAAATATATTTTCTATGATTATGGTTATTCATTATATTTTGTAATTAATATTACAATTTTTTCACTATTTGGTACTTAAAATTATTGATTTTTTTAATAAAATAAAATATTATTTCTCTCCATGTTGAAAATAATGTATCATTAAAATACATGTTTATTAAAATGTTTTTAAATTTTACTAACTATTCAAACATTATTTTTTTATTTTCATTTTTACCTATTTTGTACTCTATCAAAATATAATTAATAAAATATTCATGTATTTTTTTTAAAAGGCCCATTTTTATTTTTCTGAAAATATTAATGAAATATCTGTTTTAACGTGTACGATAAGAAAACGATAGTGTTAAATGAGGACCAATCAACGTTTTAAAGATATTTTACAAGTTTTCAATGTTTATTGTCAATAAAAATTTAGTTTCAAAATATGTTTTGAACTTTTTTCTGAATAATATTATCAAAGGGAATGATTTATTTTCCTCAAATATTTTTTAAAGACATTGTTATTGTATTTTTATTATTAGTTAACATCAACCATTTATTTTACATATAATCCACTGGGATATATTTTATTGATATAATCATTATAGTTAATTTGGGAGGATTGTGATCAGTTTCACTTAGTATGTATAATTTTCTTACCTTTCACCAAATTACCCAGGATTATTTAGGAATATGTTTCTTTGATTAGGGTAAGTATTAATCATTTATATGTTCATTTTTCTATAAATATTATTAATTTTGTTATGGATCACCCCTTCATATAATGAATTAATTTTACTTATTAGGAGATGTGTGGGGCCTTATAATTGATCTTTTCTTATTTCATAGACATGTTTCATTAGGAAAATCTGTTCGAAAAATTATATGGGTTTTTACCGATAGATTTAAACTATATTATAAATGGTATTTTGTTGTTTTATATTTATGAAATTATTAATTACATAATTATTGAATTAGTTATTTATTTCCATGCATTAATTTTTATTTTTATAATATTAAAATATTTGTTTCAATGTTATTAAATTATTTATATGTATTAATTTGATTTCATTTTTTATACTTTTTGTGGTCATTTTATTGATTAAATTGAATTTTTTTAGACATTTACCATTTCATGTTTATTATTATTATTTATTAATTAATTATTACACTATTATAACACCCTAACATAGAATCTAATCTGACAGCATTCTAAAATTTTATTTTCCGCAGGATACCATGATGTTTTTTATTGATAAATATGGAAACACTATGCAGAATAATGGGGTTCTCAAATAAAACACAATGTGTATTTCTGGGTTTAAAATTTATTTGAAATTAAATTGTGTATAATTTTCACTAAAACTACAAAACAATCACTTTCCGTTTTGTGATAACTTTTATCTACTTCCAATATAACCCAATAACCACAGACTATGAGTATCTTGGGTTGGAGTCTTATCATTTGGTATTATATCATATTCAGTAGATACCATGAGAACTAGATAGTAGTGAATCATATATATGGAAGTATAAAACAATTATAGTAATTTAGGATAAGTAATAAAAACATACTAATGTTTGGTAAGGAAGATATTAAGTGGCTTTTTGTAGAAATAAATCCATGTTTTGACACTACAAGTAAACGTGGTTCTAGTAAAAATCAACTTAGGTGAAATAAATATAAAAAAGAACATTTTTATTTTCATGCGAATTACCTAGTAAATGAAAATAGGCCTCACATAAAACATTGTTTGATTATCTATGAGGATATTATTGTTATTATAATTAAAATTTTATTCTATAAAACATTATTAAGTGTTTGAAAATATTTTCATGCTTTGGAAAAATTCCCAATGAAACTATGTATATGGTTATAAGATTGAGCTTGCATAATTTTTCCAATTTATTTTAAATGTTTCTCTAATTTTGTAGTAATATATTATGATATGTAATTTTATAATCTAATTTATTATATTCCATTGATTAAAAATGGATCCTATATAAAGTAATGAGAGCTATATCTATTCATGTAATATGAATAGTTAGTATGATTGATTAATTAATTTTTTTAAGACAACCATTCTGAGGGGACTAGTATTAAAAACATTTCATCACATGAGGACGTATTATCATGTGAAACCCAAATAGATAAGAAATTTTATATGTATTATTTATTCCACATGAACAATGATAATAATAAGATGACATAGGAAAGAAATGGATTAGTGGGATTAAGGATATAGGGGTTTTCCAAAATGTGATAATTTTGGAAGGAAACAACATCGTATTTCCTTATATATGGTAATTGTTTTATATATGTATATAAAATTCTAAAAACTCTCACGATCACATGGTAATGTAATAAGCTACAAATTTTTAATGATTTATCTATAGGGATATTAGAAACTATGCAAATTAATTCCCCATTCATCAAAAGAATAAATTGTAGATGAAGCTAATAGATCAAGGTCAATCTTATGCTGTTACTATAGATGAAGTGGAACAATTATTATTATTTTCTTTATTTAATGAATTATATAATAGTTATAATTTTATAAATGATATTATAGTTAATAATTATTATTAAATGTATAAAGTTTTTACTGTAATACTTCTTTACTAATTGTTTGTGAGAATATGTTGAATGGTACCACTTCCAAAAAATATTATTTAGTGGAAAGTTGAAGATGTAGTGCAAAGGTATTTGGGTTAGAAGAACATTAATATGTTATAAATAATTATTAAATACTAATAAAGTGGTAACTATGGGATTGTATTGGTTAACTTAAAATTTGATATTGATTATATGGTTTATGTTGTCTTTTCTCAAGTTTATTTCATGTTTGGATTTCAAGAACATAATAACAAATATGATATTTTCGTTTTTAAATTCATACATGTCTTCTCTAATGTTTTATAGTGATAAATATGTTCACATGTCAGGAATGTGACATTAAGATCCAATTTATATTTTTTGGGGAATGTAGTGTTGATTTGGTGACCTTGTATCTAAATTTTTCAATCATATTTTGGATGATCTTTATGATTAACTATAAGGCATCGTCCTTAAACATTATGTTATCATGAATTATGTAAATAATTCACATCAAGGATATTTTAATGTTTATATATTTTGAGAATTAAGTCATAACATATACATAAAAACATTAATAATACATATATACACATCTACTCAATATCCATTTTTTCATTAAAGAAAAACTCCTAAAAAACGAGCCACATCTAGTTCCATGTTTTAGACAGCATGAATTTTCCATAATCCCGTCCTTGACCCTATTCATCTTTAAGTAATGTGAAAAACATTTTAAAAACACATGTGATGAGCATAAAAAATTCTCAATAAGGATTATAAAATAAAGAAAGAAAACATTAGTCCATCAATACAAACCATGCATAAGATCTTTAATAGACCTCAGGAATTAATAAGATTTACGAATAACACAAAGAAATCATAAATCATACATGTAACTTGTGGCATCCATAACATTTTTAAGTTGTAGATTTCACAGCTATGTAAGGAGTTACATTTAGAATACCAATCATAGTATATTCCCTAAATCTCTTAGTATAAAATTAAAATTTAACTCTGTTACATTACCCAATGCATTGGAGAGCTATCTCGGGCTCACCCACCATTGGTTTATCACAAAACCACCCAAATACGTAAATAATGCCCAAGAACCATAACATAATAATAATATATAACATAAGAAAAATGGAAAAAAAATTAACCTTGAAATAATTTACATAATAAATCCATTATCAAAACCATTTTCAATAGCATAATACATAAAAAGTATATATGGAATTAATTTTAAAAGACATTACAACTTCTTAAGTAATCCAAATATAAAATAATGCTCGTAGCGGTAGAAAGGCCATTGTCACTACGTACGTTAAAAAGGAACATTACCTTTGTTTTTTAGTAAAACTCTATGTAGAAAAATTATTCCCTCAGAATGAATTGAAAATTAAAAGGTGTTTATACACCGTATAAAATAATTCTGTATATATATTAAAATATGCCACAAAGAAAGGTTATTGAGATAAAGTCACTTACATTGTGTCCAACATGAATCATTCATTCTCTAATCTACTAAATTATAAACTAATTTTAATTTATTCTTTCTCCATAAAATTTTTCATATTAATTATAACATTTATATCAATTATTACAACGTTATAGACAATATATAATCATTTTATTTAATAATAGTCATTTTTTTGATATTTGGTACTTGATTCTAAAATGAACTTCATAGAATAAAAAATTGTCCATGACGGTAAAATTAAATTATCTAAATAATTATATTCATGGTTGAGATATCATATATATCATATATATCTAGTATATATATGTATTACTAATAGTACACAACATTTCGTAATAATAAATGAAATTCACGGTTCATGGAGACGGTAAGTCGTACGTATGCATGAACGCTACATTCATTTGTGTTTCATATTTAAATGGAAAGAAAACATAATTATAAATAGTTATATTATAATTCTAGTACAATATCATATATAATTTCATTAACTCCATCCTTTATACATCCCACGTATTGCATGAACGATTCATATCTCATTGAGCGGACGGTAGTCCGCACTTCCTCAAATGAAATTATCGAGTTTAACCATTATGGAATTAATAATGGCATGATATAAATGAAAAATTAATAAGTATATAGAAAATATTAATATAATATATATCACATATAAATATAGTTCCATCATAATGGGCAGTATAATAGGTGGTAGAAGAATATTGAACAATCATCATTTTATATGGTAGTAGTTCACCTTCCAGAGAAACAATATGTTCATATCCATTAAATGGAGGTGTGTTGAAGTGTTTTTCGAATAATTATCATAAAAATCATCCTATTATATTAAGGATACTATTTTTTTATATATAAAAAGAATATGAATATCATACGGTGTGAAGAAGTAATATAAATGAAGAGAACTTGAGGGAAGACGTTATCTTTAAATTGGGTGACTCCCTTTGGTTTGAACCAAAAGTCTTTATTTAATTCCATTATCCCTAGGTGAAGGCTTCTAGGAGGAATATAGGGATCCTTAGAGATTATTTGGTTTGTGGTTGGATGTGCCAAGGGGATTCAGAGGTGTGTGTAATGGGTTAGAAGTGGTGGCCTTATATAAGGGAGTGGAGGGGCTCTTTAGGAATGTTTAAAAATGTAATTTTATTATAAAATGAGATTCAGTTTAAAAAGGTCTAAAAAATATTTATATCTAAGATAATGTGTATATAAGTCATAATAAAATATCCAAGATGAATTTTATAAGTTTCGGATATTTTTTAATCCTTATCTTTTTTATTTTACCCTTTGTTAACTTACGTAACTCTTACCATGTCCTCTTATATATTTCTACTATATGGTTAATATATTTACAATAAAATTCTACAAAACCCAAAATGGATCATTACTAAAATTTGTAACATTATATATGTAATTGGGATGAATCCTAGATATTTAGGTCTATTTTATCTTTTTAAAAAATATTTATTGATTTAAAAACCTTTTTGTGTCAATTTTAATAATATTTATATCATGAATTTTTTTTAAATCCAATCCAACATGATTATTTCAAAAAACCATCATAAATTAAAATATAACACGTCATATTAATCTAAAAAATATGTTTATGGCGTAAAAAGGTTAAAATAAATTATTTTTAAAATTAATAACATCATTTATTTAAATTCTTTATTAATTAAGGAATTGTTGCATCACCATTGTGTCATAATTAAATTTGATTATTTAATGTCTAAAAATTATAAATAAAATACCATGATGTATGGAATATTTTTATATTTAAAATGAATATTTATAGTTGAAGTGATCATAGGTATAACCCCATATACAATTGTTTTACAAAACAATAAATATTTATGTTATTTTTTTCCTTACATTAAATTAATTAATATAATGTGTCTTTTAACATACATGTGGCTCCATGGGGTCCCTAAATCGTCCCAAGGATTCCCATGGTCAGAAATGTATCATATTATAGGATTAAGACTAATGTTAGGATAATTTAATATTATTATAATATACTTGTTTACCCTTATTTGCCAGATTTACCTTTTTACCATGGAAAATAAAACATTTACTTAAGTAAATATTTATAATGTCTAACAATAAAAGTCACTTATTTACACAATTTGGACATCCTAATTCCAAATATGAAATAAATTTTTCCAAATTCAATATATTGAAGTTTTAGAAATTAATTTAAAATTAATTCTCGTTGTCAAAACAAAAATATTGTTTTTAAGAAATAAGTATCAAAAGATTTACCCTTTTTATGTCCAATTTAAGAGTGAAATTACAATCAATGACCAAAATTGGATTAAATGGTAAAACTATAATCCAATTACACTTTAAAACCAATAAAAATAATAATCTAACTATTTAAATAAATTATATTAAAAAATAGTTTTCAATTAAAATGTAGTATTTTTTACTATTAATTAAAAATGGACATTATCAGAAAAATACCAAAAGTTCATCCCAATTAAATAATTCTATCCTGATTCTAAAGAAGAATATTATTTTAGGAAATATAATATATAAAAGTGACAAAAAAATATTTAAAAGTGGTTATCTTTTAAAAGGTGGTAAAATCGACCTTTAAAAAAATATTTAACTGTTTATGCTTAAAATTGGATTCATTCACATTTTATGCTTCTAAATTTTAATGGATAAATGTAAAAACATTTAACAAAATGTATAATAATATTATAGTTAGTTATGTTCATTACTACTAATACAACGGCTATGTGTTAACTATCATTTAAATAATAATATTATTATATTATTTTATGGTATAATGCATTGTTGTGTGCAACGTATGATTTCGAGGAAACATGTTGTTACATATTTAATACTCCGTCAAACATAGCATCCCATTAAGAGTAAAATTAATATTTAATTCATAAATATTAATAAATATGAAAATTTGATATTCTTTATTTACTTGGGATTTACATCATTCCCTACTTTTTGAAATTGTATCCTCACAATTTTTTTGAATTATTAAATAAATGGCGGTATTTATCCATCATAGCATTTTCAGATTCCCACTTTTCCTCTTCAACCTTATGGTTTTTTCATATAACCTTTACTTGATTAATTACCTTATTTCGCAACACATTCTCTTTTCAGTCAGGAATCTGGAGTGGTTGTTCCTCATAAGAAAGATTGTCTTCCAACTTAACTACCTCAGGACTCAAAACATGAGATGAATCCTGCATAGACTTTCCCAGCATTAAAACATGAAAACAATTATGTACATGGGATAAACCTGGAGGTAAAGACACTCTGAACACAACTGATCCATCTTTCTTCAGGATTTCATAGGGTCGAATGACCCTCAAACTCAACTTTCCCTTATTTTCAAAAAGCACCAAACTTTTTCATAGGGAAACATTAAGAAAGGAATTATTACCTACCTCCAATGTTTTAAAACAAAAATAGAAACAACTAATTCCAAATCACGTGGAGGGTTATTTAACTCATGGGGTTTCAACTGACAAGATGCATACGCAATTACCTGATCATTCTGCATTAGGACACAACCAAGTCCTTTCAATGAAGCATCAATGTGGATAACAAATTCACCATATCTGGAAGGCAATGCCAAAACTGGATAATTCCCCAATCTTCTTTTCAATTCCTGAGAACTATCAATGCATTCTATTTTCCAAATGATCTTAACACATTTTTGAGTTAACATATTCATTGGATTGGATAACTATGAAACATTTTCAAAAAACCTATGGTAATAACCTGAAAATCCAAGAAAAATATAGATCTCGGTTATATTTGTGGGTCTTGGCCATTCATCAACAAATTTTGTTTTAGTATTATCAACTATTTTTCCATTTTTTTAAATAATGTGACCATGAAATGAAATTTTTTGTAACCAAAACTCACGGTTGCAAAATTTCCCGAAAAGTTTCATTTATTTTATGGTTTGCACGAAAAACCTTAAATGACATTCATGTTCCTCTTTACTTTTGGAATAAACCTAAATATCATCAATAAACACAAGAACATACTTATCCAAGATCTCACCGAAAATTATATTCATAAGATCCAATAATACAACATGTGCAGTGGTTAATCCAAAAGGAATAACCACAAATTCATAATGGCCATATATAGTACAAAATGTGGTCTTTTGAATTTATGCTTCCATTACTTTCAACTAATGGTATCCTGACCTCAAATCAATCTTTGAAAAACACTGAGCTACCTGGACCTGATAAAACAAATCATCGATATGAGGCAAAGGATACTTATTCTTAGTAGTTATGTCATTCAATGCTATATTATCAATGAAAAGTCTCATTGAACCATCTATCTTTTTAACAAACAAGACAGGATCACCCCATGGTGATGTTCTAGGTGAATGAAACCTTTATCTAATAATTCATATAAATACTTCTTTAACTCTAAAAGTTCAATTTTCTCCATTTGATAATGGGGGTTTGAAATTAGGTTAGCATCAAGAACAAAGTCAATAGTAAATTCAATATCCAGATCAGGTATTATACCAGAAAACTCATCAGGAAAAACATAAAGATACTCATATACCCCTAGAACATCATTAATCTAAACAGTTCCATTGATTTCAATAATATGTGCAAGGTAACATTCATTTCAATATTTTACTAGTTTCTCAGCATCCAGATATGTTATCAAACGTTGGGGTTCATTCATGTACACAAACTAAAATTATTTTGGGGAAGAAACCTATTTAGCTCTCCAATCATTCATATCATGATAAACAGAAATCCAATTCCTTCCCAAAATAACATAAAACTCTACAATAGGAAAAAAAGGTATTTAGGTTGATTCTTTCCACACACTTGGATAGGAAGGTTCTTATAATTTCATTTTGTTTTAAAATTTCCTCCCACTATTTTTACCATAAGTTTATGATTCATATCTTGAGATGAAATTCCAAAATTATAAGAAAACTTCTTAGAAATTAAAGAATTTATATACCCTAAATCAAAAGACACATAGGAATAATTTGAATAATCAAATGGTGTACCTATTAATACTTTATTCGACGGTCCAACATCTTCTGAAGTAGTTATAAAGGATTTCACCACCCCTTTCTTCTTGTAGTCCGATTGTTTTCCTTCAGTTGAGTTATTCGTTGGACACTCATTTTCCTAATGACCCATTTCATTATACATAAAACATTTTTCTCATCGTAAATCCGATTTTCTCTTACCATTACCATAATCTTTTTCAGTGCAATTACATGCCTTATGCCCTATTTTACCAAATCTGTAGCACATACCACAATTTAAAATAAATTCCCCATCATAATTTTTAATATAATTTTAAAAAGTTGTAAACTTATCTTTCATACCATTAAATTTTTTTTGAAGAGTTATTCCCATTCATCTGCCACCTCGACCTCTTATTTTTTTTTTTGTCAAATAATACATAGTCATATGCAAACACCATTTCCACCTCCACAAATCGAACAAGTTTTTCATAACTTTTGACCTCATAGGAAGCTAAATACCTTTTGTAGTTTGGGTTTAATCTTGAGTAAAAATGAATGTTTTTACTATCAAGATCTCATAAGAAATTTGGAGCATAACATGCCAGTTGAGTGAATTTGGATTCATAAGCATCCATTAATTCATCCTCCAATCTCAATTCTAGGAATTTATTTTCTATCCTAAGATGAACCACCTTAGAAAATTATATCTCAATAAATATGAATTTGAATTCATCCCAATAAAGAGCATCAATCTCCCCATTATCCCTGATATTTTTGACTGTCGACCATCACTGATCGACTGCACCATCAAAATGGTAAACAACAATAATAAACTTTTTATGTTCTAAACACCCCATGACATAAAAAATCTTTTCCAGTGCTTTAATCTATCCATTAGCTTGAATAGCGCCATATGATCTTCTAAATGACGGGGGATGCAGCCTTATTAAATTCTTTAATACTGATATGTTCCTCATTGGTTGATCTGGCTAATCTCGTGCATGCATACCACCAACATTTATAGCCTGAGTCAATTGTGCCATCCCTGCAAAAAACTATTCAGTTCTGATTACAACAATCTCATGTTTCTGATTTGGATGTTTTTCTTCCACATCATGTAGTCTCATCAAATCTACCCTATTTCATATGCAAGAAAACATTTTGAATATAAGAATATCATAGACAAAATAACATTGTAACTTGTAAAGGCTGTATGATTTCAATATGAACATAAGTTAATTTATGGGTATTAATTTAACAATACCCTAACTCCTAAAGTAGTCTAAACTTAACTTTGATACCAAATATAACACCTCATCCTTAAACATTACATAATCTTGAATTATGTTAATAATTCAGTTTTAGGAACTTTACAAGTTTAGAGCTTTAGGGAATTATATCATAACATATACATAAAAACCATAATATTATATGTATACACTTCTACTCAGTATCCCTTTTTTCATAAAAAAACTCTTGAAAAAAAGATACATGCCTATATCAATGTTTTAGACATCATGACTTTTCCATGATCCCATCCTTGACCCTATTCATCTTTAAGTCCTATGAAAAAAATTTCAAAAAAATTGGGATGAGCATAAAAAATATCAGTAAGGATTATAAAATAATGAAAGAAAACCATAGTCTATAAATATAATACAAAGCTTAAGTACATTAACATATCTCATGAAATAATAATATTTATGAATAACACCTATAAATCATAAATCATATATGTAACTTTTGGGATCCATAACATACCTACATTGTAGCATTAACATGTATGTAAGAAGTTACATTTGGAATAATCATCATAGTATATCCCCAAATTCTCTTTGGAAAAACATTAACATTTATCTCTATCATGTGACCCAATGCATTGGATAGCTATCTCAGACTCACCCACCATTGGTTTATCATGGAACCACCCATATACGTAAACAATTCCCAAGAACCATAAAATAATCATAATACATAACATAAGCATAAAGAAAAAAAATTCCACACTTCAATCATTGACATAATAAATATATTATAAAAACCATTTTAAATACCAAAATATTTAAAAAGAGTATATGGTATTAAGTTTTCATTTGAAAACATTACGGCTTGTTAAGGTATCCAAAAATCAAATAATGCTGGTAGTGGTGGAAAAGTATTTGTCACCACATACAATAAATAGAAACATGCCCTTTTTTATTTATTAAAATTATACGTATAGAAAAGTTTCCCTTTGGATGAATTCAAAATTATAAGGTGTTTATAAACTGTATAAAATAATGTCGTGTATAAGTAGAAATATGCTTCAACGAAAGGTGATTGTGGGGAAGACCCTTGCCTCGTGTCAGACATGACATGTTCATTCATTAATCTCTTGAATAATAAACTAAAGTTAATTTCTTGTTTCTTTATAACCTTTTTCAAATTTATTATTTCTTTTATATCACTTATTACTTTGTTATAGATATTATATAATCATTTAAGTTAATAACAGTTGTTTTGTCGATATTTGGTAGTTGAATAAAAAATAAACATCTTATAAATAGAAATTGTCATAGTGGAAAAAGTATATTATCTACAGAATGATATTCATGATTTAGATATATTATATATCATATATATTTATTATATATATTTATTTATAATAGTACACAACATTTGGAGATAATAAATGAAATGCACTGTTCATGTAGATGGTAAGTCGTACGTACGCATGAATGCTACATTCATTTCTATTTCTTTGTTAAATGTAATTAAAATAAAATTATACATAGTTATATTATAATTAAAATATAATTTCATTAAATACATCCTTTATATATCCCACGTATAGAATGAATGAGTCTTATCAATTTGACGGGCCTGTTGTCCGCACTTCCTCAAACGATATTATCGAGTTTATCCATTATGGAAACCACCAAGGTATACATTAAATGAAAAATAAATAACTATAAATAAAATAAAAATATAATATATATCACATATATATACATTTCCATAACAATGGCCACCATAATAGGTGGAAGGAAAAGATTGACTAATCATTGTTCCATGAGGCTGTAGTTAAACATCAATAAAAACATTATGTTCGTATCCATTCAATGGAGGTGTGTGGAAGTGTAGTTAGAATATATATACTAACAACTACCTAGTATATTGAGGATTATATTATTGTTCTGTAAACAATGAATAATAAGATAATAGGGATTTAAGAAGTAATATAAAAGAAGAGAACTTGAGGGAAGGCGTTTCCTTTAAATTTGGCTACTCTCTTGGGATTAAATCGAAAGACATTCTCAATTTTCCTTCTTCCAAGGGAAAGGATTATAAGAGTAAGAGAGGGTTCTTGGTAGATTATTTGGGTAACGTTTGGATGATCCAAGGGGCTTGAGTGGTGTGAGTAATGGGTTAGAGGTGGTGGCCTTTTATAAGAGAGAGGAAAGGCTCTTTAGTAATGTTTGGAAATATTATTTTATCATAAATTTAGTTTAAATTTCAAAAGCTATAAAACATATTTAATTCTAATATATGATGAATATAAGTATAAATAAAACCATAAAATATGAATTGGATCAGTTTTTGATATTTCGTAATCCTTATCTTTTTTATTTAACCCTTTATTAACTTATTTAACTTTTATCATGTCCTCTTATATATTCATACTATATGGTTAATATATTTACAATAAAATTTCAAGCGACCCAAAATAGATCAATAATGAAATTTTTACCATCATATATGTCATTTGGATAAGTCTATGATTTTTAGTACTATTTTATTATTTAATAAAATATTGATTTATTTTAGAATTATTTTATGTGAGTTTTAATACTATTCATATCCTGAATTGTTGAAAAATCCAAACCAACATGATTAGTTGTAAAAACCTTTATTAATTAAAATATAATAAGTCATCTTAATCTATAAAATTCTGGGATGGCATAACAATGATCAATTTAAAATTATTTTAATATTTATAACATCATTTATTGTAATCCTTTATTAATGAAGTAATTATTCTATCACCGTTGTGTCATAATTAATTTTTTTATTTAATGGATAAAAATTATAAATAAAATAACATGATGTACGAAATATTTTCAGCTTTAAAATGAATATTTATAGTTGAAGAGATCACTTATATAACCGTATATAAAACTGTTTTACAAAAAGATATATGTTCATGTTACTTTTGTCCTTACTTTAAATTAATTAATATAAAGTATCATTTTTCACATACAAATGGATCCATGGTGTCCCCAGATCAACCCATTGATGCCAATTATCACAAATGTATCAGAAAATAGGATTAGTACACATGTTATGGAAATTTAATATAATTATAATATTAATTTTTTACCCTTATTTACCATATTTGCACTTTAACCATGGTAAATAAAATATTTACTAAAGTAAATATTCATAATGTCTGAAAATAAAATATACCTATCTAAAAAATTTGGGCCTCCTAATTCCAAATATGGAATCCATTTTTCAAAATTCAAAACACAGAAGTTTCAGAAATTAATTTATAATTAATTCATGTTGTTAAAATAAAGAGTTTTTTTTAAGTGGAAAAAACAAGATTTAAATCAAAATGTGGTAAATCGACTTTTTAAAGAATATTATAGTTTTTATGCTTAAAATTGGATTCATTTACATTTTAATATTCTATATTTTATTCGATAAAAAAAATTGTATAATCATATTGTTGTTAGTTCTGTTCATTCCCACCAATACAACGACTATGTGTTAACTACCTTTTAAAATAATAATATTATTATAATATTTTTCAGTATAACTCAACAAAATTGTTGAGTACCAATTATTCCATTGAACATAGAATCCCCTTTAAAGTAACATGAATATTTTATTCACAAATATTTATAAATAGGAAAATTTCAAATTCATTATTTCCCTGGATGTTACATTACTAGTTATGCAATGTATTAATTTGAAGTTTGGTTTTTATTGGATAATATTTCCAAGAAATATTGGATTTATAGAATATATGAGGATTGTATTATTACATATTTATGGATCTTGTGATCTTTTAAATGTAAATTTTAGTGAATTGGGAAAATATCATTTTTGGATATTCATTTAATGAAATAAGACGTAATGTGGAAATTTATTTAAGGAATAACAAAGGATGAAATTATTATTAGCAAATATAATGATATAAAATAATTATATTTCCATATATTCTTTACTAGTAAAACAATTCATCGATTCATGGAAAATGATCTTGAAAAAAAAATTATTTCTAAATGAATTTCTTTCTGATGAACTGAATGTATTTTAATCCCTCACAACATTATGGTTTTTTGTTCATTAACCTTATCTAAAACACCCAAATTATTATGATCAATGATCTATATCAATATCTATAATTAATTACATGTTGCTTCCAATTACATATCATGATTTCCCACATTTTTTCTCCTACATTGAAATATAACTATGTGATTATTCTAGAAGAACATACTTATTAAAATTATATATTATCAAGATGTTGTTTTATTAATCATTTTAAGGATGTGGTATTTTATGAAATCTAATTTCAAATTCCAATCCCTTGATTAATGAAATAAAGATAAAATAATGATGATATAATTTATTTATGGGGTATATAATGCTGAAAATATATATTTTAAAATAGGAAGATCGTATTTGACGGAATATATGACTTGAAACACCCAACATATAATATAATTTAATACAACAATACATTACAACAAATTTATATTAATATAAATTCAATCAATTTAAAAGAATTAAATGAATGCAATGTCGGAGTTGAAAGAAAACATAATACTCTACTAACATATTAATATTTTTACATGACCATTATCAACAAATCATTATGCTGGATGGTATTAATAGATGTACATAAATTATGAAAATTATATGTTTAATATATTTATACAATATGTTAAATGGTTATCTATTTTTCATAAATTAAATAAGAATCATTTGTATGAAAAATGAATGTTTTCTGAGGAAAATTATTTTTCTAAAAGTTATTCAAATCCATCATTGTGAACATATTTTTCAATTGATTAAAACAAATATCAAATTTATTTTAAAAAAAACATAATTTTTAAAATAAAAATGTAAAAATTATATTTTGGTGAATTTTTGAAAAATTTCTAAAAAAATTAACTTTTTGATGAACTTGGGAAAATACTGTTTTTTATTGAAAAATGACTTTAATTTAAAAATATTTACCAAATATAATTATAATATAAACTAGTTTTAAAGTAAATTTAGTAAAATATTATTAAAATGTAACTAAATTAGATCATTTGAATCAATTTCATGTTCCACCACCAATCCGCTATTTTTAATTATCTAGAAATATGATTTAAGGATCACTGGTAACCTTACAATCAAAATACTGAAATTAGAAAGCATTATATCCTTTGTGGTACTCAAACATTCCAGAAGTCATTTCAAATTTTAAAAATTCATATTATCGAGAGGAATCATTACCGACGTTAGGCGTCCACTTAAATTTGCACAACCATGTTAAGCCGTACTTGACATCACGTCTCCATCCATTAGGGAAGACATCATTGTCATCCCAAAAACATGTCGAAATTCCCCTCGGTCATCATAGTCATCGATTTGAAACACAACCATCATCATCCAAACCAATTCACAACACCATCGTCTAGCCGAAAACCAATGTTTCTTCTAAGGAAGTCGTCGCTGTCGCTTCTGACTCGCTCTTCACCACCGTGTCGAGCCGCCACACCACCGAGAAAGTCATCAGAAGAACGCGGTAGGAGAAACCGCGGGCACCCCAAATGCCACCATCACCAAACCAAAAACCCACATAAAATGACCGCCTAAACCCTCCAACATGCATGAAATGACCATCAGGTCCACACAAAAACTGGTGGGGCACCCAAAGAACACCAAACACACCACCGAAGACCAACAAGAACAATAGTTTCAACCAAACTCTGGCCAATGAGCGAAGCCAAGCTGACATCAACCTGGGGCCAACGAATTCGAATCCACCACGGTAACCTGCTGACATCATTCCAAGAGCCCCAGAGAGACCACCCCTCTAATCCACCTCATAGAGAGAAGTGGAGACCTGGAGCCCGAGCAGAGGGATGAATGACGAAAGAGCTCTTCATCAGGGACCCCATAAGAATAGAGACCAGAAAACCCAAAAAAATAGAAACAGAAGAAGGTGGTGAAACTGTAACACCCCATGATTTCATAGTATGTTATTTATTCAAATTAATTCAATAACTTGCAATACACGCAACATCGAGTTCGAACACACCACGACTTTCCAAACTAGCTGTTCAAAAGCTGCTTTGAATAGTATTAACTAGATTTTGAATTTTATATACTATATATAATTTTAACTTATGTATTATGTGTTTCATAGACATATTATAAGAACAAATTCAATTTCTCAGAAAAAAAATGTATTTTTCAAAAAATTTAAATTTACCACATTTTCATGGGGAACCCTTTTAAATAAAATATTTGATCTTTTTACATATTAAATTTTATAATATAAGATTATTATTTAGAATTATGACATCAAAATTTACTTTTGATGAAATTTTGGAATGTTTCTAATAATATTCATTTTATATATGAATAGTGAGAAATACAATATTTTAATTTAAAACTGCATTTTAATCTAATTTATATATAAGGATAGATAATATTTTAAATTGGTTTTTAAGTGTAATAAGATTATATTTTTACCTTTTAATCCAATATTGTTCATTGAAATTAATTTCACTTGGAAATTATACATAAACAAGTGTCAATCTTTTAATAGTTATTGTTTCTGAAAAACACGCTATTTGTTTTGACAACGGGAATTAAATTTAAATTAATAAGTGCAACTTCTATATTTTTAATTCGATAAAATAGAATTAATTTTTTAATTTAGAATATCAAAATTAGCTTAGGGTGAAATTTTCGTATTTTTCTGAAAAAGTTCAATTTTTTATAAATAGTGAAAAACACTGAGTTATAGTTAAAAAAATTTATTTATTTTATTTAAATTTATTTTAGGCCAAAATAGATACATAATACCTATATAAGTTCAATGCAATTCAGTGTAGTCAGTTAATAATAATTTTAGATATATAAAAATTTTAATGCTCCTTTTACTGTCTTTTACCCACCTCCTAGGAACATTTGCAAATTTACATGAAACTAAATTTTAGAGCACCTGTGAGTTGAATTTCAAAAATCAGAGAGACACGATTGATATCAGTAAGTAAAATATTGTTTAATAAGATGAAAATAATTTTTTTTGAATTGAATCTTTTTACTTTTATTTTCCATGGTTAAAAGTAAATAGGGTAATTAAAGGTGAAAATGATATTATTATTACCCTAACACATGTCCTAATTCTATTGGATAAGTATAATTAGACCAAAAACAGCCCTATTAATAAAATAAGAACCTGTTTGGTCCACTCGTATTAGATTATGAAATTTATTGTTATTTAATTCAATGAGTTAAAAGAGATAAATTCAATGTTTAATAAATAAAAAATTTTAATATAGGTTTACACATAAGATAAATTATACTATAAATATTCATTAGAAATATAAAATGATTTCCTACATAATGGTATTTTATTTATATTTATTAGAAATTATATAATTTAATTTATTGATGACACTATGATGATGCAGTAATTACCTAATCAACAACAGATTAAAATAATTGACATTATAAATATCCAAATAAATGTAATTTGAAACTTTTTATGAATTATACTAATTTTCATGGTTAAGTTGGCATATAAGGGTTTTATAGATAAATTGTTTTCGAAGTAATAATGATTTTATGATTTTAGCAAAAACATAATACCAAATAGTGTCAAAATTGACATAAAAGATTTTTTAAAAAAAATATTATATTATTAATTGATATTCTATTCCTTATAAACAAAGGTTGGTCATAAATACTTAAATAATGATATTTTTATCATTAATTAACAACTTAGGGTTCGCTTGTAAATATATATCAAGATTATTAACCATATAATATAAAAATACAGAGAGACATGTAAAATGTCAAACTATTTAACAAAGAGTTAAATCTAAAAGATAAAGTTATTGTATTGACCCAAACCTATCTAAAACCTATTGGTTGAGTGGTTTTATACCCATCCCCACCTTATCCTTTAAATAATATATTTTTGAGCCATTATAAACCAAACATATGTTTATTATAAAATAATGTTTCTACCTTTTCCTAAGCTTCCCCTCACCCCTCTTATAAAAGGGAACTCCCCCTTCTCTCTAATTCACACATTAAAATCCATTTTTCTTGGCCAAACCTTGCCCAAATACCCTATCAACTATCCTACCTTCATCCTAGAGGCCTTCATTTAGTTATAAAGCCATCATATGTATCCCTTTTCATAAAATCAAAAGGAAGAACCCAAAGAAGAGGTAAATATTTCATCACCTCTTTCAAGTTCCTTTCTTCTTCCACTTCCTCTTTCTTTGTTGTTTCCAATATAAAATAATATATAAAGTATCATCTATATACTATAATGTTATTATAAATATGGTACAACCATATTCATCATTCTATCCATCCTTTTAATGACATGTCCGATATGTGCGTACGTACAGCTTACCGTTTCCACAACATGCTGTAATTGTTATTCAACACATTATTATTTGGATGGGTATAATAATAATGTGTTATTGATGTAAATAAATATATAACATTATAATTATTCTTTATATATGATATACCATCCAATTATATATGATTTTAATTTCTAAAGAATGATATTGTCCCTCGTGCGTACGTACGAATTACCGTATCAACGAACATGATGAGATTTGTTCCCCATCGTATCCATTCAAGACTAATTTTCATTAGATGATTAAACATAATGTTTAAATATTCAATATCATTCTTAATATGAATAAGATACATCCTACCCATAACAAGCACTACTTACGTAACAAATCATATAATGGAAAACGAATCGGTTAACTCCCGAAATGATTATAATACAATGATATTATCAACAAAGCAATATTAAATGATCATATATGATCCAATATTAATGTATATGATTCATGTATAATTTAATAAAAATTATTTCACCTTTATACATGAGGTTAACCTACCCTCAACCAAGGAAAATTACAAGGTAAGAGTTAATTCTACAATCGCTTTATTATCTGAGGTTGTTTTTACGTAAGTGTCTACTGGGACCTCTTTATCATCCACATCCATGTTTCATAAAATTGTAATTCAAAACATTTTTTTACTAGATAAAGGGGTAAAGTAATTTATAACTTTATTTATCCATATTTTTTTTAAAGTAATCTTTCTGTCGTTTTCTAAACAAGGTTTTTTAGGACATTTTTGACAAAATTAAGATAATAATGTTTTTTGACTTATACGGAGAGTGTAGTTGTTTTCTGCCTTTGTAACATTGTCAATGCTTCCCTTAAAAGATTATAAGAATATTATTAAAATAATTTTTTTTATAATAATGTGACTCTCAAATTATTTCAAAAGATAACAAGATATTTCTCTGAAAAAGGTTTTGATTTCATCTACGTCAACATCCTTTGATGGATTTTATGTTTATTTGATATAGATTTATTATGATACAAAACATCCATATTGTATTGAATGTTTTGTGATATTTTTGACTTTGGATGTGATATTTTTATACCATTAATGGTTTATGGTTAAAGAATGGACATTTCAGATGATAGTTTTAATACGATTGTTTATGTTATATTTCAACCTTTTCATATGAGAAATTTATTAGACTTAGTAAGTGACGGGTGGAGCCCACTATAGATCCTCGATGCATATTTAGGTCTCATGAGACCACTAGACATTGAATTTGTTGTGGCCTTTCACAATTTGATATATGGTTTGGAGGAGGCCTTAATTATTTTTATACGTCATTACTGGGGCCTTGAAAAAATATTTCAGAATGTCCAGTATTATAGATTCCTTCAATATGAAAATAATATTCATGGTTCATGTGGTCATTCAACTAGTAGAATACCCATGATTATGTTTTATTATGACATTATTTACTCAGCTCATATTCCTACCATAAAAGAATTCATGTTTATTTTTGGTAAAGGCTCGTGGTTTCAATTATTCACCATGCATAATATTTATGTTATATTACTCTGTATTTCTTACCCATACTAAGAGTTTGAGCTCACCCCTTTATTATGTTTCATTTTACCCAGATATGAATAAGTTAGTTATGAGTGACTTGAAGGAATAATCTAGGAGGCTTGGATGTTTCTAATGGAATATATTCGTGTTGTATTTCTTTTAATGTTGTAAAGATGAACTTATGTATGAATCTTGTTTCCAATAATACTAAACTGATCGTCCATTGGAGACATGATTTCCTTAGGATCATGCCAATGTTATGTAATAATGCACTGAATCGGGGTAACTAGGGTTGAGGTGTTTCAATTGGTATCAGAGAAATTTTAGTACAACCCATGGAAACTAGATTTAGATAAACTATGATTAGCCCACATTTCCCTAAGTTAGACTATGAGGATTAGTATAGAGGAACTTCCTATAATTTTTGTATTGTAGAGATTATGTGAGTTTTAGAAGAAATACATCCATGTCTAGATACCAGCAGGCAAAGGAAACTCTGGCACAGATGTACCTGGGAGTAAAACACGAAAACACTACTTTGAGCTAGACTCGAACGGAAACTGGTGCAAGACAACGGGCCTTGCTGCACTCTTGGTTACGACACTCCCGGGGTATATTCTTAGGATAATTATCATTTTTCATTACAAATAATTATGATGGATTTATGAATATATACCTTCTCAAAGAAAATATTTTTATGATTATGGATTATATCAATAAACAGTTCAGTTTAAGTTAGGTATTTTACAAGTTTGGAATTATTCATTGCAATTCAAAAACTGACCCAGTGTGTGCCATTGTATTGAAATGGAACCCAGTAAAAGGAATTTGAACACCAAAAATTTGTTTTATCCAAAGAGTAATAAAGATCATATCTTTCACGGTATTAAGAAATCATTTAGAAGGAAAATAGTCTCTAATGTATTCTCAACATATGAAGAAATAGTATCATGTGTTAATCAGATAAGTAAATAATTCTCTGAGTCCTATTTCTTTTAAGGTAAGTAAGAGAAAAATAGGATGGAATAGAGAAAGATAAATAAAGGGAAGAGGGAAAAGATGGATTTTCCCATATGTGATAACCGTGGAAAGAATCACCTTGGTAAATACTTGAACGGAATTGGAGTTTGTTATATGTGTGGAGCAAATGGACACAATGTATGTGATTGTATGGGTAAGAAAAAGGTATCAAATGATCAATGCAGCATGTCCAAGGAGTTCGGACACCACATGAATCAATTTCCAAATCATTAGAGTATACCCCAATTGTTTCTATTGGATACTAATAATGTTGTGATACTACCGAAGATGAAGAGGGATGATTCGATTAATTAAGTTGTAATTAAATTATTGTGTCATTTGAGTATTGTATTAATGATGTACATGTTACAATAATTATAGACTATATAAGGATTGTTCTACAGTACTATATCATTAAGGACTTGAGATTGTGTAGAACCATGAAAAGTGACTCAATTTCAGGTTAAATTTTTGGAAAATATATGATTGAGAGAAAGATAAGACATAATATGGTTCTGATACAGAGGTAGTGATTTTGGAATAATACATGATTGATTTGGATAAATTATATGGGAAATTCTTGACTACCTTGAAAAAGGTTAATGATTTTTATGTTCTATCATTGTTGGAGTTTACCACATTTTTGGGTAGAATAAGTATATCTAGTATTCAATAAGGCATAATGGATCATGAATGTAATCAATAAGGTTTTATGGTAATTCAGGATGTAACAGTGTTTTAAACGAATACCTGATGAAGGAGTTAAGATGTTATTACGTGGAAAAAAGGATCTTCATTATGTTTACCTTCCGTATGAATTTTGGACTGTGAGTTTTTACTGAAGTATTTTGGCTAATTTAGTTTGATATTATTTTTGGATTTCCATAAGAAGGACACACCGGATGTCGGGCGTCAACCTGTCGCATCCGGAAAGGCCGTGAGACTTGAACCCACAACCGAAGGGCGATAAGGGTGTATCACCTACCACTGGCCCATGGGATGTCCTGGATTGAATAACGTAGTATTTTTTAAAGGTCTGGTAGATGAATAATAAATTCATTTTTTTGGAACCCAATAAGAATAGGATAAATAGAATATATTTTTTATTTTCTATTATCTTTTAGAGTGAAAGATGAGTTTGTGGTATAAATTAATTAAAGGATGGAACTCTACTTGTCAAGTATATATTTTTTTATTCTATTATTCGATGAAAAAATTAATTCTCAAACTTTAGGTAACGGATCTTAAAATTAAAAATGTGTTATCCTATTACCTTATGTTTTGTTGAACCAAAGGTATTTTAAATCATCATTTATTGATGGATTTGAGGCCCTCAATTCTACAATTGTGTGTGACTGATGACCCCAATAACTCCCTATAAATATTTGTGTTTTTACTCCAATTCTATGTCTCTAATTTCTACCAATTTTATCCTAATCTGTATCATAATTTAGTGGTTACTTTTTCTTTCCCCTTTTCCTCTTATTAAGACTAAATTTTATTAAACCAAATTCCGATGTCGGTTTTCCCACAAACGTATTTTATATTTTCAACATTATATTTTCGAAAAAAAATATCAAATTATGAGGATGCAATTTATTAAAGGATGGAATAATGTGACACCCCATTATTTAATAGTATGTTATTTCTTCAAAGTAATTTAATAACTTTTACTACATGCAGCATCGAGTTCGAGTACACCACGACTTACCAAACTAGCCGTTCAAAAGCTGTTATTAAATGTATTAATAAGATTTTGAATTTCATATACTCCATATACTTTTAACTTATGTATTATATGTTTCTTAGACATATTATATGAACAAATTCAATTTTTTAGATTAAAAATGAATTTTCAAATAAATTCAATTTTACCACATTTTCTTGGTGAACCTTTTTTAAATCCAATATTTGACCCTTTTAAAAATTCAATTTGAAAATATAAAATTCTTCTTTAGAATTGGTATATAAAAGCTTACTTTGGATTAAATTTTTGTATTTTTCTAATAATATTAATTTTATTTATGAATGGTGAAAACTAATGTATTTTAATTCCAAACTCCCATTTAATATAATATATTTATAAAGTTAGATTATATTTTAAATTGGTTTTAGTCTAATTAGATTATATTTTTACCCTTTAATCCAATATTGTTCATTGTAATGAATTTCATGTTGAAATTATACATAAACATGTGTCAATATTTTGATAGTTATTGTTTCTTAAAAACACGCTATTTTTTTGACAACGGGAATTAATTTTAAATTAATAAATGCAACTTCTATGTTTTGAATTTACTAAAATAGGCTTAATTTTTTAATTCAAAATATCAAAATTATATTAGGGTGAAATATTTGTATTTTTCTGAAAACATTCAATTTTTGATGAATAGTGAAAACCACTAAATTATAGTTTAAAACATAATTTTTATTTAAACAATTATTTATTTATTTATATTCATTTTATGTCAAAATAAATACAAAATACCTATATAAGTTCAATTTAATTCATTGGAGTCAGTTTATAATAATTTTAGATATATAAAAATGTTAATAAATTTTTTACCGTTTTTTACCCACCTCCTAGGAGCATTTGAAAATTTACATAAAACATAATTTTACCTCTTCTATGATTTGAATTTCAAAAATCTTAGAGAAATGGTTTTTTTAAGTAAGTAAAATGTGGTTCAATATGATGAAAATAATTTTTGGTGAGTAGTAACTTTTTACTTTTATTCATCGCAGTTAAAAGTGCATAGGGTAATTAAGGGTAAAATGATATTATTAATTCCCTAACATATGTCCTAATTATATTGGATAAGTATAAATCGAACAAAAACAACCTTAGGAATAAAATATGAACCTATTTTGTCCACATGGATTAGATTAAGACATTTATTATTATTTAATTCAAAGAAGTGTTGAAAGAGTTAAAATCAAAGTATAATAACTAAACGATTTTTAATATAGGGTTACACATAAGATAAATTAGACTATAAATATTAATTCACAAGATAAATATATTTCCTACATAATTTTATTTTATTTATATTTTTTAGACATTAAATAATTAACTTTATTTATGACACGATAATGATGCAGTAATTACCTAATTAATGAAGATTAAAATAATTTCTTTATAAATATCCAAATATATTTAATTTGAGACTTTTAATGAATTAAACTAATTTAATAGGTTAATATTACATATTAGGTTTGGTTAGATAAATATCTTTCAAAGTAATAATGCTGTTGTGATTTTGGAAAAAAAAATTCCAAATAGTGTAAAAACTGACATAAAAGAGTTTTTAAATCATATATTATATTATTAATTAATATTATATTTTTAAAAATCTAATGAGCATCCAGAAGACTTATATAATTATAGTTTTATCATTAATGAACCACTTTTGGTTCTCTTGGAAGTATATAGTATGTTTTTTAACCATATAATATAAAAATACTAAGAGACATGCTAAATGTAAAACAACTTAACTAAGAGTTAAATCTAAATGATAAAGTTGATATAGTGACCCAAACCTATCTAAAACCTATTGGTTGAGTGGTCATCCACCAATAATCACCTTAGGTTTTAAATAATCCATTTTTGAGCCATTGAAAAACGAAAATGATTTTATTATAAAATAATATTTCTAGCATTTCCTAAGGTACCTCTCGCCCCTCTTCTAAATGGGAACTCCACTTATCTTTAATTCACACATTAAAATCCATTTGGATCGGATATCCCCTTCCCAAATAACCTATCAGGTGTCCTTCCTTAATCCTAGAGGCCTTACTATAGTAAGAATTCCAACCTAAGGAACCCTTTTGATCAAATCAAAATAAAGAACCTGAAGAAGAGGTAAATATTTCATCACCTCTTTCAAGTTCCTTTCATCTTCCACTTCCACTTTCTTTGTTGTATCCATTATAAAATAATAAATCCAGTATATTATATATATTGTGATGTTATTATAAATATGGTACAACGATATTCATTATTCTATCCATCCTTTGAATGATATGTCACCATACGTGCATTTGTATGGCTTACTGTCTCCACGTCCTTGTTTAATTGTTATTCAATACATTATTATTTGGATGGGTATAATAATGATGTGTAATTGATTTAAATAATAAATATAACATGATAATGATTCTGTATATATTATATACCATCCAATTATATATTATTTTAAAATCAAAAGAATGATATTGTCGCTCGTGCGTACGTACAGATTACCATCACCACGAACGCGATGAGAATTGTTCCCCATCGTATCCATTCAAGACTAATTCTCCGTAGATGATTAAAAATAATGTTTAAATATTTTATATAATTCTGAATATGAATAATATACATCCTGTATATAACAAACATTACTTACATAATAAAGCATATAGAGGATAACGAATCAGTTAACACCTGAAACGACGATAATACTAAGATATTATTAACATAGCAATATTAAAAGATCGTATATGATATCATATTAATGTATATGATTATTTTGTAATTTAATAACAATTATTTCAACATTATATAGGCTGTTAACCTACCCTCATCCAAGGAAGAGTACAAGGTATGGGTTAAATCTACAATCTCTTTATTATCTCAGTTTATTTTTTTTTGTAAGTATCTAATATGACCTCTTTATCATCAACATACATGTTTTTTAAAAATTTATTTCAAAACACATTTTACTAGATAAATGGGTAACGTAATTTATATCCTTTTTTAACCTTATAGGTTTTGAAATAAATATTTCCATCGTTCTCCAAACAAGGTACTTTATGACATTTTTGACAAAATTATGATAAGAATGTTTTTTTAACTTATACGGCGGGTGCGAGTATTTTCTGCCGTTATAACATCGTCGAAGCATACCATACAAGAATATATGAATATTTTCAAAATAAATGTTTTCTTTATAATTATATGACTCTTAAATTATTTCAAAATAGAATGATATATTTCTCTAAAAAATGTTTTGATTTCATCTATGTCAACATCCTTTGATGGATTTTATGTTTATTTGAAGTTGATTTGTTATGATACAAAACCTACATATTGTATTGAAGGTTTTATGATATGTGTGACCGTGGATATTCTATTTTTATACCATTCATTGTTTATGGATAATGTATTTACATTTCCTATGATAGTTTTAATACGATTTTTTATGTTATATTTCAACCTTATCATATGAGAAATGTATTGGACTTAGTAAGTGACGGGTGGAGCCCACTATAGCTCTTAAATGCATCGGTAGGTCCCATGAGGCAACTAGAAGTGGAATTGGCCAAGTACTTTCCAAATTTGATATATGGTTTTGGTCTGGGCCTTAATCATTATTAGACGGCTTGGTCGAGGCCTTGAGAAAATGATTCAGAATGTCCGGCATTATACATTCCCTCATTATGAAAATAATAATGATAGTTCAGGTGGTCATTCAACTAGTATAATACATGTGATTATGTTTTATTATGTTATTATTTACTCAACTCATATTCCTTCAAAAAAATTATTCATGATTATTATTGGTAAAGGCGGGTGGTTTCAATTATTGGCCATACTTAATATTTATGTTATTTTCCACCCTTTTACTTACCCTTACTAAGCATTTGAGCTCACCCCTTTCTTATGATTCATTTTCCCAAGATATTAAGATGTTAGTTATGGGTGACATTCAAGAATATTCTAGGATACTTGGATGTTTCTAATGGAATATTTTCCTATTGTATTTATTTTCAAGTTGTAATGTTGATCTTATATATGAATCTTATTTCCAATAATACTAAACTGATCGGTCTTTTGAGAAATGATTTCCTTGTGATCATGCCAACGTTATGTAATAATGTACTGACTCCAGGTAACTGGTGTTGGATAGTTATTGAAACCATAGGGAACTCAATACTAAAAGAAACACCAAAAAAATTGAAAAAAGGAAAAGAAACCAAGAAGAAGGAAAAAGAAGATGTCTCGCAGACCCACAACCGACCAACCGAAAATCCCAAAACCTCACGGAGTTCATCGCTCCAGAACTAACCTAGAGAGGAGTCGAGAATCACAAGGTCAGAGCATAGAAGGATGGTCAGGGAACAAACTGAAGTGCCATCATAGAGAACTAGGAGAGAACGATGTCTAGATGATCAAATGAGATAGAAGAGGGAGATCTGGGGGAGAGCGATGCCCTAGGAGAGTAGGCAGGAGAGATGAAGAGACTAGGGGGTGGAGCGAAGTGAAACTCCATTACATCTGAGAAGAGAGACGAACCCTTGGGGAGAATTTCATGTTGAAGTTTTATGTTAAATAATTTTATACCTATGAGAATTTTCAGTTTCAAAAACCCTGGTTTCATTCCTTATGTGATTTAATTTTCACTTCAATTCGTCCACTTATCTGAATTCAATTTGGAAAAATTGATTCAATATTTTGAATCAAAATAATATATATTCTATAATATAAAAAACATATTTATATAGTACAATTATTTGGATATTTTGTAATAATTAATTATCATAATTAAGGTTAAAATTGGTTTACTATCATGACCCACCCTCACCAAGATGGGGAAAGGGACAAAAACCATTCGAAACTTCCTTCTTCAAGTTCAATGAGATATAAGGATGTATGATTCCCCACTTCAATAGGCCCCATAGTGGAAACTAGATTCATGGGTATAGAATCTCATGTAAAATAGAATTCATTACTCTATTATTTAATATTAGTGCGAGATAATATGGTAAATCCCAAAAAACTCAAAAAGACAAGATTAAAATTAATTCCCAACATCCAATTCCCACATTCATTTATAAAATAAGTCAATACAAAGTAAAATAAACTCCCGAGGATAGTACCAAAAGGAAGGGAAAATCAACAGCAAAAACTCCCAATGCCTAAGTCAGTAAGTTCTGGTGTGGTCCTCAATGTCCTCCTGGAATCCTGAAAGCATATTTATATACTTTGGGTGAGTAAATAGGTATACCCATAAAGAAAACCAAAAGCTCCCATGCACAATTGGGGAGGCATCCTAATTCCCTGTGAGAAATTGAGATTACCAAAGAACATACAAATGAAACTATCCACCCAGCCTCACCAAGGCACACTTCCCAAATAACACAAGTATGGTAAAGTAATAGTAATAACACATCCATATTTGGGTACACCGCAGTGATTTCCCAATGGTTATTTTGAAATCCTATGCATCTAACCACTCCCACAAGTTCCACTATAGTCCCACTGCCTCCCCAACAACAACCATATAGGATATCACAACCACACATCCCACCCGCAGACACCTCAGCCACCAAAACCACACACATCCCGACCCACAGACACCTAGGCCACAATAACCACTCCCATCGCCGAAGACACTTGGGCCTCATCCCAAACACAAAAGGTAAAAAAAATTCATACACACACCTAGGCCAAAAACCACAAAAAACCCTACCCGAAGATTCTTGGACCATAATGAACCTTATCCCATCACATCCAATATGTAGTGTCTTGGGCTACCTGGGAGAGTGAGAATAAATGATCTAATAACCATCCACTCATAATAATGTTAGGAAAAACACCCTCCCACATGAGATAGGGGTTTTCAGTATGGATCTCACAACATATGAGGGGTGATAATAAGAAACAGAAGAACTAAATTTATTCATGTAGTTAAACAATCACTCATCCCAACCTCGGGGTTCTGAAATTGAAAACCAGCTCGTACACCCCCACTCTCTTTGTTATCCCAATATGCACAAAAATAAAACAGCCACAACTTGAGCACAACCCATTTCTTGAAAACAGTACCCCATTATACTTGTTTTTGTTGTCATGTTCAAGTAATTCCTTTAAAAAAAATTCTCCACTACAGGACTACTAATTGGAACAACCTCTATACATAAAACACTGAAGAAAAAATTCCCAAGAATTATTTTAAGCATTTAAACTATTTTATATAGTAAATTCAGAACAACAAAAGGGATTCGTGAGATCCCTCGAAGTACATGAACCAAACCAATCCCCAACATATGGATTCACATGGCCTCAGATAAAAAAATAGCTACTGAACAATAGGAGATCCCATCCCACTCCACGTCACCCCATAAGCATCAACGAGATCAACTACACATATTACCAGAACAGATCAAGGAGGTTTTCAGATTTAGGCACACCATCTATCACATTTAATTATCTCGTTTGGTTAATCGCGGTGTTCACATGTGGATCTTATTCATTGGGAATCCATTTAATCAACTGAGTTTACGTGTTTTACCAGTTTTTGTGTTACATCCATTCAATGATTATCCAAAAAACAGAGGTTCATTAGTGCACAAGAAAAGGAAAAAATTTACCACTATTTTTAGGTGGAATAAGCCCAAACCATTCACAACAAAAATAAAAATGAATGAAGACAAAATAATACAGAAAAATCATCATCACTCAAACCCTAATATACTTTAAAAGTCTATTTATTATCTTTTTTAAGGTTTGGTTTCATCCACATCACTAAGAAAAGAAGATCATACCCACCCCGAATGAAACAGAGTAAATAGAGATGATGGGAACCCTTACTTGGATGGTCAAGGATTGATATTTTTATCCTCACGTCATGAACTGAGGATGCGTGACATGCAGGAAAGTAAAACTCGACAGCTTCAAGACTGAGTGGGAAAATCTCCAACATGGTTTCATGATTTGTCTCTGGAGTAACTCACTTGGCGTATATAGAGAAACTGGAAGGAAAATATAAGATAGAATCCTGTCTTATTAAACATTCAAATCCATAAATCAAGGAGATGATTTCGATGTACTTGAAGTCGGGTTTGGGCCTGACCACAAGGTTGGGTTGTTTAACATGTCTTGATTAATTGTTTTTATAAATACCCTATGAGATGGTGGAGAAACAGCTGTGAGTTAATAGACATCATCTAAACTGAGAAACATCACACAACATGGGGAAATCTAGAAAACACTGGGAAGGGTATGACATTGCGAAAAAAAGGCCACACAATTTGGTGACTGAAGGGTCTCCCAACTCATGGGGATTTAAAAAATATTTTATTGGCTTTAAACAGATTAAAAAAGGGTATTAAAACACTCTTACATAAAAAGATATGTTACGAGGGGTGGAACCAGAAAAACTCAGGTAATTGGAAACAAAATAGAAAAAGGGTAGGACAACTATCAGTGAGACACCATAACGGTGACACCGGTTTGGTGACAAGGGCCAGGTTATACACCTTAAGCGATGCCATAGGTTCAGTGATACACTTTAAGAGGTGCCACCATTTTGTAGTGTGACAGAGATGGTGTGATCGTAATAGTGCCAAAGTTTCTATTGAACCGTTTGGTGGAAATGAGTTTTTTCAAAACACTTTAATGAGTCATTGATGGTCCCCAGGATACCCCAAACACCAGAAACATGGAATGGAAATTGACCAAGAGGATTCGTGACATTACATCATATACCTATCAAACTATTCTCATCCTTGAGAGACCAAGAGTAAAAAGGAAGTGAATAGAGGGGTCTGAACAACCACCTCGTAAGATACCTCTCAAGGAAAAACAACCCTATATTTGTTCGAAATACGGAAAATCCAAGATAACTAGGAAACCTCTACCTCATCAATATCCCGAACAACTAGAGGTACACAATCACCTTTTTATCCCAAATATCCACAGAAATTTATTAGGGTCACACCATCCATACATATGGGTTTGGGATTCTCTTCATCCAAGTCATGATAATATCGCTTTGGGAGACACTGACTCACCCACACATGTTTAATTGCATCCACCTAAATGTGTCTTGATTAGGGACCATGTCCTCCCCTCCACATAGGGGGACATTCACACACAATGGTAGAATAAGGGAAACAACCCACCTCATGGTCAACATGTTCAAAAATTACATCATTTTCAAGTACAAAATAACTCAAAATAAAATTCTAAATAGCTCTATGTATTGGGAACACTTCTATGCCTTCCATTCCTAGGTACTCTACTCGAGACCACCATGCCTCCATAACAAATGAACCTGGGGAATGGTTCATCTACAAAGCACCTTCTCCTCACGATCCTCTATCCTCAATGGTCACTACACAAACGTCACATCCTCTTTGATATCCAGCTCTTCCCTTTTGAGGACGTGTGAATCATGATGTAGATAACGATGGGTCTGAGACACATGGAAGACGTCGTGGATCCTTAGTAGAGGTGGTGGTTGCGCTAGCTGATATAACACTTCTCTGAATAGCCGCAACACCTCGAAGGGTCTGATTTACCTGGGAGAAATCTTATTCCCCTACCGAACCTCTGTTGCCCCACGCTAAGGGGATACTTTTAACAACTTGTGGTTCCAACCTCGAACTCCACAGGTCTACTCTTATGATCACAAAACAATTTATTCTAGTCCTAACCCTCCTCCATTGTATCACACACCAGATGAACATTCTCCATCATGCTCAGAACTACCTTTGGGCCATGAACACCTTCCTCTCCAACCTCGGTCCATCATACGGGATAATGACACAACCTCCCATACAAGGTTTCGAATTTATCCATGCCAATGGTAGAGTGATAGATATTATTGTAGGTAAACTCTACCAGAGAAAAGTTTCATACCCCCGACCCCCTAAAGTCCAAAACAAATTCTCGTAGCATATCCTCCAACATCTAGATGGTCCTCTCTGTCAGTCTATCCATCTGAGAGTGGAAAGCAGTGCTACGACATAACTGGGTGCCAAAAGTGTGTCGCAGTCCCTTCTAAACTCATGAGGAAAACTGTGCATCCCAATATGATACTATGGACCTCAGAACTCCATAAAACATCACTAAATCATCCATGTACCTCTATTTTAAAGAATCCACTGCACTCAACTCCTTGATTTATATGAAGTGAGATGATTTCGTCATCCGGTCTACCACTACCCAGATAGCATCGCAACCCCCTTGAAAACTGGGTAGTCCCAGGAAGAAACCCATCAAGATGATGTCCCACTTCCACTTCAGGACATATGAAGGATAAAATAAACCTCCCGGTACGCGGTGTTCATCCTTCCCATGTTGACATACTATTCACCTTGATACAAACTCTTCAACTGCATGTTTCACCTTGGGCCACCAAAAATGTTCCCTCCGGCCTCGGTACATCTTGGAATCTATTGGGTGTACTGGTAGTGGGAATTTATGGAACTGATGGAGAACTCCCTCGCACATCGTCACTTAGAAAAACAACATTATGTGGAATAGCATCTGATTCTAACCATCTTCCGACCATCCTTCCAGTGCATTTCCCAAGCTAACACGATCATAAATCACTTCGGCCTCTATGTCCCACCACTGAGACTCCATCACCTATTGTACCAAGGGATACTACACCTTTATATAGAACAAAAAACATCCACCATCCTCCACTCCCATGCTCATATGTTAAGCATCCAACTCCTCCATTGCTTTCCTAGAATCTTCTGACTCCCAAACCACATCCTTCTTCAACATCCTTTACAAGACATCAGCCACCACGTTCCCCTTTCCTTATGTGTAGGAGATATTAGAGATGTAGTCTTGAAAAATCACCATCCACCTCTGATGTCACAAGTTTAGGTCTCGCTGGGAGAAGAAATACCTTAATATTTTATTATCTGTGAAGACCATAAAGCATTCCCCAATGAGGTAATGCTATTACCACTTTAGTGCGAACACATATAATGAAAAGCTCTAGGTCATGGATGGAAAAGTTACATTCTCGAGGAAGTAATTTCCTATACCCATAAGAGATCACTCCCTGCTGATGCATCAACACACACCCCAATCATAGATCGTAAGCATCACAGAACCAATAAAATGCTACCCCTTACCATGGTAACCACAGTAATAGGGTGATGACCCATTTCCACTTCATATAACTGATTTCTTGTTAGCAATTCTCACTCCAATCGAAAGTATGGTCTTTCTTGGTCAAGGATGTCAAGGGAACTACAACTCAAAAGAATTCAGCAAGAAACCCCCAGTAGTAACCTGATAAACCCAAAAAACTACGAACTTATTCCACGTTCTAGGATTCTTCCCAAGAAACAATCACTTAATCCTTCTATAGGTACACTGTTACTCACTACTCAGACACCACGTCTCCAAGGAAGTGAACCTCTCATGTCCAAAACATTTACTTGGACAAATTCATATCGAGATCGTGGTGTTGGAGGACTTCCAAAACTATCCTCAAATAAATGAAATTATCCTCCACTGATCATGAATAGATCAGGATATCATCAATAAACACGACTACAAACATGAAAAGATATTCATGGAAAACAGATTTCATGAGTCCCATGAACATGGTTGGTGCCTTCATAACACCGAATGTCATGACCATGAACTCAATGTGCCCATATATGCCCCTAAAAGAAATCTTCAATATTTCACCCTCCTTCACCCTAAAATGAAGATATCCCTACCACATGTCAATCTTAGAGAACCAACCTACTCCCTTCAATTGGTAAAAAAATTATTCGATCCTCAGGAGGGGGTAACAATTCATGACCATCAACTGATTCTGTCTTCAGTAGTCTAAAAAATTCCTAACACCAACGTTTTCCTTCTTTGAGAAAAAGACTATAGATATCCATGGGGACGTGATTGGCCCAATAAAACCCTTATTCATTGAGTTATCAACTATGCTTTGCAACTCCCGCAACTCAAAAGGTGGCATCCGATAGGGAGCCATCAAAATCAGATGGTTATCAGGTTGTAAGTCTATTCGGTACTCAACATCACGTCAAAGGGGTAGATTCAACACCTCTATAGGGAAGAATTTCAAGAACACACTAACAATACATGGAATATCCACCATCTCTTTGTCTATTGAGTCCACTAACAGCTCTGCTAACAAAGAAACAAGGGGCTCCACACCCCATCTTCCCTCTTGGAAACCCCTCTCATCAATGAAAGTTACACACTAGCTACCCACATCTGAAAACAAAATCCTTATCCAGATGCATTCGATAACATCATTTATGGAGAACGGAAATTAAATTCCTAGGATGCCATCCTATGTAAGAATTTAATGCAGAAATAGGTCCCCACTAGACTGATGCATCCCTAGTATCAGTCTGCAACTTTGAAAAATGTCAAATGGGATTCTCCAATATCAAACTAGAATACTCAGTACCAGGGGTATAGAGACTCTCTCAATGTCTAAGCCCAAGTCATGGGAGAGACGGGGTGAAATAAAGGAGTGTGAATCTCTTGAATCAAATAATGCATAGGAAAGAGTACTAAACAAGTTTATCGTACCTTGAACAACCTCCATCCGTACCAGAACATTCCCCTCTTCGGCGTGAAACTACCCACACCCAGCTCTCCTACCCCTGGGCTGTCGACCGCCTCCCAGACCGTTCCTTGGTCAAGACCTTGAGAATCTCCCGGATATTCGATTCCTCTAACATCATCCAACCTCGGTGGAGCGGGAGCTCGTAGCCCCTGATACTACTACTTCTGCTGCTGAAATGGTCTGGCTGAATAATTGTTTCTTTTAAGGTGGGAACTAATCCTTCCCACCTCCACTGTATTGCACTCGGCATAGGAACTAATTTTGGAGATTCCCACGGATTCCATAGAAACTTATTATTGGTCCTAGTCTCACGGAGATTGGGAGAGGACACGGTGATTGAAACTGGATCTTTTTGGGCCTACTTACAGCCAACTAAAACCTGGATGGCCCTGATGCTGGAGGCCTACTGCTAACGGCCTTCCCCTTTGACGATCTCAATCAGATCCCCTATCACGGAACTCCTCCTAGCGTGTGAATCCTCTCCACCATCTCATCCTTCATCTAAACATCCATGTACATTGGTAGAGTTAAGGGAGTACCAACATACTTAAGGGAATGTCAGAGTGCCTCCCCTTAATGTCTTTCCCACTACTCCACATCTTGAAATAGGTCTGGAGGGAAATGAAGGAGATCATTAAACTGAATCCCAAAATCCCAAACTAACATACTCCTCTACTCAAGGGATTTTAACTTCTACCTCTTCTCAGCCTTCATTATAGAGGAATGGAATTTTCCTCGGAACACCCTCTTCAAGCCTATCCTCAAAACATTAGCTTCCTTCTTCTCCCCGATATAGAGTGTCCTCCACGGACGCGTCACTCCCTACATCAGGCTCATGGATAGAGGAACCCACATCTCTATTGGATCTTGGATCAAGATGAAAGCTATCACAAGCTTGTCAAGAAAGATTTATGTCTCCATGTCTGAGATGATGCCCTTGTACTTCTCGAGGGTCTCCCGATGAAAGGCACAAAGAAACATCTACCACTGGTCATCCTCCTCTTGATCAAACCTCTGTTGATTATCTATATCAGCCTGTTGGGCCACGATCTACCGCACTACTCATGGTTGTCGTCCATGTTCAATAGTTGTAAGGTAAACAAAGAAATGTTGAATCCCATGTAGTATAGAATATCTCTTTTAAATTTTCATTAAACTTGTTATTAATTTTAAAGTCCAAAAACACCCATAATAAGAAAGAACACAATTCATTGTGATGTATATAACTTTCATAGGGCCTCTTCCTTGCAATTATTGTAGCCTCACATGGTCCTTCGGTTTGTAAAGAGCCCTTAGCTAACATTGTGGCCCAACCGTCCACTGAAATCCTCATTGTTCCAAACTCTGAACTACATCCTATCTCTCAACAATGACTCTGATACCATTTTTTCATGACCTACTTTCACCTAGATGGGGAAAGGGACAAAAAACTTCCATACCATTAATTCTTCAAATTGAAGGAGAGATAATGATCCCTGAGTCCCATCATCAATATACCCTAGATTGGTGACTAGATCCAATGGTATAGAATCTCATGTAAAATAGTAGGAACTACCCATTTTATTTAATAAGATTAGAAGATATGATGTTAAATCCCAAAAAACTCTAAAATGTAAGAATAAACGTAATTCCCCTTAATCAATTCCCACATGTATTTCTAAAACAAGCTGATACTAAGTAAAAGAAAATCCAAAGGAATGTACCAAAAGGAATGGAAAACAGCAACAAAAACTCCCAACACCCATGGTAGTAAGGTATGGGATGGTCCTCAAGGTCCTCTTAGAAACATGGAATTATTTTTCTATATATTGTGTGAGTATACAGGTATACTTAGTAGGGAAACCCCAAATTTATCACACACAAGTGAGGAGGAATCCTAATTCCTTATGAGAAATGTAGATAACCAATAAACCTAGCAAGGAAACTATCAAACCTTCCTCACCAAGGCACACTCACCAAATAATGCATGTCATATAATGTAATAGTAAAATCACATCGATATTTGGGTACCATGCACCGCTTTCCCAAAGGCTATTTAGAACATCCTACACATCACACCTCCCATAAAAGTTTCACTACAGTCCCACTGCTTCCACATGATCAACATTAAGGTCTATCACAACCATGAATCTCACCTGAAAACACATAGGACACTACAACCACACACATCCCTGCCCACAAACACCTAGGCCACAACAACAACTTCTATGCCGAATGACACATGGGCCTCATCCTGAAGACACTTAGGAAACAAACCTTCCCGCATACTCTTGGGCCAGCGACCACAACACACCATGCCTATAGATTCATGGGCCATAATGAACCATAGGCCATTGCATCCTACCCAAAGAGTATTAGGATACCTGGGAGAGGGAGAAAAAATGAGCTATTAACTAGCCACTCATAAGAATGTTGGGAAAACACCCCCCCCCCCCTTGAGGTGGTGGTGTTCGACACGAAGTGATCAATTTGGGTGGGGTGGGAATAAGAAACATAAGAACTAAATTTAAACATATTGTTAAACAAGAACACATTCCAAACTAAGGGTTCAAAATAGACAATAACCTGTACACCACCACTCTCATTGCTATCCATACATGTACAAATACAAAACAACCACATCTAGAGCACAACCTGTTTTTGGAAATAAATCCCCCATTGTACCCATTCACATTATCATGTTCAATTTATTACATAGTTAAAAATATTTCTCCACTACGGGGTTACTAATAGGCACAACTGATAGCCAAACAACACTGAAGAAAAATTGGCCAAGCATGAGTTTAAGCATTCACACCCAGTTCTCATGTAATGTCACAACAAAAAAAGGGATCTGTGAGATCCATCGTTGTACTGGAACCAAACCAAGAACCAATATATATCCCCACATGGCCTCAGACCCACAAACCAGCAACTAAAAAACAAGAGATCCCATCCCCCTCCACGTCACCCCATAAGCATCAATGAGAGCATCAACACATATTACCAGAATAGAGAAATTGTGTTTTCATATTTAGCCATACTATTTATCAAGTTCCTTCTGTATGTTTGTTTAATCAGGGTGATCACACAAGTCTCTTTTTTAATGGGAATACATTTAATAAACTATGTTTCTATGATTTACTAGTTTCCATGTTACAATTATTCAATGATTATCCTGAAAATAGAGGTTCATTAGTGAACATGAAAGGACAAATAAGGACCACTATTTTTTGTTGGAGTAATCCCATACAATTCACACAAAAAAAGAATGATGATAAAATAATACATTGAAATCACTATCATTCACACCCATATATTTATTAAATGTCCATTTATTAACATCATTAAGGTTTGGTTTTATCCACATCCCTAAGAAAACATTATCATACCACCCCTTATGATACACAGTAAAGGGTGAAAAGGGAAAACCCCATACTTGGATGATCAATGATCATGGTTTTTATCTTCGCATCAAGAATGTAGGAAGCACAAATTGTTGGATAGGAAAACTCGAGGGTTTCAAGGATGAGCGGGAAGTGCTATAGAATGGTCGCATGACTCCTCTATAGAGTAAGTCTCTTAGTGTACATAGTGAAATCAGGTGGAAAAAATCTAGAGAGGATCTTGGCTTAAGAAAAGGCCATATTCTAAAATCAAGGAGATGATTTCAAAGTACTTAAAGTTGGTTCGTGGCTTGACCACATTGTTGGGTAGTTTCACATGTCAGTGTTAATCTTTTTATTAATTATCCTTGGAGATGGGGGAGATAATGACTATGATTTAATAGATATCTTATAAAATGAGAAAAACCATGCAATATTGGAGAATCTGGAATGTGCTAGGAATGGTGTGACATTGTAGAAAAAGGTCACACATTTTTTTAACTAAATTGTCACCCAACTCTTGGTGGTTTCAAACATATTTTACTGGCCATAAATGGATTTGAAAAGGGTATTAAAATATTTTTACGTCCAAATATGTGTTTCCAGGGGATGAAATTTAAAATTTCAAGAAACTGGGAAAAATTAGAAAATAGTGGGACCCCGTTCGATGAGACACTATAACGGTGCCACCATAACGGTGCCACCAATTTGGTGAGATACTATAAGTGGTGCCACTATTTCAGTGTGTGACTAAGAAGTTGCCACAGTGACCGCTGTCACCCTAACGGTGCCACCTTTTTGGTAGAATTATTGGGTCAGACCATGTTTTTTGAAAACATTGTAATGAGCCACTGATGGTCCCCAGGATACCACATACACTATAAATTTGAAAAGGTAATGGTCCAAGAGTGTCTGCGCCATTAAAATTACCTTGGGTTAAAATAACAATATACGATGTAAAAATTAAATAAAATGTTAAACAACTAATTTTATTGAAATATTTAGACCATATAATACTTATTAATTAAATATATTAGTGTATATGTGAGTGGGAAAATTGTGTGTATCACTTTATCTTTTCAAAAATTAAATGTATGTCTACTCCTCCAATTATAAAGGCCACCCCTCTCCTCCAATATTCACACATCAAACCCATATTTTACATAAAATACAAAAACTATACCATACATAAATCCCTATAAACAGCTACATTCCTTGGTAAGATAAGAGACCCTATATATAATGGATTTAGTTCAAATATATGGAGGTTATATGAAGAAGACGTACTCTTTTTTACTATACTTTCTTATTTTACTTCGAATTGTAACACATTATAAAATTCTATAAATATTCCAAAATAACAAACAAGAATATATTATATACACAGAAATTACTATATTAATTTCATTACCTTTATCCATATCAGCTTCTATACAATTGAAAAAGGAACTATCAATTATGTATATGATAGACTACTACCTTATGCAATGAGGTCAGTTTCTTTTCATCACCACCATTTAATCATGGATATTATTAATAATATAATGAAATTATATGATATTTATGGAATTATTATACATATAGTGTTATTATATCACATATAACTACTTGTATTTCGTTTCTTGAGGGATATGATAGTGTCGCTTGTGTGTACGGAGGACTACTGCTTCGCAAAGCAATGTGATACATTTTTTACATAAAAATTTCATGAATGTTATTAAGGTTTATTTTAATGAATATATATTATTTTTAATATATAATCATGATTAATTAAATATAATAACACTTCTAGTTTCAACCCTTCAGATACATTATAATATAATAATTTTACTTTTGTGTATGTGTGGACTACCACATCTACGTAGAGATGTGAAACATTTATCATTTAATTATCACCAAAGATTTATACATGATATATATGAAATAATAATTATTCTAGAAAATATTAATAAATATTTATTTTCTTTTACTCATTCTAGTGAGAAAAATGGAAACCTCTTTCATCCATATGTATGGCATACCATCTCCATAAACTGTGTAATAAATTTTCTATCTCTAACATTAATAAATTAAAATAAAAACATATACAATATATATATATATATGATATTTATATCATGGATAATATTCTATACATTATTATATAATGAAAAATTTAAAATGAACGAAATTGAAAAACTAAAGGATACATGAAAAGGGAATCAATTATCACCTGAAACATTTATTTTAACAATGAATTGTCAATAAATGGTTAATAAGGGTTATAAGTTAATCATATATGGTATTAAATATATGGTTAGGGTTATATAATAGATCTATAATAAAAATATTTTTATTTTACATTGGATTCGGACACATACAACTAATGTTGATATATATGTATGGTTTTCCCATCTCACTTTTACTTCTATGATACATATGCCTTATTCTAAACATATTCAATTATGTGATTTATATAATTCCCTTTTGATATGTTAAATAGTGTAAATATTTCTCTTATGGTATTCAAATATCAATGTCATGTTATTTCATTGATGGGGATTATGATTCAAATTTTTCCAATGTGGTAAGGGTTTATTTCACAATATCATCATTATTCAGGATTATTTTTTTATTAAGACTCCTCTAGGGAAATTATTAAGTTTTACTAATATAAAATTAATATATTTTATTCTCTTTTTGTTATTAATGATATTTTTCAAGAATTATTTCTAATTTTACACTCATTTTTTTAAAAAAATCGAGATTTTCTTTGGGTAATCTGGATTTATTTCTTACTTTGGTAAAAAATAATGTCTTATCAAAATCCTTGTTTTCTAAATTTTTTTATAATTTTTTAATCATTTTAAAATGGCTTATTAATGATTTGTTATCAACTTTTTTTTTTTTTTAAATTTTTTTTAATAAAATCTTCATTGAATTTTAAAAAAAAAATCCCATTTTTCTCTTACTAAAAATTTGAAAGGAATAATGGTTTTAACATTCCAAATTTGATAAGTAATTTTTACCATCATGAACAGTAAATTTTTTTATTATTAATTTAAAATATTTTAATGCTTTTTCGATAAAATTTATTTTGACATTATTTTGTGACATTTTAAAAAAAAATATAAAAATTCAAATCGTTATTTTCCTTCAAAATGTTTTAAATGCAATTTTACGATACTTATATTCATCAATGACATAAACACTATATTTTACATTTGATCAACTGATTATATATTTAATTGATATCATACATATTATTTCCATTGACTAATTATGATCAGTTTCATTGATGTTTGAAAACAAATTACCAATCATAATATTACATTTGATGGTTTTTAATATTTTTTATTTTTTTAGGTTAATTGTTATCATTTAATACAATATTTCTTCAATAAAATCATTATATTTATTATATTTCACCCGAATAATAAGATTAATTCAGTGATCTCAGTATGCGACCTATTGGGTCTAGTATATATAACCCCATGATGTTTAAATATGTCTCACAAGAATAATTAGCTTTCTAAATTAGATGGGGTTCTTTCGAGAGATTTTAACAATCTTTTGAAAGGTCTTGATAGTTTCATATTTCTAGAATTATTCATTCAATTTTTATGAGACCTATTCTTGATGAACATGTAATTATTCGTTATGTTATCATACACATGGGAATGTTTCAATAATATGTGAATATTTATATGGAATTATATGATGACATTATATTTCTAAAAAATTATACCGAGTTTATCAGTTAAATGAAATGTGTTTCATTAATTTTCATTTATATATTGATTATTCTTATTTATTCGTGATATCATCCACTGTAATATTATCCTCACTGTGTATTTGAGATCTGAACTCATGATACCAATAATTTTTTTATTGATATTTAAGGATTTTCAACAAGTCAGAGTGAAATTCCTAAAGAAAAAACATTGTTTATTTATTAATTTAAAATGTATGTGATATTTACTAATATATCAAGTTAACCATTAAAACTAAAATAATCAGTCCTTCAGGATGACATAACTTGTTTCTATTGCCTATGTAATAATTTAACCACTAAATATAGGCTAATAGGGTCAGAAGATTTACATGTATAATGATTTTTTTAATATATATATATATATAATAACCATAAATATATTTAATTATATTTATAAAATTAATAAATATTTTCTTATTAAATAATTGTCAATATTCAATGATAAATTTTATAATTAGGGTCTTAATTAGATTTTTCATTCTTCTCTAGCTTTAGTATAGAAGTTCTATACCTTTACAATTCATCATTATTTCTTCACATCCATAATTCCTATAGAGTTTAATTTGATTCCTTTGATTTATTTTATTTGTTAAGATGTAATTTTATGGAAATTATTGTGACTATTTGTAAAGAGTGATTAAAATATGATATTTTGAATTATTTTTTAATGAAAATAAAATTATTTATATAATAATATACTAATATATTTTATTATAATTACATTATGTAAACATATATAATTCATAATTATTACATAACATTAAAATTGTTTATATTTTCTTATTCATTCATGATACAACCATTAAAACATCATTCTTTTTCATGGAATAAAACACTCAAACAAGAACACATTATAACAAATGAATAAATAAGAATAAGGTATTGAATTGAAATTATATAACCATTATCAAGTAATATAGGTTTTAAAAAAAAAATTTAATTTGATAAATAAAATTTTAGTATACTTCTATGAAAACAATGATAAATGATTAGGAAGATGCTAACTCTTACCTTGAAGACTTGAATCTTATCTTTGAGAAACTCTTGTAAATTTAAGATATGGGATTCCTTCTTTTGACCAATGGTTTATAAAGGATATATAAAATATTTTGGGAGATATGTTTTTTAGGTATTGAATATAAATCCCTGGATTTGTGTTTTTTGATGTGAGTATTTGTAGGTTCCATTTATAGGCAACCTTAGATGGAATTTTGACAAATACCAATTCTTTAATCCATAAGGGATGTAATTTTCCATAAAAAGTAGTTAAAAGTGAAATGAATAATGTAGATGGAGAGATCATTAGTTCCGTCGAAAATGCATTGGAATATATTTTTTACAGTTAATGACATTGTCTGTTAATATAAAAATTTGACTTCTTTTTACACTTATGATGGTCACTAAATTTCCACCTAAATTGCGTATTTTTTTGGTTTGAAAAAATTGAGTTTATTTATTAATTTGGTTATCTTTATTCCAAATATGAAATAAATTTTATAGGATTAAATATAAATATTGAAAAAAGTAATTTTAACTTGGAATACATAATGCATAAAAACATTTTTTATAAAAATATTTGATTCATTCTTATTCCTTATTAATTAATAACCAGCGAATGATTGTTAACTTATATATATATAATATCAATATATTTAAATTAAATATTATTTTAGTAGTTACAAAATAACTATTATACATAAAAATAAAATTTCTCTAAAAATATATTTTTATCTATAGATTAATTTATTCTAAAATACATAAAAACTATTTTTAATTATAAAAACATTAAATCATTTTTTTCAATATATTTGAATAAAAACCCTTAAATATAATATGATTCATTAAAATTAATTTGAATATAAATTAAAAAATTATTAAACTAATGAAAATATTTGATATATATATATATATGTCATTCTATACACTAATATTTTCATACTAATACAATCTTAAATTCTATTTGAAAAGCCCCTTAAGGCCTCACCATAATACAAAAAGATGATATAAGATAAATTTGTAGTCATAATATGTGATTAAACTCTAAAGTATCTGAAAATAAATTTCATGAGTGTTAGTTTGATGTTCATCATAAGAGATTCTTTAATGGATTTTAATAAAATTCAGAACTATAATTTTGGCACGTTATATTCTATATCGATTAAAATAATTCCAAACACAACATGTACTAACTGAGATGAAAAAATGTTGTTACTTTTTACTCAATACATCATTGGGTTTCCAAATGGATTCCACAAAAATATGATCTCCCATAGAATTTTGAGTATTTTGGAGGTCCTAGTTGACAATAATGTGTCTCTATAATCCATGATCACTAGTAGTTATTCCTCTAAAGAGTAAACTTGTTTTAATTACATAATTTTTTAGTTTAGTGAATGTAATGTATCATCTACGTGGTTCCTCAATGAATATATATGGAATATATAATACCCTTTATAGAGGGTTGGATTAAATTTTTAATGATAATATAAAATACCAAAACATCATGAATCTTGAAGGTATCATTTTATCTAAATATCAACTTCTCATTATTTTTTAATCTAATAAGATTATTCCATAGAGATATTAAAATTAATACTTTATAACCAACCTCAAACTCCATATCTTTCCGATAGATATTAATATTGGCATTCTCTTGGAATTTCACTTATATTTTATATCATTAAATAAATTAAACATTCTCTATAATTTCTTGAACATGATTAGTTATTAAAAAACATCTCTCCAACTTCATACACTCATGTTAGAGTTATATATTTCCTCCCATTTAGAGCCTCATACATTTCTATATGAATTGTAGATTGGAAATTGTTGTTATATGATATCCCAGTAAGAGAAATATTTTTATCCCAACTTTTATGGAAATAAATTGAGAAAAATCTTAAAATGAATTCTGAAAGATGAATGGCCTTTAATATTAGTCATCTTTTATAATGATACGTTATTCTAAAGCCCATATCTGTTTCCAATCCTTTTTGAATAAATATTTATAATGATTATTCGAGTATTTTGTCTATAATAGAAACAAATTAATTTCATAATCCATCAATCCTTAAACCATACATTATGTACATTATAAAAATATAAAAATATCATAAATACTCTTTAATATGAATTAAATGTGATGAATTTTTATTTCAATCCACCATTACCATGATTTAATTCATTCCTTTGGATGTATCAGGACGATCAATGTAGAAATCTATGGGACTATTCGATCGTTTCTATACTGGTTAAATTAATTTATTCCTTATCCCCATATATTTATTACCTTAAAATTTTACATAGTTGAATACAATCAAAATGATATATATTATATGTTTTCTCTCTAAACATTTTACAACCAAAATTGTTTATTATGAAAAATATTTATACCTCCTATGTGAATAAAGAAGGATGATCTATGAACATCATCAAAATATTCGTCCTTATCTCTGGTGTGGATGAAACACATATCCATGTTCCAAATCATATAATTCTATCTCTATCGTGGTTGATCATAGAAATATTTGTTACCTTCCTCTGTAGATTGATATCAACTTTCTAGACCTCCTTGATATTGAAATTGATGGATGCCTGAGTAATCATAAGGTAAAGGTAGGATTTCACCCTTTATCTTATGATTTCCACATGAATCCACTGAATATCTATTAAGGTCAGGTAAATTTAAATCATAATCATTGATAGGGTTTCCTAATACTTTCTATATAGATTATCAGTTATCTCATTTTACTTCCTTGGATTTTAATATATGGATCAATCAAAGCCTTTTGTTGAGTCAAATTATCTCTATTACCACAAGTTTAACTACTTCTCTATGGACATATAAATTAATCGACTATGATATTTATATATATCACAAATTTTGGCATAAAGATAATTATTCTACATCATTAATGAAAAAATTACATAGATAATGCATAAAATAATTTCTCTCATACATCTTTAATTACCAAGAGGAATAATCAACAAACTTTTCATTTTTCATAAGTGAGGCAGACCAAGAATTTTATACATTGATATTACATAATTTGATATTTATATTCAATATTTATCATAATAATAAACACCCCAAAACCATAAATACATATTATCTTTAGATATTAGAGACATAACCATCTTATTTCAGCAAATATATTCAACATATCACACAAATATCTTCTCATATATAATTCATAGTATAAAAAACCTACTGAAAATGTTTCTAAAAAACCTAGGAAAAGGAAACATGAAAATGGGTGAGATTGGATTCTAATTAAAGGTAAACATAATACATATCGAAATATAATAATAATTGATCACAATATTGATATAATTGTAAGATAAAATGATCATAAAAATCTATAATCCTTCTTATTTAATCAAATATCATTAATAATAAATCATTGTTTATGTCTTTTTCAAAAACAAAAGAAATAAATCATTACTATGAAAAATCATCAATAATCTTCCATGATATATGAGAATACATCATAATCATAACATATATGGTTTTCAATTATTGATATAAATATAAAGTTATTTAATTTTTCATGGATCTGAATTGAGTCTATCATTGTGGATTGGGTTGACACTCAATTACATCATTTTCTTACTCAAGTCTCAATCCAATGACTATATTAATTATGAAAAGTCCCACAATAAATTGGGAACACTCGATAATATAGTCCAAATTATCCCATGAGATATCCATCTTTAACCAATCTATTTCAGGGTAATATAATTATGGTCACACCTATCACTTATTAATTACCATTCATATATGTTCTATTGGATCATTAATCATTCATCATGTAATATTTTCTTCATACCAAAACCTATTTAAGGAAAATAAGTTTTTTAAACATTGTCCAAATTTCTTTATCACATAACCATAATAAAATAAATGGGATTCATAAATGTTTTTGATTTTCTTAGTTAACTTGTTGGAAATTTGTTTTATAGAGTAATCCTTAAATCCACATAATCATAATACATATAGAGAAAGAAACTTTTATGTACAAAAATATCATATTCCAAAGGAATCATAAAAAAACTTAAATTATGTTGAAATAGATATAAAATACCATTTAATGAGAATTCAAACCATTGTTTGAAACCATGAAAAAAATACTATTTTATTTTGATAACCTTCAAACTGGTCATTCCTTTAATATCGATAAGATTCTATTTTTTTTTAAATTACCCTAGAAACATTTAATGATATAATACAATAAAATAATGGTTTCCAATTAGGGGTGAATCAATTAATAATGTAGTCGTCTATAGAAAACATTTGTTTTTACTTTTTTTGAAAGTCCAAAAATTTATTTTTCATAAAATTTTACTCCAAAAAATATTCCATTTCAACTTGTGTAAAAAAAATTAAAATATAATGAAAATACCCTCTTTTATAAATTACAATTATAGGTAAAATCATAATAATAATAATAATTTTGATTATAATAGACATTGAAGAAAAACAACTTCATCCAAAAATGAAATAAGGTCGACATTTCTAAAAAATTTATCTCTACAATTTTAACTTCCAAATAGATTAAAATGTAACGAATAATGAAATTATAGGAATAAATGGAAGAGAAAAAAATATTTTGGATTTAATGGTTAAGATCAATATTTTTATTAAAGAGATATATAACACAGAAACCCAAAAAAGAATTGACTTTGTATCATAAACCCATTTTTCTTGTTAATATCTGAATAAAGACAACAAAAATGTGATAACCATAGATAGATTCTCCTATGTACATAATTTTAATGAGACTCATCATAAATTATATTCTCAGGTAGTATACACCCAAAAACATGTGATTAATATAACATATGTAATATAGAAATAACTGTTTGATGTGATCCATTTACAACGTGGGTGATATAAGAAACTGTTACAACTTGGGTAATTCTTGAATTAATGAGACATTGGTAGAATAAATATAAAATGATTATATGAAAATCATAGTTTTCAAAATAAATTATATTAAATCACATTCATGGGGTAGTAAATAAAAAATATTAAACACATTATGTTATATAAAGTGAATTATGTCTAAAAAAATTGAAATTGGACCACAAGAACCGTTGAAACTATTTATAACATTTGAATCAATTCCACCTAAAATAGAGAACATAAAAATTACTTTAAAACTAATTTTAAAAATGTATTTAATGATATAATATCAACATTTGATTAACATACACTTTTTATCATGAATTATGATCACAATACATGACATGTCTCAAAGAAAAAATATTTATATGAATAATCCTTTCAATATTCATATTTATCATGCTAGATTTAATCAATGATATGATTATTTGTAACAATTTTAAAACCAAAAAACCAATTTTAAATACAAAATTGTAAAACCCTAGGTCATTTTAACATAGTTTGGGAATATCATAGTCAATTAATAATAATTATAAATCAATGAATTAAAATTTAAATAAGAAACACCTTACATTAATTCCAAATCACTTCACGCATGTCCAAATATACTATAATATAATTATATATTTAATATAAATATATTACCAAAGAATACTCATATACAAAATAATATTTATTATTACTCTATAATTTCCAAATAACATTTTATTAACAACTTCTTCCATATATTGAACACTTATTTGAAAACTAGTCTATTTTTTCCGCATGTTCTCATTATATGGTTTTGGTAATTTGTCCTTCATCATGGTTTAACCTTATAGATAATAATAATAAATACACTTGAATAATATTTATGAATCATATGAACTATTCAAATTATCCATATAAATCAGTGAGGAAAAATGAATTAATCACTTCAGGGAGATGGTAGTAATTACATACAAGATGGTGATGTTTCAACTTTTTCATAAATGTAAATAAAGAAGTAAAAATAAAAAATAACATTTACATAATCATAAATATTTCATTCATATCATATATATTCATTAAAACTATATGTAATAACATCCATGTAAAGAATTAATAAAAAATGGATCACATTACATCGTGGAGGTGGTAGTCTACATCTTTGTATGAGCAACATTACTAGTTTCCAACAGATTGGAATATAAGAAGGTATATAAGATATTGAAATTAAAGGTATATAGTAATTTCATAAATATCATATATAAAAAATAAATCCATCATAATTAAAAAAATATGAGATATGGTTATGGAAAATGAATAATATCATGATGTGGAGGTTCTAGTCCACACGTACGAACTAGCCACCCTTAAATTTTTAATTTCAAGGAAATGAAGATGGATAAATGATATTATGATGAGTCCAATATGCGAATGAATAATATTTTATTTTCAATCATTGATATTAGTTAATAATGTTGGTCAATGAAATAGAAATATTTCACTATTGTCAATATGTTGATGAAGTTATAAAGAAATATTTTACATAGGTATCCAAGATATCCGAGCATTTTAAAAAATTAAATTTTTCATAGATAAATGGATAAGGAAGAAAGAACTAAATTTTATAATAATTAGTTTATTTTGATTATTTTGGGTTTATAAATATGATTATTATTGAATAGTTCATCATGTCAAATTACTCTTTCAATCATGATACATTTTTCACAAAAATTAAAGGCCATTAAAAATATTTTATTAGAACAAGAATTATGAAAATTACATGATTTTAAAAAAAAATACATAAAGAATATTTTAGTCTAATATGATGAAGAAAAATATTTTTGGGGGTTTAAAATGAATTTATATGTTTCTATTTATAGTACTATATATTTGGAAATAAATCGGCCAACCAAGCATGCTTCGGGACCAACACAATACTCTATCTATGTGAATAGGACCACATCCATTTGGGAAAAAATGTCACATATCCCTATAGAAACCAGAAAAATGGGCCTTATTAGGCTTACTGGGACATGTGGGTGATCACACGTGAGGATAGGCTATGATGTATATGGACTAGTGTTGGTGCAACATGGCTTTTGAGGTGGTGTGTCATGTGTTGATGGTGTCAATCCCCCACTACCTTCGGCCAATCCAATTGTATAACTAGATGGTGTATATAGGAGCACCCAGAAATATGATAAATCTATGTGGTAAATAAAGATATAGGTATTGTTTCCCCACTTAAGAAAATACAGAGATTTCATTTTCATACAATAGAACACTACTCCAATATCTCCCATCTTCTACGTTTTTATCCTCAACCTTAGTTCATATATTACACATATTTCTTTCCTGACATAAATAGCATGTTTGTATAACAAACTCCTGAAATCAAGCCCTATCTAATGATGGAAATGTGCTTTAATGATCATTTTATTTGACAATATTAGAGAATCGAAAATGATCAATGAACCATGAATCGTTGATTTCCTGAATAAAAGTGAAAATTTCAGGGATGATATGGAAATAATGGAGGATTGTTATGCGTATATAAAGAATGAAGGAGGTTGATTTTAAAAGAAAATGTTATATTATTCTCATTCTTTTGAAGATCTATCATTATATCAGAAAAACAAATACCCCAAAAAATTCAATGTCTGATATTTTAGGATTATTGATGACCTCAGTGATTTAAAAATTTCGTTGACAAGGTTTAATTCTTGGAATATCGACACTACATAAATATTAGGATCTAAGATCATTGAATATATGGGGAAGAGGAAGCAACACATTCCTATAAATTTAAAATCCATAAAGCCAATAAATTTCTATCCTACTCATGACCCTTGATAGATCTAGTTCTTCTAAAAATTATCGCATACCCGATAATTTTTTTCCCATGAGGAATAAGGTTTTCCAAGATTATTACCATTATTAAAAAGGGGAGAACCACAGACACTAGATTTTTTTTAATACACTAATCATGTATCACAAAAAATAGTTCAATTTAGTCATATTTTCATATAACACATTTAGTGTTACATAATAAAAAATAAGATAATACTCAGTGTATTTACATTGTTTCACATATGTTATTAATGAGAGGGTCAACAAAAAACTATTGCTTTCATGAAAGCTCCCAGTGGAGTTTAAAGTATTTGAAAATAATAGAATAAACCAGCCATGTATAAAAGATTATGGAAAGGTAGTAGGTGCTTCATGCATGCATACCAATACAGTAGTGAACTACGACACCTAATATCTTTTCTAACTTATTATATGGACATAGTGTGTGAATGAGTGGTTATAATAACTTTCATTAATGTATAAAAAGATACCCAAACATTTACATAGTCGATTTGAAACTGAAAAACAATAGTAGAGTAAAATTAAAATACGAAACATTATTAGAATATAATATTAAATAATAATAATAATATATCATATGTGATAAGTTTTCAAAACATGATATTTTCATTAAATACTTGAACAATGGTACTTTGAATTAATAAATAGACATTCTTGATTTATTAAAGATAATATTTTCATGATATAATATTCAAAGAGAAGTATAATTTAGTTTAAAATAATATTATCTCCACCTTGAAGAAAAGAGAAGAACTGTTATGATAATTTATTTATTTATTTTTATGAATTAAAGAGATCATGGAACTGAAACACAACATCATATTATTTTTTGTCAAAAAGGAAGTGTGATATAAATCTATATTAAGAGATTATAATTTTGGTGGATTAATAATTATGTGATAGTTAGTCTATTACACAATCATGTCATTCTAATTAATTAAGAAGAATTTATTATAATGATACTGGGAATAAATTTCATTATGTCAAAAATAATTAAATAATTCTTTGATTCTAGCATGAAAAAAATACAACAATCAAGATCTATTTTTTATTTAGGAAGAAATAAAAAATAATATAAAGAAATAAAAAAGTACTATGTGTATCTTTTTTCCTAGAAAAATAAGAGTAACAAGAAATTTGATATTTATTTTTACTTTTATGAAGTGGAATAATATTTTCTTACCATCATATTAACTTGTAACAATGTAGAGAAATATATATTGTATGAATACATTAAAACTATGAAATCCACTTAATCTTCAACAAGTCGAATACTTACTTAGGCTTATAAACAACCTCAATAATGAAAATGAACACTATCATTAGATGAAGAAAAAAGAACCATATAGGATATAAAAGATATAATAGGTCAATACAATTATATGTTCGAATAAGGTATTCTTTCACCCTCTTAATATATAGGGACTCAAACATAGGCTATATATTGTATCCTTACAAAATCATTTTAACTAGTGCTTCATTATATTGGAAAACATGTGTATAGTTTATAACCATATGTGATAATGACTAGATACTATTATCTAGTAGTGGACCATATAAAAATATCACAATATATCCATCATTGGTTTCTTGATGTTTCATGTGATAATAAAAATATAAGAGAAGAATAATGATCACATAAAGTCTATGCAGAAAAATTGGATAAAATCCTAAAAGGTGAAAAATTTCCAAACAACGATTCGCCCCCTCTATGTGTTGACTATAGAAAAAAGTAGTTCTCTAAATTGGAATCATAGACAAGGATTCCTAATATTGGATTCTTTTTTTAATAATTCTGTATTGAAGATTTTAATTTTGTTACTATATTCTCAATAAAGTAAAATTTTGGGGAAGATTCTATTATCTCAGAGAATAATTATATTTCAACCCATACCATGATGAATAGTAGAAAATAAATGAAACTAAATATAAAGTAGTATCTATTCTCTAATGAGAAGTATGTATCTGTCTATCCATTCCTTTTCCATCAATGATGACATATCATATTTGGAAATTGAAGATGAGGTGGCTCAGGTGTCCTAAAATTGAATGTATAACATTCATACATCATGTGACCATGAGGTATGTGAAAATTATTTTCCACAAGGACCCCAATTAGAAGATCTATGAATAAATAAATATGATGAAAAAATCATGAGATATATTTTGTTGATATATTTAGATATATTCTATATTTTCATCCCACAAAAAAAATTTCTCTTGTTTGTGGAGTCAATAAATGTCTGTTGGAAGAAATAACTCATTTGTAAGAAGTATATTTTATGTATAATTGTTTACAACTAAAATTTATAACATATTCAAATCTCATTAGATATGTTTCACCCATTGAACAAATAAATTGGTATATAAAAATATGTTACTAAAAATAGATAAAAATTGTTTAAATGAAATAACAAGTTAAAAATACTCTAGTAGAAAATATCTATGCATGTGAAGAGAAGTTGAAAGATAACATTGAATTCAATGATTTACACTTGGAACAAAAATACAAGATGGTCAAAGAACAAGGCAATTGTTTACCAAAAATTTTAATCTTCATGAAGATGATTTAGACTAAATTAATAAAACTTCTAAAGAAAAGATAATTATAATTAATGATATACGAAAAAAATCACAAAATAAAAAATCTAGAAAATAATGTTCATTTATCAAATCTCAAGAAGACACATATGGAGCCCTCAAAAAATAAGGAGACAGTTGATGTTTCTACACAATTATCAATGAAATAATCTATGTCTGTAAGCCCTTTATATGTTTTAATAAGGTTATTAAATCATTTAAAGGTCTACTTAAATCTTAATAGATTAAATATTTATTATCCATAACATATTTTAATATTTACTCTAAATCGACTATCATGAATAGTACATGTTACAAAAAATATATGTATAGGCTTGGGTGAGGAAAGGTAATTATAAAAATACAACTCTGACTAGGTTTCATTAGAAAATGATATTTGATTATTTATCCCGATTAAGAACCAAAAAATATATAAATATGATCGAAAAAAACAATATAAAATAAATAAGAAGATCATTGATTTTTTTTCAATGATAGTCCAACAACAAAATAAGTAATTTCCCCCCAGATGTTTGGTATAATAAAATAAATTATAATGTATAATTAAGTACCATTTCAATTTGGATGAAGACAACAATGAAGAATAAAAATCAACAGGTTAAGAAAAAATTATACGCTTTGAACAGATGTGGATAGATTTAATATATCTATGATTTATTCTATGGGATTAAAGAATACATTTTCATTATTATCATCTCGATGTGTATCTAAAGGAGAATAAAAAAGATTACAAAACAATTTTGATAATAAAATAGAAGAAACATTGGTATGAAAGTAGAATAATATTGTAAATAAATGTTCTCCTGAGAAGAATATTTATAAGATCATGGATTACAAAATGAAATAATTTAAAGAGTTGTGTAGAATCCAAATAAACTACTATGAAGGATTCCACTCAGAAGGTCCCATGTGGATGAAAAAAAACACTCCAATTCTATTATTGTATTGTTTGTTATTTGGTGAGATGATTTTGAATGAATAAGGAAAATGGATAGATAAAAAATAATGGATAGTTAAATAGAGAAAGAAAATAATATGCATAATGAAGACATTGTTCATGAGAGGTTGTAAATAAAATGAAACTCTTATGTCGCTGATGTTCTATGTGGGAGATGTAATAATGATAGTCATATTGAAAAAGTTTGTTTAAACATTACAATTGAATAAGATGTAATAATTAATTTGTATAATAATATATAATCCATGAACATAGTGAACCAAGATTAAATTATATGGAAAGTATATCATTTTCACTAGAATAGTTAATACATTACACAAATAGATGCCCGAAGACCATAATTGGTTAGTGCCATTGAAAAAATGGACGCATAAACCTATATAAATGATTTAGAAATATTATCTACCACTATGTTCATCATGAAAATCACCCTTCTTATGCACATCATACATAATACATATCTTCAAAATCTAGGGAAAGGAAACATTGAAAGGGGTGAGCTAATATTCTCAGTAGGGTTAAACAGTGTAGATTTGTAAGAATAAACATGAGAATAATGGTATGACAATGTGATTATAAAATTAAGATAATATTACCCTACTTTTAAAAGATAATAAACATGAAATATTCCACTAATATCTTTAGCTTTTAAGTCATTAATGGTAAGGTAATTATGCTCATAATCTAAGAAATTATAAAGTAGGAATAAGACATGGAATTGTAGCATACACATCAACTTATAACAATGCGAACAAATATAAGTAGAAATAGGTTCAATAATTACTTTAAGGACATGAAATCAGGACCTCTCATAAATTTACCAACATGAATCCTGGTCTTGCATAACATTTTGAACATGTAATCAAGCTAACACATAACATTGTGAAAATGTAATCAGATTCATGCATAAGCTTATGTACATGAAATAAGTTCACACATAATATTGTGAACATGTAATCAGGTTAAAAGATAAAATTTTAAACATGTAATAAGGTTCAATCATAAAATTGTGAATATATATTTAGGATCATGAATTATCTTATGGACATGCAACCAGGTCCATCCATAACATTGAAAAAATGTAATCAGGTTCACACACAATTTTTTAAACATGTAATAGGTTCATACATACCATTGTGAACATTTAATCACACTCCCACATAATATACTGAACATTTAATCAGGTTCATTCATTAAATTTATACTCATGAGTCATGAATATTTACCCAATGCATTGGAGGAATATATTAGTCCCAACCATCAACTACTAAAATCACACATACATGTCCCACAAGATTATAAAAATATCATCATATCAAAACCCATGAAATGAAAAGGGTATCATAATCATTTAATCATATTATTTCCTATGGATTATATATATTTCTCATAGTCATTTCCTCAAAGCATAACCATCTATAATATGATGGTTTCAAAAGCATATAACTCCTAGAAGAAAAATTGGTTTCATTAACATTATTCCAAAAAACACAAACTATTCATTAAAAAATATGACTGGTATTCATGGATCATATCCTCATTAAAGAATCAACTATATCCATGAATTTTTTCAGAGAAGTAAAATAATTTTTTATGGATCATTTAATACATTTCTAAAGGAGAAAAATATTGAAACATTTCAAAATATCCCATACCACATTGAAACATTTCATTCATAATACCAATGAATTAATAACATTACATGAATATTACAGAAAAATTAATGTTATAATATTAATGAAAAACATTTCAAAGTTATTTATATTCACATTTTAGATTAATATAGGTGTATAAAAATGCATGTGTCTCAATAAAGGAAAAGTGAGATAAAATTACTTTGCTGATATTGTAAATTTTGAACCACAAACCCCATGAAAGATAGATCATAAAAGAGATATGTAAATATTAATAATTTTAGTTATTAAAATATTATAATATATTCATAGGAAATATATACATCACACTAAATAAATTACTACTGACTAAGGTATAAGTCTCACCGAAATAAATGTGAGACTATAAATCCCCTTTATAATAAGAGTTTCTTTTTAAATTGTGATCCCTATGAAAGGATAACATAAATTAAAACATTTAATATCATTAAATAAATTAAATCTATGATATAAAATAAAGTACTTCAATATATCCACCACACAATAAGAATTACTGGTGAATATAGCATATATCTTACAGAAATAAAAATGAGATTAGAAAATCCTAAACATATGGCTTAACAATCCTTTTACATATTCAAAACACATGTATAAAAAAATTTATATTATAATCTATAATATAACAATATACATATATATAATACAATATATTATTCTCCTTGGACATAATGTTGTATTATTATTAACAATTCTATGAAAAATCATTGTTTCAGGTAATAACTACATTGTTTATCGTACACATTATGACTTTTTATTCTATATCCACATAAATTGATATTGATTTACTTATTTATAGAATTAAAAAACAAGATATATATTTCATATATATAAAATATATAAAGATTATAATAATATATAAAATATAGATATATGGAATGGAGTAAACCATTCAAGGAGACGACTGGTTGTATGAACTCATGGACAATGTTTTAGCTTTCTTATCTTATTGAAATATTTTATTTAACTAAAATATATAAATATATTTCCATTCCTATCAATTATTATGTCATATAAGTCATATAACCAGGTTCACCCATAAAATGTATACTCATTAATCATCCGTCATTACCCAGCTCATTGAAGAGAGATATAGGTCCCACCCATTACATAATAAAATCAAACATACTTGTGCCACAATATTTTAAACCTATCTTAATATCATAACCCATTAAATTAAATGGGTATCATATACATTTCATCATATCATTACCTAAGGAAAATAGATTTTACTCAAACTCTTTTTTTCAATTCATAGCCTATGAAAAGATGTGGGTTTCAAATGGATATAAAATATGGAAGAGAAATGGGTGTCCTAAACATGAATCCACAAAACTGTACACCATTCATGAAATAATAGTAATGGTATTCATGGAAAATATAACCATTAAATAATAATCTATATCTATTTAGTTCATAATATTAGTAAAATAACCTAGAAAGGACAATATAAGACATTTTCTATTGAAAATAATCTTGAAACATTCAAATTGTCCCATAAAAGTTTGAAACATTTCAATGATAAAAAAAAATTAAGTTTAAATATATATTATAATATATTAAAAATAATTATATTCAATATATAACACTTCAAAGGGAATAATATGCACATCATAGAATAATATAACTGTATAACATGGCAGTTGTGTCAATGAAAGAAAAATTGAGAGAAACCTACTCTACAGATGTGGTATCTCTTGAACCATAAACCCCATGAAAACAAAATAATAAATGGGAGATTTAAATTCAAATATATATTATTATTATAATCTTATAATACATTCATGGTTATTATATACGCCACACAAAATAAATGACTGGTTAATAAGTGAGTAGTCTCGCCAAAATTAAACTAGGACTAGAAATCCCCTTACTACATAAGTATATTTACAATATTGATACCCATGAAATAATCAAATAAATAAAAACATTTAATTCCATTAAAAAGGTTAAATACATTATATAACATTTTTTTCTTAGTATATACATCATAAAACAATAATAAGTGGTGAATATAGAATATATCTCATAGAAATAATAGTGAGATGAGAAAACCCTCACCCAATGTCCTAACTCTCATTGTACACAGTCAAACATTTTCTATAATAAATATAAGTTTATTATATGTATACCTCAAAAAAATATTCTGATATATCATGCCATATATTATAAAAATATTTAATGTTTTTAATTTTTAAAAAAAAATTCCATTTTATTGAAATTTTTTTGTATAAACCGCTTTGTCTGTCATACATGTTTTGATTTATTATCATTGATCCTCTTAAAAAGATTTTTATTTGATTATATAATGAAAGAAAATAATTATCTATATATAATATATATTTAAATTATATAAATATTTAAAATAATTTATAAAATATTGATATATGAAACAGAATACACCGTTTACATAGATGGTTGGTTGTACGTATGCCAGGACACTATTATTGTATTCCATTCATATTTAATGAATGAAATTATATGAAATATATGTATATATATTATAATTAAAATAGTTATATTGTGTCATATATATCATACATTTTTAAGAAAATTTATCTTAATACATTCCATGTAATGTGAGAACAAATCACATCACTTGGTGGAGGCATTTTATCCACACATCCACAAACAAAGTTATCGTTTTTTTAAAAAAAAAATTAATGCATGATGTTATTTTTTATGCAATAATTATAGAAGAATAAATACTTCATAAATATTATATATATGTATATGCATTCTGTAAAAACATGGTATCCATCATAATTCCCAACTAGGACAGTTGGTAATGGAAAATTAGACAACTTAATTTTGTGTGGTAGTAGTTTATGTACACAAGAATGGTATGTTTTTTACCCATTAGAAATAATTTTGTGTAAGTGTAGGTCAAAAAAATTATAATTTTCATGATCTATTCCAGAGGGGTCCATTTAGTGACTCCCCAGGCATGCCTCCGATGGGCTAGTGGCTAGTGACTTGCACCATGAAGGAATATCCCTAATATATGAGAAATTGACTATGTACCTATATACAGGCACACATCTCTAAGACCAAAAATTCTAAAATGTAAAACACTATATAAGACATGCATGCCACTAAGAAAACCACTGACAGTAACAACAAAAAACTGAATGAAAAGGTGTCCATCATATAGTCCCAACAAAATAAAAGTTATAGACAAGCTAGTACACAAGTTGCTAGAAACTCAATGGTAGAAAAACCTACCTAAAGGGTAGGTTAAAGAATGTTTCCTAAAGTCAAAGGATTATGAATTGTGTTTTTGATCTCATTGGGAACCACATGATGCTGGACTACCAATGCCTCTTTAAAATTGATGGTCATCTTCAAAAGACTCGACAAGTATAGACAAATCCCCTACAGGGGTGAGTAAAGCATTACTCAATAGGACACCCCGAAATCCTAAAGCAAAGAAAGACAACAAATAAAAGTACACATAAATTATTTTCATATCACACAGGTATAAATCTGTGGAACTAAATGAATGATTATTGGACGTAATCCAAAAAAAAACCAATATCAATGAGACACTTTGTTTTATGAGAAACTCGGTCACGATGAAAGACTTATTACCTGTGAGACAAAGAGTCCAAGTGGGAAACCTAGTCCCGAGTAGTCACATAGCCTCATGGTCACATAGAAATCAAGTTATACAGTGTTAGCATCACAACTAGTCATAGGATTCCTCTCTTAGTTTACTTCATCTGGGATAACCTAATCCTCATGCCGACTATCATAAGTCAATTTCCACAAAACCCAGTTTGAAAATCTCCAATTCACAACATCTTCTATAGGGTTCCAACATTGAAAACAATTCCTCAAAAGAATACATGGGTTTAATGTTATCTTCATTTTAGTAAAAAGGGGTTTTTTGGGTTCGGGTCCCATCCGACCCGAATGGACAGACCCGACCGAACCCGACTCGATGTCCACCGATCTGACCTGCCCCAGGTTACGCCGACCTAACCCACTGAGTCTGGACCACCAGTCTAGCCCAGACCACCGAATTCGGGTAGGTTCAATCCACCCGGACGTGGATGATTTCACATCCCACCTCACCAATGTGGTCGGACCATGAGCTGGTCGGTCCTCCGGCATGCCTTCCATTGGACCATGTGATAGCCGAGTTATGTGGCCCCATGTTGTATCTCCCATCCACACCATTGCATCCCGCCCTTGCTGCAATGTTCGTAACAACCCACGGTGGAACCCCAGTGGGCTCCTACCACCACCAAATGTAAAGTAGGAAACCTCTATCACCCCCACTAGCAGCCTCTTACTATGGGTTGTACCACCACAGAGGTACCATTGGAATGTGGATATATACCACTGTCATCTGCCATGTGAGTGTCCAACCACCTTGCATGGTCGCACCATCGGAATGGTACTACTTCAACTGCTAGTCACTCCATTGGTGGCCTCTTGTCACGTCACGCCTATCGTTGCACCTATACATCAATGTTTTTTCATCGTATTCTTAGTTTCAGGGTTTTTTTTCCTCAAATCCATTTTGTAACAACTGTTCTATCCCATGATCACGATGAATGCATAACACAAGGGGAAAAGGAGAATAACAAGAACAAGTAATGAATGATCCAACCATTTATTCCTGTTGGCCTTAGCTCATTCTTGATAATAGGGACATGAAGAGATAAAATAATAATCCAAAATATCTAATTCACATTTTACCCCAACACGATAACTGCCATCCTACATGGGTGATTGATCTACATACCAACCTATTAGTGGATTCATCCTCTTTCATCATTTAGTAAGAGATAACATGGAATGTCAAATCACATAGAAATAAAACCCCTACATTGTTTATTGGATTGATCACTAAATAATAGTGAGTCATGCATTTGTCATTCATCAATCCACCAATGCCTGCTCTGAATCCGATCGTACGTCTGTTGACATTCGTCATCACTCTCCAACAAAGGGTTTCACTAGTGACTTCCCCATTCAGATTATTCTAGTGAATTTTCTCTAGAGTTATGAATAAAACCTCATATCCTTGTTAATGTATTAAATAGAGAACATGTGTTTCAGTATTTTAGTGTTTCCATTCCCATTCATTTATGAAATAAAATGGGCTGACTCGTCATTGGGTTACAACTTCATTGTGTCACTGTGAGACATTCAAAAAGAAATAAAATAAAATTCTTTATGTTTATTTTATTTTTCATTATAATTTCAGAAAATTTAATTTTACCCCCATCCCATGCTGGTCAAGGTCAGTTCTTGCCAAAGAGAAAATTGTTGTTCAGAACGCAATAATGACTTCAGTGATCTGAGCACCTATTTAGATGTTATTAAATTTCAAAGTTATCCTCCCAAGAGTTTTTAATTAGCAACTTCACTTTATTAAAAAATTTATTTTTCCACACTAGGCCTTATAATCTTGTTCCATCTCACATCTTGGTCTCATAATTTTATCAATTTACCTACAAATAAAATTAATGAAAAATCTGAGTCATTACATTCTCCCCACCATAGGGATTTAAATTTCTGAAATACAAAACAAGGGATAATAAACAAAAAGGTGAGGTTATTGGGAAAAAATCTGATTCTATATCTCCCAATTTCTCCCCTAATATTCTCATTCTTCCACCTAACATTCACTAGTGGAATCGACTATCCACAAAGGATCATCTCTTGTCGATCCTCTACCCCCACCTAGATCTTCGCAAACGTCGCCCCATCGTCAATGTTTAGCTCTCCCCCATTGATGACATGTGATGGATCTTGAAAATACCTCCTATATTTTGAAACATGAAAAACATCATGCACATTATAAATCTATGGGGGTAGATCTATGTGGTACCCCACCTCGCCAACTCTGATTATAATCTAAAAAGGGAAAGTGAATCTTGCAGAAAACATGTCTCCCAAGACAAATATCTGAAATCCCCATTGATGTGAGACCCGATGGAACACATGGTCTCTCAAATTAAACTCCAAGGTCCTCTATCTCCAATCCACATATGATTTCTACCTGCTCTATATAGTCCTCATCCACTCCACGATGATCTTCATTTTCTCAGTGGTAGCCCATACCAACTCTAGGCCCATGATTGATAACTTCCTGAAGTATGTATAACAGAGAAATGACCTACATGGTCACCCGTATGAGGCCTTGGACAATTCCATACCAATGGTGGAGTGAAGTATGTTGTTGTATGCAAACTACACCAAAGGTTGGTGATCCTTCCAACTCCGACCAAAGTCTAGGATTCATGCACGTAGCATGTCCTCTTGAACATGGACGGTTCTCTCCATCTAGTAATCCTTCTAGGGATGAAATTAAATTCTCAAGTGAAATAGAGACTTGGATTCTTCATACAATCCCACCATAGTTGGCATGAGATTCAAGCATCACAATATGAAACAATCGTTGAAGGTAACTCGTTAATGCGAACAATCTTCAGAACATAGAGGCATCCCATGCTCTCAACCAAACCCTTCTCTTGGATGGTTAATAAGTGGGTTGACATGGTGAGTTTCTCAACAACCACCCAGATTGAATAGTGTCCCTTGGATATATGTGGTATATCTGTTATGATTTCTATTGATATTCCATCTCACTTCCACTCCATCAACTCAAGTGGTTGACCCAAGCCTGCTGGAACCTGATGTTATTCCATAATTTTTTGTCATGTGTGGCACCAAGAAACAAAAATTACCATTACCTTCTTCATCCACAGACACTAGAACTAACACTGGAGGTCCCATTACATCTTTTCCACACTCAGATGGACCGCTAAATAATATGTCAAAAACTCCTTCAAAACCTTCTCTCACAACACTTCTTGTATAATAGTGAACAATCTAAAAAAGATTATGTGCTCCTCAACTATCAAATATCCATTAAAGGATTTCCCTATGGATAACTGAGCATGTCGGGACTCATTGTCAACATCCCAATGTTCAGCCACCCTAACTCTTTGTATGAATGGAGGAGAGATAACTATATAATGGAGGTAATATAATTTATCACAATCCACAAAGGATATCTACATCACAGGTAAATGCTCCAATGCCTCACTCAGAAAATAAAATCACAATCTACTACTGATCATTTCCACCACCATTTTCCCATTCTAAAATTATAGAAAATATCAAAGTCATAATCCTTAAGGAACTATATCCATTGCCTATGTCTCAATTTCATGTCATTTTTGGAGAAGATATACATGAGAATTTTTTTTTCTGCAGTATATGATAAACCGCTCTCCCATCAAGTAGTGTTGTCACATTTTCAACATGAAGAGAACTACTACTGTCTCACGATCTTGGGTTGCATATTTCTGCTCATGTTTCCTCAACTATCACAACCCTTATGCAATCAGCGCTTTACCCTCTAAGTGGAAACAACATAGTCTAGTCCCCGATGCATCAGAAAACACTATATAACCAACACACTAATTTTTTAATCCCAAGATGGTTGTACTCCTCAACCTCTGACTCAACTCCTATAAACTCTACTGGAACTTTTCCATCCAATAAACTATGCACCTCTATCATTCCCCTAGGTGGATCATAAGAAAGAATTGACTCTATCTTTTTTGGATCCACCACAACTCAAGCCTATGAAATTACATCTCCCAGAATATGGACTTCCCAAATTCAGAATTAAAACTATGAGAGCTTTACATAAATACGGTTCTCTCTATGTGTATCCAATACCATCCTCATGTGTTTTGTGTGTTCCCCCTTGAACTCCGAGTTAACCAGAATGTAAAAAATGAAGTCCACAACGAACTATAAAAGGAATGGATGGAAGATCCTTTTTATGTGTCCCATGAATACTACTGGGGCATTGGTCATGCCAAACGATAACACCATGTACTAGTAGTGGCCATAACAACCATCTAAAGAATGTCTTCAATAAATCGGTATCTCGTACACAAAGTTGATGGTATCCAAGACTATGGTCTTTCATTGAGAACCACATCACTCCATTTAGCTGATAGAATAGGTCTTCAGTTCTCTACAGCAAATATTTGTTCTTTTATGGACCCATGTTTCAGGATCCAGTAATCCACACACAGCCTCAAACACCCATATACCATCTTGGAAAACGATACTGGGGTTGCCCAAGGTGAAACACTAGGCCTCAAAATTCCCTTCCCCTATAGGTCCACTAGATGTTACCTAAACTCACAATGCTCTTTGGGAGCTATATGATATTACAGTGTCAATATAAGTATCGTTCTGGGGTACTGGTCAATACAGAATTAAACCTCCCATCGATGAGTTTATTCTGGAATGTCTTCATAGATGATGTCCTCATACTCATCCACCACTATAAGAAATTGAGAAATCCTCTCATCCACAACACCAAGGGTAAGACTATCCAACTGGTGAGTAAAAGGTTGCACCCTCCTCTAAGAAAGTACATCCTACACTGTTTTTTTTTCTTTCCACCAATAAAGGAAAACCTTATCCCATATCCATGAGCACAACACACATTATGCCGAATATAGTCAATATGATTATTGGAGTGTAGATAAATAGTCCATGCCATGAATGACCTCATAGGGTCTCAAAAACGCTACTAGGAGATCCCATCTGAAGCTCTATCCTCAAAGAGTAATCTCACACTACTACAACTAGTGTTTGATTGTTGGATCACCTCCTGTATGAGTCTCTATACATAAGGATCAAGCCAAGGGCTCCATGAGAATATTCCAGCACTGAACAAGTTTCATGGAAAGGAATGAGTGGCTGGAACCTATATCTATATGAACTTTAGATATGGTTGGTAAGACACATTTCATACCTCAAATCTTCTCTGAAGCATCGGGATTTTAAGCCTCTATCATCTGAAGCTAGGTGCTCCACTATCCACCAGCTCCCAAAGCCCATGGTGGACCACCTATGGGTGGTGGTTGTTGTACCTCAAAAATTGGGCCAACAAATGCTTCTTTAGCACTCATCTTCCAAGTCCTCTAACATAAAAACTACCCCACTTGAACCTCTCTATATGCCATTGAGGTCCCTTGACCATCTGATGATTGTATATGCGGTGAGTCTGTAGTAATAAGAAAAGTTTCCTTAACCGTAGAATGTGTAGCACAACCTATCCTTCAGCTGACTCCCAATACCCTAGGATCCTCGTACTTCCGACCATATATCCAGGGTTCAACATATAGAGTTTTTTACCTAAATGGGTACCTATGTTTTCTATCAGCTACGCACTACTGATGATTCATCTATAAGGTGTCTTCTGGTTTCTCCTACCATTGGAGCTTACTCGACCAAAAAAAATCTCTAATGGAAGAGATTAATCCAGTAACCCATCATAAGTTGGTATCTAAGGGATATCATTAACTTCTTGATCTCCTAGCATAGATAATATTCAATTGTATGAGCTCGGATGAACGGTTCTCACACTAAGTCTCTAGAGTAAAGAGATATGTCCATGGATCTCATCAAGTACATTACTACCATATGGATTCCATACTATAGGTGAAGGATATTCTGTTTACATACTGAGAATAATCTATCCTTGAAGAAATCATCCCTATTGACTGCAACTACGTCCAACCATTCCTAATATTCCTGGGGTTCAGTCACACCTCTAATCATGGGAGTTCTCTTCCTCTGTAACTCATGTAATTCACTGAGCATTCATGCATCCTCTATCGGTAGTGCTGGTCGCACGTGTTCATTGACTATTGGCAGTATCACTGGTACACTACCCTGTAGGGATATATTAGATACTAATCCCTCTAGTGATGCCTCATTTCTATGCCTAACATCATCGTGGCCACATAATAGAATCATGGTCGGTTGTCTGTTGGGAGGAATCTTGAAACAGAGCATAATGAACAATAGTAAATAGAATATTCCTAGTGAGTTGACTCAAGAAGGACCTGAGGACACACTCAAAAATCATATATGATCCATGTACTATTTATTTGACTACAAACAGTGTTTTCAAGTACTGAGTTTGAAAATAGGAGTCCAGAGTCTTATTGTACAGATATGTCGGCCACTATACCAACACAAGATTCCCTAGGATGAAAGCCGATCTCGAAACACATAACACTATTTCTTCAATCCAATCTCAAACAATCCCTATCCCAATATGGAACTAAACTGCTCTGATGCCACTCTATCACAACATGTCCCAGAGGGGTCATTTAAGTGTCTCCTGAAGCCCACCGCTAATAGGCCAGGGGCTGCTTATTAGCACTGAGAGCATGTATCACTAAATAGAAGTCATTTCATATGTACCAATATGAATGCACACATCTCCATGCCCAAAAATGTTAAAATTTAAAATACTATGTAAACCATGAATGCCACTAAGAAAACCACTGAGAGTAATAGTAAAAACAGAGAGAAAAGTGGTCCAGTATACAAGCCAATAAAATTAAAATCAATAAACGAGAATGTACACATGTCTCTTATATCTCATTGTTAGAAAACCCTACCAAAAGTATAGGTGACGAAATGTTACATTAAGCCATAGGAGTATGCCTCATCAATCTGATATCACTAGGCACCACCTAGTCCTTTACCATGTATATCACTATAAAAATATTGATCATCATTGTAAGAAACAATGTGTGTGTGAAAACCCTTGCACAGGTGACTAAAACAGTACTCAGTAGTATGCCCTAAAACCATAAATGTAATACCAAAAATAAAAGTATGCATGATGTATTTTTAGCTCACATAGGTATAAATATATGACACTAAAAAAAATATTATAGGACATAGTCTACAAAACATCTCTTATCGATGAGACACATAGTCCCGAAGACACTCAATCATAATGAGACACATAGTCCCGAAGATATACTTAGTCACCGTGAGATACCTTTTCCAGAATAGGCACGTAGCCTAGAGGTCACAAAGTCTTAAAGTCGCATAGTCTCTAAGTCATAGCCAGTCACATGATTCCTCTCTTTGCACGCTTGATCTATGAGATCCTACTCATAAAGCCAAAAGGCACAATAAAATTTCCACAGAACCCCACTTATACTATCTAAAACAGAATTCCTCATTTCAAGGTTCCCAAATCCTTAAATGGATCTTCAAACAGATATACAGTTTGAAGGATATTTTCATTTCAGTAAAAAGGGGTTGGTTTGGTCTGAGTACAATCTGACCTGGTGGGACTGTCCTGACCAGACCGAACATTGGGTTGGCTGACCCGACCCACCTGGTATAAATCGATACGCTAGTCTGGATTTCTTCTGCTGGTTTGGCCTGCTTTCGACCCGACCTTCTAGCTCCATCCATGCCCACCCAATGTCGGATGGTTCAGTCTAGCCAGACACGACAGATGCCACATCCCACCTCACCAACACAACCGGCCAAAGAGTTGGACGCTCCTCCCACATGAGGTCGATATGACAGCATGCCAGCTAAATGACATGGAACCAACATGCATCACTAGTCAGCACCACTTGACCCACCTTGGCTGCAACTCCCATCTCTATCTACAGCTGCACCGCCTTGGGCTCCAACTGCCACCAGCCACCGAGTTGGAAACCTCTGTCAGCATCACCCATGGCCCCCCTAGTGTGGATTTTCCCACTGTTCTAGTTCTTTTGGAAGGTGGGTCACCACCATCCCCTAATTCCATGACGGTGTTCATACCCATGGCCCAGTCGTGTTGTTGGGTCTATGCCACTACTGCCACCAATCGCTCCGATGGCGGCCTTGTCTCACGTCACTCCTTCTATCGCACCTCTACTACATAGTTTGGGCATCATATTCTTTTTCTAGGTTGTTGTGCCACAAATCAAAGTCATAAAAGCTGCTCTCTCTTAATATCATGAAGAAAGCGAACAACAGTGGAAAAAGGAGAAGCACAAGAACACACGATGAATGATGCATGAATTTATTCATGTCATCATTATTTCATTCATGTTAAAAGGACCACAAAGAATGAAAATAATAATCAAAAGGATCTTTTTCCCATTTAATCCCCACATGATAAATAATATCCCTCGTGGATAATCGACCCATGGATCAACCTTTTAGTGGGTTTTTCTGCGTTTGATGTTTCGAAAGAATGAATGGGGAAATAAGAATCTCATAGAAATAAAACCCCTACCTTAAAGATGTGATCAATCATTGACAAAGAGTGATTCCAAGCTTCACCATTATTCAATCAACCAACACACTCTCTGAGTCATATTTTCGATCTGCCATCATTTTTCATCACTCTCCAATGAGCAGTTTTACCAACAACTTCTTTTTTCAGAGTCTTCCAAGGAATTTTCATCAGGGTTATGAATCTATCCCCATATCCATGTCAATTAATTAAATGGAGAAAATGTGTTTTCGTGCTTCACCCTCGTAAAGCTCTTTAAAATGAACTTCTTTATGTTCATCACATGTCGATATGAGACATTCAAAAAAAATAAAATGAACTTCATGATGTTTATTTTATTTTTCTTTAAAACATCCACATATTAACTTTTATCCCTGACCCACACCATTAGTGTTTAGGCCCCATCTAAGGAAAAGTTGATGTTTTGAATGCAACAGAACCCTTAGAGTTTTGATCCAAGAACCCATATAGAAGTTATTGTTGTTCAAGGACAGCTTCCTGAGTGTTTTTAATTAACAAATAAACTTTCTTCAAATATTTATTTTAGGCACACCAGGCCTCGAAATCTTATGACGTCTCAACGCTTAGTCAAATAATTTTTTCAATTATTTTATAATAAATAAATAAGATAAATTAAGAGTCATGAAATGATTAATCTAATCATATTATATTTAGGATAACATGTTTTTATAAAATCCTAGGAAAATATGTATTTATTGGGTTGAAAATGTTAATAATACAAAAGACCATGTGGATATATGTTAGCTCTTTTTTCGCTAAATAATTTTTTATTTTCACCAAAGGGATTTCTTAAATCTATTTATTCACAATTTGTGGCTTCTTGGATGAGAGTTTGGTTGTTTTTATATTATTTTTCTAGGGATTGGATGAGCCAATGTGGCCAGATGGGTGTAATGAAGTGAAGATTGAATACCTTTTTTAGAGGAGGAGTGCCATTATCATAAATATAAAAATTTATACACTATTGGGATGTATTATTTAACTATTGTGCTTCAATAAATGTGTAATTAGTGGATTAATTTTTAATTTATTATCTTGATAATCCTCCACTATAGAAAAATATGTGTATTTTTATAATTTTTTTCCTTCCATATAAGATTCCCAACATTTATACTTTTGGTTTTTATTAATGAGACTAGTTTTTTAACCATAGTAATTAAACCATTAATGAAAAATTAAAGTGTTATTTATTATAAAAAATATACCTAATTAATTTAAAATATGATATATAATTTTCATAAATTACATTTATTTGTTGTGAAAATTAATTTTAAAACAAGTGCATTTATCCTGCAAAAAAAATACCTTAACCAGAATGGTGCTAAAAATTGTTTTCTAATATGTTAATTATAAATGATAAACCTATACATGATTAGACCATATTTTATATTTATTAACCATTAAAAATCAATATTTTCAAAAAATATATTTTTAAAAAATTTAATTATTTTAATAATAAATCATTTTTTTAAATAATCTTAAGTGATATTTTGACATTCTTTTTAATTTTAAATTTAAAATGAAAAAAATAACAAATTAAAAAATATATTAAATTATCAACTTTTTAACATCACATATTCACCTGAAAAATTATGTAACACAACATTTCATTAATGTTTCTTTACATTTATTTTATTAGAATCATTTAGTTTATTTAATCTTTAACTAAATAATCCATGTGTTAGAATTTCTTAAGTGCTTAATGTGATTATATCATCTCTAAAAATTAAATTTAAATTAACATGATAAAACAACTCATCTACCATTTAAAAAATTAACATAACCCAAGCTATGTTACTTCTTCCACACTCTAATGCTTTATAAATATTAAATTGATGAAAGGTTCCTTTTTTGTCTTCTTCCTTAAATAATTTATTATAAGGTCATATTCATTGAATATTTTCCTACTAACTAATTGAATTCAAAAAAATATGGTGTATGTTTGTACCAATTGTATCTAATGTTTGTTGGGAATGTGTCTAGCTCATTTTTTTACTAATGTTTTATGTATAGCCCCTTGTTAAGATTAATTTTAACTTAATCATTGTAACTATTGTTAATTATTTCCTCTTATATTTTTTTTTCAAAAATATATGTTTTTCATATTACAATTTAAATATTATAATTATTACGTCCATGTATGTTATTTTTTCCAAAATCAAATCAACGATGATGAAAATAGAAATTTAAATCTAATCCTATAGACGTTATGAGAAATATAGTATTTAAAGTGAGAATGTTCAAAAGTTAAATATGGTATTATCTATAAATTAAACATAAAAAAGATTCTAATTAATTAAATTAGATTAAAATATATATTATGAAATTAAAACATAATTTAATATTTAATTTATTCTTAATAATTATTTAATCAGACATGATTTTTTTAACTAAAATGAACTAAATTTAACTATTTATCAAAAAATATAACTTGCCTGAAAAATAAAAAAATTCATTTTAATATAACTTTGAAACTCCCCATTTCAAAATTAATTTAATTTTTTAAAAATTAATATATGAAAGTATCAAATGTTAGTTTTAGAATAGATGTGCAACTAAATGCCTGTAATGTAAGGTCTTGCGTGAAACAGAAGTTAAATTAGTGTTTTGTTTAGTGTAAGATTATCTATGTGTAGAGTATAATGAAAGAAAAACATGGTGTAGTGTAAAAATAATGAATAACTTGGTTATTTACTATAACATAATATAAATTTATTCTTGCATGAAATGAGAAATATCATAAAAATAAATCTAAAAATAATACATCATAAAATCTCAGACTTTTACTGTTCATATTTTTATAGACCTAATAAATTTTCTATTTTTGAAGTATTTGGTTTTTTTGGTAAAAACATTGTATAGATATAGTTTCATAATTTTGTTATTATTAACATTTTAGTACCTAACAATGTGTGCGTACTAAAATATTTCCTATCTGATTTTTTTTAGAAACATGATTGCAGAGTACATGTAAACACTTATGGTATGAATATTGTGGATGTTCTAGAAACATGAATGAATAATAATAAACCATTAAAAGTTTTATATTGTTTTATTGTGGGAATGTCAATTTTCTTTACTATTGTAATGAAAAATTAAATGTACATGGTCAAATCAATAACTCTATCCCTGTTTCATTTCAAAATCCTTTTTATAAATAGATTAATGTTTATTCTTCATAAAATCACATCATTATGTAATGGTGGATTCCACGTTATGATTAAAAACAATACATGAAAATTTTATGATTCCATACATGATTTTGTTTTAATTACTTTATGTGATGAATATTTTTAGGATGTTGACTTAGAATCATTATTTTCTGAAAAAAATTCTTTCATAAATGGAATTCTCAAAGAATATAGGATATATAATAGGACACTATTCCACTAAAAACATTACACTCTTAGAATGATAACTTTGAATGGTTTAGTTAAGGGTTATCCTAAACTAGTATTCAAAAAGGACAATATTGGTAACCCCTGTCAAAAGGTTAATAACATCAAATCTCTTTCAAATCAAAGAAGGATGTTTCAATATATCAACCACTAGAAATGGTTTACGTGGATTTTATTATAACATCTTGTGTTTCAAATTAAATATAAAGTATCTTGCCTATTTTACTGTTCATTACACTTCTAGATTCACCTGGTTATTATTTCTATCTTACCAAAATAAAAAAAATTCATATTTTGTAAATTTTTCAAACTCTACTGAAAAGGCTATTAGACTTACTATTAAGTCTATAATGACGGATCATTTCCTTGAGTTTGAATAAAAATAATTTTAATTTTTATAGTCATAACATGGTTATAGTTAAAATTATTTTCTCTATGTACTCTCACGTCGAATGGTATTTTGGAGAGAATGAATATGATACTTCAAGAGAGTTCCCAAATAATGTTCAATGAGTATGAGCTACCTATTTATTTTTTTGGATTGGGAACTCAATATAGCATTATATATTATTAATTAGGCTATTATAATACACTTTTTATAAAGAATACATATGATTTATTCAATAGAACAAATCCAATAATTAATAGCATTGATTTTTTTGGTTTTATGGTCTTTATTATCAAAATGAAGGAGAATTTATATATATATTCTCCCAAAAGTGATGATGGAATTTTTCATTGTTTTTCCACCATTAGTAAACAAAATATGGTGTTCAATAGAAGAATCAAAATTTTCAAATAATATATACATGTAAAATTTTGAGAAATAGATCCAAATGAACCTTATAGAATTTTGAATACCCTGAGTATTTTCATTAAAAAATTAATATCCTTACCATATTCATTAATAGTTATATATTTTTAAGACCTACTAAAGAGAAATCACCCCACATAGAACTGTAACCTAATGAAAAAATAATGTATCAATTAATTCTATCCCTATAGCTACTATTAACTCATTGAGACCACCCATCACACAATATATTTGGATATCTAGACTGAGAAACTCAAATAAGAGCCTCTCTTAAAAAATAGTATAAACATAATGCCATTTTATCATTGCATGAAAAAAAAATCATTAAATATATATATATATGTTGTGTTATAGTAAATGGCTATTCAATAATAGTTCAATCATCTTAAAAGAATCAAGGACTGGGAACTACTAGAAAGAACTATAGAATTATTTACCACTGGAATTAATTTGGAATTTCAGAACTGTATTAATGATTCTAGAACTATAATTATAAATAAATATAGACTAGTTTCATAAGGGTAATGCAAAGAATAATTTATTCACTGTAGATAAACCTTTACACCAATATAAAGTCTTGGATCCATTAAAAAATTAATTCTATTAAATCACATTTAAATTTCAGTCTATAACAAATGTTTAAAAACAGTTCTTTTAAAAATGGTATACGATTGATTATTATTTTTTGTTGAAACCCCACTTGGATTTTAAAACCCATTTTTAGAAATCAAGTTTTTAAATTAACAAAATATGTGCCTGGTTTGAAACAATCTCTTAGATATTGATATGATATCATCAACACATTTTTGGATTTACAAAGGTCTTAAAAAAGGTATATCTGATTAAAAAAACTTATAAAATAAATATCTAAAGATATTTTGGTAGTTTATTTTTATTTCAATGTTTATATTTTCTGACCATAAATAAATGTTTTATGTAATAAATTTTCAAAACTGTTGCAAAATATGCTTTAAATGAGTTAAATGCGTGAGTTAGAAATCTTCATTATTTTATAGATAATTTAAAATAAAAAAGAATCCTTTTAAATCAAATAAATTTCATTAATGATAATTTAAAATGATTTGTTATAGATAACACCAAAGGTTTTGATAAACCCATGGGTGAAAGATGTATATAGGGTAATTATGAAACAAGAATGCCAGTTGATAAAACCTTTTTCAGAGGTATTATTGGAAATTTACTATATTTAACTAATATAAAACATGATATTATGTTTAGTGTTTGTATGGGATCATGTTAGTAATAAAATCCAAATATTCGAATTTGATTTTATTTTTCAAAATAATTATTAAATACATCACTTACAAAACCATCATAGGCCAATTTTATTTCAGAGAAAAAGAATTTAAGTTAGTTTGTTATTATAATGTATATTTTGGTAGAAGTAAGTCATAAAAAATAACCAATTGAACATGTCACTTTTTGGGAATGTATCTATTTAAATGATGTAGTAAGAAAAAGAACTCCGATTTGTTATCCCCCATCGAATCTGAGTACATGGATATAGGTATTTGTTCTGCATAGATTCTAATGTTGAAACACACAATACTAAATTATCGTTAACAATTCTGGAATGCCCTTAAAAATAATGATAGTTAGAGTAAAATAAATATTTCTAAAAAATTTATCTCATTAATGAATAGAAATATTGAGACAATAAATCATATTATGGAGGCAATTTGAAAAATAGTGATATGCATATTGAATTTTTTGGTATTTAACATCATCTTGCAGAGTTGTTTTTCAAAGATATTGAGTATAAAGAGAATGAATTATGTCATACATGAGTTGGGAATTACCCTCTATTCCTAAAATTTTCAATTTACTCCATACTCATATATTTTTTCCAAAAAAAATTAATTCTTAAACTATTGTGATTTTTATTTTCTTCCTTAATTTATATTTTTTATATTATCTTTATCTTAATTAAAATGATTATTAAATCACATGGCCTATAATATGATTATAAATTTTTGTTTGTTTGTTAGTTAAGAAACCATGACTAGTAGTTCATGTGGTATGTAACAACCCATCCTAAAGAATTTCTTAAATAAAATTTGCATTATTTATATAATAAATATTACTTAAATTTAATATAATTAATATTAATTTTCATGTAATTAATATACGACCATCATTTTATTGAAAAACAAACATCATGAAAAACACCATTTTCATCGCATCTATATGTTTAATGTTAAATAAAAATTGTAAACTTAATTGTTTTGAATTTTATAAAATCAATTCTATATTTTTAATAATAATAATTTATATTATCAATTAAGTTTTCCATAATTTTTTTTCATAATGGATAGTGAAAATAGTATAAAAATTTACCATTATTAAAGTAGAACTGTTTTACTGGGGATAAAATAAAAATATGTCGGTTGAAAAGAAATAACTCTTTTATGAAATATATTTTATAGAAATAAAATGACCTTATAAATTTTAGGTATATATAATGTTCCATTTTTTGAGACATTTGGAATGTGAAAAAAATGGTTACACCTTTTTTTATTAAAAAATTACATGTGATCCACGCACCTCACTTCTAAAAGGCCACCCACAATCATCTCATATTAATCCCTTGAAATATATTTGATTCAGATAAAAACTAATCAAATACTTTCATTAATTTCTATTCGTGAATTTTATCACTTATTTTGATCATTAATCCATATAAATAATCCATTTAGTGCTTACCTACGGAGTTTTTCCAAGGAAGGGATATTGTGTTTAAGGAGATGTCTTTATTTTATTTCTTCATCCTCCTCAATGAAGTCTTATTATATTATTATTATAAAAAAACAATATATCACATAAAATGATATGATATTATTTTAATGTAATATGATAAATCAATATCCCCTTCCTTCAAATGGTATTTGAAATCATCACTCGTGCCGATAAAAGACTACCGCCATGTAAACTAACATCATTTTTTTCCATCATCACCTCTCATTATTCGTTATAATAATAGAGTTAAAGTTTCAATATAAGTTTTTTTATAAAATTTATAAATATTTGGTTATTATATCCCATATAGATAATTAATTTACAATCAATGTGGGATATGATAATTTCACACCTCTGTACGGAGGACTACCATCCCACTAGTGATGTGATTCATTTTTTATTGACTACTTACACGAAATTTTGTAAGGATATTTTTTATTAAATTATATGATATATATGATGTTATTATTATATTTAGGAAATATTTATCATTAACAAAAGATAATGTATCATTTTCTTTAATTCATTTAAAAATGATAATTTCGTTCTTCAGTACTTATGGACTACCACCTCCGTGAAGCAGTTTGATTATGATTTCATCACCAAAACCCATAGATGACATATATTAGTAAATTTAATGAAATAACATCGTATTTATTATATTGATTTTATTATTTAAATATTAAATATTACTTTACTTCATTACATAAGGATCAGTGAAAATGGAATCATTACTCACGCCTTCGTACGGTCAACCATCTTAATGATCAAAACGTAGTTAATTTTAAAAAACCACCATACCAGATTGGTTTTATAGTTTTACATTATATATAATAATGATAATTATTTCATTATTATTCTTTTTTAGATGATATATAGTGACTTCATTATCCATAATAAACATAAAGAAGTCAATTTTGGTAAATAATTTGAATATTGTTGAATCATCCTACCAAACATTTATTAATATTGTAATTGAATGAAACATAGTAATAATTGAAATAAATTAAAAAATATACATTAAAAAGGTTCCTAAAAATTTATATAATTCAAATAATATCATTATTATTGAATATAATGAACATACATGACGACTCGGTCTCAAGGTAAGGGACTTCATCTTAATTTCATTTCGTTAATGAATGTTTTGAAGTAAGGAAAATGTATTATTTTTGGAGGATTATATAAAAACGTTTTTATATGAAACACCATGTTCTATTCTATTATCAAATATATTTGATTCATTTTTAATTTAGTTCTTCTATGAGGGTTATAAATGAAATATTTCAATGGTTTTTAAGGACTTTTTATTAAAGAAATCCTATTTTAAAATTTTCCTAAATACTCCCTTCCTCTCTCTGTCTATGTTTTTTAAAATGTTTTTTTAAATGTTTTTACATGGAAATTAGTTTTAAATAATTAAAAAAATATTACATTATACATTTAAAAAAAATCAATCATTGCAAGGAATTTTTTTTATTTTTTGAAAAAAATAAAATAATCTTCAATTTTAATATATATGAAAAAAATAACTTTTCCCATCAATGTAAACATTATTTTATGTTTTAGTTTCATTATAATGTTTCATTTTTCCATAAAATAAAAATAACATTTACTATTTTCTATTTATTTTGGATTTGAAATTGGGTTTTTAAAATAATATTTTTTTATTAAGTATTGAAAAATGGTTTATAAATGAAAGGGGTATTTTGATATCTTATTTTGACATGAATATGAATTTAGAAAAGTTTTTCTGTTAATTTATGATGAAAAACGAAATTAATAAAATGTTTTATTAATGATAAGGTAATTTATAATTATAATCTAAATGGGTTATCTTAATAAAAAAATATATAATGGGTTCCCCATATAGCATCACGTGAGCTTGATACAACTTATATAATGAGTGCATCCAGATAGTCTTATGTGAGCTGGATATAATTTATACGATGTGTGAGATAGATTTAATTGGGTGATCAAGATATATATTAGACAACGGGAGAACATACATAGCTCCATGTGAGTATTATATTAATTATATGATGGTTTTGCCATGATATTTCACCAATGAATTGGTTAACGTTCCTTGTATTAATGAGAGATAAAGAGGGAGATTCTAGAAACTTTCAACTATGTATTTAACCAAGATAAAATAATTTATGACATGGATTTAGAAAATGTTTTTAATATGATTCCTTATGTTTCTGAATTATTATTAATTTTATTACTATATGTTTTAATGATTTTCTTTAAGAACAAAATTTAATATTTTTATCGTATGGAAATGATTTATTTCATTACCCAAATAACATTGAGATAAATTCAAAAATTTCATGGGTATTCATCATTCTCATTATGATAAGGGGTTTATTTCATTTTAAATATATTTAATGGGATTTTTATGCATACTGTATTTTTTCTAAAAAAAACATAGGAGTACAAGATGGTTAAGGGAAAATAAAAAGTGAAGCTTAAAGACATGATGATATATGATGTGAATAAAGAGTATATCATCATTAATTTTATATATCATAGGAAAAAATTGATATTAAATTGTACTCTCGACATTTTATTATTTTATTTCAGTATTTATGATATGTGACACGATTCTCTATAAAACAACATATGAAAAGTTCTTAAATTTTAGAGAATTAATTGTGGAAATAAATATAAATATTATGTATTTTTTATATTCGGGTCCACATAGTTGGTATTTGGGGAAGGGTTTAAATAATTTTATATGTTAGGATAATGTTGATAGCATTTCCCTGAGTGATTTTAATTTATGTTTTAGTTGAAATGATATAGATTTTTAAAATTACTTTTTATCTTTATCTAATATATTTTTCATCATAATGGTATTTTATAATTAAAATAGAGAAGTTATAGTTGGAAGGAACATAGAGGAAATTATCCTTCCAAATTAAAATTTTAATGTTGTTGTTTTTTTAATTGATCATTTTTTACAATTATGGATCAGTTGAAAAAAATTATAAATGTTGGGGTATTTACGCTACGGAGTAACTAGATCTACCATAGAGGAGTATATTAGTGGTAGAGAATTTTATGAAACAAAATGAATTATCATTTACTGAATCATCAAACCTTTTGGTAGCCAAAGGATGGATTGATTCACTAGAAAAGATATTTAGATTCATGATGTGTTTATAATTCCAAAAGATAAATCTTGATGTTTATAATTTTGAATTTTAATTTGATTATTGGGGGTCTTTGTTTTGTATAAATATAGAGAAATATGATCATGGTTCCATGGAATAGGATACATTGAATAATATTTTTCATTATAAAAAAATCCCTAAACATTTCTCTATGGTTAGAGATACAACTTCATTAATTGAGGGGAAAATGAGGACTATGTAGTGGAATATGATGAAAACATCACCGGATTGTACAGGTATTGGCACAATTTATTCAAGACACTAGTATTAAAATTAGTAGATTGTAATCATGTATGGAAACATTTTTATGAATAGATGTGTCCACATATGAATTTATATATTATCTAAATATGGTTTTTTCTTTGATAATGTTTACATATTGTTTTCTAATACATATATTCTAGGAGATGAAAAGAGTAAGATGATGTCAATATAGTGGGAAATAGAGATTTAACAATCAAACCATTAATTCAAAAGGTAGGCCCCAAAATTTTTCCATGTGTGGTAAATGATATTTCAAGTAATGTTTGACATGATCTGGAATGTTTTTCTGGTGTGGTCAGTTTGGTCATAAGTCTCATGAATGTAAAGAAAATATTCCTGAATAATCAATAAATGGGGTAACCAATATCCATCCAATGGTAAATTTTTCTAGTTTCAATGTGGTGGGTTATTATCTTAACATGTGTTTGATGAGGGGAGATACGAAAAAAATTACGATGGGCAGAAAAATAAATGTTTAGAAAATTCATTTTCTTCTACTATAGTTAACATTTGACTATTAGGTAATGTGGTAAATGGTATGGTATTGATTATTAAAATTAGGCTAATTCCTGTTTTGACTTTAGATATTTAAATTATTTAATTTTAAATAAAATTTAATGTAAAATTCATATATTTACCTATGAAAATAGTACCTAAATTTTTGTGATAACTCTATGTGAAAATATTAAAGCAAACTATATTTATAAGAGTGAACATATTATTATCAGTGGGATGGTATTTTCTATAAATCTTATTGAACTAACCATATTATATTTTATATTATTTCATGTATGTATTGAATTTTATTTTACCATGTTAAGATAGGTTTTAGATATAATAATTTTTTTAAATTAATTATTAAACAGTTATTAGAAACTAAGAAGCGGATAAAATGATTAGAGATGATAGTGAATATCATTTAGCTCATATTGTTGAAAATAGATAAACTATTAAAAATTGGGATGTTATAGTGATGAAAAAATTGTTGAATGTATTTTCTAATGATGTTTCTAGTGTTTTTACTAATTATGAGGAAGATTTTACTATTGAATCATAGCCTGATTCTATGACTCTTTATGAACCCCTTTTTCAAGTGGATCATGTAAAACATCTAAAATTGTAAAAGAAAGTACATGTGTTGTAAGGTAATTCCATCATTAATTCTACAACATCACTGTGGGGTGATCTTGTTTTGTTTGATAAAAACTAATGTGGTTATAGTATACTATTATTTGATTATAGATAATTGAATAACACAAATATCATGAATAGGATTCATATTTCTCATATAGATGATTTATTTGATCAGTTCTATGGAAATTTGTATTTTTTAAAGGTCAATTTTTACTCTAGGTACTATCAGCTAAAGGTGAAGGAGGATGAAATTTCCATTACATCATTTTAACATGGTATAGACTTTATGAGTATTTAATTATTCATGTTTTTTTATCTAATCCACATACTATATTTGCGGACCTTATGACTAGAATTTTCACTACGTTCATGGATGAGATTGTGGTTGTGCTTATATATTATATTTTTTAATATTATAAATGATTGGATGAACATGATATATAACCAATGATTTTTTTAAAACTGTAAAAGAAAATAAACTATATGTAAAATAGATTAACTATGAATTTCTGTTGAAAAATAATTCTTTACTTGGTTATATTCAATCTAAAAATAGATTAAAATTTTACCCTATTAAAAAAACATTTGTTAAATAATGTATGAGACCCAAAAATATCATGGGGAATCATATTTTTCTTTGATTAGTGGGATAATAAAAATTTCTCCATCAAAATATTAATCAATTTTCAATCCTAAAAAATAAATTTACTCGAAAATGATTTATATTTCTCTGGATAAAATAAGGTGATGATTATTTTTAGAGACTAAAAATAAGGTCGGGGAATTCACCATTTTTTGTAACTATATTCCAGAAATGAAAAAATATAATCTAAAATGATTCTTTATTGGAGGGTATTTTTTCCCCCAAGTAATAATGTTTCAGTAATTACTTATGCTTCACATTAGTTGAAATATAATGAGTTAGATTACCCTACACATGATATGGAATTAGCTGTTGTGGTTGTTGTTTTAATATTTTGAGTAATTATTTTTATGTTGTGATATTTGGAATATATGTTGATCACAACATAATGAAATATATATTCACATAGAAATAATTTCAAATGAGACATAGAATATTCCTAGAACTTATGGAGGATTATTACTATTTGATTCATTACCATCAAGAAAAATCATACAAGGTGAATAATTCATTGAGTCAGAAAAATAATAAAATTTTAACCATGATTGATTTGGAAAACAATACTTTGGATAATGATTTTATGAGTGTATTCCTATAATATGTGGATATAGGGAAGTCATTTATTCTCTATAACTTTTTAGATAAATCGAATCTGTTGGGAAAAATTATGAAAATTTATAAGGAAGATCATTCTTTACATGAAAAGGTTGAATCTGTTATCAAGGGTTCGTATACAATGATTAAGTTTGTTGAATCGGTGTTATTAGATTTGAAAAAATGTATGTGGGGCACATGATTCCCAATTGAAGAGTGAATTTTTGAGTTAATATCATTGTTTCTAAATTTTTTTCATCCTAGAACCACTATGATGTGCGGACACCTGTGGGGGTATTACTTGTTGTATGGAATGAGAAAAATATTTCTAACAATACCATGAATTGTTTGAATTGATAATTGGTTAAAGGAGAATGATAATTATTGGAGATAAATCTTAATAATTTTCCAATGTTAGAGTGTAAATAAGGTAACATATCAATGGAATTCATCAGGGGATTTCAAAAGACATCTCAATTTAATAATGTTAATTGGGTTATTAGTGATCGATTCCCTAAATATTCACTTTACTTTCTATTTGAGATCCTATGTATTTGGACAGTATTTCTTATTATATGTAAATGAGATACTCAGGTTACATGTATTTCTTCTACCCATTTTATCATACTGTAATCTGAGGTTCACATCTAATGTTTTGATACATAATCAACTTTCTGTACAATTATTCATCCCCAATCTGTTCGACAGTTAAAAATAATGGTTCAGGCCTTGGGAAATATTATTTATTCATATTCCTTATATTAATATAGAATTTTTTATTAACATCATTATATTGTTTTTTTCTTATAACAGTAGTTTTCATTCTCATAAATAGATGGTCCGTTTTGAGGAATTGTCTAGAAAGTGATGTCGAACCCCAAATTTTTTTGTTTATTTAAGAGAAAAGAAGTTAATGGGGATATATTTAGTAGAGTAAATAACAATGAAATTGTAGTTGATTCAATAATATATGAGGATGGCTAATAGAAAAAAATTATTCGAATAAGTGGAGAAAATGTTTTCTTTTGAGGTTACTGAGCATGCCTTTCTTAATGTATGTATATATATTATTATTTATAATTTTTCAAAAAATCGAATTTTAATATCATTTTTAATTGGACCATTTAAAATCATTTAAAAAGTTATATCAGTTTCCTAGAAAGTGAATTTAACTCAGAGTTTATCACAAATAAAAAATGTGATTCACGTTTCAATGTTAAGATATATATTCTAAATTCATTTAATTTTTTGAATATGGAATTATTCCAATTGGAAGGGAATATTTTATATGAGTAACGGCCTATTAATTTTATAATCCAAAATGAGAAAGTTTTTTAAAATTTACTGATTCACAAGGTTAGGTTTTTAATGACAAGAACATATGGTTAATGAGGCAACCTAAAAATATAAAATGGTTTTAAGGGAATGATATCCCCACTTGTTTAATAACTGAATTAAATTTAGTGGATTTAATATAAAAATATTAAAATAATATACAATAAAATTTATTGATTTTATAAATTATTTTGATTTTATTAATATGAATTTTATATTTATATTCATTATAAAAATATTAAATACTTTTTTTAAATAAAAAGTTAAATTATTTAAATTAAAATCTTTTATTATTACATTTTATTTAAAAATTAATTTTCTAAATTTAAATAGCTAAAATTGAATTTTTTGTAGAAATAATGATATAAAAATTAACTTAGGTATAAAAATTTCAATCATTTCAAAAATATTGTTTTTCAAGTAAAGGGGGAAAATAATATTTTTTTTAAAATGAAAATTTTTTCAGTAAATTTTTTAATTAAATAGTTCAATTATGTATTAAATATTATTTAAAGTAAAAATATTAATAATAATATATGTATAATCCTTTTGATTAATTTTTAATCTGTATTCTATTGGATACTAGTATAAGTTTATTTTTTGGGTTTGAAGAAAGGGGTTTTCAGAAAACTATTTTATTATAAATAATATTTAACACATTAAATTAATTTAGAAATAACTAATTTGGGATAAATTAAATTAAATATATATATTATAGTTAAATAAATATTAATTAAAATTCATATAATTTTAATTAATATTCATAATGTTAATATAAAATCATTATTTTACTGAAAAATATTTTTCATGAAAATCCATTTTTCATCACTTCTATGGGTTTAATATTAAATTATTTTTTTCCACATATATATATTTATTTTTATAAAATGGAATAAATATTTTGAATAAAAATAATTTATATTATATAATAATTTCAATATAATTATTCTTCATGATTATTTGTGAAAACATTAATATAATTTCACAACTACTAAAAAACGGTTGTACAGTGAGATAAACTAAATAGGAAAAGGCTAAAATGAACTAAAAAATTATATAAAATCTATTCTAATGCCATATTTTGACAATATAATGTCTAATTAGATATAATGTCCCATTTTAAAGTCTTTTTAATGTAAAAAATGTGTCTACACCTTTTCCATTCAAAAATTTCAAGTGTTCCACTGAACCCCCTTATAAAGGGTCACACATTGTACTATACTAAAAATGCATTAAAATATTTTTGGAATAAAAAAAACATGCCCATATCTATTTATTACTCCCCTATCCAAACCTAGAGGCTTTATTTTGATAATAAACCCATCTTGGGAAGCCTTTTAGAGCTTGTCTAACAACGTTGACCAATGAAGAGTTATCATGCATTATTGAGCGTCATTATTTTCTTATTCCTCCACATCCATGAAAAATTATTCAATAATGTTCATATAAAAAATCAATATCTCAAATTTAGTGATATTTTATTATGATAACATTATAAACTAAATCAATTTCCTCTTCAATCAAATGGCATATATTATCACCAATCTCATATATAGTAGACAACCTCTTCATAGACCAAAGACATTTGTTTTCCATCATCTACAAAAAAATCCTTGTTTTAATAATGTATTGAATGTATATAAAATATTGTTTTACCAATTTTATACTTATGTAATTATTCTATCATATATAATTCATTAATTTCGATTTTGTAGGGGATACAATAAAATCAATCTTATGTAGTGAAGACAACCACCTCGAGAATCGATGTTATTCATTTTTCACTAATGATTTAAAAAGAATATAATAAGGATATTGTTAAAAAAAATATATGTGTTAATGATTAAATGATTATGATAATAATGGAAATTTTATCATTCATAAAATAAAATATGTCATTTTTATTCATTCATGGAAAAATGATAATGTCACTCATGTGTATGTGTGAACTACCACATCCACGAAATGATTTGATAAATTTTTCATCACCATAATTTGTTGATGATATATACATATATGTATATTTTATGAAATAATACATTATATATGACATTATAATCATTCAGGAATTATAATATATTACTTATATTCTTTGTAAAATTATTATTAAAAAATTTAAACGTTATTCAGGACTATGTATGTCCTACCGTCTCCATGATTGTAATATAGTTTATTTTTCAAAACCCTATTAAATGAATGGAGTTTAAAGTATTATTTATATATATATAATGTAAATAATTAATTATTATTATTTTATATACCTCCCATAATTACCTCCATGATCATATTCATCATACGAAAGTCATTTTTGACAATAATCCTAATATTTAAAAAATATCCAATGTAAATTTAATTGATGAATTAATTGTACATGATATGGAAATGATTGAAATAAATTGAATAATAAATATGAAAATGATATATAAGGTAAATATTTAATATAATTATATTATTTAGGATAATAGATAACTTACATGATGGGTCTGACATAAGGTAAGGGACATCATCTGAATTTCTATTTATCGAGGAATATGGTGATGTTATGAGCCTATATTTTTTTATGAGATATATAAACAGAACCATTTAATTTTTATATTTTTAATTTCTATATTATCATGATATTTAATTTTCGATATAATTAAATTCTTTCAGGGGTCTTACGAGTCAAATTTTTTCATGGTTGTATGGGTCATTACCATTAACCTATATTTCTCTCCCATGTTTATGTTTTTGAAATTAATTTAATAAAGTAAATATTCATAAATGAGAGTTTAAAAAGTTATTATTATATTATATTAAAAAAAATCAAAAAATTAATCTTTTATGAAATGTATGGAATTCTTTACAAAGGATATGTTGAATTTTTTATATTAACATATACTGTAGCAAAAATATTTCCCATTTTAGTACCCACTATTTGACGATTATCATCCATTATAATATTTCATGTTTTCTTCATGAAAAATACTCTTTATCTTTTTGGAGTATTTTTTTTTCTGAAAATAGGATTTTAAAAGAAAATAATATTTTTTATTGAAAATGTGTTGTTCAATGAAATTTTTATTTTGATATTATAAAGTGATTTGAATATTATTTTAATAGAGTTTTTTCAAATTATTTATATTGAAAAACATAAATAATAAAATATTTTATTCCTGATATAGTACTCAAGAACTATATAATAAATGGGTGATCCAAATGAACAATATATTTTGGGTTCCCCAAAATAGCACCAGTGGAGCTTGATTCAACTTATGCATTGGTTTTTCCAAGATAATGTCAGGTTATTCCAATATAACTTATATGACGGGATCACACTGATAGCTTCAGGTGAGACTGGTATAGCTCATACAATTTATGAACCATGATGAAACTCTAATTTATATGGTAATGTTCCTTTTCTAAACAAGCATAGTGGAGGTATTCTCCAATAAAATTTCATATGGATTTTACTAGGATCTAATTATTTATGACATGGGTTTAAAATGAGTTAGGAATATGATGTTATATGATTAAAAAATAGGTTTTTTATATAGAATTACATTATTTAATTTGAGAAACAAAATGGGATTTCTTTCCTTTGGAAATGGTTCATTATATTTACTCAAAAAACATTGAGATAAAGGTAATATTTTCATAGGTTTCTTGTCTTTTCAAGGGACTATCAATTTTATTTCTTTTTAAAATCCCCAATTTGGAAATATTATTCGCACTAAACATTTTATAATGTCATTTAAAGGATTTAATGATGGGTAATGGAAAGGAAAATTTAAAATGAAAATTCAACAATATGTGTCATGGAAATATATTATGTTTCATCTTAACTATCATATAATTTTAGTAAAATTAATGTTGATCAGAACTGTCTAATTTATAATATATGGTTTTGTTATGTGGGATTTAGAACCTAATTCTCTACAAATCTAAACTAGAGAAGATAAGAATGTATAGAGAATAAATTATTTATATAAAAAAGATTATTTAATGTTTATGGCTAGTTATTTATATAGTCAACATATATACAATAAGATATTACTCACCATCACAATACATATGATGAGATTTTAGTCATATTATTAGTATTCTTACAATGTGTTTATATTCCATTAACCTATCATACCATAGTTTCCATGAATACTTGGTCATTATACCTACCATGTCTATTCGAGTACTAATTCAAACATTAGTTGTTTTGGATGGATTTTAGTGACATGTACTTTTATTTTAATCCATAAATGATTAAATAAAATATAAAATTGGAATATAAATTGTCAAATCACTATTCCTAAAAATCACTTTCTTCTTTTTGAACCCTTAAATTCCCACTCTGTGTAACATCTCAAGTATGTAATGAATAATATATACTCTTAATTATGTCTATTTATGAATTAGATAGTGTTTTAGAGGCTTAAAATGAGAATAAATCCAATCTTAAGCATAGAATTCTCTAATATTTGTAAAAGATTGTTTTACCGCCTTTTGATTGCGAAACATTTTTAAAATATATTTTTTTGACACTTTTATAAGCTCTATTTGTCAAAATAAACTTATTATTTATGACTAGGACATTGAAATTTACTTTGGATAAATTTTTTGTATTTTTCTGACAATGTTCATTTTTTAATGAATAGTGTAAAATACTACATCTTACATCAAAATTTCTTTTTTTATCTAATTTAATTATATGGTGATATTATCTTTTTAATTGGTTTTAAAGTGTAATTAGAATATATTTTTACCATTTAATCCAATGGAGGTCATTAGGATTAATTTCACTTTTAAATTGGACATAAACAATTTTCAAACTTCTGATAGAAATTTTTTCTAAAAAACCCGCTATTTGTTTTGACAATGGGAATTATTTTAAAATTCATTATTGAAATTTATATGTTTGGAATTTGGTAAAATGTATTACCTATTTTTAATCATAAGTTCTAAATTACGTAATTAGGACTCTTTTGTTTTTGGACATTAGGAATAGCAATGACGAAAATTATCTTTAATTATCTTGATTAATTAGTAATTGGGTAGTTAAGGATAATAAAATATTATCATAATAACAAAAATTACCCCAACATGTGTCCTAATGCTACTTTTAGTGTCATGGCCGACCATGGGATTCCTTGTGCCAAACTCTGGGACCCCATGGAATCACTTTTGTGTGATAATGACTTTTTATCTTTTTATTCTTAAAGAAAGTTAAATATAACAAAGAATGTATCACCTGAGTAAAAAAATTTAATTTTTCCCACATAAATGATCTATTGGACTATAAATAGTCATTGGAAATATAAAAATATTTCCTAAATCATAGTACTTTTTTTATTATTTTTATACATTAAATAAATTATATTATTTATGACATCATGATGATGCAGCGATTACCTCATTAATGAACGATTTAAATAAAATGAAAAGATAGTGTAAAATCTAATACTTAAACTTTTAAAAGAACTATTTTATGAGTATATTTATAACACTTATCACCTTATACTATAAATATATCAATTTGGGACCTTTTAAATCCGAAACACATTTCAATATAAAGTAACATTTTATAACTTTCCAAGAGTGCACCTCCTCTCCTCTTATAAACAGCCCCCACATCTACCTCTTTACACACACATCTCAAGCCATTGTCTCGGCCATGATCTTCTAATTTTATCTCTCCACATCCATCTATTATTCATAGAAGCCTTACCTTAGGCCGAAATCTCTTCAAGAAACCCTTTTCGTACAAACCAAGAGGAGTTACCCGATTTAGAGGTAAAATATTCTCTAATGTTCTTTTGTTTTATTTTGATTCTCCAACCCCTTAAACTATTTTTATTAATTTTTTTTGTAACAACACAAGTATTTTAAATATACTAGGATGTTGTTATATGAATTATTCGAGCTACACTTTCACACACCTACATCTAATGTTTAAAGATCATACTGTTTCTGTGGATGGAAAATCTCTGCCTCACGAAACGATGACTGTTAAATATTCTTAAAAAACCTTGAATGTTGGCCATTAAGATGTCACTATAGTTATATATGATATATAATATGTTTATTTTTTCCTTAAGATTCTGTATTTTTACATTTATGGAATACCATTATGGTTTCCATTATGGGTAAAAACGATATCTTCATTTTAGGAAGTTCGGACTACCGCCCCCTCAAAGTGATTTGATTCGTTAATTCCATATGTGGGATGTATAAAGTATGGAGTTAATGATATTATATATTATATTATAATGGAACTATAATATAACTTTATATTATTATTATTCCATTCCACAAAATACAAAATAGAAATTAATGTAGCGTTCATGCGTACGTACGACTTACCATCTCCATGAACGGTGCATTTCATTTCTTACCTCTAAATGTTATGTAATATTATAAATGCATGTATATACTGGATATATATCATATATATGATATCTACGTCATGAATATAATTCTGGATATAATGGATATTTTACCACATGAACAACTCATAATTATAAAGAGTTTATTTTTGACTCGAGTACCAATGATCGACAAAATGACCATTATTAACTTAAATAATTAAATAGTGTTCATAACATGGTAATAAGTGATATAAAAGGAGTAATGAACTAGTAAATTGTTCTTAAGAAAGTATAAATTAACTCATGTTTATTATTTAGGACGTTAAACAATGATTGAGTCAAGTCGGACCCAAGGTAAGGGACTTCGTCTCAATCTCCTTTCATTGAGGCATATTTTGTTTTATACACGACTTTATTTTATACGGTGTATAAAACCCTTTGACTTTTACATTTATTCAAAAGGAATCTTTTTTATATGAAGCATTTACTAAACGAAAAAATAGATTCTTTTGTTCATACGTATGCAGCGACAATGACTTCTCTGCCGCCGTGACCATTATTTGAGCTTTGGCTTCCTCTATAAGCCATAACTTTTTTTAAAAAAATTAAAAAATAAATACAATGTTTTAATTTTCTTTTATTTTGGTATTGAAAATGGTTTTCATAATGTTTTTATATCAATGTTTCGTATTGATATCTTGTGAATGAAAATTGTAAATGTTATGTTTCCTTTATAAATGTTTTATGTGGTACGATTATGTTGTGGTTCTTGGGCATTGTTATGAATAAGGGTGGTTCCGTGATAAACAAAGTTCGGGTGAGCCTGATATAGCTCTCCAATGCATTGGGTAACACGGAGGGGTTAAATGTTAAGGTGTCTCCGAAGAGATTTAGGGAATATACTATGATGGGTATTCCAAACGTAACCATGAGGGTTACTCCCTACGTAAGAATGTTATGAATGCCTCAAGTTACCTTTTATGTCTTATGATTTCTATGATTTATTCATGATTTTATGAGGTATGTTAAAATGCATATGTTTTATGAGTAAAGTATGATTTCATACATGGACTAATGTTTTCACTTCATACTTTTATATCCCTTACTGAGCTTTTTGTGCTCATCCCATGTTTTTGAAATGTTTTTCACAGGTCAAGGGAAAGGTACATGATGTGATGGTAGTGTTAAAAAAGTTTCAAGAAAGAATCCATGTTATATTTTAAATATGTTTCCGTTAATGGAAAAAATGAGTACTATCTTTTATGTAACCACTTTGTTTAAACGTGGAATGTAATGCAAGATTTATGATCTAATACTCTAAACCTCTAAACCTGAAAAGATCCTCAATGTGTATTCTTGAAGTAACACATGATTATGTAATGTTTAAGGCTGGGACCTTATACTCTCTCTCTCTTAAAACCCACTTTATTTAACTTCTATATATCTCTCTCTCTTGTGAACATGATTATCTATAAATTGAATCATGGTGAAAAATTATAAGTATTAAAATAGTTCTTGATGTGTTATTTACTATTAACATTCATTATAAAATGAAATCCATGATATAATGAGGTAGTAAGAGTGTGGTATTGAAGCCTCACAACTTAAATTTTTTTAGTCACCTAATGTTTATTGAAAAATAATTTCATTCCCAGTGTCATCAATCCAGTAAATAAATGTTCTGTAAATCAATTCCAAATAATGATAAATTGAATAGTTTATGAAGAATAGTGTGCCATTATATTAGTTAATTTATAAAGAATTTTATACCCATTTTGAATTTATTTATATGAATGTGATAAACACCATTAAAATAGTGGTGAATGTAGATTTCTTTTCCTTTTCTTCAATACATAAGGACAAGTGACTGTGTTTTCTCAATAAGGATTATCATGAAGACAATAAATTCTTGTATCCTATTAATAATTCATATTTCAAAATTCAAAATTCTGTAGAGTAATAGACTTGGATTAGGACACCTAGAAGGTCGACAATTGTGGATCATAGTGGGGAATGTAGGATATTGGTTAAGTTTATCCAACTCCTAATTTGTCCTTGGAAAGGGGGCTTTAGAATTATAAGTCTCTTGGATTAGATACATCTCATATTAATGGTTAATGGGATCTATATTATATTTTCTAGGTATTCTTTGTTTCCTATATCAGAGTTTTGTAATCCTTCTTCTAGATTAAATTCAATACCCTATACAAATATGATATCATTTCTTTTTGGATTATGAGAGATTATTTCCTTAGGGGGAGAATATAGTTACTTACCCAAATGGTTTATTCTTACATAAGATGATCTATAAGAATTTGAGATTAAATTGGAACCCCTGGAGAAAGAAATTTTTGGTAGACATTGAGAAGTTGTATGAAATATTTGAACTTTTCCAGTATCTAGATATTTCATATTATATCATTATTCCTAGTTTGGAACATGATGTGATAACTATGAATGATACTGATGATGGCGATGTTACTTTTGAACAAATGAAGAATAACATGTTTCTATAGACCATATTTTGGAAGCTAGGTAAACCTATGAGGACAATAGGGATCCATCTACTCCAGTGTCTGTTGAACTTCCTGACTCTACTTTCCCTCCTTCTTATGAGGATAAATTGAAATATTAGGATCTCGGTTATATCACCCAAATCCATGATTTAATTGTATTAATATTAGAATTAAATTTTATATATATTCTAATAAATATTAATAATTCACAAGAATCCAAAAATTATGAAGAAACAAAATTGTATTTCTAACCACTAGTAACATTACATCATTTCAAGACTAAAAGCCCATAAATAACCCAAAAACACATTGTAAGCCGTATAAAAATTACCAGAGTACCACTATGAATATATGTAAAAAAATGTGTATTTTTTATCCTCTAAATTTTTAGTAATTAAAAAAATTTAAGGTGATTAGTATAGAAAAAACATATAGATCCAGATGGATGTTGATCTCCATTATTCTATTTAATAAATAATTTTAAATATATTTTTTCATGTATTAGTATGCATTATGTTGGTATTCATAAGGTTTAATGTTACCGTTGTAAAAAATTGTGATCATTTTTAAAATATATCCACCATGCTTTTTTATAACAGTTATATATTTTAAAAAAATTAAATGTAATAATATATTAAAATAATAATAGTGATGGCATGTTATTATAATGATTTAATTTTCACCTAAGATTTAAAAATATGATATAATAATATGATATTTTAATTAAAAAATACTAATTTTATAGGAATGATAAATTAATTTTTCAAAAAAGAAAATGGTTTAATGTTATAAAAATATATGATTCATTAATATTAATATTCCATCAGAAAATATTTTTTTCTACATAATATTGGTGGAGAACCACCACTATGGGAATCTTTCACTACTACATGGGTGGGGTTTCCAATCCAGCAATTCAGGATCCCCATGTACATGTTTAGTGCTCGAGCAACCTGTGTCTGCCCCATGTGTAATGACACAATTTATGAACATGCATTAGTGCACCGTAGACCATATTGAGAGCATGTGTATTAGTCCCCCAGAGTAAAACGTGTGTGTTATTTAATTCTATAGATTAGGAGGTGTGCTCAGTATAAATAAGTGGCCACAGACCCCCCTAATTTTGATTTGGGACACAAAATTCCCCTGGAGATACGATCAGAACTATCCATTTTATTGGGGGTGATCATGGTCATCTGTTTCTATTCCCCCAATCAAACACACCTCTCATTCTTTAAAATACCAGGATTAATGATAGCCACCTTATCAAACCATCATTAATTTGGGACATGCACTAAATCCTAACCTTGTTCCTCATTGAACCATATTGTGACTGTTGAACCACCAGGTCGATGAAATCAGGTTCATCTCCACCATTGATGTCACATTAAACCATCCCCATCTTATATTCTCTTCCCTATAAAAAATTTTCTGAATGATTTATTTTTATCTAGTCCCTTTTGAAAACATTTCACATATTCCCCCAAAATATTTGAATATATATATGTATATGACTTTATTTTATTTTCAATTTATTTATGAATTTCATAGTTATCACAATTTTTTAAGATTTATATAGTCATGTTTTGAATATATTATCAATTTTGTATTCGATGACATGAAATATAAAATTTATATATATATATATTATAAGAAAAAAGACAACTAAACAATATTATAAATTTTGTTTATCTTACATCCACGATTGATTAAATTTAATAAGTTATCATACATTATAAACCCTTATATGCTCACGTTGAATCACCTGACTCTTATTTCTCATGCTCCTCCAATTTTGGTTATTCTGGACAACAAAACTTATCATATTCCTTCCAAATAAGGGTAAGGGTTATTTTAATTTTTATTTTAGATATGTATATTTTCTTATAAATTTTAAAAAAATAATATAAGGTTTTTTTTGTTTTTATCAATCTATGCTAAATTTTTAATGATATATATATATATATATATTTACATCTATCTAACTATCCTTAATTATTTTCATCACGTAAAATTTAATGAAATTATTTGGTAATGTTTAGTAAATTATGTTCATGTTTTAGTAATTGATGAATTTGATTTCAAAATTCCACTTTTATTCATATAAATTATATATATATTCATGTATATATATCAATTTTTAATTATCTAATGTATTTAAATTTATATCTAAACATATAATTCTATATAATGGTTTAATATCATTTTTAATTTATGATCCAATGTTTATTTGAAATTTTATAATTTAAAAAGTTAAGATTAAATTGATTAATTTATATTATTCCATTTTAAATAAAATATTTGAGGAAGTAGGCATCATTTTATGTGAATCTTTTGTATACAAATGTTAAATATTGTAATCTTATTTACTATCTCTATATAAAACCTATCATTTCAGGTTTTAAAATACATTATACATGCACAAATTTCATAATGTTTATATGATATGGAAATAATCTATCATAAAGAACATTTCATGCGTGAATTGTTTTTTTATTAATTGTATATATCTGTGTATTGAATCATATATACCATGAAAATTATTTTTGAATTGGTTTTATGTGACAATATTAATATAATCTTATGTATTTATGATTAGTGGAGTATTTCAGTAAATCCTATTTATTATAATTTATCTTAGTTATGTTATAAGTGTTAATTGTTTAATTATCATATGTTTTCAATGTTTTTAAAAAGTGAAAAATGATTGAATAACGTGTATATATATATATATAAATTTTAGAATATTTTCATAAAATCTATAACATGAATGTTCTAAATATGGTATGGAAGTTGGGATTGAACTCATCCCTCATCAAGTCGGTGTGCTAGAAATATCATTCAATGATTTAAATGGCCTCAATATTTTTTAATATGTTTACGTATAGTTTTTAGAAAAATTAGAAAAATATTTTCAATGAAATTTTTTTGCAATGTATGTATTTTAAAAAGGATTATATTATTTTTAAGGAATATATAATTCCCACAATGTTTCTAAAAATCAATTCTAAATGTAGTTTTTGAAATTATTTTTCAACATAATATTTTAAAGGTATCTATCAATGATTTTAATACCCATTACTGAGAAATAAAATCCTCACCGTATGTTTTTAATTTACTTATCACTTGTTTATCTGTATATGCATTATTTATATGAGAAGAACCCAATATCGCGACTTTGAGTCTTTACATTGGTGCTAATAAATTATCAGTTAGTGGTTTTCTTGATGAATATAAATGGGATGATTCAGTTGAATCTGAGCGTGAAGAATGTCATGAAGATTATTCCACTATAAGGAAACTAATTGGTAGCCATCCATGATCCAGTGTACCATAAGTTCTCTCCAAGTGGACTAAATCCCTTAGATCAGCAGTGATAGTTCTAGAAAACTCGTTGTTTGGTGATGATAATAGAGATATCCAACCTCAGTATGGTGGACAGGTCATCCCTTCTTCTCAAAGATCCCTTGAAGTATGTTATATAATGATGTTGATTAATCGATTTGACCTGAAGTATTGACTCATAGTTCTTTGATATACTATTATTCCGAAGATATATGTGGTCCCAATAAAACCATGAATGATTAGAAACCTAAGGATATGTATCTAACAACACCTATTTGATATCTCTATATAGATGTTCTAGAAGTTGACAAAGAAGATAATTATGATGTAGAAGTTTAGTCTTTGGGACCCATGTAATTTGAGATTAAGGATGAGTTATATAGTTGGAAGCCATCTTATGATCTATCTACTAATATACCTTCTTCTACCCTTTCATATCCTTTATTTAAAAATGTCATTTGAATGATATCATTCCAGAAAAAATAGATTTTATGGAATAATATTTTCTTGGTTTTAAGAACAATATAGGACCAATTAGAGAAGAAGATATTGTGAGGACATTTAATTTGGTAATTTTTCAACTATAATTGTTATAACATATCTAAATGGATGATAGAAAAATGATATTGAGGACCATAACTATAAAATTATTTCTCTATCATATGAAATTTCATATATGAAATTGAGTTTGGACTTAATGTTTCTAAATGTTGTGATTCAATATTTATCTAATCTTCTTTCATCTTCATTAGTACCTCCTCCAACTTCTATCGTAATGTATTTAAGAAGGATGTATTCATAAAATGAATACGAAATGATTTTGATTTTTTTTTTAGTTTTTGAAGACATGATATGTGGTGTTTTGTTTTTAATCCTATGTCATTAAATATTTGGAGTCAGTTAGAAAGGATATTAATCAATATAGAAGAGATATAATTACTATCAGATTTTCTATTAACTTCTTCCTCGGTATGATCTTCATAATTTTAGTCCTGATGACTATATTTATATCATTGGCCATTGATCTAAGGATTCCATCCTTAACTCAACAATAATGTTCTCATGTTCAAAATATGAATTTCATAACTCTTATTTTAGAGGAATTCAGGGAGAACAATGAGAATTATCTTAATGAAATTGAATATAGATAAATAATTGGAAAGGATTTTACCTGATTTCTTGAACCCTAACAATATACTACCAATAGTGAAATACTATCTCTAATGACTTTATCCATTAACTCATTCTATCTTTCTACTATAAAATCATTTTTTAATATATTATTCTTTTATTCAATACACATTATAGTGAAATATAGACCATTATAAATTTTTTTGGTGGTCCAATAACCTTTTATTATGTCTATACTTCAACCTACCCAACATTCCTTGTCATCAACCGTGAAATGAATATATATTATCCTCCCTAGTAACGAAATGATTTTGGTACATTCTAATTTTAATTATAATTACTAATTGGAGAACTTCATTTAATTTTTTTTAAATCATTTTATATATAAAAAAACTCATTTTCTTTAATTAGATATTGTATTTTCGTATTCTTTTGTCTCATATCTCTATGGTACTTATTTTATTTTTTTCTCTCCCTGGAATACATTTTGATAATCCCAAATGTGGTAGAATTAATTGAGGAATGAAGGGAGCCTTGAATTCATTCCTGATAATTACTTGAGAGATGGTGAACATTTGATTTATTAATATCATTACATATAAATATATATATCAGGATTTGTGATCATAAAAAAGGGGATATTGTGTTATTAGTGTAGCACATTCTTGCATTAATGATCCCAAATAAAATATATTATGATTCAAATGAATTCCTTATTTTATGATATTCTACAATTTTTCTAGTCAAAATTCTCGAACATACGATGAAGTTCATGTGACCATATGGATGTAACAACATGCTAAACTCCAGGAGACTGCATGAATAATTTGGTGACCATGTTTTAATTGAGCTAAAAATTTCCACATCATGAATACACCATTCATTAAAGTTCATGTTACATCATTTATAATTATGCTATCTCACATTGATGATTGAGTGACTGTATGAAATATTCATCCGACCATATGAACAACTACGTTTCCTTCTATTGGGTGATAAATTTTTTCCCACGTATTTAACTTACATTATATGTGTAATTTAGTGGTCATAATAAAAATCATGATATTTCAAGGAAAAAATAATTTGGTGTCAGAAAAATTGTATTTTTCACAAGAAAAAAATTATTAATTTTATAAACAAGTCATGTAAACATAATAAGACTTCACATGAAAACAAAATGACATCATATTACAACAATAAGAATGAACGTGACCGCAAGAATAAAATAAGTTCAGGAAAATGGAAACTGAGTTACCATGGCACGTGATTGAGGAATGTTACTATGGAATGTAATCATTCTAACTGGTCTTCAATGATAATGGTGATCGATAGTAACAATGTATATTTTTTGACCAAGTGACCATGTCAAACTTATGATGTGATATTTTTTCAAATCACTATTTAAAATATTTTAAATCATTAATAGAATATCCATTTAATTTTAAAATTCAATGAATTCATGGATTGAATTATCAATATCATCCAATAGATAATTAGATATGTGCTATCTATGAGAATAAGAGAAACTCATAGAAATATAAGAGCTTTTTAATATATAGATTATACATGATCCCTCTGTGAAGATCACCCTTATTGTTTTACTTCCACAAATATATATTTTTTTAAACACTCATTACAAACATAGTTGATGTTTTTCAAGGAAATATTTAATGAAAATTTATGAACCAAATCTGATCAGATCAATATTCTTCAAATATTCAATCTTTTAATCAATTTCTCTCTCTATTTAAGTATATATCTAGTGTTGTGTTTATTTTGATCTATGCATTCGTTTACACTTGACATTATATTGTATTAAAGAGTGATATACAATAATTCATTATTTAGTTTTCATCTAATCCCATGTAGAACTGTGGAACTAGATGGTCATATCAGTGACTTCCAGAGTATATTTGTTTTCTGTTAAACTAAATCCAAGTTAAATATATTTATATTTTTAATAAAATTCTTGTATGTGAGTGATTTAAAAGTGGATATCACTATGCCTTAGTCCTATTTCAACATGAATTTTCATTTTTTTTCTATTTCAATACAATCCTCGATCAGTTTTCAGAACTATATTAAAAAACATTACATCAATCATTATAATTTTTATTTGATGTATATAATTGTTTGATACATATAAAATTTCATCAAATGATACAGGAATATTAAAAAATGTTTTAATATATTTTTTATCATTATTTTGGGATGATTTTTAAATATAAAATTATATACTTCTACTATTTTAATTAATTGGGGGTGTTCATTATAAATTGGTGGATTTTAAAACACAAATCTATGAAAATATAAATTTTAGTTATACACTGAATTATTCTCCCCTCCCCTCTATATATTTCCACTTAGAATAATGGATAATTCTCAATAGAGTGGTTTATTTCTCTTAATGATTATGTAAAATTTAAATGTGCTTCTAAATTACTTTGAACAAGGATGTTTATTAGTTTTTATGATAGATATACAAGATTATATGTGTTTTTTGTCTGTTATGTCCATTAGAAATTATTAATGACAATGGGTTTGATTGATATATAAAATTGATACATTAGGTAATGAATTTTATTAACTATGGAGTTTTTTTATTCAAACTTGTGGGATATAAAATTTTTAATAGTGTTTACATCATTGATTTTGGGAATAATATGAATATGATATCCCAAGTTATGTATATTGTATTCTAATGAGTGAAAATAAGTTTTTCATCAAATTCTCTTGATTTAATTAGTGAATCTAATGATATATTGTTTAAAGGAAGGTATGTTCTCCTTTAATGTGTGAAAGGCATGTTTTTTACCTAAATTGTTTTCATGAATGCTATCATTTTATTTGAAAATCTTGTGATTTTGATTTTTTACTTTATGATTACTTATGAGATGATTTATTAATTCATTTGGGAATGAACTTTACTTATTTCTTATGTAAATGATAATTTGAGATCAATGTTTATTTTGTAAACATCAATATTTTTTGTGAGTTTTAATAAATATTTATGTACTAACTTGTTTCCTTTTTTATATCCCTTATTGGAGATTTTTATTAAATATCCCATATTTATAAAAAAAAATCTCATCAATGTGGATGAATAATACCTATTATTATGTTTGGAATTTAATAAATGGAAGTATTCATAAAATAAGAAAGTGTTTCATGATTGAAATATGACTACTGACTTAAGTATCAATATTTTTTTATTGGCATGGAAGAATACTTTGTGTTATTGATCCATATGTAATGTAATGTTTTTCTTGAATCTCTAAAATTCAAAAACTAAAAGGTCATGGTAATAATATAAATATGAACCCTTTATATTAAAACGTGTATTGATTATTTTATTATGGTATGGGGGATTATAGTAATAGATTTATTGGAACACTAGTGATCACCTCTTCTTTATGTTGAGATTCCATAGGGAGAATATGTATGTAACAGATCGGAACCTCCTAGTCCAGTACATTACCAAAAACTCGGTCCAATCAAATTGTTCCACCGAAATAGTGCCCCCGTGACGGTGTCACTGTGGCTATCGCACCATCAAAGTCAGTCACTGAAATGGTGGCACTGTGAGAGTGGCACCATGAGGGTGGCACCGTGATCGTGGCACTGTTACTGTGCCTCACTAAATGGTGTTCCACCCTTGTTCCTTTTTTTCCAATTTCTGAATTTTATTCTCCCGTAACTTATCATTAGATATAAAATTGTTTTTATACCCCTTTCAAAGCCATTAATAGACCATAAGTGATATCTGAAATCCCACAAGAGTCGGGCGACCCTTGACATACCAAAACGTGTGGATTTCTCTTGGTGACACACCCCTTTCTCATACTTCAAATTCCACCCCAAATACATGTTTTCATCTTTTTTATGGAAACCATTTAACTCACCATCAATATAGCCACCTCATCGATGAGAATTATTAAATAAAAATTAATTTCATCATTTGTAACCATCCTACCATGTGGTGAAACCATGATCCACCTTAAAATATGTTTATGATTTCATATCTTGTAACTCCAGGATCTCAGATTTTATCCCTAGAGAATTCATTATTCTTCATGGATAGTCTCTTTCCTTTCCTTGGTGCATTCAGAGTCCCCCTTCTTGAGGCTAGTGTTGCACCTCTGATGGATCCATCCCTACTCACTCTTGGAGTCCCTGAAGTTACTCCCCTTCAAGTTGTGCATCCCCAGTTCTTGGCATGAGGATAAAATCTTCGATCGTTGATCACCCAAGTAGGGTTTTTCCTTCGTCTCTCTTTATTGTGTATCATGAGGGGTGGGTATGATAATGTATCTACTGGGATGGATGAATCAAAACCTTATTTAAGATAATAAACGTATTTCTAAAGAATGAATGGGTGTGTTTGATGATGTTGTTTTCATCTTTTACCTTTTCTTATATGTCATGAATTATATGGGCTTATGTCCACTGAAAATCATGGTCTTTGGTGGTCCTTTCTTGCACACTAATGAACCTCTATTTTCTGGATAATTCTGTGATTGAATGGATATAACATGGAAACTTGTTAATCATGTAATGTTGGTTGACTAAATGGATGACTAGTGAATAAGAATCCTTATATTCTCACCCTAGTTAACCAAAAGGAAATAATGGAACTTAATGAATGGTGTATTGAATTTGAAAAATCCCTTGATATATATTGGTAATATGTGTGGATTTTCTTGATTCTTGTGGGGTGACATGGATGGAAATGGGATCCCTTGTTGTTGTGCAGTCATTAGTTTGTGGATCTGAGGTCCTTTGGGGCAGTATGTTGTGGATTAGTTTTCTTCCATTACTTTGAGGGATCAGATGGATCCCTTTGTTTGTTGTGACTTTACAATAGAACCGGGTGTGAATGCATATTTGTTGCTTGGTTGTTTTTCCTTCCTTGGATTGTGGCTATGCATGTTAGTTTCTTGGTTGGATGGAATTATTTAAATGGAATCACATAAATTGGAAAACAAGAATGGGTTCAATGTGGAATTGTTTTCTGGGATTGAGTTTTTACTTGGTTGTTTTTGTGGTGCTTCTTAGGAATGAATTGTAACAAGGGTGATTTTGTATGTGATGGTTTTGTAACCCCATGATTCGGAGAGTGATTGTTTACATATATGTATAATTTTTTTTATGTTTCTTATCCGAGCCCCACCCATGTGAAGCACTTCATTTTGAACACCCCCATTTCATGGGGGAGAGTGTTTTTACCAATAGTCCGTTGAGTGGCTGGTTATTAGCTCTTTTTCTACTCCCTTTCCCAATTAGCCAAATAATATTTGGTCTGGATGTGATTGACTAAGGTCCATTATCTCCCAAGATTGTTTTGCATGGTAGTTGTGGAGGTTTGCCTAGGTTTGCGCGGGCAAGTTGTTTCCAAAGTGTCTTCAGGATGGGGCCCATGTGTCTTTGGGCGTGGCAGTAGATGTTCTGACCTAGGGGTATGTGGGCGTGGTTAGATATGGTTGTAGTGGCCCAGGTGATTATGGGCAGAATGTTTGTTTTTGTAGACCAGGTGTGTGCGGGAGGGGTATAGTAGTGGGATGGCGATGAGAATGGGGGAGGAGGTCTAATGAGTAGGGTGTCTTTAATAACCAGAGGGTAAGTGGTGTGGGGTACCCAAACGTCGATGTGTTATTACTACTAAATTACTTGACATGCGTTATTTGTGGAGTGTGCCTTGGGGAGGTTGGGTTGATAGGTTCTTTACTAGGTGAGATATTTATTTCCATTTCTCATGGGGTATTAGAATTCCTCCCCACCTATGGACGAGAGATTTTGGTTTTCCATACTGAGTATATCTGTATTCTATCCCAACTTATAGAAAACCAATTTCCGATCTCCAAGAGTATTTCAACGACCATGCCAGACCCTATTAGCTCAAACTTAGTGACCATTGACGTTGCTTTTTTTCTTTTATTTTGGTAATTCACTTTTGAGTTTCCATGTACTTGTAGAACTTTATTATTGGAACATTCATAAAGGAATGGATTGTTTTGGATTTACTTTTACTTTCATTTTTTCTGTTGTTGGGATTTACTATCTTAAATCTCAATCCTACTAAATAAAAAGGGTAATACCTTCCATTTTACATGTGATTCTATACCCTTGGTGCTATTCGCCACTCTAGGTCCCATTAAAGGGAGGTCTTGGGGGTCATTATCTCCCCTTAGACTTGAGGAAGGATGGTTTTGGAAATCTATTGTCCCTTCCTTCATCTTGGTGAAGGCGGGTCATGACATAATGGTATCAGAGAAAGGTTGACTGATAGGATAGAGTTTTGAGTTAGGAACAGTAGGATTACATGGGATGGTAGGGGAATAGTGTTATGAAATCTTGGTGCATGAAAAAAAGGCCGCAGAAGACTGGTTAGGATATGGGATTTTAGGGCCCCCTGTCATACAATGCAAGGACTCTGGACCAACCGAACGACCTAGTGAAGCTATACCGATTATAGGGAAGAGACACTAGAAATGGTACATGCATCATAATGACTTTTGTTCTTATGTGTCCTGGGTATTTTTGGGATTTAAATAAAATATAATGTCTAAGTTAAATTTAAAACCAATCTTCTACACTACTAAGGATTTGGTATTGCTGGTTTACCTTGCAGGTATGGCACTCGGACGGAGACCATAGGTAATCCGGGAAATCGAGGCCCAAGAGGATGATTTTACTGATCAGTAGAGGGTTGATAAATAGGAGGAGGAGGACTAGTGGCAGATGACGCTTCATTCCTTTTAGCAGAAGACCCTTAGGATGTTTGAGGGTAGAGTCTTCGAAATGGAGACAGAGAGTTGGCTCGAGGGGCTAGTGATAGCTTTCTGCTTGATCCGGGCTTCGATAGAGTGCTGGGTTTTTATAGAAATAAGACAGATGCGGTGAGTGGCACGTCATTGGTGGATGCACTATCTCGGGGAGAAGAGGGAGGTCGAGGTTTTATGGACTAACATCGAGAGGGAGTTCTGGGAAGAATTCCTCTCTTCCACAATAAAGTCAGGGAAGATACAGGAACTACTCTCCCTTAAGCTGGAGAGCATGTCAGTGAGGTAGTTGGGGATCAAAATCAAGGATCTCCTTTTCTTGGCTCCAGACCTTTTTTGAGATGAGGAGTCTCCGACAAGACGTTTAGAGGAGGCACTCTGACCTGCTCTTCAGTATAGTGTTACTCTCTTAACCATACTGACCTACTTGGAGGTCCAGAAGGAGGCTAAAGTGGTGGGTAGGATGCACATGCTGGGAGATATTCCCCGAGATTAGATGTAGTTGGGCTCATCAATGGGGAATTCCTTCAGTAGAAGATATCCAACATCAGGGTCTACCATGTCTCATCTAGTGAATATCAGGCCCCAGTAGTTCCAATTCTGATTTCCCAGTCCTCGCCCCTTCTTTGGGGGCCCATGACCGAGATGATTAATATGTGGAAGGCATGGGAACCTTCGGAATCAGTTCCCGTACTGAGTGCAGTACAATGGGTTTGATAATCTTCAGCGCCCACCTCAGCAGCGGTAGTTTCCAAGAAGACCCTTTTAGTAGCAGCAGGAGTGATAGCCAGCTACCGCTCCTCTGAGAGTAGATGTTTCAGAAGGTGGTTGACCTTAGGGAGATCTTTAGGTGCCGCGACTAGGGCTTGGTCAGGGAGGTGGCCGATAGACAAGGGGAAGAGGAGCTGGGTGTGGTCAATTTCACTCCACAGAGGTAGCAGTTTCATAGATCAAGAAGTTGTTCAATTTATCATCATCTTGTTTAGTACTCTTGAAAGCACCTTGTTTGATTCAAGATCTTCGCTCTCCTTTATTGAAACTAATCTAGCCCATTCTTTGGGTCTATATGTAGAGAGACTTCCCATTCCCTAGTTTTGATTTTTCCAGTCAGAGGCCAGACCCGTTTTTCTCATGTTTTCTGAGGATATAGACTGATGTTGGGACCATATCAGTCCATTGGGGAACTTCGTTTTCTATAGATGTAGCCTTATGATGTCATTCTAGGAAACGACTTGCTATTATCTGTATGTGTCATTATCTAATGATTCCACTAAAAGATTGTGTTTTCTGATATGGGCATCCATCGTTTAGCTTCCATCGGTGAATGTGGTGGATAAGAGGGTAGTTGTAGAGTAGAGCTCCTTCTTTCCAAGTTAGCTGAGCTCTCAATGGCGTTAGTGGATATAGGAATGGTGGAAGTCCTTGGAATTGTCAGTGACTTTATGGACATATTTTATGAAGAGTTAGTGAGTCAACCCCCTCAATGTGATGACGAGTTTGGGATAGACTTGCAACCAGGTGCCCATCCAATTTCAATAGATCTCTATTAGATGTCACCTTATGAGTTGTGAGAGTTACAGATTCAGATTGATGATAAGATGAATAATGGTTTTTTTAACAATCTTGTCCCCATGGGGTGCTCTAGTCTTGTTCTCAAATATGGAAGATGGTGGTCTCAGGTAGTGTATAGAATACCGAAGGTGGAATTAGGTAACAGTAAATAATTGTTACCCTCTCATGAAGATAGGTGACATTTTTGACATGTAGTTAGGGTATCACCAGTTGAGGGTGAAAGAGGGTGACATATCAAAGACTACCTTCAGCTAAAAATATGGGAACTTTGAGTTCGTGGTCATGTTGTTCTGTGTTACAAAAGCACCAACTGTGTTCATGGGGCTCATGAACTTCATCTTCCTAGAATATATAGACAACTTCATAGTCAGGTTTGTTGACGACATCCTGATCTACTCAATATTAGTGGATGTTCAGGTCGAGCATCTTAGAATGGTTTTAGTGGTCCTCTTGTAGCCCCAGCTCTATGAGATGTTGCCCAAGTGAAGTTCTTGGCACTAGTGGTGTACTTCCTTGGACAAGTGGTGTCCAAGATTTGAATATATGTTGATCTATCAATGGTTGAATTGGTTGTTTTTTGGGAAGCACCCTAGAATGTGGCAGAGGTTTGTAGATTCCTGGATCTGACAAGCTATTATCGGACGTTCGTGCCCGGCATCTCTAGAGTCACAGCTCCATTGATATCTTTGACCATAAAAGACTAGGATTTTATATGGACTGAGAAATATCAGTCAGCCTTCCGTTATCTGATGGGGAAGATGGTTAGTGCCCCATTAATGAGGTTTCCAGAAGAAGGCGTGACATTTAATGTGTTCTGTGATTCTTCATGCCAAGGCTTGGGGTGTTTGTTTTTGTGACAAAAGGGGTGATCTATTATGGTTATGGAAAGTTACATCCCTATGAGCGTAACTACGCCACCCACAACATGGATCACACAGTGGTTGTGTTCACACTAATATTTTGGCGGCACTACATTATCAGGGTGTGCATTGTGGAATTCACGGGACACAAGATCTTGAGGTATGTATTTCCCAACGGGACCTGAAATTGCTGCAGCGGAGGTGGATAAAGTTTCTTCATGACTATGACTTTGACATTTTCTATACCTTAAAAAGGGGAATTTGGTGGCTGATTCCTTGTTCAGGAACTCACATAATGATGTGGTTTGAGAATCAGTAGATGCTTGTAAGGCGACGGAGGATTCTATTTGATGGAAAGTTGTTCGTCTCTGTTGAAATGAGCAAGAGATTTTTTATGAGTTCCAAAACTCACCCCTAGTGTTACCCCCAAGAGTTTCCAATATGTACCAGGATTTCAGGGGTCTGTTTTGGGGGCCCAGGGTGAAGCAGACAGTGGAGGAGTTTGTGGAAAGGTGTCTGGTGTGTCAGTAGGTGAAGGCTGAACATCACGTCCCAGCAGGCCTATTACACCCTTTAGATGTCCCCGAGTAGAAGTGGGACGACATCTCGATGGATTTTGTTATGGGACTACCTAGAGTATAAATGAGTTGTGATTTTATCTGGGTAGTGATGGACTGGCTGACGAAGTTAGCTCACTTCTTGAAATCATGGAGTTGAGTGCAGTGGATTCCCTGGCATAATGGTACGTAGACGAGGTAGTGATGTTGCATGGAGTTTTGAGGTCCATAGTCTCAGATTGGGATACACAGTTTTCCATAGGTGTTTGTAAAGGATCACAACAAGCTTTTGGCACCCAACTATGCCTCATCACTACTTTCCACTCCCATATGGATTGGTATATAGAGTGCCCCATATATATGTTATAGGATATGCTATGGGGCTATGTTTGGGACTTTGGGGGATCGTGCATATGACACTTTCCTCTTGTATATTTTTTCAACAAAAATAGCTATCACTCTACTATTGGCATGGATCAATTAGAATCTTCGTATGGGAGGCCATGTCGATCACCCGTGTGTTGGATAGAGTTCAGGGAAGCAAGTGTTCTTGGAATAGAGGTACTACAAAGCCCAACAGAGAAGGTTCAGCTTATACAAGATATGATGAAGGTGGATTAGGATTGGCAGAAGTTATATTCCGATCATAGGAGGAGACCCATCAAGTTCAAAGGGTCTGGGTCCACGTGTTCTTGAATGTATCCCCTCAGCATGGGAAATAGAGGTTTGATATGGGGATTAATATTTCTCCCAGGTTCGCCGAACCCTTCGAGCTGTTTCAGAGGGTCGGTGAAGTGTCTTATCAGCTAGCGCTACCACTTACGCAACTGAGAGTGCACAACATCTTCAATGTATCTCACCTATGTTGGCATCTACACGATGATTCTCACAACCTCAATTGGGGGGATTTGGATATCAAATAAATATGAGACGATTTTAGAGAGACCAGTGTGGATCGAGGATCATTAAAAGAAGGTACTTTGTGGATGAACCATTCCCTAGGTATTTGTGTTATGGTGGCATGATGGCCGTGAGGCGAGTACCTTGGAAAGGGATGCACTGATGCGCACCCCATACCCAGAGTTATTTTGAGTTTTATTCAGTTTTGTTTCGCACTTATTTGTGATGAAATGATTTACCTTGTTAACTATGAGATTGTTTATTTTTCTTATTCTCTGGATATGTGTGAATATTCCTGACTATGGGGAGGGGAGGACCAGATCCCTAATCGAGACGCATTAAGCTGGATGCGATTAAACCCGTGCGGGTGAGTCAGTGTCTCCCAGAGTGGATAGTATAACAATATGGGGGAAAGTGGCTCCCTAATCAATATGTCTAGAAATTGAAACCTTTATATGTTTGTTTGGTTACATGAGGTATAGGTGTTCCTATATGTCGATGTGGTTTACTCCTGATAGGTATCTTCGAGGTGGTAGTTCATACCCCTCTCTTTTCATCGGGTTTATCCTTGAATTTTCAAGGATGAGAATACTTTGAGAGGTATTTGATGTAATGGAACAAACCCTCCTGGTTTATTAATTTTCCAAAAACTCGGTCCCATCAAATGGTTCAACCGAAATAGTGGCACGTTGACTGTGGAACTATGTTAGTCACAATGCCATGATCTCTCACTAAAATGGTGGCACCATTAAGGTGCCACTATGAGGGTGTCACCGTGAAGGTGGAACCGTGAGGGAGGAACCATGACGGTGGCATTGTGAGGGTGGCACCGTGACGGTGGCACCATGAGGGTGGAACCATGGAGGTGGCACAGTGACCGTTGCACTATTATAGTGTCTCACCAAACGGTGTCCCACCCTTTTTTGTTTTATCAATTTTCATACTTTTTTTCTCCTACAATGTATCTTTTGAAGTAAAAGTGTTTTTATACACCTTTCAAATCCATTAAAATCACATAAGTGACATCTAAAATCTCCCAAGAGTTGGGAGACCCTTGAATTGCCAAAATATGTTGCTTTTTCCTTGGTTCCACTCCATTTTACTATAATCTAGTTCCGCCCCTATTACATGGTTTCCTATATTTAAAGGAAACCCTTTAACACACAGTCGTTATGGACACCTCTTCGATGAGAATTATTAAATAACAATTAATTCCATCAAGTGTAACCATTCAACCGCATGGTGAAACAACGATATGCATTTAATGTCATTCATGATTTCATATCTGGTAACTCCATGATCTCACATTTTATCGCACGTGAATTCATTTTTCTATTTGGATGGTCTCTTTCCTTTCCTTGGTGCGTTTGGAGCCCCCATTCCCGAGGCTAGTGGCGTGCCTCTAATGAAGCCTTTCCTACTCACACTTGAAGTACCTGAAGTTACTCCCTTCACATCTTGCATCCCCAGTTCTTGGCACAAGGAGAAAAACATTGATCATTGATCGCCCAAGAAGGGATCTTCCTACGTCTGTCTTTATTGTGAATCATTTGGGGTGGTTATTATAATGTTTCTATGTGGATGGATCAAAGCAAACCTTAATGATGAAAATAAACAGATTTTTACAGAACTAATGGGTGTTTTTTATAATGCTTATGTACTCTTTTACAATTTATTTTATGTCATGAATTATATTGGCTTATGTCCTCTAAAAATCATGTTCATTTCTTGTCCTTTCATGCACACTAATGAACCTCTATCTTTCTAGATATTTATATGATTGAATGGTTGTAACATGGAAACTGGTTAATCATTTAAACTCAGTTGAATAAATGGATGCCTAGTGAATATAAATCCTTATATGGTCACCCTAGTTAACCAAAAAAAATAAAGTAACTTAATGAATGGTTTGTTGAATCTGGAAACTCTCTTGCTCAGTTATGGTAATTTGTGGGGTTCTGATTTATTCTAGTGGGGTGACGTGGATGGGGATGTGATCCCCTACTGTTTTGAAGTTGTTGGATTGTGGATCTGAGGTCGTGTTGAGTTGTATGTTGGGGCTCGGTTTTGATCTAGTATATGAGGGATCTCACATATCCCTTTTTTGGTTGTGACTTTATAAGAGAACTGGGTGTGAATGCTAAATTTGGTGCTTTGTTGTTTTTCCTTCTTTGTCTTGTGCCTATGCTAGTTAGTTTCCTAGTAGTGAAGAATTATTTAAATTTAATCTCATGAATATGAAAACAAGAATGGGTTCATTAGGGAATTTTTTCTGGGAATGAGTTGTGACTTTTTTGTGGTTGTTGTGCTTCTTATGAATGAGTAGTAACGAGGGTGTTTGTGTGTGGGATGGATATGGAACCACTAGGATGGAATGAGTACTTTTTTACCTTTATGTATAATTTAGTTCTTATGTTTATTATTCACGTCCCACCCCAGTTGAGAACATAGTGCCGAACACCCCCATATCATGGGGGAGGGTGTTCTTCCAGACACTCTTATGAGTGGCTGGATGTTAGATCCTTCTCTTCTCCCTTTCCTAAGTATCCCAAGACTCTTCAGGCCGGATGTGATGGCTTGAGGTTCATTATTTCCCATGATTCTTCTAGCAGGGTAGTTGTGGTGGTTTTACAAGTAGTGTGTGGAAGGTTGTATCCCAAGTGTCTCTGGGATGACGCCCAAGTGTCGGGTGTGGCAATAGTTATTCTGGCCTATGTATATGTGGGTATGGTTTTGTATGGTTGTTGTGGCCCATGTGTTTGTGGACGGGATGTATGGTTGTGGTAGCCTAGGTGTGTGTGGGTGGGCTATGGCAGTAGGACTATGGTAAGAATGGCAGGGGAGGTCTGATGCGTATGATGTTTTTAAAAACCAGTGGGAAAGTGGTGCGGGGTACACAAACATCTATATGTTATTACTAATACATTACCTGGATAGCATTATTTGGGGAGTGTTCGTTAGTGTGGTTGGGTGGGTAAGTTCCTTGCTAGGTGCTATGGTTATGTCCTTTTCACACGGGGCATTAGAATTCCTCCCAACTTCTGTACAAGATATTTTTGTTTTCCATATTGAGTACGCCTGTATGCAAACCCTATTTTTATAAAACTTCATTCAGGTTTCTAGGAGTATTTTGAGGACCGTGTTGGACCCTATTAGCTTGGACGTCAGGACCATTGATGTTATTGCTTTCCTTTTCTTTTGGTACTTCCCTTTAGAGTTTCCGTTTACTTGTCACACATTATTCTTGGAACATGCATATGGGAATGGATTTTTTTGGCTTTACTTTTACTTCTACATTTAGTGTTGTTGGGATTTAAAATCTTATCACCTAATCATACAATATAAAAAGGGGGGTGTTTCAATTTTACGTGTGATTATATATCATTGTTGTTAGTCACCACTTTGGGGCCTATTGAAGATGGGTCTCGGGGGTCATTATTTGTCCTTCGATATGAGGAAGGAAGGGTTTTGAAACCTGTTGTACCTTCCCTCATCTTGGGGAAGGTGGGTTCTGATAGAATGTTATCAGAGTGCGTTTGAGAGATAGGATGGATTTTTGAGTTAGGCATAGTAAGGATTGCATTGGATGGAAGGGAAACAGTGTTAACAAATCTTGGTGCGTGAAATAGGCCAGGGAAGACCAGCTGGTAATGTGATTTTAGACCCCCACCCCCACCCCTGTGACTCAAAACAACATCATTGGACCTACCAAATGACTAAATGAGGAAACACTAATTGGAGGGTAGATACCCTAGGAATGATAAATGCATCATAATGACTAGTTTTTTGGTGAGTCTTGGGTATTTTGGGGATTTAAAATAAATAAAAAGTCAATGAAAAATTTAAAATCAATCTTCTACACTACTCAGGCTAAGGCATTCCTTATTTACCTTGCTGATATGCAACATGTATGGAGACCACGAGTAGTGTGGGTGATCGAGGCCTAGAAGAATGATTTGGCTAATCATCAGAGGGCTGATAGAGAAGCAGAGAATGAATAGTGGCAGATGACACTTCATGCCTTTCAGCGGCAGACCCTCAGGAAGTACGCGGGCAGTGTCTCGGACATGGAGATAGATATCAAGCTCTAGGATCTGGTGATAGATTTCAGCTTGACCCAGGCTCCGAGGAACTATTGGGTTCCACATGATCTAATCCAGATGTGGGGAGTGGTGCGTCAGTGGTGTAAACTCTATCTTGAAGAGAAGAGTGAAGCTGAGGTTCTGTGAACTGAATTGAAGAGGGAGTTCTAGGAGGAATTCCTCTCTTCCACAATAATGGATGATAAAAGGTAGGAACTACTCTCCACTATGCAAGGGAGCATGTTATTGGTGGAGTTGGGGATCATGTTTGAGGATCTCCTTTTATTTTCTCCAGAACTTTTTCGGATGAGGAGTCTCAGGCAAGACATTTAGAGGAGGCACTCCGACCGTATCTTTAGTATGTTGTTACTCCCTTAAACCTACTGACCTACATGGAGGAACATTCAAAGGCTAATGTGTAGGATAGGATGCACATGCTGGGAGGTGTGCCTTGAGATGGGATGCAGTTTGGATAATCAAAGGGGAATGATGTCAATATAAGATCTCCAGTGTCAAGGCCTTCTAGGTTTCGGCAAGTGTGGAGTAGGCCCCAATAGTTCTGGTTTTGATCTCCTGATCCTCGCCCCTTCATTATGGGATGAAGACTGAGAATATTAATTTGTGGTAGTCATGGGAACCTTCATAATCAGTGCCCGAACCGAATGCATTAAAGTGGGGTTGGTTAGGTTCAGCGCCCACCTCAGCAGCAACAGTTTCCTGCGAGACCCATTTAGCATCATCAGTAGTGACCGTGAGATCCTACGCCTCAGAGAGTAGACATTGTTGGAGGAGTTTGACCATAGTTTTCTCCTCAAGGAACTCTACCAGGGCATGGTCAGGAAGGCGGCTGATAGCTTAGGGGCAGAGGAGCTTGGTGTGGGCAATTGCACACCGTAGAGGAAGCAGTTTCAGAAGGGAAAGTAGTCGTTGGAGGTACGATCAGCTTGTTGATTAGTCTTGCAAACAACTTGTTTGATTCAAGTGCTTCATACTCCTTTTTTCACCTCATCTAGCCCATGATTTGTTTCTAGTTGTAGAGAGATTTTCCATGCCCCTAGTTTTGAGTATTCCAGTCAGAGGTAAGACCAATTTGCCTCAGGTTTTCTGGGGATGTAGACTAATTTTGGGACCACATCAATCCAGTGTGGACCATCTTTTTCTACATATGTAGTCATATGATAGTCATTATTGGAATTTATTGGCTATTCTATGTATGTTTTGTTATCGAATGCTTCTGAAGAAGGATCGTGTTTTCATCTATGTGCTTCTTGTGTGTAGATTTCATTGTTTAATGAGGTTGCCAGGAGGGCAGCCGGCGAGTGGAGCCCCTTCTTTTCTTGTTAGATGAGTTTTTAGTAGATTATAATATATAGAGTTGGTGGAATTCCCAGGGATTTTTAGTGAGTTCATTGATTTCTTCCCGGAAGAGGTGGTGACTCTACCCCCTCGACGTGACGTTGAGTTCGGGATAGAATTGCAACCCGATGCCCATCTGATTTCGATGGTCCCTATCAGATGGAGCCTTATATGTTTTGGGGGTTACGGATTCAGATTGTTGATCTGATGAATTTGTGTTTTGTTTGACCAAAGGTGTCACCATGGGGCGATGCAGTCTTGTTCACAAAGAAGGCAGATAGTGGTCTCATGCTATGTATAGACTACTGAAAGCTGAATCATGTAACGATCAAGAACTGTTACACTCTCTCAAGGATAAATAAACTTTTCGATTAGTTTATGGGGAAAGTTGGTTCTCCATGATCGACCTACAGTTAGGGTATCACCATTTGAGGTTGATGGATGGTGACACCTCGAGGACTGCCTTTAAATGAAAATATGGGCACTTTGTGTTTGTGGTCATGATGTTCGACATTACAAATGCACCATCCGTGTTCATGGGGATCATGAACTCCGTCTTCTAGGAATATTTGAACCAATTTATCTTTATGTTTATTTACGACCTCTTGTTCTACTCAAGATCATAGTAGGATCATGTAGAGCATCTGAGAATGGTTTTAGATGTCCTTCGACAGCACCATCTCTAAGAAAAGTTGTCCAAGTGGATGTTCTAGACATGAGAGCTACAATTCCTTGGACATGTTGTGTGTGATCCGGGAATATAGGTTGATCCATAAATGGTTGAAGATGTTATTTATTCGGATAAAACCAAAATAATGTGATGGAGGTTCGTAGTTTCCTGGGTCTGGCAGGCTATTATCGGAGGTTCATGACTGACATCTCCAGAGTCGCAACCCCTTTGACAGCTTTGACCAGAAAAGACCAAGCTTTTATCTGGAGTAAGAAGTGAGAGGTAGCCATCCGTTATCTGAAGGGGGAGCTATGTAGTGCCCCAATACATAGGTTTCCAGAATAATGGGTGATGTTTGAGGTGTTCTGTTATGCTTCAGGCCATGGTTTGGGTGTGTTCTAAGGCAACAACAGGGGTGATCTATATTGGGCCTATGAAGATATGTACCCATGAGCGTAAATTTGTAACCCATGACTTAGAGATCGCAGAGTTTGTGTTTGGAATAATTTTGTGGCTAAACAAACTCATCGAGGAGTTCTTTATGGTATTCACAGATTAGAAGAGCTTGAGGTATGTCTTCCCCCAGCAGGACATGAACATGTGATAGTAGAGGTGGGTGGAGTTTTTCAGGACTACGGCTTCGAAATTTCCTACAAGTCAGGAATGGGGAACATGGTAGCAGATTCCTTGAGCAGGAAGTCATAGAAGGATGTGATTTTAGAATCGACAGATGCTTGGAAGGCGATGGAGGACTTGGTTTCCCTATATCTGGATGCAAGGGTGGAGGATGGAAGAGGTTGTCTGTTTCTGATAGTAGTGTAGTCCTCTATATTACAGTAGGTGGATGAGTCTCAGGGGGGACTTAGAGGCTAAAGTGATGTGTGATCATGTTAGATAGGGAAATACTCTGAGAGGATGGTCAGAAGATGGCTAGAATCAGATGATATTTTATGGAAAGTTGTTCGTCCTGGTGGAAATGCACGAGAGAGTTATTAGTGATTTCCACAACTCACCCCTGGTGGTACAACCAAGACTTCTAAAGATAAGATAGGGTTGGATGGGTTAGTTTTGGTGGCCCAAGGTAAAGCGGGTAGTGGTATTGTTTTTGGTAAGGTGCTCGGTGGGTCAGTCGGTGAAGGCTAAACAACGCATCCTAGGAGGTCTATTACAACCTTTAGACGTCCCCGAGTGGAAATGGGACGACATATCGATAAATTTTTTTCATGAGACTACCCAGAGTTCAATGGAGTTGAGGTTCTATCTAGGTAGTGGTGGACGAGCTGACAGAATCATCCCACTTCCTAGTAATCAAGGAGTCGAGTGTAGTACATGACCTAACAAAGAGTTACATATATGAGGTGGTGAAGTTACCTAGAGTTCTATAGTCCATAGTCTCGGATCGGGATACACAGTTTACCACACTAGTCTGGAAAGGATTGCAACATGGTTTTGTCACCCATCTATGCCTCAACACTACTTTCCACCCCCAAACAGAAGGGCAGAAAGAGCGCACCATCCAGACGTTAGAGGATACGCTACAAGCCTGTGTATTGGACTTTGGGGATCATGGGTATGACACATTCCTCTAGTAGAGATTTTATACAACAATAGATATCACTCTACTATTGTCATGGCTCCATTAGAAGCTTTGTATGGGAGGTCATCTCACTCACCTGTGTGTTGGGAAGAGGTCAGGGAAGCCGGTGTTCTTGGACCAGAGGTAGTGCAGAGCACGATGGATAAGGTTCTACTTATACATGAGTGGATTAAGGGGGGTCAGGACCTAAATAAGTCGTATGTTTATCATAGGATGAGACCCTAGGTGTTTGAGGTCAGGGACCATGTGTTCTTGACGTTATCCTCTTATCATGGGAAACAGAGCATCGGTAGGGAGAGTAAGCTTTCTCCCAGGTTCGTCAGACCCTTTGAGGTGTTACGGTGGGTCGGCGAAGTGGCTTATAAGCTGGCTCTACCACCATTGATACTTAGAGTGAACGACATCTTCTATGTGTCTTAGCTCTATTGGTATCTACATGATGATTCGCACATCCTTTAATTGGGGGAGCTAGATATCGAGGATGATGAGACATTTGAAGAGAGACCAATGAGGATCGACGATCATGAGGAGAATGTGCTTCATAGAAAAACCATTCCCTTGGTTAGTGTGATAAGGAGGCATGGTGGCCTCGAGGAGAGTACCTCAGAACAGGAGGCACAGTTGCGTTCCCAATACCCAGATCTCTTCTGAGTTTTGTTCTTTTTTGTTTTGTACTTATTTGTGAGGAAGTGATTCACTTGTTAACTATGATTTGGTATGTTTTTCTTATTCTCTTAATGTTTGTGAATAGTCCTGACTGTGGGGTGGGGAGAATCTGATCCCTAATGAAGACGCATTAAGGTGGATATGATTAAACCAGTGTGGGGGATTTGGTGCCTCCCAAAGTGGAGTGTATCTCAACATGGGGTAAAGGCGCTCCCTAATGCATATTTCTGGATAGTGACAACTATATATATTCATTTGGTTACATGAAGAAGAGGTGTTCTTAGATGTTGATGAGGTTTACTACTGAGAGGTATCTTCAAGGTGGTTTTTTAGACCCCTCTCTTTTCTTCAGGTTTATTCTCGAATTCTCGAGGATGAGAATACGTTGTGAGTTATCTGATGTAATGGCATGGACCCTCCTAGTCCAGTACATTGCCAAAAATTAAGTCCTATCAAACAGATCCTCCAAAATATTGGCACAAAAATAGTTACCCTAGTCATGGTGGCACCGTGACCGTGGCACAGTGGTGGTCGCACCGTCACAGTCGCTCAACGAAATGGTGGCACCGTGAGGGTGGCATCGTGACTGTGGAACCATGTGGGTGATACTGTAACGGTGGTACCGTGAGGTTGGAACCATGAGGGTGGCACCAGGAGGGTTCCACCGTGATCGTGGCATCATTTGGGTGGCATTGTGACCATGGCAGCATTACGATGTCTCACCAAATAGTGTCCCACCCTTGTTCCTTTTTTTCAGTTTCTGACTTTTTCACTCCGGAAATGTATCGTTTGACATAAAAGTGTTTTTAAACACCTTTCAAACCTATTAAATGCCCATAAGTGATATTCAAAAAACCCATGATTTGGGAGACCCTTTACTTTTCAAATGTGTGGGTTTTTCGTCAGTGCCACACCATTTTCCTATACATCCAGTTCCTCCCATGTCACATGTTTTCATCCATTTAAAAGAAACCCTTTAACTCAAAGTCATTATGGCCACCTCTCCGATGAAAACTATTAAATAAAAATTAATTCAATTGTATGTAACCATCCAACCGTGTGGTGAAACCACGATCTTCCTTTAATGTCGTTCAATATTTTATATCTCGTAACTCCTGGATCACACTTTTTATTGCACGAGAATTCTTTATTTTTCTTGGCTGACCTCTTTCCTTTCCCTAGGGCGTTTGGTGCCACTGTTCCCAAGGATTGTGGGGAACCTGTGCTGGAGACTTTCCTGCACACTCTTGGAGTCCCTGAAGTTCCTCCAATCTAAGTTTTCCATCCCTAGTTCTTAGCACAAGGAGAAAAACATCGATTATTGGTCACCCAAGTGGGGTTCTTCCTTCGTCTGTCTTTATTGTGTATCATGCGGGGTGAGTATGATAATTTTTCTATGGGGATGGATGTAAACAAACCTTAATGAAGATAATAAATGATTATTTAAAGAATAAAGGGGTGTGTTTGATGGCATTGTTGTAATCTTTTACGTTTTCTTCAATGTCCTTAATTATATGGGATTATGTCTACTAAAAATCATGACCGTTGGTGGTCCTTTCTAGAAAACCAATGAACCTATGTTTTTTGGATAATTATATGATTGAATGGATGTAACATGGAAAATGTTTAATCATGTAAAATAATTTGATTAAATGGATTTTTAGTGAATAAGAATCCTTATATGGTCACCACAGTTAACCAAACAAAAGGAAAGGAATTAATGAATGGTGTATTGAATATAGAAACTCCCTTTCTATGTCTTGGTAATATGTGTGGTTTTGATTGATTCTTGTGGGGTGACGTGGATGGAGATGGGATCCCATACTATTGTACAGTTTTTAGTTTGTTGATTTAAGGATGTGTGGAGATGTATGTTGGGGCTCTGTTTGGTTCCAGTACATTGAGGGATCTCATAGATCCCCTTTGTTGTTGTGGATTTACATGAGAACCAGGTGTGAATCCTTAATTTGCTGCACAGTTGTTTTTCCTTCTGTGGATTGTGGATATGCCTGTTAGTTTCTTTATTGTGATGATTTATTTAAATGTAATCACTTGAATATGAAAATAAGAATAGGTTCGTTGTGGAATTGTTTTCCAGGATTGAGTTGTTACTTGTTTGTGGATGTTGTGACTCTTGTGAATGAATAATAATGAGGGTGTTTGTGTATGGTATGGTTTTGGAATCCATAGGTTGGGATGAGTTTTGGTTTACCTATATGTATAATTTAGTTCTTACGTTTCTTATTCATGCCCCACCCATGTTGAGCACTTCGTGCTGAACACCCCCATTTCACGGGGGAGGGTGTTTTTTCCAACACTCCTATGAGTGGCTAGTTATTAGATCCATTTTTCTCCCTTTTATTAGTATCCCAATACTCTTTGGGTATTTTTTGATGGCCTGGGGACCATTATAGCCCATCATTATTTGGGAGGGGTAGTTGTGGCGGTTTTTTCACTTGTGTGTGGGCAGGTTGTTTCCCAAGTGTCTTTGGGAGTGGCGGTAGTTTTTTTGGCCCATGTGTCAGAAGGTGTGGTTACGTATGGTTGTTATGGCCCATTTTTTTGTAGGTAGGATGTGGGGTTGTGGTTGGCCAGGTTTGTGTGGGCAGGGTATGGTAGAGGGACTGCGGTGAGAATGGTGAGGGAGGTCTGACATGTAGGATGTCATTAATAACTAGTGGGAATGTGGTGTGGGGTACCCAAACATCAATGAGTTATTAATATCACTTTACCGGGGATTGTTATTGGGGGATATTGGGGGATTGTTATTGGGGGATTGTTATTTTGTGAGGTAGGGTGGATAGGTTCCTTGTTAGGTGATATGGTTATGTCCTTTTCTCATGGGGCATTAGAATTCTTCCCCACTTATGCACGACTGGTTTTGGTTTTCCCTACTGAGTATACCTGTATACTCACCCTACATTTATAAAATTGCTTTTGGGTTTCTATGATGATTTCAAGGACCGTGTGGGACCCTATTAGCTCGGACTCTAGGACCGTTGATGTTTCTATGTCTTTCTTCATTTGGTACTTCACATTAGAGTTTCCTTGTACTTTTAGAACTTTATTATAGGAACATGCATATGGGAATGGATTGTTTTTGCTTTACTTTTACTTCCTCTTTTGGTGTTGTTGGGATTTACTATCTTATCTCCAAATCCTAATAAATAAAATGGGTAGTGCCTTCCATTTTACGTGTGATTCTATACCCTTGGTGCTTGTCACCACTTCGGGGTCTATTGATGGAGGGTCTTGGGGTTCATTATCTCTCTTTCATCTTTAGAAAGGAAGGGTTTGGATATCTGATTTCCCTTCCCTAATCTTGGTAAAGGTAGGCCGTGATAATGTACCCCATACACTTATAGTCCATATAGACCCCAAATTACTCGCCAAGTGGATAATTCCTATAGTAAATTAAAGAAAACACATCTTCCATGAGTTATATTTTTTAGATTTACCAATATTTATCATTAGGTTTCAACTACTAGGACCCAAAATATAACATTTCCTACAAAAAAAATTAACACAATTATCATATCATTTTTAGATGCATTATATAATACCTAATTTTTATTTAATTCAACTGCTAATTATATACCTAAAGAATAATTCACCCTCATCAAAATATACTAAAAATATTTCATACATTGATCTTACTACACATGTAACACCATGATATTTTATGCTATATTCCTTTGAAATAAAAATACTTTCATCAAAATCTTATGATAAGTATAAACCTGAGTCTAGATGAACTGTATTTTAGTATATTGTTTTAAACTAGCTATCAATTTGCTGATATGAATAGTAAAAAATATTTTAAAATATTTTATCATGTTTTTAGATAGAGAATATAAATAGATAAATAAGTAATAAATTAATAGTAACATCATTATAACATTTAAAAATATATTTTCCCTCAAAAAATATTTTTATTGTTTTTTATAAAAACTAATATAATAAATTGTTTCTAATTTTTGAAAATTATTCTGTAAAAATTATATTCATTTTTTATATAATAATTTACTTATTATCCTGGACTTAATTTCTCATAATTTTCTAATATTATTTTATTTTTCATTGAATACTAAAGATGCTGATTTTTATTGAAAAATACCTTTTCATTTTAATCATTTAGAAAGTCCCATTTTGTTTAAAAATAGTTATAAAACATAAATTAGTTCATTTATATTATTAAAATCCAATTATTTTCATTGTAAATAATTTTATTTTCATTTTTGGATTGGAAAATTTTTATAGAGAAAAAAATATTTTATTTGGAAAACTGCTTAAATCACATATTACAAGTTTAATTTTAAATTATATTATTCTACTTATGTGAATTTAATTGGAAAAAATAAATTCCATATTTTTAATTATTATGATTAATCTTATTTAATAAGGTCAACATAGATTATTTTCATAATGAAAAGAAATTTATTTAAGAAATTTGTTCCAAGATAAAGGTTCAAATGATTTTACTAGGTGATTAAACAGAGAGATAATGGGTTATTTTACAATTAAAATTCCCAAAATTCTATTTTCAAGAAATATTTATACATCATAATCAGACACCATATAATATCTATCAATTTATAAGTATTTTCCCTAAGAAAGAATTTATTATATTTTAATCTTTATGAAATTCCATGCCTATCTTATGCCCCACTTATATAAGGTCACCCCTCCAATCACTTATTTACACCACTTTGATAAATATAAATCATCTTAACCATAAAAAAATCACATCAAAGCATCCATATCCATGAATTATATTTTTTTTTCATATAAGAAGAACATTGTAAGTGTCCTTAATAAAGGATCAATATGAGGAAAATATAAGTAGAGACAATCATCTAACCCTAATTCTTTCATGTTATTTTTCATTTTACCTCATAAAAATTTGTAGTATTCATAAAAAAATAAGAACTTAAATATCATAAATACACATAACTTTTATTTTGATTAGGGAACCAACATTATTCACCATCTATTCCATCAAATGGGATGTGAAGGTGTCACTTATTTGCACGTGTGGACTACAACATCCACATATAGAAACTATTCATTTTCCATCACCATATTTAATGGAAGGTTAATAAAACACGAATAATTTTTAAATATGATACATAATACATAATTATCCTTATATAATTTTGAAATTTTATCGTTTTTATAACCTTATTATTCATTGTAAAATGATAAAATCAATCACGTGTTTTTGTGGACTACTAATTAAACATGTCTAACACCAATTGGATAGATATATTTTTACCTAATACTATCTCAAAATTTAATATCAATACATTTTGATAAATTATTATTTGGAATGATTTTATTATATTTTATTCATTTGAGAAATTACAAGTGTTTCCTCTCCCCCACTTATAAAATGGCACTCATACTTTCTTTTATTTACATCAAATTGGTCCATATTGATATAGAAAATATTTCCCAATTCCCTTATAAACTTTTTTATCCCTGAATTTGAGTTTATATTATTTTTAAAATAAAATTATATGGGTAATTAATAAATGATCTAAAGGAAACTAACTGAAGGATATGTAATCATTTTACACGACCTCCTTTATATTATTTATTTTTACCTCATCAAAATCCATGTTATCAATGATAAAATAAAAATTTAAACATAATTAATAAGATAAATTGTTGTTTTAATTTTATGTACCAACATTATTCACCAACTTTTCAACAAAATGGGATGTTAAAATATCATATGTTAATACATATGGATTACCACCACCACATAGTGATGTAATTAATTTTCCATCGCCATCATTAATTGATGGTTATTATGATGGGTTTAATGTTTATATATGATATTTACAATATAATTATGATTCTATATATTTATATTATAATTTATTACATCTTACATTTCTATCTATGGGAAAATCATAATGTCTCTCATGGATACATGTGGACAACAACTTCAAAGAAGTGATGTGAATCATTTTTTTCATTTCTGATTTACATGGATGGTAATAATAATAGATTTAATAAATATTTTTGTTAAAATATTGATTCTAAAAATGTGACTTATAATTTATCTTTCTTTATTTCCATTCATTGATTTTTGAAAACTTCATCAAACATATATACAGTCTATTGTCTCATGTGATGATTACTGACTCCTTTTAGGTAGGTTAGTCATTTCTTATCTTTTATTTATTTTAAACCATAATTTTACCATGTTATAATCCTTTTTTGGAAATGGAATTGTGAAAATAGTTATTTGACCATATTTATATTTAAACTAGATAACAATTACATGTTTATGTTTGATATTACAATAAGGTATTTCCAACTAGTGTTCTAAATAGTTTTATATATATTCTATACTAGTATAGAATGTTTTTATGATATGAATATTATTGTGGATGATGATATTAGTAATGAAAATAATGAATGAATGAATTTATTTATTTATTAATTGAAATATGAATTAAATACACATGAATTGAATCAAGTGTAACTTGTAATTTGATGGTCATCAAATGGATCCAATGTGTATGTTTAATATTTTGAACCTGATTTGTGTGAGAGAAAATTTTGAAACATTGTGGTAGAGTTTTGGAAATGGTGTCTTATGATTACTATATTTGGAACCCTTAAATAATTAATTGGTTTATTCAACATAAAATATATAGTATTTTGTTGTAATGAAATATCTTTGTGGATGAGATTACTTTTTCCAATATAAGTGGACTTCCTTGTGTTGAGTGTCTGGATATTTCATTTATATGTGAAGAAATAATATATTATTTTTAGGAAAATTCATGTTGTTTATATTTCATGTTTTCAGTCTTCCTTCAGATGTGATATGATTTGATCATTTCCATGTGATTTTTTCTGATTTTTGGATGGCTGAGCCAATGATGGATAATTTGATATAGGGAAGGGATGCTTTGATGATATCGTAGTAGTTGGATTAATGAATAAATGCATCAGTATATGCATAAGGGTGTCAAGGATGGAACTAAACATGATGGAATAGGTTGAATATGATCTTACCCATTGATTTGATAAATTTGGATGATTACATAATTATGAATCTGATTAATTTTTTAGGGAGAGGTTTCTTAATTATCTACACTATTTTTCAACTACATGAGGTAGTTGGATGTACTTGATTTCATGTTTTCTCTTCATGGTATCTTCTTAGAGTTTTTATAGAGTACCTAGATTTTGGAATAATTAATAATATTTAATAAATTTTTATCCCATGCGTCTAGAAGTTGTTGGAATGAAAAATAGATTATTTTGAGAAAATTTTGACCTTGTTTTAGATAAGTATTGAGGACATGAAATTTAATATTTTGATTAGTGTATTAAAATTATGAATAATGTGGAAAATTAGTTAATTTCTAGTGAATTAATTCATGAAATTAATTTATAAATAATGAAATAATTATTTAATATAATTCATTAAATTATTTTTTTCTTATAGGATATCTAGTCCCTAGTAGTTGATACTATGTTTGCAAGAGAAGGTTACAATAGTTGATTCTACGACTAAGATATTCATATTGTGTGGTTCTGAGATATATTAATTTAATATATTATATGAATTTATATACTACCCAAAAAAGATTTCGGTGAATTCCACCCAGTGGACAGTGGGAGGGAATTTTCTATAGCATCCCAGTTGGAGGATGGATGGCTAACTATATCCACTAGCCCTATTCTTTTCTCTTGATTGTTCATGTGTTGTTGCGCATGGAGTTCAATTTCCCTATATATATATATAAATATCTTTCTATGTGTGTGTAATGGGATGTGGTTCCGGGTTTTTATTTCACACACGTTGTCTCTATATATTGTCTCTATGGGATTTTAATAGGTATTATGTGTATAGGATGTGATGGCTTGAGTTACATTACTATATTTTTGTGTTCTAATTGAATTATGTACAATAATAATTTTATAATACATATCATATAAGTTTTGGTGGATCTTAGAAACAACATGTTTATAATATAGAGATTGGAGTTGGGATTATGTGATGATGTGATGCCTGAGGTTCATGTTGTGGTATTTAACCCATGTGTCTTTTGGGACGATTATTTGTAGAGAGATTTTGTACGATGTGCAATGTTGGAGAAGAGAAGAAACCTAATGGGGAAGTGCGAGATTGGTTCCCTTAATATTCATTGATATATAATATAATCTATTTTATATGATTCTTGGTAAGTGTCAGCCATGCCGAGGGAAGAAACATTGTATACCTATTTAGGTGTTGATTTAGTTTCACTCCTACTCACTAAGATTTAGTGTTATTTCTTTATATTTTTCCTGATAGGATCAAGGGAATATACTAATAAGTATACTATTTTGATCACACCATGTATATATAAACAATTTTTAGTTCAGTAAGAGAAGATCAAAGATTGGGGTGGATATTACTAAATAATTGTTTTTTAGGAACTATTTGGGATTTATGGTCACTTACAAGTTTATATTTTTTGTTCTGATAGATTTCCTTTCAATAGTTTTGGTATTTTATGGAATCTCGTGTATTCACATGGTATTGTAATATATATATATATATATATATATATATTAGTAAAATTTTATTGGATTTTTCACGACCCGTCCCTGAGACCCGTGTCGTGACTACCCCAAGCCCGCCTTCCATAGGCCAGGGGCTGGCGACTAGAACCAAAGGCGTGAATCCCAATATCAGGGAAGGCATTTCCATTAAGTAAGGAAACAAACACCACAGAGTATGAAAAAGTAAACACTAAGTAAACTGAGTACAAAAGTAAGTGCTGGAAAGTAAATGGGCCAGTATACAAACCCAACTAAAAGTAAAGTACAACTAAAAAGAGAGTATAGCAGCAGAAAAGTAAAGCAGCAACACCGAGCTGCCCTCTGGAAATCCCACCTGAAGGGTGAGTATAGATAGTCTCCTCCACTCCTCGTCTTCAGCCGTCCACTCTGTGTATGTCCCTCCCAGTGATCCACCTCGAGGCACCGTCCAACTCCACGAGCTCCTACCTCAATCAGTGCTATCCGTCGTCTGCATCAAACAGAACATAGTGCGGGCATAGCCCGTGTAGGGGTGAGTATACGCTACTGAGTAGGGACCCCAAGACCCCCGAATATCTCCCAGAATCCATGAAGGATAAACGACAAAGGAATAATACAATCACGAAGTAACAACCAACTCTACTTAGGTATTTGACCATACATATACCTAAGTCATCAATTCCAGTTCGGATCTAACAACCGAGCCAATGTTCGATATACTCCACACATGATAGCACAATCCAATCCACACAGGATAACACAACCCAATCCACACAGGATAGAAAAACAATCATATCATAGATAATGATTGAAAGTCAAGACTCAGCTCACACAGGTATACTCTACATAAGGCAATAGAGATGATCAGATGTAACCATTGACTAATCTAAGCTGTCAGACCCACATATTATATAAGACCAGCTAAGCTGTCGGAACCACAAAGGATACAAGACCAGCTACTCTGCTGGACCCACGTAGGATACATGTACAGAGTCAAATACTGTAGGACCCAGATAGAATACAAGAAAATTAGTCAAGTATTGTCGGACCCATATAGGATACAAGAACAGTATTCATCGCCATCGAATGCACGGAGGATTCCAGTATGGTCGTTGTTGCGGCTGAACCCACGGAGGATCCCAGTACAGTCGTCATCGTCGTCGCAGTCGCATCCAGCTCTAGGGTTCCTGCACACTGCATTCTTGATTATGGGAGGGTCCACTCCATGAGCCAAAGGGTTCGATACATCAACTGAAACGTAGTCTAGAGTTTATGTATCCCAAATTTCTTTCTCATCAATAGGAACTCAAAGCGACAGACGGCACGTCAATCGGACGCCCGGTCTAAGAGTAATTAGCTTTTTCGTCCTAGGGGCCCGGTTGGTTTTTAAGTCAAAACAAACTCGACCGTACTCCAACTGCGTCCAAACCTGAGTGGAGCAATCCAAAAGAACATTCTGACTAAGAGGAATACAACAAAGTCTACGACACGTCAATCAGACATCCAGAGCTCAAAGTATAAGCGTTTCCGCTCTGAAGGCCCGGTTTGTTTCGTGTTCGAACGAACCCTGTGGCAACCAATGTTCTCTGAAACATTGAGTGTAATATACAGAGACGACTGTATCGATCCAAGGATCGATACACAACTGAAGTTGTGTCCATAGGAGGTCTGTATCCCATGTTATGGGCGTTTGAACGGATCTGTTCGAAAATAAGGGGTTCGGGCCCGGTCCGACTCGGCCCGATACCCCTGGGTTGGCCCAAACTGGGTCGACCCTACCTGGGTCTAGGTCCAGCCCAGTGGGGCGCAGCCCGGCCCGGTGGGCGCGGCCCGGCCCAGCGCGGGGGTTCGGCCCGGCGCGGGCGGCTCGGCCCAGCGCGGGCGGTCCTGAACGGCCCGGCCGGTTGGGCTAGGTGCGGGCGCCCGCATGCTGAGCGGACGCAGAAGGGGGGGAAATCGCCTCCCCCTTCAAACCGAACAGAAAAACCAAGGGGGGTCCGCCCTTGCTGCGCTCGTTAGGGGTTCAAACCCCCGGTTTTCCTGGATATGGCCGGTCGTAACGGCCGGCCTGTTGGGCCGCACGGTACCAGTGGGTCCTACCTCATGAGTGCCGGCAGCCGGCGTTTCTAGCCGCCCTCCTCGGCATCGCCATAGCCTTAGTCCATGACCCCTGTCCAACCATTTCCATGGCCCCGTGCCCCTCTGCCATAGTCCATTCTTGGCCGTAGGTTCCTTCATCTTCACCGGCGCGGCGCGACGACGCAGCGTACCTTCACCGCGATATACCTTGTTCACGCGCTGTGCCATTGCATCGTGCTGCCTCCATTCCAAGCCACAAGATATTCAACAACAAATGGGGAGGAGGTTCGGCCGTGTTCGTTTGGTCATACCTCCTCCTCAATTTTGATAATAGGCGGCCAAAGAACTAACAGAGTACGTCAATTAATTTTCGAACGAAAACACAACCCCTACCTCGAAGAAGTAATCGCACAATATTGAGTCACAGAAAAATGGTGTCGCGGGATGAAGCTCCATATACATCGATGGAGAACATCCGAGGAAGTGCGATGTCTCCCTTCCTTTGATGTGAAGAGAACATGGAATGAATTGTGTCCAAGAATGGAACGTCGTCACACACCGGCTGCAGATAGAAGAAGAGACGGCTCATCGATCTCTCCTTGCGGTGACGGCGTTCTTCATCAAATCCTTGGCGTTCTTCATGTTCTTCAAACATAGAGATTTCTTCCCCAACACTCTCACAACTAAACCAACCCCAAATAAAATAAGTTTCATCCTTATTTTATTAATCCATGCCATGAATTCCAAAGGTTCAAAATTCAAACTCTTAATTAAATAAATTGAATAATTAATTTAATGTGGGAGTTGGGATGCAATTAAAGAGGGAGAGTGGATGAGTTACAAAATAAATGGGGGGGGGGGGGTTGCCAGCATTAATAGGGCTAGAGGAGTTAGAGGAAATTGAAGGGGTGGGGCTCGTGTGGGCCCTACTTCACTAATATCTTAACAAAGGTGTTAGAATATTCTCTCAAATGGAAGTTCTACCACATAGAGAAAAATAAATTTGTGACACAACTTTATTTACTTAACACTTAAACCACATTTTTAAAAAACTCCTTCCAATCAAACGCAACTCCAGAAAAGGTTAACTGAAGCAATTACCAGCACTACGATTTCATCGGTGCCCTCGGATTTTGATTCTGAGCACCGGTTCAAAAGTTAGGAAAACCCGCTCGTTGGTTCACTAAACGTACCCGAGCTAAATTTCAGAAAATTATTCCCGGCACACCGCGCCTCGGAATCAGGTTCCGTCAAAAACTGCGTACTCGTAAAATCCCAAAGAAAATAAGAAAGAAATTTCCTTGAAATTTACGGGTCTTTACGTTACTCCCACCTCAGGGCTTTACATCCCCGTAAAGAAACATCAATAACTAGGGGAACAAATGAGGGTACTAAGCATGCATCTGAGCCTCCCGCTCCTAAGTGCTCTCCTATAAGATCTCGTGCTTCTGCCTGATGCACACAAGAGGAATCGATTGCCCACATCGGACCTGATCCTATCGATCATCGATCTCTACTGGGACCTCCACAAAGTTCACCTCGTCATCGATGTCCATCTCCCTATGGTCGATGATATGTGTCGGGTCGTGCACGTATCTCCTCAGGTGAGATACGTGGAAGACGTCATGCACCAAGTGCAACTGAGGTGGTAGAGCCAGGCGATAAGCCACCTCACCTATCCTGCTGGAAATCTGGTATGGTCTGATAAAGCACGGAGATAACATGCCACCCCGACCAAATCACTGTAATCCACGTCGAGGTGAGACCCTCAAGAAAACGTGGTCGCCATCCTCAAACTCTAGTGGTCTCTGCCTCCTGTCAGCATAAGACTTCTGTCGGCTCTGAGCAGTCCTCATCCACTCCTAGATGACCTGGACCTTCTCTGTCGTGGCCTGGACCATCTCTAGTCCCACAAGTTCTAACTCTGCAAGGTCTATCCAGCACAGAGATGATCTGCAAGGTCGGTCCTAAAATGCCTCATAGGGTGGCATCCCGATGGTGGAGTGGTAGCTGTTTTTGTACGTAAACTCCACCAAGGGTAGGTGATCCTCCCAGCTGTGACCAAATTTGAGGACACATGCACGGAGCATGTCCTCAAGAGTCTGAAAGGTCCACTCCATCTGACCATCCTTCTGAGGATGAAAGGCGGTGTTCAGACGTAGTTGCATCCTGAATTCCTCCTGCAACCCCTTCCAAAGCCGGGAAGTAAAGCAAGAATCTCGATCAGAGACCATAGATGATGGCACAACATGAAGCCGTACGATCTCATGAATGTAGAGGTGTCCCACGCTCTCCATTGAACCCTGCTTTCTGATGGGAAAAAAGTGGACCGACGTGGTGAGTCGGTCGACAATCACCCAAATAGAATCATGAACTCTGAAAGTATGTTTGAAGTCCAGTCATGAAATCCATAGATATCCCGTCCCACTTCTACTCCAGGACCTCCAAGGGTTGTACCAAGCCTGTTGGTACCTTGTGCCCCGCCTCAACCTGCTTGCATGTGAGACATCGAGAAACGAACTCTGCCACAACATTCTTCATACCCAGACATCAGTGCTATCATCTGAGATCCAGGTACATCTTCACTACCCCTAGATGTATCATTAAAGGGGATGTGTGAAACTCTCTCAGCACCTCCTCCTGCAAAGCAGCTGGTACTAAGGTACATCCTTTGAAAAGGATGACGTGCTCTCCTCCTATAGAGAATCCATCAGGTGCCTGTCCTAAGGAATTCTGTGCACGCCGCATCTCACATTCAACATCACCACGTTGTGCCTCTCTGGCCCACTGAAGAAGTGGATGTGTGACTATTAGTGACTGAAGAAAGGCTTCTCCATCTCTTTCCATGAAGGATATCTTCAAAGGGGCTAGCTTCTCTGTCACCTCTCCATGTAGCGAATGCCCGTCCTCCTACTGATAGCATCGGCTACTACATTCCCCTTTCAGGAGTATAGACTATCTCAAAGTAATAGTCCTAGAGGAAATCGAGCCATCACCACTGTCCCAGGTTCATGTCCTTTTGTGAGAATATTTACCGGAGATTCTGGTGGGCAGAATAGACTGTAAAGCGCTCTCCCATAAGAGAGTTCCGCCAAATCTTCAGAGCGAAGACCACTACTGCTAACTCGAGGTCATGGGTAGCATAGTTCTGCTCATGCTGCCTCAATTTTCATAATCCATAGGCGATCACTACCTTCTCCTGCATCAGGACACACCCGAGTCCGGTCCCTGATGCATAACAGTAGACTACGTACCCTACTCCCTCCTCTAGTAGCCTCAAGATGGGTGCACTGGTCAATATCTTTCTCAGCTCCAGGAAACTATGTTGACATATATCTGACCACACGAAGGGTTTCCCTTTCTTATTCAAAGATTTAAGTAGTCCTTCAACTCTGGAGAAGTCTGGAACAAATCCCTGGTAGTACCCAGCCAAACCTAGGAAACTCCGCACCTCTGTCATGCTCCTGGGTGGCTCCCAAGCTAAAACTGCCTCGATCTTCATAAAATCCACTACAACTCTTACCTCAGAGATGACATGTCCCAAGAAGTGGACCTCACGTATCAATAACTAACACTTCGAGAGCTTACCATAAATTTGGTCCTCTCGGAGTGTGTCCAGTACAACCCCCAAGTGGTAGGCGTTCTCCTCCTCAGTGGTCGAGTATATCAATATGTCGTCGATGAAGACTATGAAAAATCGATCGAGTTAACGCTGAAATATCTTATTCATTAGACTCATGAACACTGCTAGAGTGTTTTTTATGCCAAAGGGAATAACCAAGAACTCATAGTGGCCATACCGACATCTGAAATACATCTTCTGCACATCCTTGTCTCGAAATCTGAGCTGATGATAGCCTGACCTGAGGTCTATCCTCAAGAACCATCATGCTCCCTTGACCTGATTGAAGAGGTCATCAATCCTAAGAAGTGGATAATTGTTCCTCACTGTCACCTATTTCAAGCGACGATAATCGATACATAGTCACAAGCTCCCATCCGCCTTCTTGGCGAACAATATCGGGGAAGCCTAGGGTGATGTAATGGGTCGAATGAATCCCTTTCCCTACAAGTCCTCCGACTGTACCCGTATCTCTCGAAGCTCAGCGGGAGCCATCCGATATGCTAGAGTGGATATCGGGGTTGTCACGGGGTACAGGTCAATATAGAAGTCTACCTCTCTATGAGGCGGTAGTCCTGCAATGTCACCAGGAAAAACGTCTGTATACTGATCCACCACTACAGGTAAACTCAGACTCCAAACGTCCACTGCTCATAGGATGAGGCTAGAAAACTGATGTGTGATTGGTTGTCCTCTCCTCTGCGTGAGTCCATCTTGCGCTTCAAAGGCTCCCTTCTGGCCGGTGAAGGTGAACCTGCTCCCATCAGTGCGAACACACCGCACCTTTCACCTAATATAGTCGATATGAGCATTGAATGTAGATAACCAATCCATGCCCAAGATGACATCGTAAGGCCTCGACGCCGCTACAAGAAGATCCCAGCCAAAGCTCTCACCTCCTCGAGTAAGCTCACACTGCTATTACTAGTGCGTAATCGTCAAGTCTGCTCCCGTAGAAGTATCTAGCTGTCAGGATCGAGCCAACGGCTCCGTCGGAATCTTCAAGCTCCGAACAAGGGCAGCGGCAATGAATTAATAACTTGATTCTGTTTCTATAAGATCTGCATCAAGGGTGGAGTAGACATAGATAGTACCTCAATCATCTCTAGTGCACCGTGGTCATAGGCCTTCGCTCCCTGAAGTTGAGCCTACCTCTTCCCTCAGCTCCATGTGGCCGGGGTGGACCTTCTGGTGGTGGTGGTGGGAGTGCCTCAAAGCATCGGCCACCACCAGCTGCTCGGCTAGCTCCTCTGCCTCATCCTCCTGCTCCCTGCAGACTGTCACGGTCAAACCACTGCCTCTGCCTGGGAGATCCCTCAACTGTCTGCTGCTCCTCTGCATGGCGGGTCGGGCATTCACGATCCATGTGGCCCTGCCCACCTCATGCATAGCACTGTCTGCTCCTCAGAAGGCCGGCTCTGCGTCGTGTGCCCCGCACCTCTGAGCCAGTATACTGAGGTCATCCACCTGATGGTCTGGTCTGCTTGGACCCCTGAGTCATCCCTCGACTGCCAGCTACAGAAGACTCAGCTACATGTCTCTATATGGTAGGTCTCACTGCTGGTGTAGGCCCAGCAAGAAATATCTCTACGAGAAGTGATCGCTCCAATACTTCTGCCTACGTCAGAATGCTGAGGGAGATCATCGATGCCCTGATCTCATGCCTCCTTTCCTGGTCAATGGTCTGGGCCCAATAGAATGGGTCTTGTACCATGTCTGTGGAATAGTGTGATAGATCGGCAATGCTCGCTAAGTATTGGGCTACCGTCATGCTTCCCTTCCGCAGCTGTAGTAGCTCCTGAATGCGCACCGCATAGAGGGTGGCTAGTACGAACTCCGAACGGAAGAGGCTCTCAAAGTCCGACCAAAAAGAGATGTCTTGTTGTGCACCTGGAGAATCAGGCTCCACCATCTACCTTCTGCCGTGTGCAAGAGAGTCGCTGCAAGGATCACCATGAGGTCAGATGGTGTCCCCACTAACCTAAAAACTCATACAAAAGTCACCATCCAATCCTCGGCTACCTGAGGTTCTGTCTCCCAGCGGAACCTGGTCGGTCTCTGACACTGAAACTCATGCAGTGCACTAAGGCATCATGCACTCTCAGCGGCTGGGGCTAGTGGCATCGGTGGCTCGGCGGGTAGAGGTACCGCCAGTGCCTCGGCTGCAATAGGGCCCTGCACCGAGGCCTCATCGCTCGGTGGGTTGTCATCTAACACAAAGCTCGGAACCCTAGCTGGCTTCCATCGTGGGGCTGTTCTAAAAAGAAACAGGTGTGCCCCAGTCAATACAGTATACATGGTGAGCTGACACAAACTAATCACAAAGAAAACCATGAAACACACATGCAATCAATGTTTTCGTGCAGTGAGTTGGAAATCAGAAGTCAGGGTCTTGGTATAGGGATACGTCGGCTGCTTCACCAACAGTGGACTCCTTGGACTGATAACCACACTCAATACCCTTAACATTATTGCTTCACATTGAAGAAAGATCAGAGTCCTGAGTTCTGCGGTAGAACCGAACTCCTCTAATAACAATTTGTCACGACCCGTCCTCAGGACCCATGCCGTGACTACCCCAAGCCCTCCTTTTATAGGCCAGGGGCTGGGGACTAGCACCAAAGGCGTAAATCCCAATATTAGGGAAGACTTTGCCTTTATGTAAGGAAACAATCACCACAGAGTATGCAAAAGTAAACACTAAGTAATATGAGTACAAAAGTATGTGCTAGAAAGTAAATGGGACAGTATACAAACCCAACTGAAAGTAAAGTACAACTAGAAAGAGAGTACATCAGTAGAAAAGTAAAGAACCAACACCGAGCCATCCTCTAGAAATACCACCTGAAGGGTGAGTACAGATAGTCTCCTCAGCTCCTCGGCTCCAGCCGTCCGCTCCGTGTACGTCATGCCTAGTGATCCACCTCCAGGAACCGTCTAGCTCCACAAGCTCCTACCTCGATGAGCGATGTACTTTGTCTGCATCAAACACAATGTAGTGCGGGCATGGACCGTGTAGGGGTGAGTATATGCTACTTATTAGGGACCCTGAGACCCCCAAAGGTCTCCTAGAATCCATGAACCATAATCCACAAAGGAATAATACAATCACAAAGTAACAACCAACTCTACTTAGGTATATGACCATACATATACCTAAGTCATCAATTCCAGTTCGGCTCCAACATACGAGCCCAAGTTCGTTATAGTCCACACATGATAGCACAATCCAATCCACACAGGATAACACAACCCAATCCACACAGGATAACAAAATAATCATATCAAAGATAATGATTGAAAGTCAAGACTCAACTCACACAGGTATACTCTTTGTAAGGTGATAGAGATGATCAAATGTAGCCACTGATTCATCTAAGCTGTCAGACTCGCATAGGATAGAAGACCAGCTAAGATTTCAGACCCAAAAATGATACAAGACAAGCTACTCTGCCAGACCCACGTAGGATACAAGTTCAGAGTCAAATACTGCCGGACCCACGTAAGATACAAGAATAGTAGTCAAGTACTGCCGGACCCACATAGGATACAAGAACAGTAGTCATCGTCGTCAAACCCACGGATGATTCTAGTATGGTCGTCGTCGCTGCCAAACCTGTGGAGGATCCCAGTACAGTTGTCATCGTCGTCACTGTCGCATCCAAATCTAGGGTTCCCGCACACACCAGGCTTGATTCCGGGAGGGTCCGTATCACGAGCCAAGGGGGTTGATACATCAACTGACACTTAGTCCGGATTTGATATATCCCAAAGATCCGTCTCGTCAATAGGAACTCAACGCAACAGACGGTGCGTCAATCGGATGCCTGGTCTGAGAGTTATTGGATTTTTCATCCCAGGGGCCCAGTTGGTTTTTAAGTAAAAATCAACCTGACCGTACACCAACTACGTTGAAATGTCGATCGGACTAAGAAAAAAGAACCGCCACACTAATAGGAATCCAACAAAGTCGACATCACGTCAATCGGACGTCTGGAGCTCAATTTATAAGTGTTTCTGCTCCCAAGGCCCGGTTGGTTTCGTGTTTGAACCAACCCGGTCATACACAATGTTTTCCGAAAGCTTATGTGTAATATACCAAAACGACCGTCTCGATCCAAGGATCACTACACAACTAGCGATGCGTCAGTCAGAGGTCCATAGATTATGTCATGGCTGATTGAATGGATCTGTCTGAAAATAGGGGGTTCGGGCCCGGTCTGACCCAACCCGATACACCTTGGTCGGCCAGAACTGGGTCTACCCAACTCGGGTCCGGGTCCGGCCTGATTGGGCGCAACCCTACCCAACTGGCACGGCCAGCCCGGCTCGGGGGTCCGGCCTTGCACGGGCGGCCCGGTGCGGGTGCCCACGTGCTAAGCGGACACGGAAGGGGGGGAAGCCGCTGCCCCCTTCGAACCGAAAGGCGGACCCACGGGGGGTCCGCCCATGCTGCACTGGTCGGGGGTTCAAACCCCCGGTTTTCCTGGATCCGTCTTGCTGTAACGGCCAACCGGTTGTGCCGAGCGGGACCAGTTGGTCCCGCATCCTGAGCACCGGTGGCCGGCGGTTCTGGCCGCCCTCCTCTGCACCGCCACGACCTTAAATCGAGGCCCTTGTCTGACCGGAGTGGCGTGATGGCACCGCGCCCCTCCACTATGGCCTACCCCAGCCGCGGCCCTTCATGGTTCTCTGGCGCAATGCGACAGTGCCACACACTTTCATCACGATTTACCTCGTTCCAGTGCGGTGTCGTTGCCCCGCGCCGCCATCATTCCAAGCCACAAGATATTCAACAACCAAAGGGGAGGATGTTCGACAATGTTCGTGCGGTCCGACCTCCTTCGTTATTTTGATAACTGGCGGCCAAAGACCTAAAAGAGTATGTCAATTAATTTCCGACCATAAAAACAACCCCTACCTTGAAGAAGTAATCGAGGTAGCTTGCGTCGCGGAAAAACGACGTCGTAGGATGAATCTTCTTATATGTCGATGGAGAACGTCTGAGGAAGAGTGGCGTCTCCCTTCCATTGACGTGGAGAGAATATGGAATCGTGTGAGTCCAATAAGGGAACATCGTCACACACCGGTTGTGGATAGAAGAAGAGGCGGCTCATCGATCTCTCCTTGCGGTGACGGCGTTCTTCATCGAAGCCTTGGAATTCTTCACATTATTTAAATGTGGAGCTTTCTTCCCCAACCCTCTCACAACAAAACCAAACACAAATAAAATAAGGTTCATCCTTATTTTATTAACCCATTCCATGAATTCCAATGGTTCAAAATTCAAACTCTTAATTAAATAAATTGAATAACTTAAATCAATTAATTTAATGTGGGAGTTGTCATGCAATTAAAGAGGGAGAGTGGATGAGTTACAAAATAAATGGGGGGGGGGGGGTTGCCAACATTAAGAGGGCTAGAGGAGTTAGAAGAAATTGAAGGGGTGGGGCTTGTGTGGGCCCCACATCACTAATATCCTAACAAGAGGTGTTTGAATATTCTCTCACATAGAAGCTATACCACATAGAGAAAAACAAAGTTGTGACACAACTTTATTTACATTACACTTAAACCACATTTTTGAACAACTCTTCCCAAGAAAACGCAACTCTAGAAAAGGTCAACGTAAGCAATTACCAGCACTATGATTTCATCGGTGCCCTCGGATTTAGATTCCAAGAACCGGTTCAAAAGTTAGGAAAACCCTCTCATTCGTTCACTGAACGTACCTGAGCAAAACTTCGGAAAATGTTTTCGGGCACACTGGGCCTCGGAATCAGGTGTCGTCAGAAACTGCGTACTCGTAAAATCCCAAAGAAATTAAGAAAAAACATTCCTTGAAATTTACGGGTCTTCATAGGTTTATAATTGTTATATGTGTCTTTTGAATTCTCTCATATTGGGTAATGTCACCCATCACTATGATTGTCATACACTTAGTGTTAGTCCATATCCCATGATCTACTGAATGTGGTAATTGAGTAGTTAGTATCTCCCTATATCTCATTTACATACATGGAGGGGTACTCAATGGAGGGAGAGTGTCTTGAAAATTCACATTTTCCATACAAACTATAATGAAAGATTTCAATAAAAGATGATTGTGCATGACTTAGGTAAAACCTATGGTTTTATATATTGGAAATAAAGTTTGATTATTTAAAGATTATAAAAATTATTTTTAATTATTAAGTGGTTTTTCACTATGATTATTATTGTTCTCATAATTATCTTTTGTTTTAGTTAATGGATGAAACCTAAATTAGTCATGTTAATGATGAACATGATGGAAAATGAAATGATTTCCCTCTTAAGAAAAAAATTATTATGTGATAATGAAAAAAATACCATTTATTTTATTATAAAACATTCTCAATAAATTAAACATACTGATATTTCAAATGATAATCATAGGTAGCATCATTTGGTTTATTCCATCACAAGGTTCCATCCTACAACTTTTAGTGGGTCTTTTAATATTCTAATTCTGTGAAATGGACCAACACCCCAAGAAAGGTATTTTTTCTCCCGTCATTCAAACTAGAAAATATTTTATTGGGATTTTATCATTTGGAAGGAAAAGTATATCAATTGTGGATTCTTATACTGATTGAGTGGGAGGGTGAATAAATTGACTCCAGCGACCATGATGAGTTTAATTAATTATTTTTCAATAATAACATTCCTCAAATTCAACACTAATATATGGAAAAGATATTATGTATGCTAATAAAGTAGTATTATTAATTATTTTTTACCTATGTGAAAAATTTTACAATACTACTGAGGTATACTTCTAATGTTATCATTGAACTAGAATGTAATATTATTCAATTATTTAGTGGCTTAAAACTAAGTCTCTAACTATCATTATCCATATGGGACTTCATTGTGTGAGGTCACAACTGAAGTGCCACATATCAGTGCTCCATTCAAATTCATTACATGACCTCAAGCTCACATCCCCATGTGACAAATATTGGAGATAAGGTGAGATAGACTAATATGTAATGATGGGAGACTATAACCTATTTATCAAAGACTGAAAATAACATAAATTTATAATAAATTGATAAATAAAACCATGAAATTACCATGATAATAACACAACTAATATAAGACCATGTATCACATGATGAATCCAACACAAGAAAAAAACACCCAACAACAATGAAATAAATATAACTCGTTATATTGCTCTCATGTGACTAAATAAAACCGAAAATAAAGACAGACTAGAAACACTAGAGTATGTACCAACATCATGTCTAGTTTCCTCAAACTTTCTCCAACTTAAGTCCCAACATAGCTATCTGAGATATAGATCTTTCCCTTATCCATTCTAGAAGACCTGTTGTGTACTCAGATACTGGTCATGCATCTCGAGTAATGTGTGCTTAAAACTATGTAGGCCTCCATTAAAAGTGTCTAAAGCTACATAAAATCTATAATATTGTATGTATTTTCTAAACTAACTAATTATAAAGGATAAAGTGGATAATTTTAATTTTTAATATTCTTTAATTAACCACATAATCCCTCAAGTAGTTGTTGACAACCAAACCTATCATACCTCCATCAGCTCATGCAATAGTATTAGCTATACAACAGAATAATTTTACAAGTTGGTCCTTAATAGGAATTCATTATTCAATTATTCTTAATTTCAAATTCATACATGGGGTCCTAGAACTGTAGTATATCACCCCATTTCTATTTGGAGATTCTTCCCTTGTTCCACAACTTAGTGGTAAAATGAATATATATATATATATATATATATATATATATATATCTTGGGACTAGAGGTGCAGTCTAGAACCCAATTAATTTTGCAGTACTATTCCCTGACCCACAACTCATTGTTAACATCCTTTGAAAATATCACATACCATGATTTCACATTCCAATCCCATTTATCAACCATGTTTAGGACACATTATTCAACCAATTTCATAATCCAATTTATCAACCATATTAAAGATCTCATCTTTAAACCATGAATAAAAAAATAAATTATAATTTCAGGTGAATTGGCACACCTTATTTGATTCTATTCATTCCCGCCCAATATTCGTCAACAGGTCCAACGAGATCCAGGAAGGATTTCATAATCTCATGGGAATCAAATAAGTAAATAAATTTAAAATTTAATTTCCAAACATAGAAATTGAAATTTCACAATTACATATACACAATAATAACCAATTATATAGATATTTTCCAATTATATAACCTACCTAATGATCATTGATTGACACTATTGAGTCTTTAACCCTCGATTTGATGTGTAATGATCCAAATAAAAATGGTAGAGGATATCATGGAAAAAAATATATGACCAATATCTAATGAAACTTAATAAATCAAATCATAGATCTAACTCATTGAAAACATAGGGAGGATCAATCCTTTCAAAAGGGGATGAAATAAAAGAGAGAGAGGAATAAAAATTAGGGTGGAAATAATTCAATATATTTGCATATTTCATACAATGGATCGTCAAATCGCATCAACAGTGGCTCTAGGAGCCTTGGAATACTATCGATTGCATGTAAAATCATGGGAAATATAGATAGGATAACCAGGGGAGAATCACAATAAAATATACTTGTATAGAAAATATAAAACTAATTTTTGGGGTTATAAATTATCATGTTTATGTTTTCTAAGGAATATATGTATTCTTTTCCAAACTGTGTGCCTTAAACATGATCCCCCAATAATGGGGTCCATGAATTATCCTGATATGTTAATATTTTTAAAACCTATTCAGAATTCATGAAAACCCCCACTACATTAGGGAAAATGGTATAGAGAGGGTGGTGTCACAGATCAGTCAAACCTTGCACCTACCCAAGTGGCTCCAAAAGAGTGGCACACGGTTTCCTAGAGGAAACCAGAATGGTTTCACTAACAATTCTCCAAATGTTAATAGCCCATAAGATTATAAATTTCTCTAAATTCACTTGAGTAAACCACAAAAAACAACTATGTTATAAACTAATGGTGTAAATGGGTACCTGAAAATGTGCTCAAGGCATCTCTAGAATGGTCAGGATCATAAAGTATCCCCCCCTTAAAACAACTCATCCACTTTGTATGGTTTTGAGAAACACTAAGCCTCCAAGGTGAAAAGGTTGGGACATTGGTCACGAATATCTGATTCCATCTCCAAAGTTTTATTTTGTACACATTCATGCTATCTATAAGGACTCAGCCTTAACCATTACATAATATTGAATTAAATGAATAATTCACATTGAGGATCTTTTTAGGTTTTGAGTTTTAGATAAATGGGACATAACTATTACATCACAAAATATTACAAGGTAGACATATCTACAATGTTTCCAATTTTTTTATAAAATAAAAACTTTGGAAAAAAAGAGTCATGTCTAGTACCATGTTTTAGACAGCATGACTTTTCCTTGATCCCATCCTTGAACTTATTCATCTTTAAGTCCTGTGAAAACATTTCAAAACTTGGGATGAGCATAAAAAGAACAGTAAGGGTTATAAAACAAAGAATGAAAACATTTGTTCATAAATACATACAAAACATGAAATATTTTACTTACCTCATGAAATCATATGATTTATGAAAGAAAATTATAAATCATTAATCATAAAGTAACTTGTGGCATCCATATCATACTTACATTGTAGCTATCACAACTACATAGATTGTTACTTTGGAATAACCATCACAGTATATTCCTTAAATCTATTAGGAGAAACATTCAAATTTACCTCCATCACATTACCCAATGCATTGGAGAGCTATCTCGGGCTCACCCACCCTATGTTTGTCACGGAACCACCAGTATACGTAAATAATGCCCAAGAACCATAACATGATCATAACACAAAACATAAGCATAATGAAAAGATAACATTCCAACATTGCAATAGAAAAATATCCTTTCAAGATATATAAATAATAAATCCATTCTCAAAATCATTTTCAATACCAAAATATGTAAAATGAGTATATGGTATTTATTTTTCCATTTAAAAACATTACAACCTGTTAAAGAAGCCAAAGAACAAATAATACCCGTGGCGGCGGAAAGGTCGTTATCACCGATTACGTTAAAAAAAATTCTTTTTTGTCATTTATTAAAACGCTTTGTATAAAAGGATTCCCTTTGAATAAAATGAAAAGTCAAAGGGGTTTATACATCGTACAAAATAAAGTCGTGTATAAAACTAAAAACTCCTCAATGAATGGAGATTGAGACGAAGTCCCTTACCTCGCGTCCGACTTGACTCAATAATTCTTTAATCTCCGGAATAATAAACTAAAGTTAATTTCTACTTTCTTAAGAACATTTTTCAAGTTTATTATTCCTTTTATATCATTTATTTCCATGTTATAAAAATTATGCAATCATTTAATTTAATAACATTCATTTTGTCGATATTTGGTACTTGAGTAAAAATGAACACCTTATATTTACAAGTTGTCCATGTGGTCAAAGGTTAATTATATACAGAATGATATTCATGATTTGGATATCATATATATATCATATATATCTAGTATATACATGTTTTTATTATAGTACATAACATTTACAGGTAAGAAATGAAATGCACCGTTCATGGAGACGGTAAGCCGTACGTACGCTTGAACGCTACCTTCATTTATATTTCTTATTTTAATGGAAATAAAACATAATGATACATAGGTATATTATAATTCCAGTATAACATCATATATAATATCATTAAATCAATTCTTTATACATCTCACATAAGGCATTAACGAATCAAATCACTTCGAGGGGGCCGTAGCCTACACTTTCTCAAATTAGATTATCGTATTTACCCACTATGGAAACCATAAAGGCGTGCTATAAATGTAAAGTACAGAAGAATAAGGAAATAATAAAAATAAAATATATCATATATAAATATAGTTCCATCATAATGTCCACCAAGAGAGGCGGTAAGATGTAATTGAACAATCACTGTTTCGTTAGGTGTTAGTTTTCCATCCATAGAACCATTATGTTCTTCATCCATTAGATGGAGGTCTGTGTAAGTGGAGTTTGAATACTTCTTGTAAGAAAATACTAGTATATTGAGGATACTTTTGTTGTTACAAAATAAGAGAAATAAAAAGAGTTTAGGGGTTGTAGAAGTAAAATAAAAAAAAATTAAGAGAAACTATTACCTTTAATTTGGGTAACTTCCTTTGGTTTGAACAAAAGGACATCTTGAAATGCCTTATGCCTAATTTAAGACTTCTAGGAAGAGGAGAGGGATGTTGAGAGATTAATTGGGAAGAGTTTGGATGAGTCAAATGGCTTTAGAGGTGTGTGAAATTGGATATAATTGGTGTCCTTTTATAAGGTAGAGGAGGGGCTCTTTTTGAAAGTGTGAAAACGTTATTTTATTATATAATCATATTCGGTTTCTAAAGGTCCAAATATCATTATAGTAGAATATAAGATGACTCGTGGTTGACATAAAATCATCCAATCAGGATTGGACATGTTTTGGATAATATTTTAAGTATTATAATTTTATTTATTTAAATCATTTATTAATGAGGTAAATATTGCATCATTATTGTTTCATAAATAATTTAATTAATTTGATGTCTAAAATTTATAAAAAAAATACTATCATGTAGGAAATATTTTTATATTTCCAATAAATATTTATAGTCTAAAATATGACTTATATTACACCATATAAATATTAATATAAAAAAAACTTTTTGTTATTGTCAATTTTGTCTTTACATTAAATTAATTAATCTAAAGTGTCATTATCTATCATAAGTGGCTCTATGAGGTCCCAAAATCGACCCAAGGATTACAATGGTCGGGAAGTATTCATCCAATAATTTTTGGACAAGTTTTAATGTAATTTTGAATTATTATAATATTCTTTTAACCTTGATTATCCAATTTACCTGTAACCGCAGTAAATAAAAGTCAAAAGTTACGATTCACCAAAAAATACTTTCATCTTAATGAACCACATTTTACTTCTTGATAACAAAAATTTATGTTGTATTTTCAAAATTATATTCACAAAAGTAGTAAAATTTCATTTAAATTAAAAAAGTCAGTTTTTTTTAACTACTACTAAGTGGTGTCACTATTCATCGAAAATTGATGTTTTTCCAAAGAATACCAAAAATTCAGCCTAATATATATTTGATATTATGAATTCAAAAATGAAGTATATTTTTTCAAATTCAAAACATAGAATTTGAATTAATTAATTTTAAAATTAATTCCCTTTTTCAAAACAAATAGCGTGTTTTTAGGAATCAATAACTATCAAATGATTGATACTTGTTTATGTCCAATTACAAAGTGAAATTAATTCCAATGACCAATATTAGGTTAAATGGTAAAAATATATTTTAATTTAAATTTAAACCGATTTAAAAAGATAATCTAAGCATATAGATAAATTATATTAAAAGGAACTTTTGAATTAAAATACAATATTTTTCAGTATTCATTAAAAAATGTACTTTATCAAATAAAATACCAAAAAATTACCCAAAGTTAAATTTGATGTCCCCTATCTAAAGAAGAATTTTATTTGGTCAATTAGAATGTATTAAACTGACCAAAAATATATTTTACGAAAGTTCTCCATTAAAAGGCGATAAATCAGACTTTTAATGTAAATTATGCTTAAAATTAGATTCATTCACATTTTAAGCCTCTAAATTTTACTGGATAAATGTAAATTCATTTAAAAATCATGTATAATCATATTTTAGTTAATTTCATTCATTCTCTCCAATACAACAGTTAGGAGTTCACTAACATTTAAAATAATAATATTATATTATTAGTGTGCAATGTAAGTTTCCAAAGAAACGTGTTGTTGCGTATCAGGTACGCTATCGAACATAGCAACCCCTTTAAAGTAAAATTAATATATAATTCCCAAATATTAATAAATATGAAATATGACTTATTCTTCATTTACCTGGGATGTTACATCCTTCCCCCCTTTTGGGAATTACGTCCTCACAATTTTTATTCACTTATCAAAATAAGTGGGGGTATTTATCCCTCATAGAATTTTTAGATTCCCATGTTGGCTCTTCAACCATATGGTTTTTCCACAAAACCTTTACCTGGTGAATTACCTTATTTCGCAACACTTTCTCTCTACGGTCAAGAATCTGGACTGGTTGTTCATCATAAGAGATATTCTCTTCCAACTGAACTACCTATGGGCTCAAATCATGAGATGGATCTGGAATATAATTTCTCAACATAAAAACATGAAAAACATTGTGTACCTAAGATAAAAATATAGGTAAAGCCACTCTATATGAAAGTGATCCAACTTTCTCCAGAATTTCATAAAGTACAATGAACCTTGGACTCAACTTTCCCTTCTTACCAAAACTCATCACACTTTTCTAGGGAGAAACTTTGAGAAAGACATGATCACTTACCTCAAAAGAAAGATCCTTCCTCCGGTTAACTGCATAACTTTTCTGTCTGCTCTGATCTATTCTCATGTGCTTCTGAATCAACCGAACTTTCTCTGCCATCTCTTCTACCAATTCTGGTCCTGTCAGGTTCCTTTTACCTACTTCATCCCAAAAAGCTGCAGTTCGACAACGCTTTCCATATAGTGCCTCAAATGGAGCCATCTGTATACTAGAATGAAAACTGTTATTATATGAAAATTCAACCAAAGAATGATGTTGGTACCAACTTCCCTGATAATCCATTGATGAAGCACATAACATATCTTCCAAGTTCTGAATTTTTCATTCTGGCTGCCCATCTGATTCAGGATGAAAAGATATACTAAAGTTTAATTCATTACCCGATGACTTCTGAAGGCCTTTCCAAAAGGAATAAGTGAACATGTGATCACGATCAGATCCAATGGAGAGGGGAACTCCATACAACATGAATATCTCTTTAATATACAACGGAGCAAGTTGTTCTAGAGACAAAGTATCTCTAATAGGAACGAAATGAGAAGATTTAGTCAATCGATTAACTATAACCCAGATTGAATTATTACCTCGAGATTTGTTTGGTGATCCCACAATTAAGTGCATGGATATATTTTCTGATTTCCACTCTGGCACCGGTAGAGGCTGAAACATTCCTTTCGGTAACTGTCGCTTGGCCTTAACCTACTGACAAGTCAAACACTTCATAGTAAAATCAGAAATATCTCGTTTCATTCCATCCCACCAGAAATACTCTCGAAGATCTCTTTACATCTTAGTACTACTAGGATGAACTGAAAACTGAGAACTATGAGTTTCACATAACAACTCATTCTTCAATTGTGAATCACAAGGGACACATAATCTCTTTCCAAATCTCGAAACACAATCATTATCAATGTTAAAATCATGCAACATTCCCTTCTAAACCAACACAACCTTTTTCTATAACTCAATGTCTCCCTTCTGCACTTTTTTAATTTTGTCTCATAGAGATGATTTCACTGACACCTGAAACAAAACAGAAGAATTTTCTACAATAATAAATTCTATTCTAAAGTTCATCAAATCAAAAACCAAAGGATCTCATTCCAAACATAACATGGTTAATGAAGTATTACTTTTTTGAATCAAAGCATCAACCACTTTATTTGATTTCCTCGCATGATAAAGGATCGTGCAATCATAATCCATGATTAATTCTAACCATCTCCTCTATATCATGTTCAATTCATTCTGAGTGAATATATTCTTCAAACTTTTGTGATTAATATATATTTCACACTTCACTCCATACAAATGACGCCTCCAAATTTTTAATGAAAAAACAACATCAGTTATATCCAAATCATTTGTATGGTAATTTAACTCATGTGGTTTCAACTGACATGAAGCATAAGAAATTACCTGATCATTTTTCATTAGGACACAACCTAGTCCTTTCAACGCACCATCACTGAAGATAACAAACACACCATTTCTAGAAGGAAGTGCCAAAACTAGAGCATTCACCAATCTTCTTTTCAATTCCAAAAAACAATCATCACATTCTTTTGTCCAGATGAACTTAACACCTTTTCGAGTTAACTTAGTCATTGGACTAGATAACTATGAAAAATTTTCAACAAACCTCTTGTAATAACCTGACAAACCAAGAAAACTTTGAATCTAGGTTATATTTATTGGTCTTGGCCATTCTTCAACAACTTTTGTTTTTGAGGGATCAACAGTTACGCCATTTTTTGAAACAATGTGACCAAGGAATGAAATTTGTTGTAACCAAAACTCACACTTTCTGAATTTCCCATAAAGTTTCTTTTCTTTTAAGGTTCGCAAGACAACCCTTTAAATGACTTTCAGGTTCCTCCTTAATTCTGGAATAAACGAAAATATCATCAATGAACACAACCACAAACTTATCCAAGAACTCACGGAAAATTCTATTCATAATATCCATGAATACAACAGGGGAATTGGTTAACCAAAAATGCATAACAACAAATTAATAATGGCCATACCTAGTAAGAAATGCGGTCTTTGAAACATCTGGTTCCTTTACTTTCAACTGATAGTACCCCGACCTCAAGTCAATCTTCGAAAAATACTGAGCTCCCTAGAGATGATAAAAAAAATCATCAATATGAGGCAAAGGATACTTATTCGTGACAGTAATATTATTAAATTCTCTATAATTAATGTAAATTCTCATTGAACCATATTTATTTTTAACCATCAAGATAGAATCACCCCATGTTAAAGTGCTAGGTTGAATGAAAAATTTATCTAATAAATCCGGCAATTTTTTCTTTATCTCTAAAAGTTCAATTTGAGCCATTCGATAAGGGGGATTTGAAATTGGATTAGCATTAGGAACTAAGTCGATAGTAAATTAAACTTCCCGATCAGGTATAATACCAGACAACTAATCATGAAAAACATCAAGGTACTCATTTACCACTGGCGCATCATTAATCTGAACAGTTCCTTTTTTTCAACAATATGTGCAAGATAACATTCATTTCCATCTTTTACCAGTTTTTCAACTTCCTGATATGTTATAAAAAGCAAGGGATTATTCTTGTACACAAACTTAAAATCATTCTGAAAAGAAACATCTTTAGCTTTGCAATCAATCTTAGCATGATAAACAGAAATCCAATCCATGCCCAAAATATCATCAAACTCTACTAGGGGAAAAACAATAAGGTTTTCAGGTCAATTCTTTCCGCACACAAGGACATGAATGTTCTTAAGTTTTCTTTTTGTCTCAAAATTTCCTCTAGGTGTTTTTACTGTAAGTTCTGTATTCATATCTTTAGATAAAATTTCAAATTTACTAGAAAACTTCTCAGAAATGAAAGTGTGTACAACCTAAATCGAACAACACATTGGCATAATCTGAAAAAACAAATAGTGTACCTGATACTACTTCATTTGATGGCCCAACATCCACTAAAGTAGTTGAAAAGGATTTCACCACCCCTTTCTGCTTGTAGTCTGGCTTCTTTGCTTCGGTTGAGTTCTTTTTTGGACACTCATTTCCATAATGACCCATTTCATTGCACTTAAAACATTTTACTGACTATAAATCAGATTTTGTCTTACCATTATCTTGATCTTTTTCAGTGCAATTACTAGCCATATGTCCCATTTCACCACATCGGTAGCACTTACCAGAATTCAAAAGACATTCCCCAGCTTTCTTTTTACCAAAGTTTTCACAAACTATAAACTTATGTTTCTTACCATCAGACTTTTTTGAAGAGTTCTTCCCATTCGTTTGCTACCTCATCCTCTTATTCTGTTGTTTTTTTCAAAGAATACCTGATCATTGGAAAACTCCATTTCCACCTTATCCACACAAAGAACATGTTTTTCATAACTTTTGAACTCACGATAATCGAAATCCCTATGATAATTTGGCTTTAATACTGAGTAAAAACGGTTTATTTTACTATCAAGATCTCATATGAAATTTGTAGCATACCTTGCCAGTCGAGTGAATTTGTCTTCATAAGAATCCACTGAATCATCTTCCTCTCTCAATTCCAGGAATTGTTTTTCCATCCTAAGATGAACCACCTTAGGAAAATATTTCTCAATAAACATACCTTTTAATTCATTCCAATCGAGAGCATCAATCTCCTCACTATCCCTGATATTTTTCACCATCGACCACCACTAATCAGCTTCACCTTCAAAACAGTAAACTTTAAGACTAACCTTTTGATGTTCTGAACAACCCATGACATCAAAAATATTCCCCAGTGCTTTAATAAAACCTTCAACTAGCACAGGGTCAGATGCTCCTCTGAATGATGGGGGATGTTGCCTCATGAAATTCTCCACTACTGACATGTTCCTCTGTGGTTGATCTGGATAGTCTCGTACATGGATACCACTACCGTTTCTCGCCTGAGTCAACTATTACATCACTGCAACAAACAGTTCAGTTCCGATTCCGAACATCTCAAGTTGTTTATTTGGAAGGTTGTCTTCCTCCTGATTTCGTCCCAACATATTAGCCCTGTTTCCTCTACGGAAAACCATTCTTAACATAGAAATATCTTAGGCGAAGCAACATGGTAATCTTCAGATGCTATATGATATAAATATTACCATAAATTACTTTATGGATATTAATTTATCAATACCCTAAATCCTAATTTTATCAAAACTCTCCTCTGATACAAACTATAACGACCTGGTATTAAGCATTACATAATATTAAATTAAATGAATAATTCACATTGGGGATCTTTTCAGGTTTAGAGTTTTTGAGAATTAGGACATAACTATTACATCTCAAAAGATTACAAGGTATACATATCTAAAAAGTTTCCATTTTTTTATAAAATAAAAACTATTGAAAAAAGAGTCCTGTCTAGTTCCATGTTTTAGATAGCATGACTTTTCCTTGTTTCCATCCTTGACCTTATTCATCTTTATGTTCTATGAAAACATTTCAAAACTAGGGATGAGTATAAAAATCTCAGTAAGGGTTATAAAAAAAAGAATGAAAAAAATTGTTCATAAATACATAAAAAAACATGAAATCTTTTACATACATCATGAAATCAATAGATTTATGAAAGACACATATATATCATTAATTATAAAGGTAACTTGTGTAATCCATATCATACTTACATTGTAGACATCACGACTACATAGGGAGTTACTTTGGAATACCCATCACAGTATATTCCCTAAATATATTAGGATAAACATTCACGTTTACCTCCATCACGTTACCTAATGCATTAGAGATCTATCACAGCCTAAGCATCCCTAGGTTTATCTTGGAACCACCCATATACGTAAATAATTCTCAAGAACCGTAACTTGATCATAACACATAACATAAGAATAAAGAAAAGATAAAATTCTTACATAGAAATAGAAAAATAAAATGTCTAGATATAGAAATAATAAATCGATTATCAAAATCATTTTCAAAACCAATATACGAAAAATGAGTATATGGTATTTATTTGTCCATTTAAAAACATTACGGCTTGTTAAAGAATCCAAAGATCAAATAATACCCGCGGCAGAAGAAAGGTCGTTGTGACCGCTTACATTAAAAAAACATTCCATTTTGTCATTTAGAAAAATGATTTGTATAAAAATATTCTCTTTGAATAAAAAGAAAAATCAAATGGGTTTATACATCGTATAAAATAAATTCGTGTATAAAACTAAAAATTCCTCAATGAATGGAGATTGAGAAGAAGTCACTTACCTCACGTCCGACTTGACTCAATCATTCTTTAATCTCTTGAATAATAAACTAATGTTAATTAATACTTTCTTAAGAACCCTTTTTGAGTTTATTATTACTTTTATATCAACTATTACCATTTTATAAATATTATGCAATCATTTAAGTTAATAACGTTCATTTTGTTGATATTTGGTACTTGAGAAAAAATGAACACCTTATATTTAGAAGTTGTCCATGTGGTCAAAGGTTCATTATATCTAGAATGATATTCATGATTTAGATATCATATATATATCATATATATCTAGTATATACATGTTCTTATAATAGTACATAACATTCAGAGGTAAGAAATGAAATTCACCGTTCATAGAGACGATAAGCCGTACGTACGCATGAACACTACTTTCATTTATAGTTCTTATTTTAATGGAAATAAAACATAATGATGCATAGTTATATTATAATTCCAGTATAATATGATATATAATATTTTTAACTCCATCCTTTATACATCCCACATAAGTCATTAACAAATCAAATCACTTCGAGGGGGAGGTAGTCCGCACTTCCTCAAATGATATTATCGTATTTACCCACTATGTAAACCATTAAGGCATGCTATAAAAGAGATGTACAGAAGCATAAGGAAATCATAAACATAAAATATATCATATATAAATACATTTCCGTCATAATGGCCACCATGAGAGGTGGTAATATGTAATTGAACAATCATCGTTTCGTGAGGCATTAGTTTTCCATCCACAGAAACATTATGTTCATCATCCATTATATGGAGGTGTGTGTAAGTGTAGTAAGAATCCATATCATAACAACATCAGAGTATATTGGGGATACCAGGGTTGTTACAAAATAAAAGAAATTAAATGTGTTTAGGGGTTTCAGAAGTAAAATAAAAGAAAACAATTTAAGGGAAACTGTTACCTTTAATTTGGGTAACTCCCTTTGGTTTAAACCAAAGGACTTATTGAAATTCCTTATGCCTCAGTTAAGACTTCTAGGAAGAGGAGAGGGTTGGTTAGAGCTTAAATGGGTAGAGTTTTGATGAGACAAATGTCTTCAGAGGTGTGTGGAATTGGTTATAAGTGGTCTCCCTTTATAAGGGAGAGGAGGGGCTCTTTAGGAAAGTGTGAAAACATTATTTTATTATATAATCATATTCGGTTTCCAAAGGCCCGAAAATCCTTATAGTAGAGGATAAAATGACTCATTGTCGAACAAAAATAATCCAATCAGAATTGGACATGTTTTGGATAATATTTTAATCATTATAATCTTTTTTATTTAAATCTTTTATTAATGAGGTAAAAACTCCATCATTATTGTGTCATAAATAATTTAATTTATTCGATGTCTAAAAATTATAAAAAATTAATATCATTTTTGAAACCTTTTTAGCTTTCCAATTAATATTTACAGTCGATAATATGACTTATATAACACCATATAAAAATTAATTTACTAAATGATTTTTCTTATTTTCAATTTTTTCATTACATTAAATTAATTAATCTAAAGTGTCATTTTCTTTCATATGTGGCTCCATGGGGTCCCAAAATCGACCCAAGGATTCCCATGGTCGGCCATTACTCAAAAAATAAAGTTAGGACAAGTGTTAAGTTAATTTTGAATTATTATAATATTCTTTTAATCTTGATTATCCTATTTACCTTCATCTACGGTAAATACAAGTCAAAAGATACTATTCAACAAAAATTATTTTCATCTTAATGAACCACATTTTACTTCTTGATAACAACCACGTATGTCAGATTTTTGATATTCTATTCACAGAAGTGGTAAAATTTAATTTAAATGAAAAAGTATTCTATTTTTAACTACCACAAAGTGGTGTCACTATTCATCAAAAATTGACGTTTTTCAGAAAAATACCAAAAATTCAGCCTAAGATATATTTGATATATCAAATTCGAAAATTATGTATATTTTTTCAAATTCAAAACATATAAGTGGAATTAATTAATTTTAAAATTAATTCCCATAATTAAATCAAATGGCGTGTTTTTAAGAAATAATAACTATCAAAAGATTGATACTTGTTTATGTCCAATTTCAAAGTGAAATTAATTCCAGTGACCAAAATTAGATTAAATGGTAAAAATATATTTTAATACCAATTTAAAACCAGTTAAAAAGATAATCTAAACATATATATAAATTAGATTAAAATGAACTTTTGAATTAAAATGGAATATTTTTCACTATTCGTTAAAAATGTACTTTATCAGAAAAATACCAAAAAATACACAATGTATAATTTGATGTCCTAATTCTAAAGAAGGATTATATTTGGTCAATTAGAATGTATTAAAATGACCAAAATTATATTTAAAGAGGGTTCTCCATTAATAGGTGATAAATCGGCCCTTTACTGTAAATTATGCTTAAAATTAGATTCATTCACATTTTAAGCCTCTAACTTTTATTGGATAAATGTAAATTCATTTAACATTAATGTATAAACACATTGTAGTTAGTTTCATTCATTCCTGCCAATACAATGGTTAGGAGTTAACTACCATTTAAAATAATATTATTATATTATTAGTGTGCAATGTAATTTTCCAAAGAAACCCACTGTTGTGTATCGGGTACACTATAGAACATTGAAACCCCTTTAAAGTAAAATTAATATTTAATTCACAAATATTAATAAATATGAAATATTTCGCATTCTTCATTTTCCTAGAATGTTACTGCCTTCCCCCCTTTTGGTAATTGTGTCCTCGTAATTTTTATTCACTTATCAAAAAAGTGGAAGTATTTATCCCTCATAGCATTTTTAGATTCCCACGTTGCCTCTTCAACCATATGGTTTTTCCAAAAAACCATTACTTGGTTAATTACCTTATTCCGAAACACTTTCTCTCTAAGGTCAAGAATCTGGACTGGTTGTTCTTCATAAGAGAGATTCTCTTCCAACTGAACTACCTCTGGGCTCAAAAATTGAGATGGATCTGGCATATACTTTCTCAACATCGAAACATGTAAAAAAAATTTGTACCTGGGATAAAAATGGAGGTAAAGCCACTCTATACGCAACTGATCCAACTTCCTCCAGAATTTCATAAGGTCCAATGAACCTCAGACTCAACTTTCCCTTCATACCAAAACAGATCACACTTTTCCATTGAGAAACATTGAGAAAGACATGATCACCTACCTCAAAGGAAATATCCTTCCTCCTATTATCTACATAACTTTTCTATTTGCTCTGAGCCGTTCTCATAAGCTTCTGAATCAACTCAACTTTCTCTGCCATCTCTTCTACCAATTCTGGTCTCATCAGCTTCCTTTCACCTACATCATCCCAAAAAAGTTGCATTTCGACAATGCTTTCAATATAATGCCTCAAATGGAGCCATTTGTATACTAGAATGAAAGATTTTATTATATAAAATTCAACCAAAGAAAGGTGTGGGTCCAAACTTCCCTGATAATCCATCGAGAAAGCATGTAGCATATCCTCCAAGGTCTGAATTGTTCATTCTGACTGCCAATCTGATTGAGGATGAAAATTTGTATTGAAGATTAATTCAGTGCCCAATGACTTCTGAAGGTCTTTCCAAAAGTTATAAGTGAACCTGGGATCACGATTAGAAACAATGGAGAGGGGAAATCCATGCAACCTGAATATATCGTTAACATAAAACTGAGCAAGTTGATCTAGAGACAACATAACTCTAATACGAAGGAAATGAGAAGATTTAGTCAATCGGTCAACTATAACCCATATTTCATTATTACCTTGAGATGTATTTGGTAATCCCACAACGAAGTCCATGGATATGTTTTCCCATTTCCACTCTAGCACCAGTAGAGGCTGAAGCATTCCTTTCGATAATTGTCGCTCTGCTTTAACCTTCTAACAAGTCTAACACTTCACAGTAAAATCAGCAATATCTCTTTTCATTTCATCCCACCAGTAATACTCCTGAAGATCTCTGTACATATTTGTACTGCCAGGATGAACTAAAAACAGAGAACTATGAGCTTCACATAATAACTCATTCTTTAACTGTGAATCACAATGCACACTTAACCTCTTTCCAAATCGCAAAACACAATAATTATCAACGTTAAAATCAGGCAACTTTCCATTATAAACCAACACAACCTTTTTCTGTAACTCACTGTCTCCCTTCTGCGGTTTCTTAATTCTGGCTGACAGAGATGATTTCATTGACACTTGAAACAAAACAGAATAATTTCTTGCAACAAAAACTTCTATTACAAAGTTCATCAAATCAAAAATCAAGGGATCATGTTCCAAACGTATCATGGTTAATGAAGTATTACATTTTCGACTCAAAGCATAAGCCACTTTATTTGCTTTCCCTGGATGATAAATAATCATGTAATCATAATCCTTGATTAATTCCAACCATATCCTCTGTCTCATATTCAATTATTTCAGAGTGAATATATACTTCAATCTTTTGTGATCATTCTATATTTCACACTTCACTCCATAAAAATGATGGCTCCAAATTTCTAAACAAAAAACAATAGCAGCTAATTCCAAATCAGGTGTAGGGTAATTTAACTCATGTGGTTTCAACTGAATTGAAGCATAAGAAATTAACAAATCATTTCTCATTAGGACACAACCCATTCCTTTCAACGAACCATCACTTTAGACAAAAAACTGACCATTTTTGGAAGGAAGTTCCAAAATTAGATCATTCACCTATCTTCTTTTCAATTCCTGAAAAAAATCATCACATTGTTTTGTCCAGATAAACTTAACACCTTTTCGAGTTAACTTAGTCATTAGACTAGATAGTCATGAAACAATTTCAACAAACCTTAGGTAATGACTAGCCAAACCAAGAAAAATACGAATCTCGATTATATTTGTGGGTCCTGGCCATTCATCACCAACTTTTGTATTATAAGGATCAACAGTTATGCCATTTTTCAAAACAATGTGACCAAGGAATGAAATTTGTTGGAACCAAAACACACACATTCTGAATTTCCCATAAAGTTTCTTTCTTTTAAGGTTTTCAAGAAAACCCTTAAATGTATTTCATGTTCCTCTTTAATTATGGAATAAACCAAAATATCATCAATGAACACAACCACAAACTTATCCAAGAACTTACAGAAAATTCTATTCATAAGATCCATGAATACAACAGGTGCATTGGTTAGCCCAAAAGGTATAACTACAAATTCATAATGGCCATATCTAGTACAAAACACAGTCTTTGAAACTAATGCTTCCTTCACTTTCAACTGATGGTACCCCAACCTCATGTCAATCTTCGAAAAATACTGGGCTCCCTGGAGCTGATCAAACAAATCATCGGTATGAGGCAAAAGATACTTATTATTAATAGTGATGTTATTCAATGCTCTATAATCAATGAAATGTCTCATTTAACAATATTTATTTTTAACAAACAAGACAAAATCACCCTATGGTGACGTGCTTGGTCGAATTAATCATTTATATAATAACTCTTGCAATTTCTTCATTAACTCTAAAAGTTCAATTTGAGCCATTCGATAAGGTGGTTTTGAAATTGGCTTAGCATCAGGAACTAAGTCAACAGTAAATTCAACTTCACAATTAGGTTTGATATCAGGAAACACATCAAGAAAAACATCAAGGTACTCATTTAACATGGGTACATCATTAATCTGAACAGTTACTTTTTTTTCAACAATATGTTCAAGGTAACATTCATTTCCATCTTTTACCAGTTTTTCTACTTCCTGATATGTTTTCAAAATCAAGGGTTCATTCTTTTACAGAAACTAAAAATCATTCTGAAAAGAAACCTCTTTATCACTAAAATAAATCTTATCATGATAAAAAGAAAGCCAATCCATGACCAAAATAACATCAAATTCTACTAGAGGCAAAGCAATAAAGTTTGCAGGTCGATTATTTCTGCACACAAGGCCATGAATGTTGTCATGTTTTCTTTTTTTCTCAACATTTCATCTAGGTGTTTTTACTGTATGTTCTATATTCATATCTTGAGATGGAAATTCAAATTTACTAGAAAACTTCTAAGAAATGAAAGAGTGTATAGAACCTGAATCAGACAACACATTGGCATAATATGAACAAACAAACATTTTACAAAATACTACTTAATTTGATGGCCCAACATCTGATGAAGTAGTTGCAAAGGATTTCACAACCCCTTTATGCTTGTAGTCTGGATACTTTCCTTCTGTTCAGTTCTTTTTTGGACACTCATTTTCATGATTACCCATTTCATTGCACTTAAAACATTTTACTGACTATAAATCGGATTTTGTCTTTACATTACCCTGATCTTTTTCAGTGCAATTATGATCCATATGTCCCATTTTACCACATCGGTAGCACTTACCATAATTCAAAAGACATTTCCCAGCATGCTATTTACCACAATTTTTACAAACTATAAACTTATTTTTCTTACCATCATACATTATTGAAGTGTTCTTCCCTTTTTCCTACCACATTGTCCTCTTATTCTATTGTTTGTCAAAGAATACATGATCATCAGCAAACTCCATTTCCACCTTCTCCGCACAATGAACAAGTTTTTCATAACTTTTGATCATGAGAATCTAAATTCCTTTTGATACATTGGCTTTAACAGAGTGTATAAAATGGTGTATTTTACTATGAAGATCTCATATGAAATTCGGAGCATACCATTCCAGTTGAGTGTGTTTTTCTTCATAAGAAACCACTGAGTCATCCTCCTACCTCAATTCTAGGAATTGTTTTTCCAGCCTAAGATGAACCACCTTAGGAAAATATTTCTCATGAAGCATACCTTTCAATTCATCCCAATCGAGAGCATCAATATCCTCACTATCCCTGATATTTTTTACCATTGACCACCACTGATCAGATTCACCTTCAAAATGGTAAACTGTAAGACTAACCTTTTGATGTTCTGGACAACCCATGACATAAAAAATCTTCCCTAGTGCTTTAATCCATCCTTCAGCTAGTACATGGTCTGATGATTCTCTGAATGATGGGGGATGTTGCCTCATGAAATGCTCCACTACTGACATGTTCCACTATGGCTGATCTGTCTGATCTCGTACATGGATACCACCACCGTTTATCGCCTAAGTCAACTGTGTCATCACTGCAACAAACTGTTTAGTTCTGATTCCGACCATCTCAAGTTGCTGATTTGGAAGGTTGTCTTCCACCTGATGTCGTCCCAACATAGCTGCCCTATTTCCTCTGCAGAAAACCATTATGAACACAGAAATATCTTAGGCGAAGCAACATGGTAACCTGTAAATTCTATATGATATCAATATTAACATAAATTACTTTATGGATATTAATTTATCAATACCCTAACTCCAAAAGTTATCTAAACTGACCTTTGATACCAACTATAAGGACCCGGCCTTAAACATTACATAATATTGAATTAAATGAATAATTCACATTGAGGATCTTTTTAGGTTTAGAGTTTTAGAAAATTAATACACAACTATTACATCTCAAAAGATTACAAGGTAGACATATCTACACAGTTTCCATTTTTTTATAAAATAAAAACTCTTGAAAAAAAGTGTCATGTCTAGTTCCATGTTTTAGACAACATGACTTTTCCTTGATCCCATCCTCGACCTTATTCATATTTATGTCCTGTGAAAACATTTCAAAACTTGGGATGAGCATAAAAATCTTAGTAAGGGTTATAAAACAAAGAATGAAAACATTTTTTCATAAATAAATAAAAAAAATGATCTCTTTTACTTACCTATTTAAATAATAAGATTTATGAATTACACATAGAAATAATTAATCATAAAGGTGTCTTGTGGAATCTGTATCATACATACATTGTAGCTATCACAACTACATAGGGAGTTACTTTGGAATAACCATTGCAGTATATTCCCTAAATCTCTTTAGAGAAACATTCACTTTTACCTCCGTCATGTTACCCAATGCATTTGAGAGCTATCTCGGGCTCACCTACCCTAGGTTTATCACAGAACCACCCGTATACGTAAATAGTGCCCAGGAACCATAACATGATCATAACACATGTAAAGACCCGGAAATTTCAAGGAAATTTTTTTTTGTTAATTTTCTTTGGAATTTTATGAGTCCGCAGTTTCTGACGGCACCTGATTCCGAGCCCCGGAGTGCCCGGAATTAATTTACGAAGTTTGGCTCGGGTACGTTCAGTGAACGAACGAGCGGGATTTCCTAACTTTTGATCCGGTGCTCGGAATTGAAATCCGAGGACACCGATGAACTCGTAGCGCCGATATTCACTTAAGGAGACCTTTCCCGAAGTTGCGTTTACACGAGGGGAGTTGTAAAAATAAAATTGTGAATGTTAAAATAAAAATATAACTTCAATTTTTATTTTTATCTTCCTTAAGTGTTTTTATCCTTTGGGTGGAAGTTGGGTGACAACCCAACTTCCCTTGGGAGGTTAAGAGGGTGGTGGGGCCCACACGAACCCCACCCCTTCATATCCTCTAACCCCCCCAACTCACAATTCATGATGTAAACTTAGGTTATAACTTATGTCATTAATAAGTGAGTTTAATTAAAGTTTTGAAATTCAAACTCTTGAATTTCAAAAGACTTAAGTTGTGTTAAGTTGTAAGGTCATGCTTTAATTTTAATAAACTTAAGTTATAACTTAAGTTTTAATTGTGGTGAATTAAATGAAGAGGTTTGAATTTCAAACCATTGAAATTCCAAACCCTTCTATTTAATTCAGTTTTTAGTTTCCTTTGCGGGTTGGTGTTTGCTGTGCGGAGAGGAAAAGAGGGAGGCTTCTTGTGAGTTCTTCCTCCACGACGAAGAACGCGGCGTCCTTCTTCCACGACGTCGGACTGCAACGCGTTGGATTTCCTCCACGACGCCGCAACGCATCCTCTCCGCGGCGTGATTTCCGCGGCGAACCTACGTCCGACGCCGCAACGCACTTTCCGCGACGTGCCTCTCGCGGCGAACCCACGTCCGTCTACCGCGACGCCATAACCGCGATGCCGACGACGTCTTCTTCTGTGACGTCCGACCTCCGCGTCGCTCATCCTTCGTGGATCGTTGATGAGCTCCGCGAGCTTCCTTCGAAGTAGGGGTTGTTGAATATTGTTAATTTATTCCATTTCTTGCTCGTGGATCGCATGTCTACGTGAGGCTTTTGAATATTTTATATAAGTGTTATTGTTAACGCGAGGGGGGCCGTACCACACGAACACGGCCGAAACCCCCCCTCCATCGTTCTTGTTTATTTTTTTTTTGCGGATGGAAGCAAGTGGCGTGGTGCCATCGCACCACGCGGATGATCGTACTTTTATTTTACGTGGCGCCGTCGCGCCACGCCGAGGTAGAATCATCAAGAACGCGACGCCGTCGCGCCGCGTTGAAAGGAATCAAGGTACGACGAAAGGGGCGCGGTGTCGTCGCACCACGCCGGACGACGAACACCGCGGCCGGTTCCGGGCCGCGGCGGAACGAGGAGACCGCGGCCTGTTCCGGGCCGCGGCGGAAGAGAAGACCGGCGGCCGGGCCGCCGGCGTCGGAAGCCGAAGGGGGGGCCGGAATTTCCGGTCCCGTTTGAGAAAACCGGCCGGCCAGCTGGCCGGCCGGATGTCTTAAAAACCGGGGGAATTAATCCCCCGGCCAACCCTTAAAAACCCCCCTCTTTAAGAGGGTGCGGGGGCCGTTTTATTTGCAAATGGCGCGGCACTTAGGCCGCGCCGCCAATCAAGGAAGCGGGGGGGGGGGGGGGGCTTAGCCCCCACGTGCAGCCAACCCGCGGCGACAGGCCGCCGCGGCTCCCCACGCCGCTGGCCGCCGCCGCCGCCCGCCGCCGCCGGCCGCCGCCCCAGGTGGGGGGGGGGGTCGGGCCGGGTCGGCCCGGACCCGGACCCCCCGTTTCGAACCAGAATTGGTTTTTGGCCCATAACTTGAGCCTCGGACCTCCGATCGACGAACCGTCTGCGGCAACGCGATCCTTGGATCGAGACGGTCGTTTCGGTATATCGCACTCAAAGTTTCGGATTACTTTGAGTTCGGCCAGGTTGGTTCGTACACGAAACCAACCGGGCCCTCGGAGCGGAAACGCTCGTATCTTGAGCTACGGACGTCCGAATGGCGTGCCGTTAGTTCTGATAAGTTTCTCTTAGCGAGAAGAATCTTTTGATATACTCCGCCCGAGGTTTGGGTGCCGACGGAGTACGGTCGGGTTGGTTCGTTCACGAAACCAACCGGGCCCTCGGAGCGGAAACGCTCATATCTTGAGCTACGGACGTCCGATTGACGCGCCGTCAGTCGCGTTGTGTCCCTCTTAGTGAGACGGATCTTTTGGCATACTCCGCCCGAAGTTTGGACGCAGGTGGAGTACGGTCGGGTTGGTTTTGCCTTAAAAACCAACCGGGCCCCGGAGACGAAAATACCTATAACTCTCAGACCGGGCGTCCGATCGACGCGCCGTCTGTTGCGTTGAGTTCCTGTTAACGATACGGAACTTTTGGATACATCAACTCCGGTCTTCGTGACAGTTTATGTATCAGCCTCTCGGCTCGTGGAGCGGACCCTCCGAACGAGCTTGCTATGTGCGGAAACCCTAGTGCTGGCTGCTACTACTACTGCTACGACAGCTACTGTGACTGCGACGACGACAGTACAAAGATCCTGTGTGGTTTCGACGATGACGACTACAGCACTCAGCGATCCTACATGGAACAGTGCTACCAAACCTGTGTGAGCTGAATCTTCTTTTTACCTTGAGCGGTGGAGCGCTTGGGTGTAGCGGCGAACCCGTTGTACTTGACAGTGGTGGTGCGCTTGGATGCAGCAGCAGACCTTTGGCGGTGGAGCGCTTGGTTGTAGCGGCGGACTCGCGATACTCTACGAGTGTGTGCGCTTGGTTGTAGCGACAGACCCGTGACGGTGGAGACGTGCATGCGGAGTACGGAGACCGTGTAGATGACTGAGACCTGACGACTGCTTGGCCGATTCGACTTGGAGTGAGTCGACTAGCCCAGTGGACGGAGCGCCCGGTATTTGGCGGCAGACCCACGGCGGACGGAGCGCCTGGTAGTTGGCAGCAAACCCGCGGTACTCGACAGGAGGAGTACCTCAGTAGGCTATTTGGGTGAACGCCCGGTATTTGGCGACAGACCCTCAGCGGACGGAGCGCCCGGTAGATGGCCGCAAACCCGCAGTACTCGACAGGAGGAGTACCTCAGCAGTCTTAGGTTAGTGAGCAGTACCTAGGAGTCGTGACAGGACCACTGTACACTCTAGAGACGGAGCTCTTCAGTAGATACAGTTTCGATAATAAAAATCCTGGTTTGAGCTGAGTCATTGATCTTTGTGTTTCCTCATGATTGAGATGGGTCGCTTGATAACTTAGGTATATGTATGGGCATATATCTGGGTAATAGTTATCCGTTGATTTCATAAACTTGTTATAAACCGTGTGGACTTGTACTGTTATCCTATGTGGATTTTACTGTTTACTCTTCTTTGTGGATTGGATTGTTCTTGGGCTCGTGTTGGAGCCGAACGGAAATTGGTGACATAGGTATATGTATGGGCATATACCTAATCAATACTGGATGTTACTTCGTGATTGTTACATTTCTTCGTGGTTTATCCTTTGTGGATTTGAGAGACCTTCAGGGGTCTCGGGGTCCCTACTGAGTAGCTTATACTCACCCCTGCACGGGCTTTGACCGCACTTCGTTGTGTTGGTTGCAGACGACGGACAGCGCTGACTGTGGATGAGGCTTTCGGAGTAGGTCGGTACCCAGAGGAGGACCACTGAGCGGGACGTGCTCGGAGCGGACAGTTGGACCCGAGGAGTTGTGAGCTATCTGTACCTACCCTTCAGGTAGGATCCGTGGTGGACGATCCAGGAGCTGAGCCATCTGTACCTACCCTTCAGGTAGGAATCGAGGAGGACGTCCCAGGAGCCGCTTGTACTTTCAGTTGCTGTTTTCCCTTTCGAGTTGTACTTTACATTCAGTTGGGCTTGTATTCCGGCCCCCTTTACTTTTCTGCACTTGTAGTTACTTTCCGCTTGCTGACTCTGTGGTGGTTGTTACTTATAAAGGCAATGCCTTCCCTGTTTACCGGGATTTTACGCCTTGGTGCTAGTCGCCAGCCCCTGGCCTATGGAAGGCGGGCTTGGGGTAGTCACGGCACGGACCCCGAGGTCGGGTCGTGACAAATTGGTATCAGAGGAGTTCGGTTCTACCGCAGAACTCAGGACTCTGATCTTTTTTCTATGTGAAGCAATAGTGTTTAGTGTATTGAGTGTGGTTATCAGTCCAGGGAGTCCAGTGTTGGTGCGGCGGCCGACGTATCCGTACACCAGGACCCTGACTTCTGATTTCCGACTTAATGCACGAAAACACTGATTGCGTGTGTGTTTCCCAAAAGGTCTAAAGTCAGCTCAAACCAGGTCAGCTCACCAGGTATAAATCGTTGACCGTGACACAACTGTTCAGGATGTCACCATGCAGATAGTTAGCTGGAGTTCCGAGAGAGTTCTCGATGATGGCCCACCGAGCAGCGAGACTCCGGTGTAGGGCCCTTTTTCAGTGTTGGAACCTTCGGGGGGTGTACCAGCAGCACCACCACCCGTTAAGCAGAAAATGCCACTAGCTGACGGAGCACGCTAGCAGAGCGCGATGCACGAGTTCCAGCAGTAGAGGCCTCTGAGGATACGAGGCGAGACAGATTTCCCAGGCAGCAGTGGACTGGATGGAGGTGGTTGCTAGAGTTCTACGCCTAGCTTGGATACTAGTAGAGCGGATGATGATCTTAGCTCCTGTTGTTTCCAGTGAGTGACCATGAGGTTGGCCCTTATAGTAATGAGACTTCGGTACGCGAACCGATACCTGGGATAGTACCTACGGGTAGTGCGCCAGCTATGTCACTACCTGTTAGTCAGCAGACACTACCGGCGGTACCGGTAGTAGAGACTCACAGGCTTAGTGCCTTACATATGTTTTAGCACCAGATATCCCTCAAGTTTCCAGGTGAGCCTGACTCGTAGGCGGCTGAGGACTGGCTTGAGGAGGTGGTTGTGAGTTTTCTGGAGCTAATACAGCTTCGACAGTACGACATGTCGGAAGCAGAGCACTCAACGTGGCTTACCAATCAATCTTGGTACTCGTTGGTTACGTTGAGATCAGTTCTTTAGACTCGAACTTCTGAGCTAAGTGTGTCTAAAGGACATCCGAACCATTTCTTTTCCTCTATGCATTCCTACCTATGTTAGGATGCTAGAGAGAACCTTTGTGGTTGTGAACGTTAGCAGTGAAAGGCAGGAAACTAGCGCCAGTCTCAGAGACTCGGGCGTGTAAAATATTTCAGGAGGAGGAAGTGCTAAGGACAGATGAATCTGCAGGGTAGAAGACGTGGAAGCAGAGCTTGGAGAGCAGCATGTGGTGGTGTACTTTTCGACATGTTACGACCACCCGACTTAGTAGTCCCCATCAGGCTCAGGGAGCAGGAGGGCTGGGGAGGAGAATAACTGCATTGCGGTCAAGGAGTGTGACCCAGGAGCTCCTAGAATGATTCGGGGTACGAATTATGTCTACTACGAGCTGCCATATCTATAGACATAGGAACCAAACATTCTACCCTTCCACGAATCATGTCCCAGACCTTGAGGTTCCGGGTAAGCCGTAGACTTGACCCTCACGTCTGGAGATACCTTTGGGAGGAGAATCGATGATCACACTTACGCCGACGGTGTGATTTGACCTCGAGGAGAGAGTTTCGGTTGGAATCTCTTGGTGGCAGCGTAGAGGCCTTACGACGTTGATCTGGGTATGGTTTTGATTCACAAATCATACCCCGGTTGACTGTTTTAGGCAAACGTCGAAATGGGTTTTCCTTGGTCGGCGAAAAGGAAACCCTGGGCAGCACATGTTAAACTCAGGCATAAGAGGGTGTGGCTGATCACTCTTGAGTTGGTCAACCCTACCCTTGTGGCAGCAGGAGTTTTGAGTTTCAGTTCTAAGCTAAAAAGGGAAACCTCATGAATTTGAGGGTGACGAACACGTTCTTATACGGTCTCAACCCGATGAGGTTTCGGAGATGTGGCCGAGGCGGCATGTTATCTCCGAAGTTCGATGGACCCTTTTGATCTTCAGCAGGGTAGGCGAGGAGGTTTACCGCTTGACCCTACCACCTCAGTCGCACCGGGTGCATAATGTCCACCACGTGTCTCAGCTGTGGAGATACGTGTATGTTTCTTCACACGTCATCGACCCCGGGGAGTTGTACGTCGATGACAGGGCGACAAGCACAGAGGTTCTAGTAGAGATCGAGGATCGACAGGAGCAGGATCTACGTGAACGGTTGCTTCCTCTGGGGTGCTTCCCAGGTAGCACGAGATCTTCAGGTGAGCATATGGGAGCGTAAAGCTCAGTTGCGTGCTCAGTACTGCTTGTTTCCCTTAAGTGTGAGTTGAAGCTTTACGGGGACGTAAAGCCCTGAGGTGGGAGTAATGTAAAGACCCAGAAATTTCAAGGAAATTATTTTTTGTTAATTTTCTTTGGAATTTTATGAGTCCGCAGTTTCTGACGGCACCTGATTCCGAGGCCCGGAGTGCCCGGAATAAATTTACAAAGTTTGGCTCGGGTACGTTCAGTGAACGAACGAGCGGGATTTCCTAACTTTTGATCCGGTGCTCGGAATTGAAATCCGAGGACACCGATGTACTCGTAGCGCCGATATTCGCTTAATGAGACCTTTCCCGAAGTTGCGTTTACACGAGGGGAGTTGTAAAAATAAAATTGTGAATGATAAAATAAAAATTTAACTTCAATTTTTATTTTTATCTTCCTTAAGTGTTTTTATCCTTTGGGTGGAAGTTGGGTGACAACCCAACTTCCCTTGGGAGGTTAAGAGGGTGGTGGGGCCCACACGAACCCCACCCCTTCATATCCTCTAACCCCCCAACTCACAATTCATGATGTAAACTTAGGTTATAACTTATGTCATTAATAAGTGAGTTTAATTAAAGTTTTGAAATTCAAACTCTTGAATTTCAAAAGACTTAAGTTGTGTTAAGTTGTAAGGTCATGCTTTAATTTTAATAAACTTAAGTTATAACTTAAGATTTAATTGCGGGGAATTAAATGAAGAGGTTTGAATTTCAAACCTTTGAAATTCCAAACCCTTCTATTTAATTCAGTTTTTAGTTTCCTTTGCGGGTTGGCGTTTGCTGTGCGGAGAGGAAAAGAGGGAGGCTTCTTGTGAGTTCTTCCTCCACGACGAAGAACGCGGCGTCCTTCTTCCACGACGTCGGACTGCAACGCGTTGGATTTCCTCCACGACGCCGCAACGCATCCTCTCCGCGGCGTGCTTTCCGCGGCGAACCTACGTCCGACGCCGCAACGCACTTTCCGCGACGTGCCTCTCGCGGCGAACCCACGTCCGTCTACCGCGACGCCATAACCGCGATGCCGACGACGTCTTCTTCCGTGACGTCCGACCTCCGCGTCGCTCATCCTTCGCGGATCGTTGATGAGCTCCGCGAGCTTCCTTCGAAGTAGGGGTTGTTGAATATTGTTAATTTATTCCATTTCTTGCTCGTGGATCGCATGTCTACGTGAGGCTTTTGAATATTTTATATAAGTGTTATTGTTAACGCGAGGGGGGCCGGACCGCACGAACACGGCCGAAACCCCCCCTCCATCATTCTTGTTTATTTTTTTTTGCGGATGGAAGCAAGTGGCGTGGTGCCGTCGCACCACGCGGATGATCGTACTTTTATTTTACGCGGCGCCGTCGCGCCCCGCCGAGGTAGAATCTTCAAGAACGCGACGCCGTCGCGCCGCGTTGAAAGGAATCAAGGTACGACGAAAGGGGCGCGGTGCCGTCGCACCGCGCCGGACAACGAACACCGCGGCCGGTTCCGGGCCGCGGCGGAACGAGGAGACCGCGGCCGGTTCCGGGCCGCGGCGGAAGAGAAGACCGGCGGCCGGGCCGCCGGCGTCGGAAGCCGAAGGGGGGACCGGAATTTCCGGTCCCGTTTGAGAAAACCGGCCGGCCAGCTGGCCGGCCGGATGTCTTAAAAACCGGGGGAATTAATCCCCCGGCCAACCCTTAAAAACCCCCCTCTTTAAGAGGGGCGGTTCTTTGAAGAGAGGGGGGCAGCTGGCCCCCCTGTTTTGTCTCCAGCCGGCCCCCACGTGCGGGGTCCGTTTTATTTGCAAATGGCGCGGCACTTAGGCCGCGTCGCCAATCAAGGAAGCGGGGGGGGGGGGGGGGGGGGGCTTAGCCCCCGCGTGCAGCCAACCCGCGGCGACAAGCCGCCGCGGCTCCCCGCGCCGCCGCGCCGCCGCCCGCCCCCGCCGCCCGCCGCTGCCAGCCGCCGCCGCCCGCCGTCGCCGGCCCCCCGCCGTCGCCGGCCGCCGCCGGTTGCCGCCCCAGGGGGGGGGGGGGGGTCGGGCCGGGTCGGCCCGGACCCGGACCCCCCGTTTCGAACCAGAATTGGTTTTTGGCCCATAACTTGAGCCTCGGACCTCCGATCGACGAACCGTCTGCGGCAACGCGATCCTTTGATCGAGACGGTCGTTTCTGTATATCGCACTCAAAGTTTCGGATTACTTTGAGTTCGGCCAGGTTGGTTCGTACACGAAACCAACCGGGCCCTCGGAGCGGAAACGCTCGTATCTTGAGCTACGGACGTCCGAATGGCGTGCCGTTAGTTCTGATAAGTTTCTCTTAGCGAGAAGAATCTTTTGATATACTCCGCCCGAGGTTTGGGTGCCGACGGAGTACGGTCGGGTTGGTTCGTTCACGAAACCAACCGGGCCCTCGGAGCGGAAACGCTCATATATTGAGCTACAGACGTCCGATTGACGCGCCGTCAGTCGCGTTTTGTCCCTCTTAGTGAGACGGATCTTTTGGCATACTCCGCCCGAAGTTTGGACGCAGGTGGAGTACGGTCGGGTTGGTTTTGCCTTAAAAACCAACCGGGCCCCGGAGACGAAAATACCTATAACTCTCAGACCGGGCGTCTGATCGACGCGCCGTCTGTTGCGTTGAGTTCCTGTTGACGATACGGAACTTTTGGATACATCAACTCCGGTCTTCGTGACAGTTGATGTATCAGCCTCTCGGCTCGTGGAGCGGACCCTCCGAACGAGCTTGCTATGTGCGGAAACCCTAGTGTTGGCTGCTACTACTACTGCTATGACAGCTACTGTGACTGCGACGACGACAGTACAAAGATCCTGTGTGGTTTCGACGACGACGACTACAGCACTCAGCGATCCTACATGGAACAGTGCTACCGAACCTGTGTGAGCTGAATCTTCTTTTTACCTTGAGCGGTGGAGCGCTTGGGTGTAGCGGCGAACCCGTGGTACTTGACAGTGGTGGTGCGCTTGGATGCAGCAGCAGACCTTTGGCGGTAGAGCGCTTGGTTGTAGCGGCGGACCCGCGATACTCTACGAGTGTGTGCGCTTGGTTGTAGCGACAGACCCGCGACAGTGGATACGTGCGTGCGGAGTACGGAGACCGTGTAGATGACTGAGACCTGACGACTGCTTGACCGATTCGACTTGGAGTGAGTCGACTAGCCCAGTGGACGGAGCGCCCGGTATTTGGCGGCAGACCCACGGCGGACGGAGCGCCTGGTAGTTTGCAGCAACCCCGCGGTACTCGACAGGAGGAGTACCTCAGTAGGCTATTTGGGTGAACGCCCGGTATTTGGCGACAGACCCTCAGCGGACGGAGCACCCGGTAGTTGGCCGCAAACCCGTAGTACTCGACAGGAGGAGTACCTCAGCAGTCTTAGGTTAGTGAGCAGTACCTCGGAGTCGTGACAGGACCACTGTACACTCTAGAGACGGAGCTCTTCAGTAGATACGGTTTCGATAATAAAAATCCTGGTTTGAGCTGAGTCATTGATCTTTGTGTTTCCTCATGATTGAGATGGGTCGCTTGATAACTTAGGTATATGTATGGGCATATACCTGGGTAATAGTTATCCGTTGATTTCATAAACTTGTTATAAACCGTGTGGACTTGTACTGTTATCCTATGTGGATTTTACTGTTTACTCTTCTTTGTGGATTGGATTGTTCTTGGGCTCGTGTTGGAGCCGAACGGAAATTGGTGACATAGGTATATGTATGGGCATATACCTAATCAATACTGGATGTTACTTCGTGATTGTTACTTTTCTTCGTGGTTTATCCTTTGTGGATTTGAGAGACCTTCAGGGGTCTCGGGGTCCCTAGTGAGTAGCTTATACTCACCCCTGCACGGGCTTTGCCCGCACTTCGTTGTGTTGGTTGCAGACGACGGACAGCGCTGACTGTGGATGAGGCTTTCGGATTAGGTCGGTACCCGGAGGAGGACCACTAAGCGGGATGTGCTCGGAGCGGACAGTTGGACCCGATGAGTTGTGAGCGATCCGTACCTACCCTTCAGGTAGGATCCGTGGTGGACGATCCAGGAGCTGAGCCATCTGTTCCTACCCTTCAGGTAGGAATCGAGGAGGACGTCCCAGGAGCCGCTTGTACTTTCAGTTTCTGTTTTCCCTTTCGAGTTGTACTTTACATTCAGTTGGGCTTGTATTCCGGCCCCCTTTACTTTTCTGCACTTGTAGTTACTTTCCGCTTGCTGACTCTGTGGTGGTTGTTACTTATAAAGGCAATGCCTTCCCTGTTTACCGGGATTTTACGCCTTGGTGCTAGTCACCAGCCCCTGGCCTATGGAAGGCGGGCTTGGGGTAGTCACGGCACGGACCCCGAGGTCGGGTCGTGACAACACATAACATAAGCATAACGAAAAGATAACATTCCCACATTGCAATAAGAAAATATAATTTCAAGATATTTAAATAATAAATCCATTCTCAATATCACTTTCAATACCAAAATATGTGAAATGAGTATATTGTATTTATTTTTCCATTTAAAAACATTACGGCTTGTTAAAGAGGCCAAAGGTCAAATAATACTCGCGGCGGCGGAAAGGTCGTTGTCCCCGCTTACGTTAAAAAACATTCCTTTTTGACATTTAGTAAAATGATTTATATAAAAAGATTCCCTTTGAATAAAATGAAAATTCAAAGGGGTTTATACACCGTATAAAATAATGTCGTGCTTAAAACTAAAAATTCCTCAATGAAAGGAGATTGAGATGATGTCCATTACCTCGTGTTCAACTTGAATCGATCGTTCTTTAATCTCATGAATAATAAACTAAAGGTAATTTCTACGTGCTAAAGAACCTTTTTCAAGTTTATTATTCCTTTTATATCACTTATTACCATGTTATAAATATTATTCATTCATTTAAGTTAATAACGTTCATTTTGTCGATATTTGGTACATGAGTAAAAATGAACACCTTATATTTACAAGTTGTCCATGTGGTAAAATGTTCATTATATCCAGAATGATATTCATGATTTGGATATCATATATATATCATATATATCTAGTATATACATGTTTTTATAATAGTACCTAACATTTAGAGGCAAGAAATGAAATGCACCGTTCATGGAGATGCTAAGTCGTACGTACGCATGAACGCTACTTTCATTTCTATTTCTTATTTAAATGGAAATAAAACATAATGATACATAGGTATATTATAATTCCATTATAATATCATATATAATATCTTTATCTCCATCCTTTATACATCCCACATAAGGCATTAACTAATTTAATCACTTTGTGGGGGCGGTAGTCCGCACTTCCTCAAATGAGATTATCATATTTACCCACTATGGAAACCATAAAGGGGTGCTATAAATGAGAATTAAAGAAGCATAAGGAAATCATAAACATAACATATATCATATATAAATACAGTTCCATCATAATGTCCACCATGATAGGTGGTAATATGTAATTGAACAATCATTGTTTCGTGAGGCGTTAATTTTCCATCCACAGAAACATTATGTTCTTCATCCATTATATGGATGTGTGTGAATGTATAGTTCAAATAGTTCTAATAGAAACATCCTAGAATATTGAGGATACTGGTGTTGTTACAAAATAAAAGAAATAAAAATATTTTAGGGGTTTTAGATGTAAAATAATATAAAACAATTTAAGAGAAACTGTTACCTTTAATTTGGGTAACTCCCTTTGGATTGAACCAAAGGACTTCTAGAAATGCCTTATTCATAGGTTAAGGATTCGAGGAGGAGGAGAGGGATGTTGAGAGCTTAATTTGGAAGAGTTTCGATGATCCAAATGGCTTTAGAGGTGTGTGGAATTGGTTAGAAGTGGTGTCCTTTTATAAGGGAGAGGAGGGGCTCTTTAGGAAAGTGTGAAAACATTATTTTATTATATAATCATATTCGGTTTCTAAAAGTCAGAATATCATTATAGTCGAATATAAGATGACTCATGGTCTAAATAAAATCATCCAATCAGAATAGGACATGTTTTGGATAATATTTTAATCTTTATAATCTTTTTTATTTAAATCATTTATTAATGAGGTAAATACTGCATCATTATTGAGTCATAAATAATTTAATTTATTCAATGTCTAAAAATTATAAAAAGAATACTATCATGTAGGAAATATTTTATTGTTTCCGATAAATACTTATAGAATAAAATATAACTTGTATAACACCATATAAAAATTAATTTACTAAAAGATATTTGTTATTGTCAATTTTGTCTTTACATTTAATTAATTAATCTAAAGTATCATTATCTTTCCTAAGTGGATCCATGGGGTCCCAAAATCGACCAAAGGATGCCCATGGTCGGCCATTACTCAACCAATAAGGTTATGACAAGTGTTATGATAATTTTGAAATATGTTAATATTCTTTTAACCTTGATTATCCTATTTACCTTTAACCGCGGTAAATAAAAGTCAACAGTGACTATTCACCAAAAATTATTTTCATCTTAATGAACCACATTTTACTTCTTAATAACAACCATGTATGTTGGATTTTCGAAATTATATTCATAGAATTGGTAAAATTTCATTTTAATGAAAAAGTCATTATTTTTAACTACCACTAAGTGGTGTCATTATTCATCAAAAATTGTTGTTTTTCAGAAAAATAAAAAAAATCAGCCTAAGCTATATTTGATATTATGAATTAAAAAATGATTTCTATTTTTCTAAATTCAAAACATCGAAGTAGAATTAATTAATTTTAAAATTAATTCTCGTTATTAAAACAAATAGCATATTTTTTTAGAAACAATAACTATCAAAAGATTGATATTTGTTTATATCCAATTTCAATGTGAAATTAATTCCAATGAAAAATATTGAATTAAATGGTAAAAATAGAATTTAATTTCAATTTAAAACCAATTTAAAATATAATCTAACCATATATATAAATTATATTACATTCACTTTTAAATAAAATACAATACTTTTCCCTGTTCATTAAAAAATGTACTTTATTAGAAAAATACCAAAAAATTACCCAAAGTAAAATTTGATGTCCACATTATAAAGTAGGATTTTCTTTGGTCAAATAGAAGGTATTAAACTGAAAAAAAACTATATTTAAAGAGGGTTCTCCATTAAAAGGTGATAAATTGTCCTTTTAATGTAAATTATGCTTAAAATTAGATTCATTCACATTTTAAGCCTCTAACTTTTACTAGATAAATGTAAATTCTTTTAACAATCATGTATAATCATATTGTAGTTAGTTTTATTCATTACCTTCAATACAATGGCTAAGAGTTATCTAGCATCTAAAATAATAATATTATATTATTAGTGTGCAACGCATGTTTCCAAAGAAACCCGATGTTGCGTATCGGGTACGCTATCGAACATAGTAACCCCTTGAAAGTAAAATTATTATTTAATTAAAAAATATTAAAAAATATGAAATATGTTTTATTCGTCATTTACCTGAGATGTTACACTATCACAACACTCAAACTATAGGCAATGTCTTTTTTCACAACACTTTCTCACTATGGTCCACAACATTAACAAGATTATCCTCAAAGGACACATCATCCTCAGACTCAACATCAAAATATAAATCATATAAGAAGGTTCGGGGCTATATTTCAAATGACTTGACACATGAAAAACATCATTCATAGAAATATAACTCTATGGAAGAGGTGATCTCTATGTCACCAGTTTGATTCTCTCCATGATCTCAAACGGGGAAACAAACCTAGGAGCAAGCATTCCAAACATTTTAATGAAATGGTAATCTAATCAAGATAGAACCTGAAGGAATGCCCAGTAAACAACTACAAAATCATGGGGTCAACAATATTGGTTTTCATATGGATTCTACCTAATTTTAACTGTATCCATATGTTTCATAATCATCTGTACTTGCTCAAGTGTCTCAGACATAATACTTTGTCCCAACAACTCAGACTCTCAAACCTACATCCAACACATAGTTGATCTGTAATACCTTCTATAAATTCCTCATAATGTTCCACGTAAATATTGTAATTATCACTGTTTTCAAGGTTAACTCAACAATTTCTAATTACTTCTCCCATAAACCACCAAAATCAATGACACATTCATGTAGCATTTCCTCTAGAACCTGAATAGTATGGTACGGTTTTCCATGTTTCTATGGTTGAAAGGCTATACTCGGAAACAACTAGGTACTAATCTTCTTATATAATCCCTACTTGTTTCATGACAAAAAGTTTGAATCATAGTCTATAACTATAATTTGTGGAACCCCATTAAAATACACCATCTCTAGAGAATTCATTTTACTAGAACATGTTCATCCTAAAATCCTATGGAATTTGAAATTAAGGGTCCACCTTTTTCAATTGGTCCACAATCACCCAAATCATATTATTCATCCAAGGGATCTGTGGAGGACCCATCCTAATGTATATAGTAACTAATCCACATTCAATTTCAAAATGGTAAATAGCTGCAAAAAATAACTCGATTGTTGATTCTTATACATCACATGATGGATGGTGTAGCATCGTGTCAAGATATCTAACTTATCACTTTTCATGCCCAAACACCAATATTGTTGACATATATCATTGTAAATTCTCATTAAACCATGATCCACCACCCCCACTGAGTCATGAGAGTCATGAAACATCTCCTCAAACATACACATCAGTAAAATAATATGGTTTCATACATAGATGATCTCATCATTTTCTATAGTTTAATAGGAAGCTGACACACCACCATCTAGGATTTCCATTAAGGTCCAACGTTCAATATCATAAAAAAGCTTCTATATGATCCAGATCAAATGTAAAGACTCAACTAATAATAAAACAAGTTCCATCTTCTCCTAGCCCTGATGAACCTCAATATGCATCTCAGCCAGTAGGGTCATCATCTTCCACTCAAAACTGGACTTCGACGCTTCCTCAGATTAAGTCGTCATGCTCAAAGAGTCTATAACATGATTTCCCATAACAATTTTATAGGATATTTCCATATCAAAAAACTGCATATACTCAACCCATTTATGCAACAAGATATTAAAATCTCATTTTTATAATATATACTTTATACTTTTGTAGATGTAATACACAGAATACTTTTCACACAACAGGAAATGCCTCCAACACATTATGACTTAAACCACTGTATCTAAAATTAGATCATGAAAAGTTTAATTCCAACCTTGGGTATCAACTAAAATGACCCATACTCTAAAACCTGACCCCCATCATAAACAATTCCCCCTATACAATAAAAGAAACATAAAAAAATTGTATTCTCCTCACTCGGATCAGGGAGGATATAGATTGGAATAGTAGTCGAAATCTTCTTCAATTCGGTGAAAGCATTATCACAACCTATAAACGATTAATATGTGATCCCATTTTTGGTCAAACATGAATTTTGTGCTTTCATAATAGAAAATTAATAGATAGATAACTAATAATAACCCACTAACCCAAGAAACCATTGGATAACAGAAAGCATTCTTTGGCTAATCCCTATAATCAAATTCATGAAATTTCCATAGAGCCACTGAAAACTCTTCCTCAGAGATGATGTGACCCCTACATTTATCCTATCAATCCATAATTGACACTTAGATAGCCTGGTGTAACAATGAATACCTCTTATTGTACTTAAGATGATGTGAAGATGTTTCAATTGATCATCATAAGTATTTAATTACACCAGTATGTCAACCAAAAAAATAACCACAAACAAATCATGGGATTGGTGAAAATATTTCTTCTTCATATCCATTGAATTTATTTGCCTCAACGACATCATGATGAACTTGTATATTCCATACGTACTTATCAAAGAATTATGTGATATATCATAACATATAAGTCTTAACTTATGATACCCTAATTTCAATTCAATCTTGGATAAAATTGATAATCCTATAAAATGGATAATGATATCATTGATATGTGGAATAGGATATCATTTTTTCATATTCATCTAGTTCAAATTATGGTACACATAACATAAAAGAAATTTCATATTAAAATTATTAATAAGAACTACGTAGAACCCTAAGGAAACATAATCATATGGATACATCCCATACCCATAAATTGTAATAGATGATACTTATGTTACTGAAGATCTTTTGTTTCCTTTTAATAAAGAGGAATGAAAACTAGTTCTACTCCAAGAATAAGCTCAATTGAAAACTCAACATCTCTATAATATGGTAACCATTAGAAGTGTTTAGAAAACAAAACCTAGTATAAGTCCAAAATGAGTGGAAAGACATCATTCTTCACACACCCATGTCCTGGAAAAATACTTACTTGTTGGGTGGAGAGCTTTCTCAATTTCCCATGAACTAGACCTGTACAACCAGCCTTGACATACAATTATCCATAATGAACATTTTTGGCTCCCTTAGGGGATGTAAAGGTCACTCTCTTGCAGTAAAATATATATGGAATTTGTATGATACTAACCAGTACATACCTTAAATCAATTAAAAATATGACATGTCAAGTATGTAATTTTTTCAACATGAACAATCCTACTCCAAAACAGGTGAATACCCTAAAAATAAATAGATGTAAATCAACCATACTCCATATTTTGTGTCAATAATCATAATCCCACTGACAAACACCACTTCCATGATCAAACAGTTCTTAGGTTTTGAAGATATTATATAATATGAGTCTACTATATCAAATAAAATAATTGAAATCATATAAGGTACAAGTATTCTTCCTTATAATGTCATTTTTCCAAACGTGATATCTTAATTACATGAAACAATCATGTTCCCCTAACCTCTACTATAGTTTTAGTCCCATATGCTCTACTATTATGCTAATATGTTATCTTTATCCCTAACATACCACATCCACTTCCTTGTCCACAAGGTCCATAAGAACAAAACATACTCATCTAATATTGGGTAGATGACCCCATTCCAGTACTGGGATTCGTCTTAGCTCCTCCATCACTACCCATCAGTCAAGGGTTTCTTCAATTGTCCAATATTGATGTAGGTTCAATGCTCCAATTGGTGGTCATGGACATAGGTTAAGAATGTGACCCAAACTACAACACTAGTAGGAGTGAAATTTGTTACTACTATAGGTAACTGGGAAATCACCTGAAAAACTTTGTTTTCCATTTTCCTAGTTTAAGTTTTCATATAAATTATTCAAAATATCTAATGTAATACCTCTTTTTCATCCACAATAAATCCCTCCAAATTTCATTGGAATCTTCTTTAAAGATCAATTCAAAAATGTTGTCCTAATTTACCTCATCAAAAAATTTAATTTCCCAAAATATGTTCACCCAGGTCTTCATCTCACATTTAATTCCATCCTAAAAATGTTTCACCATAGTTTCATCATCTCCTAACAATATTGTGACAATGTTTGGAAAATCACAGAAGAGACTAATATATTACATAACTGGAATAATCACATAAGTTAACCACATAAACTCTTATACCCTCTCCTTATCGATCATATATGGGTAAATGTGATCCATGAACTTAGCATAAATATATTTCCCCACTTTGTTCTTTAGTTGATCATCATGGGTCTAATTATCATTGTAGCATTTCATTGTTCCAAAAATTATATAGTTTTTATATTATACACAATCCTCCATCTAAGAATCAATATATTCGAGGATCATCTTGATACACTCAATATCGAACTCATTTTCCTCAATTCTTTCCTCATAGGTAAAGGTTAGAGGGTGTGGTAATAAGAAATATCATGTCAAGTCAGACATATTATGTATAATCATTCATGGGTCCCTATAAATTAACTTTATCATTTAAGATAATTTATCCAGGAATTCCTCTCTGACTCCTTCTCCTAGAACTACCAGAACCTCAAGTTACACTTATAGAGGAATATTTCCAAATATTTTATCCTATCATATTATTAAAAAGAATCATCATGGAAACATGTCTCAATAATTCAATGCAATCTTCTTAGAAAAAATAACACATAATTATCACATTTTGAAAAGAGGTATTAATATAAGAATATAGAAATTCATCCCCAAGACTCTATCACACGGTCTGAACTAAAGAAATATCACTACAGGAAACCATCCCTCCCAGGTGTAATAGCTATCATAGGGTATAAAATTTTCATATCTGAATATTTACTATTATAAACCCATTTTATCAATTACAAATTACCACATTTAGAACCATTTTAACAATTTAAATTTATTATTATGCACTATTTTTTTTAAATTACCCAATTAATGAAAAAACTGATTTCAAAAGCTCACCAAAAACATTCTTTTTAGTGCGTTCCTAAAATTATGAATGCCAAATAAAATAATGAGTGCATTGAATTATGAATGTATACTAAACATTCATCCCATAATAGTCCATGAGTAAAATATCTGAAAAATTAACATCATACAAAATGTAAATCACCCAATGTGAAATATCATTCAGCAGTAATAGAAAAACCTAAAGATCAAATATTCCCACAATGTTAATTTGGGTTCTCGCCCACACATGGTTTAACTACTCACATGCATAAGGTCATTATATATTTATAACTCATCCTAGTCTCCTATCTACCATTCCTATATAATAAGACAACTGAAATTAAAATAAAAAATTCCCTTTGATTACACATTGTGATGTCCTATCGTGGGTTCCCCTATTGGTTCCCTGATATAGTTTGATACAGTACCTCATGCATGACTCCCCATATTCCAGAGGATTTGGACTAGATGTAAGGGTCTAATATGTGATGTTGGGAGGTTATAATATATTTATTAAAGAAACACAATAGTGGGAAACAATAATCAATTTCTATAAAATTTTAAAAAATAAAAACAATATTACCAATACCAATATAAGTCCAAGAATCACATGATGAATCCAAAACCTAAAACAAAAACGTCTAAAACCATAGAAATAAATATGTAATTTCATAATAGCATTACATGTCTAATGAAATTCCAAAATAAAGACTTGCTGATAACTCCCAAATGGGTCCCGACATGAACTATAGTTCACACATTTATATTGTATGTTGAATCCCAACTCATCCATCTAACAATGGGACATTTCCTTTATCTTATCTGAGAAACATGAAGTCTAATTGGGTATAAGTCAGAAAACCTATGTAGGGTGTGATTACAAATTAGTAAGCCACTGCCAATGGATTATAATAAAAGATTTATTCTATGAATATGTATATAGTTGGAAAAAGAAAAAAATGATAAAGTAAAGAGTATTAACAGTTATTATTATTTAAATAAATACATAGGTCCCCAGGTTCATGTTGAAATCCAAAAAAATCATTCCATCTTCGAACCATTCCATAGACTAATCCATATACCAATATAATCTTTAAAATATATATTTCATAATATTTCACTATTCATTTATTTTCAATTTCACATTTAAACATTGGGGCCTAGAGAAACAGTCTGGAACCCCATGTGTATTTGGAGTAGAAATCACTCTGCCACAACTCAATGATCACATGAAAATAAATATATATAAATCTCAAGTTACTAGAGTAGAAATATGGAACCCCATGGACATTGGGATTAGAATTCACTAAACCACAAGTCGCTATTCAAATAATTTAAAAATATCACAAACTATGGTTATATCTTCCCAACCCATTTATCAACCTTTTTTATGGAATGTTATTTAAAAAAATTAATCCTATTTATCATAAGTATTTAAAATATCATTCAGAAATGATTTATAAATCATAAATCATTGTTTCATGTTTATTGGAACACACGATGTGTCTTTATCTAAGTCTGATATCATAATAATCAATGGATCTAACTAGATGTATGAAGGGTTTCCCAATCATAAGTTTATAAATTAATTAAAATAAATAAAAACGAAATATCCCAATATGGGAATTTCAATTTTACATTTCCAAACACATAATTATAATCAAGGATATCATAATTGGTAATTATAAAACTAACCACTATAACATTGATATTTTTCTCTAAACCCAAACCCTCAATTTGATGTGTAACAATTGAAATAACAATGACAAAGGATATGTATGACAAAAACATATGACCACGAATTAAAGAAACTAGATCCATCAATACCAAGATCTAAAACTTTTACAGCACAATAAAGATCAATCCTTTCCAATGGGAAAAAATAATGGAGAGTATCCCAAAATGGAATCAAATTACTTACTGGATAGGTGCATATTTCTCCCACATGATATACGATTCGCACTAGAAATTGATCAAGAACAATTGGCATCCTCTTGAGAGTTTCTAGAATCCATGGAAATTGGGTATGGTTTAGTGAGGGTGATTGTGAATAAATCCTAGGGGTTTCATAATTTTCAATCTAATTTTTGGGGGTTGGAATTTCCACGTGAAAAGTTTTCCATGAATATGTGCACAATTTTCCATGTCATACACCATAGCCACACAATCATACTCATGGGGGTATAACTTATCATTTGTGGTGAATGTTTTGAAAAACACAATTTCAATAGTTAAAAACACATTATCTATGGGTGCATGATTTTTGGATGGTAGGAATGTGGTTTTCTAAAATTGTGGTCCTCCTCATGTGGCTCCAAAAGTGGGTGCACAGTTTCTTGTGGAAAACTACATAGCCTCCCATAACAATGACTTAACTATGAACAACCCCATGTGCTTTAAATTTATTCCAATTCACCCAAATTAACCCCCAATGAATATCAAACCAAGGTATAAACAAAACTAGTGTAATAGAGTACCAAAAAATAAACATGGGTAATCTTAATATTGGTAAGTATCTTGCATAGTCATTATAAAGAAACCATTTTATGTGATATCAAGGTGGATATGGATATTTGTTTACAAATAAATCTCATTGTTTTTATAACAAAATAACGATGGAATTAATAATAAATTATAATAATAATAAAAATTGAAAAGCAATATGATATTTCATTTTTGGTGAATGTTTGGAAGGAAACATGGAGGAAATTGTCTTAAGGGATCTTGAAAATGTGTTACAAATGTAAATAAAATTAATCATGAAATATAATACCAAATTTATGTAATGAATAATAATTTAAATAAAAATGGAGAAAAAGAACTATATAAAACATCACCCGCAATATGATGCCTCAAATTCTAGGTGTATACGCATTGTGATAACCAATTCTAAACCCCAAAGGTTATTGATGATAATATATATTATAAACCTATTAATCCTATAGTAACATGGAATGTTCATAGATACATCATTGTTGATGTACAGTATAATAATGAGTTTATGAAGGGTATATTTACAATCAACAATAGAACTTATAATGTCATCTTTGATTCTATGTCTACGTACACAATTATTTTTGAGGAATTTTGTAAGGGTATAATAATAGCACCTCAATTATTAGATATTTATTTATCATTTAAATCACATAATGAGATGATGATCATATATCAGGTCTATGAATCTTCTCCAACTATGTTTTTTACGATTATTATTCCGTAAAAAATCATTATTATATCTCTAGTGAAATTTGATGTAATATTAAGAATTGATTTAATACCTTTTCATAAATCCCTCATCAAATTTCATCTAATGTAATTCTTCTAACATATCATGTTTTTAAAAGAGATACACTATGTCTGATAAAGTATGTAATTCACCACATTAAACTTAAGAGAACATAATATTGTTATTTAAATATTACCATATAACCTAGGTGTGGAAATTTAGTGAATGAATAGTATTAAATTATTTATAAAAATATTGTGTACATAAGTGTATAAATAATTATTTTGTGAACAATTAGTTATAAATGATAATAGAACCCTTTTTAAATAAAATAAAATGTTTTTCTAGAAAACAATTTAAATGAAAATAAGTGCATTTATAAAATTTTAAAATAAATCATTTTTTATTTTATTAATTATATATATATATATATATTCAATGTAAATAATATTAAATTTTTTATAACCATGATATAAGAAGAAATTCAATTTTATAGATAAAGTATTTATTTTTCAAAAAAATGATATTTTGCTGCCTTTGGATGGAGAACCCATTTTTAATATATTATTTGAAACAATTAATTTTTTTTATTTTACAAAATAAAATTCATATATGTAATAGGGGCATAAATATTTAGTTTCTATAAATTTTTGGTATTTTAATGATAACATTATAATTTTATTACTAATGAAAAATACAACATTTTAATGCGAAACTGCTTTTGCTTCTACATTATTTATATGGGCTGATTACTATTTTAATTAGTTTTAACATAAAATTAGATATTGGTTTTATCATTTCATCCAATTTTTTTATTATGAATTAATTTCACATTAATATTAGATATTATTTCATGTTAGTCTTCTGATGGTTTTTACTTTTATAAACTCAGGTTCTCATTTTACAATGGGGAAAAATTTAAAATTTATTACTACAACATTTTTGTTTTATATTTTGAAATATAGATTCCATATTTCAAATTAGTGGGTCAAAATTATGTAAATATATTGATTTCATTTTTTTGGATATTATGATTAGTAACAATGATAACATTTATTTAATACTGTTAAGTGTTAATCAAGTAATTATAGGTGAAAATAATATTATACAATAAACCTAACAGCTTTAAAAATTAATATTCTAGGAGTAAATTCAAACCTTATTGCCTAAGGTTCAAAATAAAATCATTTAATCGACACTTTCCCATGAATATGACATGAATATTATTAAAATCATAAAATGTGGCCAAATCTCACACACTCATATTATATAAGTATTCTAATTTTAATATTGGTATAACTAGGAGGTAATATCAATTCTAAATAGTCTCTAAAACATTAAAATAATTACCAACATCATAATAATTTATTTATAATTTTTAGATATTAAATAATAATTCATAATGAAACCACAATAGTGATAAAAAATATATTTTATTACTAGAAATATCAAATAAATGGTTTTATATATTGTAAAACTAATATAATCATAATATTGGAAGTTTTATTACAACAATTACAATCTAATAAATTATATAACTGTAAAAAATTATAATTTTTAATATAAAACAATAACATGTCAAAATATTAACCCCTATGATGATTTAGAACCATCCTCATATTACCATACACATAGCTCATGTTGGAGTCATACGTATTTAAAATTTAATTTATATTTATGTAATAATTTAAGAGTTTCCAAGGGTGTCACTCCCCTATCCTAAACAAAGGTACTAATTCTTATCTATTAATCACACTTTAAGAACCATTTGTTATGGCCATGATATGTTCAAAACCATTCCTGTGATCCCTCCCCACCTTGTTTTCTCATTAGTTTAGGTATAACACCCTCACTAGTGGTGTTAAGGTGTTTTTCAATGGTGATCAACCAAAGAAGATGTATCATTTTATTTAAGTATTTCTATTTTATTTCTTCTTCCAATTATAAAAAATCTTTTATCACTATGGTGATATAATAACTCCAGTATTCTAAATACAATTAGATGTTATTCTGTTAATATCATAACCTAAACCTATCTCAAATTTTATTAAGTGGGAAATGAACCTTTTGTTCATGTGGATGGAAGACTACTGCCTCCCGAACCGATATAGTTCATTTTTCCATTACAATCTATCATGAGTGGATATAATAATATAATTAATGTTAATATGGGATATTCATGACATTTTAATAATTATAATATAATAATATTGCAATTATATTCTTACTTTTTATGAATATAAAAATGATAATGGAATTCATTCATACATGTGAAATATCACCTCCACAAAGAGATTTCATTCATTGTTATTCAGTACATCGCTTTTATGATATATGTATGATTATTTAAATGATTAATATTATATTAGTGATCATATTATAAATATGTAAAGATAAAATAATAATTAACTTACTTCTATAATGATCAATGAAAATTCAAAATGTTACTCAAGCGTATATTCAGCCTACTATCTCAATGATTATAACATCACTAATTTTTTATAACAATAAAGAATGGTTTGATTTAGACGAATAATTATTTTAAAAACATGATTGTTACATCATGAATATTATTCTGGGGAATATGGAATTATGACTACATGAACTATTAACATCATACCTAGTAAATTTTTGACTTCTGTAACGAATATCAGCAAAAAAATTTATATGAACTTAAATAATTATGTAAATTTTATAACTTGGTAATAGGTGATAAAAAAAGAATAATAAACTTGAATAATGTTCCCATTAAATTATAAATTAACCAAGGTTTATTATAAATAAATATAAAGATTGTATGTGATGATCCAGACTCAATGTAAGGGACTTCATCACAATCTCATTTTATTGAGGTATATTTTGATAATATACACCACATTCTGTTATATAGTTTATAATAAACCCCTTTTACTTCATGTTTCTTTTAATTATTTTTGAAATGAATATTTCTATGTGAAGCATGTTACTGAAAATAAAAGTAATTATTTGATTTATATAGCCATAATGACTTTTCCATCACATTGAAAATTATTTGGTATTTGGATTCCTCTACAAGGTGTTATGTTTTTAATAGAAAAATATATTACATTTTTAATTTTCAGGTATTTTAGTATTTAAAATGTTTTTTGAGAATGGATTGATTATACCACTCTATTGAAATGAAATTTTGTGATTTTAAAATAAAAATGTTATTTTTCCTTATGTTTGTTTATGCGTTATGATTATGTTATGGAACTGGGGAATTATATTATATATGGAAGGTTCTGAGATAAATTTTGGGTGGTTTATCTCATGATATATCTACAATGAATTGGGTAATGAGATAGAGTTAAAATATAGGGTTTCTCTTAATAGATTTATGGAATATACTTTGATGGGTATTCAAAATGTAATTGTAAAGGTTACCCCGTTTATAGTTGTGAAAGCTACAATGTAAATATGATATTGTTTCTGTAGAGTCCCGAAGCTTGATGTACATGGAAATTACATTACTTTTGCAGAATACTTGATTCACAACTAAAACAGACACACAAGGACTGTAATAGTTTAGTGTCTTTGGAAGCTCGGAAAATAATCTTCTAATCATGGTAAAAGATCTTCAATATCTCCCAGATAACTCTTCCAATTTTGTTTTATTACCTAAAACCATTCTTTAAATCCTTGGGAAAAGTAAACATATAAAGGGTGAGCTCAAATGCTCAGTAAGGGTAACCATATAGAACATAAAAAATCCATAAACATTTGAAGGAAAAAACATGAACATAAAATCTAAACATCAAAATCATGAGCAACGACATAAATCTTGGAAATACACAAGGCATAGATCATAAAGGAACATTAGTCTTGATAAACTAGCATGGTAATAAAACATGTAATTGTTGGATCCATTAATCACATGTTATGATTTCCATAGCACCCATGGCATTGCTTCCAAGACCATCTTAGTGGACAAAGTCCCATTCTGAATCGAGGTCACTCCTTGTTCCAGTCTTGTAACACTGAACAAGATTAACATACCATTCTAGCCATGTCTATATCATGAGATATAAATCATTAACCAATGCATTTTAGGGATATATAGGTCCCACCCATCTCAAAATGAAATCAATCTTACTTGTGACACAAAATAAACTTAAAACATTCATCATAACCCAATGAATAAAATGAGTTTCACAAACATCATCCCATCATAACATAATCCATATAAAACAAATGGATATAATTTCATCATAATATAAGTAAAACCATGTAAATCATAGAGACATTATACTTGAAACATACCCATATGAAATAATGTCATCTTATATAGAAAATGGTTTTGATAAAACACTTGAAATGAATTCTTGAAGAAAATATCCTTCCTTCTTCAATATCATTTTCTTTTCACAAAATTCCATCCAATTTTGAATGAAAATTATTTTGTTGAAAATAGTCATAAAATATTGTAGAGTAATATTCATGAAAATAAGGCGTTATGAAACCGTAAAAATCCATTCACTCCATATAAGTTAAAAATTACGTTCTTCCCGTAATTTTGTTAGAAAAGTCAAAAAGTTCCTCATGTGGTAAACAAAAGTAAGATTCCTTTCATATAATTTGGTAAATTTCAAAAATGGTGAAAAAGGACTTTAAAAATACATTAAATCATTTTTAGAAAACGTGGGCATGGATGATACCAATAACCCCAGTAAATACTTACGAATAACAATCTCAGATAAGAACTAGACTGGAATATTTATCCCTTAACTTATGTCTGATATGCCTCGTATGTATCTGAAACTTATGTATAATGATTTAAATAATGTTATTGACTAATTACAGAATCATATTCATTTTTATTATATCATATATAGTTTACTTATGACTTTATATTACCAGTTCTTTTGTAAATTCGATGTAAAAGCAGAGATTTCGGTAAAATCGTTTCTATTATTGTACGTGTTTTGACTTTTTTCTCTTGATATTATTACTTATATCCGGATTTAATCAACTCCAGAATGTAAAACATGATTTATATATAATATATATTCAGCATATACATATATATATGATAGACCGATAAATGGAATAAAATACACTGTTCTTGGAGATGGTATGTCGTACGTACGCATGAACGCTGTTTTCATTTCCTAATTGAATTTAATGGAATTAAGTAGATGAAATTAATATATATATATAAATAAATCCGGCATCATTATTATGTCATATATTTCATTATTATTCATTTTATATTCTTTATAATCATTCATGAATGGTTAACATGGAGAATGAATCTCATCGCATCGTTGAGACAGTAGTCCGTACGTACACACGAGCAATGATATCATTCCCATGATCTTGTAATTGTATTGAAGTGTTTGTATAGTATTTCATAATAAATATCACTTTACAATATTCATATATATTTATTCTTTACACCATTATACCCATCCAAGTAAGGTGGTGGTAGAAAACAGATTACACCATGGCGTGAAGACAGTATTCCGTACGTACGCACGAGCGGTGATTTCATTTTCCGTAGGATTGATAGAAGGTGAAATAGGGTAGTTTATTCTTTATAATAACAAATTAGTATATTAGTTATACTGATGTTATTACATCATAATGAAACAACTAAATAAGAAGAAGTAGAAGAATAACTAATGTTGAAATAATCGGTAACAGACATTACCTCTTCTTTGAAGCGCCTCTTCTTAACCTTCTCTTAGGGTACTAAAGATGGTCATTAAAGAAGCCCAGAACCTCTATGGTGTTTCTAGGGAAGTGGAGAATAGAAATTTTCAGGGTTTGTCCGAGCTTCAAGGCTAAAAAGGGTGTGAAGAGAAGAGGGAATGAGTGCCCTTTTTATAAGGGATGAGAGGGGAACCTTTGGAAAAACTTAAATTATTATTTTATAATAAAGTCATATTCTGTTTATAATTGCTCCAAATTGATTTATTTAAAAGATAAAGTGGTTATGGGTCGAAATCCTTTCATCCAATATATTTTAGACAAGTCTAGGTTACAATTGTAACCTTAGCATTTAGATTTAACTCTATGTTAAATAATTTACCTTTTACCATGTCTTCTTGTATTCTTACACTATATGGTTAATAAACTTACTATAAAAAGGAAAACGAACCCCAATTAGTTCATTATTAATATATATATCCTTATCTATGTCATTTGGCCGAACCTTTGATTTTTAGTAATAAAATAACAATTAATAATACAATATTTGTTTTAAAAACTATTCTATGTCAATTTTGACACTATTTGGTAATTGATTTTTGTGAAAATCAAAAAAACATGATTAGTTAGAAAAAAGTTAATTAAATAAATATTAATATTTCATATTAATATATAAAATTAGTGGAATTCATAAAAAGCATCACAATTAATTTATTTGGGTATTTATAATATAAATTATTTTAATATTTCATTATTTAGGTAATTACAGCATCAACCTTGTGTCATAAATAACATAGATTATCTAATGTTTAAAAATTATGAATAAAATACCATTAGATGGGAAATATTTTTATCTTTCTAATGAATATTTATAGTCGAATTTATATTATGTATAACCCTATATTAAAAATTAATTAGTTATTAAACATTGATTTTAACTATTTTAACCCTTCTTTAAATAAATTATTAATAAATGTCCTAATCTGATCCAAGTGGACCTAAATGGTCATATTTTATTCCTAAGGTTTTTTTGGTCAATAGAATTAGTACATGTGTTAGTGTAATAATATTATTATTTTTACCCTTAATAAACCTATTTACTTTTAACCGTGGTAAATAAAAGTAAAAAGTTTCTATTCACCAAAAATTATTTTCCTCTCATTAAACCACATTTTAGTCCTTGATATTAACCGTGTCTCTCGGATTTTCAAAATTCAATTCACAGAGGTTGTAAAATTTCATTTAAATGAAAATTCCAGTTTTTTAACTACCACTAATTGGATTCATTATTCATCGAAAATTGATGTTTTTCAGAAAAATACCAAAAATTCAGCCTAAGCATTATTTGATATTCTGAATTATAAATTGATGTCTATTTTTCCAAATTAAAAACATAGGAGTGGCCTTAATTAATTTCAATATTTATTCCCGTTATCAAAACAATAGCGTGTTTTTAAGAAATAATAACTTTCAAAAGATTGATACTTGTTTATATCTAATTTGAAAGTGAAATTAATTTCAATTACCAACATTGTATTAAATGGTAAAATTATATTCTAATTACACTTTAAAACCAATTAAAAAGATAATCTAACCATATAAATTATTGCGATGAAAAAAAACATTTTTTTAATTAAAATATAGCGTGTTTTACTATTCATTAAAATATGAAAGTTATCAGAATAATATGAAAAATTTATCGAAGGTAATTTTTTATATCCTGATTCCAAATAAAAATTCTATTTTGTGAAATTGAACTTATATAAATGTCAAAAACAAGATTTAAAGTGGGTGCGCCATCAAAAGGCAGGAAAACACTAATTTTTTAAAAATACATATTTTACACGAAAAATTTATTTTGTTCTCATACCATATTCTGGAAAATGTGTAAGATGAATAATAAAGTTATAAATTTCAAAATATAGTTAATAATATTCATAACGCCTTTTCCATACTAATATTATAACAATATATCGTTGTTTAATGAAACCCGATATTACGTACTACACACGCTATCGAGGAAGGCTGCGATTGCGTGTAATACAGGCCAAGTCAGGGTTGCGTGTTGTGAAAGACTCATTCATTGTTTTTTATAACTTAATCCAACCACATTTCATTTATAAATTGAATATATATATATATATATACTCAATGTTGCGTAGAATGACTATTATCAAACGAACCTGAAATTGTGTGTAACACAATCCATGAATAGTGTTGTGCATACTGCAAGCTAATACGGTGTTGCGTATAGCGCAAGATAATCTTTGTGTAGCGTACAACATAAAACATCAAGGAAATTAAAATGAATATTTCTCATGAAATATTGGGTTACATTCTACCTCCCTTAAAATGAATTTCGCCCTCGAAATTCATCGGGGTTATAAATGGTTTACTACATGAAAGTTTCTTTCATAGAAACCCACATCATAAAAATGAATACTAGTACTTCATTTTAAAAATGATAGTTAGAATCATAATGGTCACCCAATGTAACTCAGCATTAGGTTTCCACATAGGACAACATAGGTCAAAATATGGATATGGAAGAGAAATCTAACTATCATGTTCTGATGGAGAGTGGTAGAGAACATGGCTATGAAAAAAATCCATCAATCACAAAGCCATAAATTTGTGATGATTTAATGTACCATCTAATTCATCGGATATGAGGACATTAAGACAACATTTTTGGTTTTCAAGGTCATTCTCCTAAAGATGAAGAATAATTAAAAGAAATACATTAATGATTTTGGTACAATCTCACTGTTGTTTGTGCCTTAAACAATTTCCACATCATCTCTTAAAGAAATGAAGTTGAATTTGTCTTCCGTGAAGTGTTAGCATATCATGTGATATAATTATGGGTCATTCAATATGTCTCAAAGAAAAGGTTAGGAAAAGTTATTAAATATACCTAAGTCCATATATTGTGAGGTTAATCATATATGATTCCCAAAATGGACTTATACATCATCTATCATACTGATTAATAAAATAAAACTAGTTTCTACTAACCAGGGACTTCCTGTAGGCCAGTGGTAGGTGATAAAGGCCTGTCGCACATTAGTTGTGGGATCGATTCCCAAATCCTTGTCCGACGCAACGGGTTGTCGCCCGTTCTACAGGTTGTACTTTTTCTAAAATTACATCATTATGAAATTCCATTGATAATATCAAAAACAGTTCTAGCCTTAAACAATACAAACTTATGTCCAACATAATCCATTTCAAATCTTCAGGCTTATCCAAAATAATTCTGTCCAAGCTTATAGTATAAAGAAAATGATTACTGGAAAGGTCACATAATAAGAACATGAATAACATCATTTATCATACGATATGTCTTTTTGGTCACATTCCAAACATGTGAATTCATTAATAATTTATTTTATTGAAACATGAATTACCATAGAACCTTAGTTGAAAACATGAATGCCGTCAAAAGTTGCCTCTTTCCACATTCCAAAATCCCAAAAATTATTTATACTCAAACCATGATATCACTTTGTCCTTATATTAGTCATGATCTCAATAATACTATCAAACATCTCATTATCTCCTTATCCCTTCATTATGCGCACATAATTTATTTTCCCAAAAAATATCTGAATAACCATTCATGGTTACCAGTACCATTCATCATATACTTTCAAAACTCAAGAAAAGGAAACAGTGTAACAATCCTTAGATTTTTTTTTATTCCATAGTACCATACATTATTCATGATAAACATACAATCAATACACTACCTTCTTAAACCACTGACTGAGCTTCACCATTTCTCCCATCTCATATATCATTTGTAGTATCTTCATCATCATCCACATAAATACTACCCATATGACCATGATGATTCTCTTTATGATACTTTCCCTAAGGTCATTGGTTTGTATAATTCTCGTACATTTCACATTTAAAACACTTAACCGTTGTTGATGTCTTAGCAATACCATTATCCTTGTCCATAGTGTTAACTAAACCTTTTCCTTTACAATTACTATCTTTGTGTCCTTCTTTTCCACACCCAATGAATCTTCCAGTTCATTTGAAACACTCTCCTTGATACCGCTTCCCACATGACTTACATGAGGGAAATTGAACTTTCTTTCCTCTATGATCATCATTAAAATCCATCTTTCTCTTATTAGCTGAGTCAGGATACAAACCCAAGTTGAGATTATTGATCATATTATGAGATTTATGATTAGTCATAATAATGATGTTTGGAATTCCAAATACCATTTCATTTGGTTGCTCTTGAAGAATATCATTCCATTTTCTAACATATTCTTTATTTACTTAAATCCTCCTTTTTCCTGTCATTTCTTAAAACACAAAAAGAATAGTATGAGAGGAAAAACTCATAATAGAAAAACATCATATTCAAGGGGGAGTAATTTCAATATCTAACATCTTAGGTCTAATTCTACGATCGTAACCATAAGTATAGGACTATAACATATACTTACACTTAACCTTACGGACATCCCTAGACATACCATAGAAATATCTCTAGGGATATCACTACAGTTTTCGCGTCCAAGATTCCAAATGTTAACTAAACCTTTCCTCTGATACCAACTGTAGAGACCCAAAGCTTGATGTATAGGACATTACATTACTTTTGAGCAATACCTGATACATAACGAAAACAGACACACAAGGACCGTAATAGTTTAGTGTCTTTGGATACTCGGAAAATAATCTTCTAATCATGGTGAAGGATCTTCAACATCTTCCATAAAGATCTTCCCATTTTGTTTTATTACCTAAAACCATTCTTTAAATCCTGGGGAAAAGGAAACATATAAAGTGTGAGCTCAAATGATCAGTAAAGGTAAACATAGAGAACATAAAACAATCCATAAACATTTGAATTCAAAAACATGAACATAAAATCTAAACATCAAAAACATGAGCAACGACATAAATCATGGAAGTACACAAGGCATAGATCAAAAAGGAGCATTAGTCTTGTTAAAATAGAATGTTAATAAAACATGTAATTGTGGCATCCATTAAGCACATGTTATGATTTATATAGTAGCCAAGGATATGCTGCCAAGACCATCTTAGTGGACAATGTCCCATTCCAAATCGAGTTCACTCCTCGTTCTAGTCCTGTAACACTGAACCGGATTAACTTTCCATTCCAGCCATGTTTATATCATGAGATATGAATATTTACCCAATGCATTGGAGGGAGATATAGGTACCACACATCTCATAATTAAATCATTCTTACTTGTGCCACAAAATAAACTTAAAACATTCATCATAACCCTAAGAATAAAATGAGTTTCATAAACATCATCCCATAATAACATATTCTATATAAAACAAATGGATATAATTTCATCATAAGAGAAGTAAAACCATTTAAATCATAGAGACATTATACTTGAAACATAGACATATGAAATAATGTCATCTTAGATAGAAAATGGTTTTGATAAAACACTTGAAATGAATTCTTGAAGAAAATATCCTTTCTTATTTAAAATCATTTTATTTTCACAAAATGCCATGCAATTATTAATGAAAATAATTTAGTTGAAAATGTTCATAAAATCTTATAGAGTAAGCTTCATGGAAATGAGGCATTATGAAACCGTAAAAATATGTTCACGTCATATAATTTAAAAATAAAGTTCTTCTCATACTTTTGTCAGAAAAGTCAAAAAGTTCCTCGTGTGGTAAACAAAAGTAAGATTCATTTCATAAAATTTGGTAAATTACAAAAATGGGTAAAAAGGACATTAAAAATACATGACTAAATTTTTAGAAAACATGGACATGGATGATAACAATAACACCAGTAAATACTTACAAATAATAATCTGGGATAAGAATGAGATTGGAATAGTTATCCCTTACCTAATGTCTGATATGCCTCGTATGTATCTGAACCTCCTGTATAATGATTTAAATAGTGTTATAGACTTATTTAAAATCATATTCATTGTTATGATATCATATATAGTTTACTTATGACTTTATATTACCCATTCTTTTGTAAATTCGATGTAAAAGCATCGATTTGGGGAAATCATTTCACTTATTGTACGTGTTTCGAATTGTTGTTCTTGATATTATTACTTATATCCTGATTTACATAATTAAATAATGTAAAAAATTATTTTTATATAATATATATTCATCATATACATATATATATATTATAGATCTATATATGGAATGAAATACACCGTTCTTGGAGACGGTAGGCCGTACGCACGTATGAACCCTGTTTTCGTTTCCTTATTGATTTGAATGGAATTGAGTAGATGAAATACATATATATATATATATATACATAAATTCAATATCATTATTATGTCATATATTTCATTATTATTCATTATATATACTTTATAATCATTCATGAATGGTTAACATGGAGAATCAATCTCATCGCGTCGTGGAGACGGTAGTCCGTACGTACGCACGAGCAATAATATCATTCCCATGATCGTGGAATTGTATTGAAGTGTATGTATACTATTTCATAATCAATATCACTTTACAATAATAATATATAGATAATCTCTACACCATTATACCAATCCAAGTAAGGTGGTGGTGGAAAACAGATTACACCATGGTGTGGACACGGTATTCCGTACGTACACACGCACTGTGATTTCATTTTCCGTATGATGGATAGAAGGTGAAATAGGGTTGTTTAATATTTATAATAACATATCAGTATATGAGTGATAATTATGTTATTACTTAATAATGTAACAACTAAAGAAGAATAAGTAGAAAATTAAATAAAGTTGAATGAATCGGTAAGGGACATTACCTCTTCTTTGAAACACCTCTTCTTAACCTCCTCTTAAGGCACTAAAGATGGTCTTTGAAAAATACTAGGACCACTATGATGTTTCTGGTGAAGTGGATAAGAGAAATTTTCAGGGTTTTTATGAACTTTATGGCTCAAAAGGGTGTCAAGAGAAGAGGGAAGGGGTGCCCTTTTTATAAGGGAGGAGAGGGGCACCATTGGAAAAACTTATAATATTATTTTATAATAAAGTCATATTTGGTTTATAATAGCTCAAAATAGATTTATTTTGAATATAACGTGGGTATGGGTCAAAATAATTTCAACCAATATATTTTAGAAAAGTTTAGGTTACAATTTTAACCTTATCATTTAGATTTAACTCTAAGTTAAATAATTTAACTTTTACTGTGGCTTCTTGTTTTTCTTACACTATATGGTTAATCAACATACTATAACAAGCCAAAAGAACCCCAATTAGTTCATTATTAACATATATATCATTATATAAGTCATTTGGAAGAACCTTATATTTTTAGGAATAAAATAACAATTAATAATATAATATTTATTTTAAAAACTATTTTATGTCAATTTTGACACTATTTGGTAATTGATTTTTTTTGAAAATCACAACAACATGATTAGTAAAAAAAAATTACTTAAATCAATAATAACATGTCATATTAACCTATAAAATTAGTTTAATTCAAAAAAAGTCTCAAATTACCTTTATTTCGGTATTTATAATATCACTTATTTTAATATTTCATTTTTAAAGTAATTACTGCATCACCATTGTGTCATATATAACATAAATTATTTGAAGTCTAAAAATTATAAATAAAATAACATTAGGAATAAAATAGTTTTATCTTTATAATGAATATTTATAGTCGAATTTTTATTATGTATAACCCTATATTAAAAATGAATTAGTTATTAAACATTGATTTGAACTATTTTAACCCTTCTTTAAATAAATTAATAATAAATGTCCTAATCTAATACAAGTGGACCTAAATTGGCATATTTTATTCCTAAGGTTCTTTTTGGTCAAATTAAACTTATAAAATAGAATTAGGACATGTTTTAGTAAAATAATACTATCATTTTTACCCTTAATTGCATATTTACTTTTAACTGTGGAAAATAAAAGTAAAAAGTTACTATTCACCAAAAATTATTTTCAACTCATTGAACCACATTTTAGTCCTTGATATTAACCATATCTTTCTGATTTTAGAAATTAAATTCACAGAGGTGGTAAATTTTCATTTAAATGAAAAAGTCAGTTTTTTTAACTACCACTAAGTGGTTTCACTATTCAACAAAAATTGATGTTTTTCGGAAAAATACAAAAAATTTAGCCTAAACATTATTTGATATTCCAAATTCAAAATTGATGTCTACTTTTTCAAATTAAAAAAATATAAGTGGCACTAATTAATTTTAATATTAATTCCCATTATCAAAATGTTGAGCCCTCTGGAAGATTGTTGATTTCATGTCTATGTTTGATGTTTTAATAATCACAAATCATCACATACCATTAATGCTTAATCTGGTTTGTTTTCTCATAAACTTAATTAAAATCTGTAAGTGAATCTGTTATCATGATTTTGTCTATGATTATTGACTTACAAAGTATGTTGGAAGTCTTCTGGATTCAACAGACATCAGACTCACCGATCCATCAGACTCACCGATCCATCAGACTCACCGATCCATCAGATGCACCGATCCATCAGACTCACCGATCCATCAGACTCACCGATCCATCAGAATCACCGATCCATCAGACTCACCGATCCATCAGACGCACTGATCCATCAGACGCACCGATCCATCAGACTCACCGATCCATCAGACGCACCGATCCATCAGACTCACCGATCCATCAGACTCACTGATCCATCAGACTCACCGATCCATCAGACGCACCGATCCAAGGACTCACCGATGCAAATGAGTCACCGATGCAAATGAGTCACCGATGCAAATGACTCACCGATCAGATGACAAACCGATGCTGATCAAAATGACTCACCGATCAGATGACAGACCGATGCTGATCAAAATGACTCACCGATCAGATGACAGACCGATGCTGATCAAAATGACTCATCGATCAGATGATAGACCGATGCTGATCAAAATGACTCACCGATCAGATGACAGACCGATGCTGATCTATCTGAGTCACCGATCATTACTCTAATGCTGATGACCTACCGATCACTTGAACAGTCATAAACAACTGTTTGAATTTCTTTATCTTTATCTTTATTTAATCTAACCAACGGTCATATTAGGTATATTTTAATGCTCTGTCAGATTATTAATAAAGGTTGTCGGATGTCAGGAAACCGTACCTCGTACCTGCGGAAAGGAAACCTTTTCTGTCCTACGGAGCACGTGACATAAATACAAGAAGACTCTGCTGAAGAGAACAAGCGTGAGACAACACACACAGAGACAAGGAAGACATAAGACATACTCAAGAAGAGCTCTGTGCATACAAGAAGAACCAAGCAAGACAGAATCAGATATACAATCAAGCCTACTCAAGAAGAGTTCTGTGCATACAAAAGAATATCAAAGAGCTTCATCGACTGCATTTCACTGCCTGTGAACCTGAAGAATACGACACTATGCTTCTCGAACAAAATCGAGAAGAGGACTCAGAATCACTTATGATCAATTCAAAAACGAGTCCAGTGCTACACTGAAATCACTAGAGCCATTTCTAAACTCTACATCTCTGCTCTGTGATTTATTTATTCTACATTTTGAGCAGTGTGTGTTATCTGCTGTATTAAACACACACACTGACTCCTGTACCTTCACTGGAGGATCTGTAAATCCTCAGAAAACCTTTTTCACTTCATTTCCCACTGTGGATAGTGGTAGAGGTCTTGTGACCTGGACAGCTGGTTGTTGTTGTTTGTTTTCCCACGTAGAACTATGGTAGAGGTCTTGTGACCTGGACAGTGTGTTCACTGTTGTTAACCCCGATCCAGGGTGTGGATCATTTTTATATAAACTTTTGAGAGGACTAAGTCTCGGCTTGAGACTGAACCTCTTGGTTAATTCTCTGTGTTTGTAGTTATACTCTATATCCATACTATACATATTTATTTCATATTCTGCTGCTATTACTTTGAAATATAATCTATCTTCAAAGCTACTTTGATAATTAAATTCGCAAGTGTTTATATTTATTATAAATCAGTAAGTTAGTTTCAAAAGTTAATTTAATCATAAGATTAAGTTAACTGAGAACTAATCAATCTTTGAGAAACTAATTGAACCTTTATAATCTATCTAAATTCACTACAGTTTAATTTGTTTTTGAAATTGGGGGATTTTAATAGAAATTGTTTTTAACAGAAATTTTAATTGGTACTCAATTCACCCCCCTCTTGAGTAAACCACTCCGACCAACACATGGTATCCGATGATTGAAAATAATTTCTAAAAGTACTCTAATTTTGAACTGCGATTTTAGTTGTATTTTAAAGGTCTTAAAATTTCTGTTATATCTAAATTTTTATCTCTTTAAAATTTTCTCATCATGGACAATAGACTTGAGGGTGCTGCTACTAACCGGCCACCTTTCTTCAATGGAACTAATTATGCTCAGTGGAAACTGAAAATGAAAATTCATCTAGAAAGCATAGGTTTTGATATTTGGACTTCTATTGAATCAGAATACAAAATTCCCACTACTGCTAGATCTACTTGGGATGAACCTACAAAGACTGCTTACAATAACAACTGTAAAGCTATGAATGCTCTGTACTGTGCTCTAAGAGATGAAGAATTTAATAGAATTTCTGCATGTAAAACTGCATATGAAATTTGGGATACCTTAGCTGTTTCTCATGAAGGAACAACTAATGTTAAGGAGATGAGATTGAATACCTATACTATTAAGTATGATAATTTAAAGATGAAGCCTGATGAACCCATTTCTGATATGTATCTCAGGTTCAATGAAATTGTCAACACAATGACTTCTCTGGGAAAGGATGTTCCAACAAATGAGCAAATCATGAGAATTTTGAGATGTCTACCTGAAAGATGGAGAGGAACCTCTGTCTTCATTAGAGAATCCTGTGACATTGGAACACTGCCTGTCAAGGAATTAATTGGTAAGCTGATGATGTATGAAGAAGAGCTTAATGTAAATAAAGAAGAAGATGATGAACCTAAAAGGAAGTCTGTTGCCTTCAAGACTACAACCTCAAAGAATAAGGATAAGGAAAAGCCTCAAGCTATCAATGAAAGTTCAAGCAGTGAGGAAAGTGAGAATGATTCTGACAGTGATGCTGAGATGGCTCAAATAGCCAGGCGATTAAAAAGGTTTTATAGGAAAAATAAATTCTTTAGGAAACCAAATTACAAGGGAAAGTATGACCAACAAGGAAAATGGAAAAAGGATTGGAAGAAGGTTGACAGAACTGATGAAGTTGTCTGTTCTGAATGCAAAAGAAAAGGACACATAAAAACAGACTGTCCAAAGCTGAAATACAGAAAGAAGTATGAATACAAGGATAACAAGTACAAGAAAGCCATGAAGGCTACTTGGAGTGCTTCAGAAGACAGCACAAGTGAATCTGAATCTTCAGACTCTGAAAAGAATCGAGCCAACATGTGTTTCATGAAAAACACTTCTGAGGTAACATCAGAAACTCCTGTTTTTCATTCATACTATTCTGGAGAAGATTCTGACTCAGAAAACATGTCAAAATCTGAATTTTTGAATATTGTGACATGTTAGAAGAAACTTGTAATGAGCTTAGAGATAAATATAAAGGTTTAAAGAAACAGTATGCTTTAAGTGTTAAGCATAAATCTGATCTGGATATAGAAGTAGAAAAGAATGCTCAGTTGCTTAAAGAGAATACTGAACTAAAATTGTCTAATGAACAACTCAGAAAAGACTTAGAGAAGTTCACCAATGGAAAGAATACTCTAACACAAATTCTAGGAAATCAAGTTGCACCTAGATACACTACTGGTATAGGATACCAACCTGGAAGAGAAAAGTTGCCAAAACTAGATTCATTCCTAAATCTGGACAGAAGATAGTTAATTATGGAACTTCTTATGCCTCAACCAGTTATATTCATAGTTATGAATCCAATAAGGTTTATCTTTCAAAGAATGTTATTTCTACAAGTTATATGAGACCCATTAGACAAATATGGGTACCTAAAGTGTTATTGGCTAACCTGTTTGGACCCAAGAAGATCTGGGTACCAAAATCATCTTCCATCTAAATCTGTTTTGTAGGAGACCTGCTTGTAGAGCTATCACAAGTAGATATCGTACTTAGACAGTGGATGTTCAAGACATATGTCAGGATACTTCTCTTGTTTTAAGAGTTTAGTAAAAGTTGATGGAGGCTTTGTCACTTTTGGTGATAATTCAAAAGGAAAAATCATCGGCTTAGGCCAGATTGGTAACACTGACTCAGTATTAATTTCTAAAGCTTTATTTGTAGATGGACTTAAATATAACCTGTTAAGCATTTCTCAGTTGTGTGATGATGGTTTTTATGTGAAATTTAAAAATGATTCTTGCAGTGTTTTTAACTCTAAAAATGTTTTAGTATTTTTTGCTTTAAGAAATGAAAATGTTTATGCTGTTGATTTAGATTCTTTAGCTAAACAGAACATTCCTTGTTTAAATGCTTCTCATAAAGAGTCTTGGCTTTGGCACAGAAGATTAGGACACTGCAATGTGCACTCACTTAGAAAACTTTCTAGGAAGAACTTAGTTAGAGACTTACCCAAACTTGAATTTCCAGCAGACAAAGTTTGTAATCCCTGTCAAAAGGGAAAACAACATAAAGTTTCTTTTAAATCAAAGAAAGAAGTCTCAACTTCTCAACCACTTGAGTTGGTTCACATGGATTTGTTTGGACCATCAAGAGTTTCTAGTCTAAATGGGAATCACTATGTCTATGTTCTCGTAGATGATTTTTCTAGATATACTTGGGTATATTTTCTAGCTCACAAAAGTGATGCTTGTTCTTACTTTATTAAATACTCCAAGTCGGTAGAGAACCTTAGTGGACTTAAGATTAAAACCTTGAGGAGTGATCATGGTCGTGAGTTTGAAAATCACGATTTTGAATCTTATTGCTCACTCAATGGCTATTCTCATAACTTTTCTGCCCCTAGGACACCCCAACAGAATGGTGTAGTAGAAAGAAGGAATAGAACCCTACAAGAAATAGCTAGAACCATGCTCAATGAATATGAACTGCCTATTTACTTTTGGGCTGAAGCTGTTAATACAGCTTGTTATGTCATTAATAGAGTCTTAATTAGACCTGTTCTTAAGAGGACCCCTTATGAGTTGTGGAACCATAGGAAACCCAAGGTTAACTACTTCAAAGTTTTTGGCTGCAAAGTCTTCATTCTCAATACTAGAGACAATCTTGAAAAATTTTCATCCAAGAGTGATGAAGGAATTTTCCTAGGTTACTCTATCTCTAGTAAAGCCTATAGAGTTTTCAATAAAAGAACCAAATGCGTGGAAGAATCTGTTCACATCAAATTTGATGAAACTGATCCACATGAACCTTAAATCTCTCTTGAAGATGATCTCTCTGGTTTGAATCTCAATGATAAATACAATGGACCTATAGTTAAAACATCCAGCTCTAGAAATTCTCCAGAACCTGCTTCTGTTGAACCTCAATCTATAGATGAATCTGAAATTTCTAGCCCTATCTTTTCAAGACCATCTAGGACTCTAAAGAATCATCCTTTATATGCTGTTGTAGGAAATCTAGATAGAGGAACACAGACTAGAGCTTCTCTAAGAAATCAGGTTGAACATCAAGCTTTTCTTTCACAGTCAGAACCTAAAAATATCAATGATGCTATCAATGATGAGTTTTGGGTGATGGCTATGCAAGAAGAATTAAATCAGTTTGAAAGAAACAAAGTCTGGAAATTAGTTGACAGACCTAAGGAAACTTTGACAATAGGCACAAAATGGGTGTTCAGAAACAAAGTTGATGAATCTGGAAACATCATTAGAAATAAAGCTAGACTAGTTGCACAAGGATACAATCAAGAAGAAGGAATTGACTATGAGGAAACCTTTGCACCTGTAGCTAGATTAGAAGCTATTAGAATCTTACTTGCATATGCATCACATCTGAATTTCAAGTTATATCAAATGGATGTGAAAAGTGCATTTCTAAATGGTTTTATAATTGAAGATGTTTTTGTAGAACAACCACCTGGATTTACTAACCCCCATTTTCCAAATCAAGTTTTTAAACTTTCTAAAGCTTTGTATGGTTTAAAACAAGCTCCAAGAGCTTGGTATGAAAGGCTTTCAAACTTTCTTATCTCCAAAGGATTTACAAAAGGAGTAGCTGATCCCACTCTTTTTATAAAAATGATTTCAAAAGATGTATTAATAGTGAAAATATATGTTGATGATATTATTTTTGGATCTTCTAAAAATTCCTTATGTACTGATTTTTCAAAGTTTATGCAAAATGAATTTGAAATGAGCTTAATGGAAGCGATTAATTACTTTCTTGGATTTCAAGTATTTCAAAATGAAAATGGTATTATTTTGAATCAAAGTAAATATACAAAGGATCATTTAAAACGTTTTGGATTGGACAGTATTAAGGAAAGTGATACACCTATGAGTACTACCTGTAAATTGGATGTTGATGAGACTGGGAAACCAGTTGATCAAACCAATTACAGAGGTATGATTGGAAGCTTACTTTATCTTACTGCTAGTCGAACTGATATTATGTTTAGTGTGTGTATGTTTGCTAGATTTCAAGCTAATCCAAAAGAATCTCATTTGCTTGCTGTTAAAAGAATTTTTAAATATCTCAAACACAAGGTTAACTTAGGTTTGTTTTACCCAAAAGAACAATCCTTTGAGTTAATGAGTTATTCAGATGCTGACTTTGCAGGATGTAAGTTAGATAGAAAAAGCACATCAGGAACATGTCATTTGCTTGGAAAATCCCTAGTATCATGGTGTAGTAAGAAACAGAATTCACTTGCATTGTCTACTGCCGAGGCAGAATACATAGCTGCTGGTAGTTGCTGTGCACAAATTTTGTGGATGAAACACACTTTATTGGATTATGGATTTGATTTTAAACATGTTTCAATTAACTGTGACAACACTAGTGTAATCAACTTATCTAAGAACCATGTGTCTCACTCTAGAACTAAGCACATTGATGTCAGACATCACTTTCTAAGAGATCATTATCAAAAAGGTGATATTTCTCTAGAATTTGTTAGTTCTGAAAATCAATTAGCTGATATCTTCACAAAGCCCTTATGCTCTGAAAGAATGAAATTTATTAAACAAGAGTTGTGTATGATTGATCTGTGAAACTGATCTGTGAAACTGATCTGTAAAACTGATCTGTGAAACTGATCTGTGAAACCGATCTGTGAAACCGATCTGTGGAACCGATCTGTCACACTGTTCTGTCAAACCGATCTATTTTCAATTACTTTTTATTAATTAGTAAATTACTTTTTATGGAAACCCTAAATGATAAAATAAATGATACGCGGCTATTTATCTTCCCTAAACCTTTGACCTTTCATTTCCCACCGAACCTCTCAACATCTCTTCCCCTCTGCTTCGAACTTTCGAACCTTCGAACTCCTGCCTTCCCAAAATCATCAAATGACTAAGCAAAAGAAACCAAGAAAAGGACCAGATATCCATGTACCTTCAAAGCATGCTCGAGGAGAGTCGAGCAGTACCTCTCAAAGATCAGTAAATCCGAACCTGGAAACTCGGATTGTTGCTGTAGAAAAAGAAGTAAACTCTGCGTGGCTTCTGTCAAGTAAGTCACTGTTGCTACAAGTTCTTGAATCGCAAGGATGGATAGACTGGTTTTCAGACAACACTCGAATAGATTATCCAAATCTAGTACATGAGTTCTACATGAACCTGAAAGTCACTCTTGATGGTGTGGAAGCTGCTAGGATGTCGTCGGTGGTAAAAGGAAAGAAAATATATTTCTCATCTAAGCAGTGGGCTGAATGTTTAAATGTACCTCATGAAGGTCGATATGAGGACTATGCTGGAAATATACCTCCAATCACTGACTATTTCTCTTATGAGATAGCTCTGGAGCTTCTGACAGGAAACCGAGAGTCACGAAGAATCACAGCTTCAGAATTAGATGGAGTGTGCAGACTCCTATTCATGTTTATTCAGCACCAACTCTGCCCTCGAAGAGGAGATTTTGCTGCTGTTAAGTTTCAAGATGTTTTTCTGTTGTTTCTTCTCAAAACCCATGAAAATATTAACCTGTGTAGATATGTGATGGTCCACATAGTTGGTATGCTGAAACCTTCCAAGAAAGCCACAACGTTGTTTTATTCAAAAATGATATCTACTATGCTCAAGAATCTGGAATGTGTTGATGAAGATGATGAAGTTGTTGAAACAGAGTGTACCTTCTGTCTTAACAAAGAGATCTGCAAGAGGATGAAAATCAATTGGAATCCATGGAAGAAGTTCTGGGTTGCAGATGAAGACAAATTGTATGAAGCCTACAATCCCATAGATCATGGCAAGAGGCCAAAGGATTTGAGAGATCCTGGATTAAAACCAGATGAGGAATCAGTTTATTCTGATGATGATGAGCAAGAAGAAGCTGCGACTGCAGAAGGAAGTGTGTCTTCTCCTGATGATAGGAGTGATCCTGACACTGCTATTCCCAAGAAAAGAATAGAATTTGGATCTGCTAGTCCACCCTTAACCCTACTAGAGTCAGAACCTATTCTTGGTGATGAAGAAGATTCTGATACTGAAGAATATCACAGTGAAGCCTCTGAGCAGAGTAATAATGAGCAAGGTGATGCTGATGACAATCATGATGGTGATGATGATGATGTTGATGATGTTGAAGCTGCTGTTGATGGTGTTAACAGACCAGTGGATGGTCTTGCTGTAGATCAAGTAGAACAACCTCAGTCAGTACAAGAAATCCATATCAGTGGCAAGGCTGACTCACCAAAAATCAGTGGAACAGCAAGCTATGAAAAACCAAAATACACTATGTGTGCTGCTGTTTGGGATGACTACCCTGGTTATGCTGTATTGGGCTTAGAATATTCTGAAGAAGAAGAAGAATTGCTAGAATCTGCTGCAGCTATGAAAAGGAACCTTCCAAGAGAAGCAAGGTCTATTCCTGCTGTTGATCCTGTAAATGTAAATTTACCTGGTTCTGAAATCTCTCAAGTTGATCTTGATAAGTTTAAGATTGAATTGCTAACCACTGTGAGAGACATAGTCAGAGAAGAAATTTCCAATGGCCTTCATCAAGTATCTCTGCAAGTTTCTGAAAAATCCTTGAAAGCTTTTTCAATGGCAGTCTCAGATGTTCTCAAGCCAGACCTGACTGATACTGGTGAACTTATTGGCAGGAAAATAGCCTTTTTGAATCAGACTATGAAGGATCTTCACACCGGCCTGTTATCTCTATCAAGAGAATTCAGATCAACCATCTCTGGTATGATGGAAGTTTTGAGAAATCTGATTGAACATCTCAACAAGTCTGACCTGAGGAAGTTGAAAGCTGAACTAACTCACATAGTCGGCCAAGCCAGTACAGGCAAGGTAACCAAGATCACTACCCGTGAGATAGAAGCTCTAAGAGAAGTTGTGCATGAAGAGTTAGCTGCTATAAGACAAATTCTTGATTTAGAATCTTTGAGGAAGATGAAAGAGCTCTGTGATAACAGTCATAAGATGGCCTTGGTATATTCAGCAGATGCTAAGAAAGCCCTGCACGAGATCAAGGAAAAAGTTGATACTTACTTTTCCAAGATTTATACAAAGCATGAGATGGCTGAAAACTTCAAAGTCTTGACAGAGAATCTAAAATTACCTCCTATCACTCAGGCCTTCAAAACTCAAGTTCGCCAATTGCAAGATTTTACCCCAACCTTAGCACAGTTCATGGAGAATAAAGATGATTTTGAAAAAGCTATGAAGTATGGAGCAGCAGTCATTCAGGACTTCATTCATCTGTTGAAGCCTTATTTGGATGCATAGGCCACTGCAATTGTACTCCCTACTTCTGAACCTCTCAGTGCCTCTGATGTAGCTCCAAATCAGCTGTCTGTTGCCCAAGCTCTATCTCAGTTGCGACCAGTCTCTCAACAAGATTCTCAACCAGCTCCTGCTCCTTCTCACCAACTCTCTGTGGCACCTCCAACTGCACCTGCCAGAGTTGTCCTACCGCCACTTCAGCTCCGTGAACCACAGCCTGCCTCCAAGCCTTCCACCTTACCTACTATTGATCCAAAAGACAAAGGGAAAGCCCCTTTTCATCCCAACAAATAGCCATGTATTGTTTTTGATAGGGTGATCTATGTATTGCTTATCCTCTTCTGTGACTTTATATATATATTTTTCTTTCTTTACTTTGTTTTATCTCTATACTCTATGCAACATGCTTCTCTTTTCCCTTATCTGTTTTCCCTCCTTTTTGATTATCCCAAAGGGGGAGAAAGATATATATAATGGGAGAAAGATATATATAATGGGAGAAAGGTATATATAATGGGAGAAAGATATATATAATATATATAATGGGAGAAAGGTATATATAATGGGAGAAAGATATATATAATATATATAATGGGAAATATATATCTAAGGGGGAGAACGATCTATATATATATGAGAGATGTGAATATCTCAGAGGGAGATCAATATCTCAGGGGGAGAAATCTGAATATTATATATATGGGAATGTTAAATTAAGAGGGAGATTTATATCTCTTTACTCTTATTCTCATTATGTTTTTACTATTGCTTGATTTTTTTTGTTATATATATATGAAGATTTGTGATTATCAAAAAGGGGGAGATTATTGAGCCCTCTGGAAGATTGTTGATTTCATGTCTATGTTTGATGTTTTAATAATCACAAATCATCACATACCATTAATGCTTAATCTGGTTTGTTTTCTCATAAACTTAATTACAATCTGTAAGTGAATCTGTTATCATGATTTTGTCTATGCTTATTGACTTACAAAGTATGTTGGAAGTCTTCTGGATTCAACAGATATCAGACTCACCGATCCATCAGACTCACCGATCCATCAGACTCACCGATACATCAGACGCACCGATCCATCAGACTCACCTATCCATCAGACTCACCGATCCACCAGACTCACCGATCCATCAGACTCACCGATCCATCAGACGCACCGATCCATCAGACGCACCGATCCATCAGACTCACCGATCCATCAGACGCACCGATCCAAGGACTCACCGATGCAAATGAGTCACCGATGCAAATGAGTCACCGATGAAAATGACTCACCGATCAGATGACAGACCGATGCTGATCAAAATGACTCACCGATCAGATGACAGACCGATGCTGATCAAAATGACTCACCGATCAGATGACAGACCGATGCTGATCAAAATGACTCACCGATCAGATGACAGACCGATGCTGATCAAAATGACTCACCGATCAGATGACAGACCGATGCTGATCTATCTGAGTCACCGATCATTACTCTAATGCTGATGACCTACCGATCACTTGAACAGTCATAAACAACTGTTTGAATTTCTTTATCTTTATCTTTATTTAATCTAACCAAAGGTCATATTAGGTATATTTTAATGCTCTGTCAGATTATTAATAAAGGTTGTCGGATGTCAGGAAACCGTACCTCGTACCTGCGGAAAGGAAACCCTTTCTGTCCTACGGAGCACGTGACATAAATACAAGAAGACTCTGCTGAAGAGAACAAGCGTGAGACAACACACACAGAGACATGGAAGACATACGACATACTCAAGAAGAGCTCTGTGCATACAAGAAGAACCAAGCAAGACAGAATCAGATATACAATCAAGCCTACTCAAGAAGAGTTCTGTGCATACAAAAGAATATCAAAGAGCTTCATCGACTACATTTCACTGCCTGTGAACCTGAAGCATACGACACTCTGCTTCTCAAACAAAATCGAGAAGAGGACTCAGAATCACTTCTGATCAATTCAAAAACGAGTCCAGTGCTACACTGAAATCACTAGAGCCATTTCTAAACTCTACATCTCTGCTCTGTGATTTATTTATTCTACATTTTGAGCAGTGTGTGTTATCTGCTGTATTAAACACACACACTAACTCATGTACCTTCACTAGAGGATCTGTAAATCCTCATCAAACCTTTTTCACTTCATTTCCCACTGTGGATAGTGGTAGAGGTCTTGTGACCTGGACAGCTAGTTGTTGTTGTTTGTTTTCCCACGTAGAACTGTGGTAGAGGTCTTGTGACCTGGACAGTGTGTTCACTGTTGTTAACCCCGATCCAGGGTGTGGATCATTTTTATATAAACTTTTGAGAGGAATAAGTCTCGGCTTGAGACTGAACCTCTTGGTTAATTCTCTGTGTTTGTAGTTATACTCTATATCCATACTATACATATTTATTTCATATTCTGCTGCTATTACATTGAAATATAATCTATCTTCAAAGCTACTTTGATAATTAAATTCGCAAGTGTTTATATTTATTATAAATCAGTAAGTTAGTTTCAAAAGTAAATTTAATCATAAGATTAAGTTAACTGAGAACTAATCAATCTTTGAGAAACTAATTGAACCTTTATAATCTATCTAAATTCACTACAGTTTAATTTGTTTTTGAAATTGGGGGATTTTAATAGAAATTGTTTTTAACAGAAATTTTAATTGGTACTCAATTCACCCCCCTCTTGAGTAAACCACTCCGACCAACACAAAACAAATGGCGTGTTTTTAAGAAATAATAACTATTAAAACATTGATACTTTTTTATATCCAATTTCAAAGTGAAATTAATTTCAATGAGCAACATTGGATTAAATGGTAAAAATATATTCTAGTTAAACATTAAAACAAATTAAAAAGATAATCTAACCATATAAATTTTTGTGATGAAAAAAAGTTGTTTTTAAGTAAAATATAACGTGTTTTTACTATTTATTAAAATATAAAAGTTATCAGAATAATAGGAAAAATTTATCCAAAGTAAATTTTTATATCCTGATTCCAAAGAAGAATTTTATTTTTTTAAACTGAACTTATAGACATGTCAAAAACGATATTTAAAGTAATGCGCCATTAAAAGGTGGGAAAACTCCAATTTTTGAAAAATACATATTTTATACGAAAAATTTATTTGGTTCTCATACTATATTCTAGAAAATGTGTAAGATGAATAATAATGTTATAAATTTCATTATTTAGTAAATAATATTCATAACGGCTATTCCATAATAATATTATAACAATATACCATTGTCTAGTGAAACCTGGTATTACGTAATACACACGCTATCGAGGAAGGTCGCGATTGCGTGTAATGCAAGCCAAGTAAGGGTTGTGTGTTGTGAAATAATCCTTCGTCATTTTGTATTACAAAATCCATCCATATTTCATTTATACATTGAATATATATATATACACTCAATGTTGCATAGAATGACTATTATCTAACAAACTTGAAATTGTGTGTAACACAATCCAAGAATAGTGTTGTGTATACTGAAAGCTAATACGGTGTTGCGTATAACACAAGATAATCTTTGTGTAACATACAACACAAGACATCAAGGAAATTAAAATGAATAATTCTCATAAAATCACGGGTTGTTACAGTTTCCACATGATTACTTTATGATTTATGATCTCTAATAAATTGTTTAGGAATTTTATGATTTCATGAGGTTTGTTAATGAATTTTTGTTTAATGTGTGAAAAGTATTATTTTGTGATAATTTTTTTATTAGTTTAACCTATTCATGGATAATGTTCTCATTCATTATTTTATATACCTTACTGAGATTTTTGTGATCATCCCAAGTTTTGAAATTTTTTTCACAGGCTATAAGAATGGTTAAGAGAAATGAAATGTCAAAATTAATGTAATAAAGATTTTTATCCTGAAAAAGAACAGAGTTTTTATTTTAAAGAGTTTCATTTTGTGAAGAAAATTGATATCATGTCTGCTTGTTTACTTTTTAATATTTAAGATTTTATGAAAAAAAAGGTGGCCTACTTCTCTAAAAATTCTAAAATAAAATCCTTAAATTTAAATTTTATTTCAAAAACAATATAATAAGTTATGTTTATGGAGAGGTCATTATAGTTGGTATTGGAGGAAATTTTTAGACAAATTTTGGGATTATAAGTTTTGGTTAAACAAAAGGTATGTTTTTATATCCATTGTTTTAGTTAAATCTATTTTATATACCTTTTTTAGATCTTGGGAATTTGGTTACAAATGAAGGAGGAGGCTCTCAAAAAACATTCCAATCTCATTCAAATGACTTAACTGCAAAAATTATTACAAATTCATGCCTGGATGATTATTAAACTTTTTATGACATAAAACTCTCTTGAAAATAGTTGTATGACATATCAAAAACCTCTAAAATATCATGATACCAACGTGAATCATGGGCTGTTTTTTATAAAATTATATTTTTTCAATTTTCTCATATTTTCAATTAAGGTAAATATTTGCAAGTCATTTTCAGATATTTTTCCGTAGCACAAGATTTTGAAGAATATTATGATTTCCAAAAAGATGATGATAAAGGATACCCTTGTTCATCCTATATATATGTGCTTTAAAAGTATAGTCTTTCATCACATAATTATGGTATTTTAAAAGTAATATTGATTTAATGTTTCAATTCAAACTACATCTAAATTTTTTATATAAATCTTGTCTTATCTAATGGTTTAAAATTATATGTTGTATAAGATTGTTTTCCAAAACTATTTTACAAAGAACGCCCATAAGAACCATGTTGTACATGGTGTATTTAGAAAATGAAGAAAGTTATTTTTATGAATATATAAATCATTAATGAAATGCATTGACCTTCTATATATGTGGAAAAATGATGATTAAACCAAGTCGACACCATGATCATGGTATGATATTCATTATTTTGGGAATAGTTATATTAAATCCTTTGGAGGTGAAATAAAAAATATCAATATATATAAGTCTTCATGAAGTAAGATTTCGAGATCATTATGAATTGGAATTCGAATAAAAGGTCTAAGACATCCTTTGAGGTAAAAGAATGTTATGGTCATTTTTTTGTTTTATAAAATGGGACAACCCACATGATTAGAGACAACCCTTCATTTCTGGTAAGTGTATGGGGATAAAACCCACAACTAAAGGGATCTATGAGTGTATCACCTACCTCTAGCCTACGTGAAGACTCTGGTTAGTGTGATTTTTTATTTTTAATTAAATTCTTTTATAGAATAAGAATAAGTTGATTTTGGGAATAAAATTTATCCTAATGAAAAAATGATTTGTGGATTAAGAGACAAATAATATTTTTGAAGAGGATCAAAAAAATTTTAACATTATATAATCAATGTAAACTGACTATTTGGGAAATAAATGTTGAATTATATTTTGGAAGAATTGATTATCTTATTGTGGATATATGGTAATTTCGGTTATTTAAGGAAATTATTTTCCTAACATGTAGAATTTGTGATAAGGGTAATTACGTTTTGGTTTGACATATTAGGATTAATCGATGTAATTTGGAGATAAATTCTAAATTTTATCAGTAAATACTATGTTATCAAATCCTATATATTTTAGGTTTAAATCTTAGTTTTGATTATTTTTATGAATTTTTAAGGATAGTTATTTGTTGAATGGTATATATTGATATTTGGGTGTTATAGTTGGATTATGGAGGTTTAAATAAGTTATTCTTCATCCAATGGTATATTATTTTTGGATAATTAGTTTATCTTATCCTACCCATATTGGTTTTGTTGATGTATTAAGACAAGATTAATAAATAGTTAATCTTTTATGAATTATGTAATTCTATTGAAGTTGATTCATCTTTAATACTCAACATTTTGGAAAAAATATTAGTTATGGTGGAATTTAATTAAAAAATAATATTATATTTTTAAATTAAGTGTATTTACAAATGTTATTATTAAAGGAAGTAATTTAATTTAAAATCTCTATGAGAAGGATCTTAAAACAAATACATTTTCCCTTTAATTTTCTTACTATGAAATCAAATTATTTTTAACACAATGCCAATTAATTGTTTTTGAGGTTCCTAAATTTATCTTAAACATGTTTTATATTACTCTCCATTAAATTATTATCTTTTTCTCTCTCTTCAATACCAATGGTTTCCTTCATGGAACTCAGTATGTGTTATTTAAGGTGACCTTCATGCTTCCATTCCTTCTTTTAATGTGGGGTTTTTGTTAATCATTTTTCTAATGTGGGGTTTCAATAAAGGTATTATGAAAAGATATACCTTTCATACTATCCCCAAATTAGAATTGCGAGGAACAAATTTCTGAAAGGTGGATAATGTGACCTCTTGAGTGTTTAAAAAAAGAGAAATTATGTTCGATAACATACATAATATGCCAGCTCTAACATAAGCGAATAACTAAATATTATTATTTGAAAGTTACCTTATAAATATATATTAAAATGGAAGGAATTAATATTATTAATTTATTTATGGAATATTTTACACAATTATATAATTAATTATTTTGTAAATAATTATTTTTAAATGAAAATAAAACTCTTTTTATGTAAAAGGAAATGTTTTTCCAAATAAACTATTTCAATGTAAATAAGCGAGATTATAAAATAATAAAATCATTATTTATAGATTTTATTAATGTAATATATTCAATTTCTTTCATCTTATATGTTTTTAGACATCATATAAGAACAAATTCAATTTTTCAGATAAAAGATGTATTTTTCAAAAAAATGATGTTTTCCTAACTTTTGGTGGTGAACCCATTTTAAATATATAGTATTTGAAACATTGATATTTCCTTTTTAAAAAATCAAACATCTTATTTAATAATATGGCATCCAAAATGATTTTTGATAAATTTTTGATATTTTTCTGATAACATTCATAATTTAATGAATAGTAAAAATACTGCATTATAATTCAAAAATTCTTTTTCTTCTAATTTATTTAAATGGTTGGATTATAATTATAATAGATTTTAAAGAATAAATAGAATATTTTTTTTATCATTTAATTAAATATTTTCATTATAATTAATATCACATTGGAATTAGATATAAACACAAATCAATCTTTTGATGGATTTTACATTTAAAAACTCAGGTTCTTGTTTTGAAAATGCTGATAAATTTTAATGTAATTCTTCAAACTTCTATATTTTAATTTTTTAAAAATGGATTCAATATTCTAAATTAGTGGGTCCCAATTAGGATAGCATATTGTTTTCATTTTTATGGAAATTAGGATTAGTAACAACGATAATTTTTATTTAACGTGGTTGGCGGTAAATCGGGTAATTAAAGGTAAAAGTAATATTATATTATTAACCAAAAAACATTGAAAATCATATTTTATGAATAAATTTAACCCTTATAACCAAATTTGATAAATTGATTCATTTAATGAACTCATGTATATGAATGAGACAGGAAAATTATTAAAATCAATGAATTTGACAATATGCCACACTCTAATTTACTATAAGTATATTAATTTTAATATAGGTATAACCTTGAGATATCATCGATTATAAATAATATATAAAAATATAAAATAATTAACTACTGAAAAATAATTTATTTATGATTTTTAGAGATTAAATAATTGACCTTAATGATGGCACAATAGTTATGAGGAAATAATTTTATCAGTGGAAAATTCAAATAAATGGTTATAAAAATATTAAACGAAATATAATTTTAATTATTTAATGTTCTACCCAAAATTTTTAGGTTACTATATGATTATAGGATTATATTAAATTATATTAATTGAATTTATCTTTATTTTAATTATTTTAATTATTTTCATAGTTATGAATACAGTCAAAAGTGACACTATTGATATTATATGAAAATAATAAGTTATTAAATTATTTAAAAATAATAAATATAATTAAAAAATAATTAATTGTTATTATATGGATTTAAATTTCATAAAATTTATATTAATGGAAAATTTGTACCATATAAGTAAAAAATGTTTAACTTTTTAACAGTTGAAATATTATTACCACAATTAAATTTAAATAGATTATTTAAGGTTAAATGAAAATTGTAAACTATAAAATAAAACCCAAACCTATCCAATATTTATTGTATGATAGGATTTTCAACAATCTTCATCTTACCTTATACATAACCCGGGTTGGAGTCATTTGGATTTATGAATTAATTTATGTTAATTTAATATTTTAAGAGTTTCCAAGGGTGCCCTTCCCCACTGCTATAAAAAGGACTTCACTCTTCTCTTTTACTCACACTTAATGAACCATTTAGTTCAGAAATATCTTTTCATTCCCTTTATATAATCCCTCCCCACATTTTGGGGCCTTATTTTAGGCATAAAACCCTGGTTAGAAGTGTTACGATGTTGTTCAAAGCTGACCAACTAAAGAAGGTGTATCTTTTTATTTATTTATTTCTATTTTATTTCTTCTTAAACTTACATAAAATCTCATATAAGATTGATGAACTAATAAATATACTATCCTCAATATAATGAAGTTTTATTATGTTAATATCATCACCTAAATCCATCTAAAATTTCATTAAATTAGAAATGAACTTTTTTTCAAGTGAACTGTGGACTACCGCCTCATGAAACGATATAGTTCATTTTGCTATAACTTTCTCCCGTGACTATTAATAATAATGGGATAAATTTTTATATGTTATATTCAGGAAATATTAATAATTATAAGATAATAATATTTCAATAATGTTCATTATTTCCATGCACGGAAAATGATACCATTGTTTGTCTGTACGTGTAAACTATCACCTCCAGAAAACGATGTGTTTTTTATTCAAAACATAAAATGTATGATATATGTAAGAATATTTTAATTATTGATATGATATTACTGATCATATCATAATTATAAAAAGTTAAAATAATAATTACCTTCCTTAAATAATTATAAATGAATAATGAAGACGTTACTCATCTGTATGTACAACCTACCATCTCAATTATTATAACATTATTCATTTTTCATATCCATAAAAAATGGTTTGATTTAAAAGTATAATTAAAGTATTAATGTGATTATTACATCAGGAATATTGTTCTAGAAATGATAAAAGTATAACCCTATGGACTATTTATATCATACCAAGTTCATTATCGACTCAGGTACTGACTATCAACAAAAAGTTTGATATGAACATATATAATTAGGTAATTTTTCTAACATGGTAATAGGTTGTATAAAATTAATAATTAACTCAAAAAAATTATAATGAACTTTAACATTATCCTATGTTTATTATTTAGGAATATAAATATTTTATGTGAAATGTCAGACTCAAGTTAAGGGTATTTGTCCCAATCACCTTCTATTGAGGTATATTTTGATAATACATACCACATTATTTTATATTATGTGTAATCTAACCCTATGAATTTTAATTTTATTAAATGGTTTTAAAAAATATTATTTTAATAAAAAGTGTTTTTCTAAATGAAATAATTAATGTTTTTAATGGATACAATAATAATGAATTTTCGTTCTCCATGAACATTATTAGTATTTGGATTCCTATACAAAGCCATAATGTTTTAAAATTTAAAAAATAGCATTTCCATTTTAGGTAGTTTGGTATTGAAAATGGTTTTGAGAATGGATTGGCTATATCAATATCTTTAAATGATATTATTTAATTAAAAAAAATGGAAATTTAATTTTTTCTAAAGTGAGTTTATGTGTTATGATTATGTTATTGATCTTGGGAATTATTTAGGTATATAGGTGGTTCCATGATAAAAAGAGCGTGGGTGAGACCATGATAGTTGTCTAATGAATTTGATAATGAGATGGAGTAAAATGGTTGGGTTTATCCTAAGAGATTTAGGAAATAAACTGTGATTGGTATTTCAAATGTAAAAATGAAGGTCACCCCCTATATAGCTTTGAAAGCTACACTATATGTATGATATGGATTGCACAAGTTAACATTATGATTTATGATTGCTAATAATATTTTTAGGTATCTTATTATTTTATTAGATATGGTAAATAAATTATGTTATATTGGTTAAATGTATGATTTTGTGAAAATTTTTTAAATAGTTTAAAATATTCTGGGACTAATGGTTTCATTTCTTATTTTATATCCCCTACTGAGATTTTGGTGCTCATCCCATGTTTTTGAAATTTTTTTCACAGGATATAAGGATGGGTAAGAGAATATAGGAAGACAAGATGAATGTTAGGAATATTTTTATGATGAAAAAGAAATCATATATTATTTTAAAGAGTTTCATTTTGTGAAAAATGTATAGCGTATACACATGTATACATTGTAATATTTGGGATGTGATGAAAAGGTTGTGGATTAATTAGGTAAATTTTATTCCTAAAAATATCCTCAAAGATAAATTATAGTTCAATAAAACTATAATAATTTATGTTTAAGTTCAGGTATTTATAATCAACGTTTCATATTACAAACCCACTATTGAATAATAGACAGTGAGATGATAAATATGAACATCAAAAGGAAATAACATCCATTATTTGGGTCATGATTCCTATTAAAATGGGGTCTTTATATATTATGGTTAGGGATAACATTGACATCAATGATATGATTATTTAATGATATTTCTTTAATATTTTCATGAATATTTTCCATATATTCTTATAAATAGTGAGGTTCAGTTTTCTAGAGAACTATTCATAGATACAACACATGTTTTAAAAAATCCCTATAGAATAAACCATATTGAGTTGTAAGAATTTAACATGAATCTCTACAATAATTAGGATAATAAATTTATTTTTACATGTGTTTCACTAGGTGTTGAACCTATTCATATTGAAAATAGATGGATTAATATGACTCTAAATTTATAATCAGAAACTGGACAAGTTCAGAATCACGATTAAGTATCATATTGCCCACAATTATGATTTTTTTGATCAATTAAGAGGTACTAACTATTTTCCCATGATTGATCTTTGATTTTAATATTATAAATTGAGTGTAAAATGAGAATACATTCCCAAGGAAGCCTTCCGGAAAAAGTAGGGAGACTATAAATATATATGGATGCCATTTGGTTTTACTAATTGACCCATTATTTTCATGGAATTAATATGTTCTTTATAAATTAACATGATCATTTTTTGGTTGTATTTAATGACTAAATTATGATATATTTCAATAGTAATCCCATGAATATAAGATGATGATTATAATAAAGGCCTTTAAGAAGGATAAGGAGATTTAAAATTTTACCATGTTCAAATTTTAGCTAATTTTGTTTTCCAGTTTTAGATCATATAATCTCAAGTGAGGGTATATAGGTGGATACATTAAAGAAAAATGTAATTTAATTATAAAGAAAACTATCGATGGTGAAAATTATTTATTTATTTCTTGTTTTTTAATGATATTATCAATAATGTTTAATAAATTTCTCATGTTTATCAAATCCACCCACAAAATTAACTGAAAGGGGATCTAATTTCATTTTTAGAAATGAATGTGATCTAAATTTAATGTAACTAATGATGATGTTAGTCAAGATAAAATTTATTACATGAAACTATAGAATATAATGTTTTTTCATCTACTATTACACATCTAATAATTGGTTGTGATGATTCATCATTCAAAATTAAAATAGGTATAGTTTATTCATCGTAAAAATTTATATTCACTGAGTCATATAACCTAAATAATGGTTTAATGTTAGCTATGGAAATTTTGGGATGAAGGATATTAAGTTATAATAATTAAGTGGATATGTGAGGTATATTTATTGATCATAAAGATTTAAATTATATAATCACTCAGAAAAGGGAGAAATATTTACTAGAGAATATGTTTTCTATTTATTGATGATTATGATTGCTCAATACATTACAAATTGGGAATGAAAATAAGGTGGAAGATTACATTCATTAAAAGGGTCATGATATATTTTTTTTATAATGAGGATCATAAGGATCCAATATTAATATGTTCACAAAGGATGGATCTAGAAGTCTTGAAGAAAGGGGTCAAATAAAATCTTATTAAAATGATTGTTCAACTATCTATCCAAGTGAATATTAGAGAGGAATGAATGGATAATATAGAGAAATAAAAGACCGTTGAAACTTTTCATGGGGGTAAACCTTGATTATTATGGAATGGTAAGGATTAATAACAATGTATTTTTCTCATCCATACTATATCTAAAGAAGGAGATGTTGGATGAATCTCATGGTTCATTATTTTCCATTCATCCCTAGGGTATGATGATGTATATGGACCCAAAAGTGTAATTTTAGATGGATAATATAAATAGTGATACTGAAAAGTATATATCTCTATTCATGGTATGTAATAAATTTATGGCTGATGGGAATACTTCAAAAATGATGTCTCTATAAGAGTGTTGTAATTTACGGTTAACTTTCATTTCAAGGGGATATAATAAAACACCCTAAATTTTTGTGATATATTTCTCTTTAAATGAATTTAATTTCATTGACAACATGGGATACTCTCAAACCTATGTCTGAATGGGTTTAAATATATAATACAATTATAAATAGATATTAAATTTTACATATGAATAGTAATAATAATTTTTTTTTGAAAATTTATAAATCTTTTAAATAAAAAAATATACTAATAAATAATTACTCAATTTTTATTAAGGAAGTTATATAAATCCAAAAAACATTTTTCCTCAAATTTTTTTATTAATGTTTTGTTACAAAAGAATATATTAACTTTTATCCACAGTTATAGAATATATTTAACAAAAACATAATTTTTTTAAAATAGTATGTTAAAATCATCATAATGTGATTTTTTATAATTTTCTTAAGCAGCTTATTTTTTCTTTAATAGGGAAAAATAATTTTGTTTTGGAAATCATTCTTTTCAATTTCATAATAAAAAATGTAAATTTTGGATATTTTTTTTTAAATTAATATTATTTCATTTATATTAATAATAAATAAATTAAATTTTTTTAGAATTTTTTTATATCGATTTTTGTATGACACTTTTCATAATTAAGGAAAAATATTTTTAGAAAAATTACTCTTCATCATTTTAATTAGATTAATTTCATATGCAATTTGACCACATATGTTAATCGAATTTGATAAATGTATTTCATATTTTTAATCATCCTAAATGGATCATAATTGTTATTATATGTTTCTAAATTATTTTAATAATGAATAATAATAAATATAAATTTATTATATTCTCTTTATAGTTCTTTTGTTGAAATCCAAACCTATGTTAAAATATTTATGACAAAATTTCATAATTCATCAGGATTGTTTATGATTATGATTATAATGAAGAGATTTTATAACCTATCTCCAAATAAATTCTTGACTTTTATTTCTAAGTTTTTATTTCTGAATATTACAAGTTTTATTTTCATTTTCCACTTTGTAAGAACACAATAGATCAAAAAAATATTCTTAAGGAAAACCTACATTAATTTTCTCTTCAGTTGCAAATAATTATTTTTTCTAAATAAAAATTTTCTAAATAATTATACCAAATGTTTTTATATATGAACATAGGATTGTTTAAATTCCTTTTTAACCATTATTAAATTTATAATAAATTGTTTAAAATTAATGTTTCTCTAATTTTATGAATGCATTTTTTTGAATTTTTATAAAAATTGTTAAAGGAATTTTGGATTTAACATACATTACATGAATAGAATTTCCCCCCATCATGATCAGATTGTACCTTGAATGTTCCCTATAATGTCTCTAACTTTATTATCACAGAAAATTTTTTCCCTTGTATCTGGGAAATATTTGTACTTCAAATAAGTTATTTCAAATTATTATGAATATTTTCCCCATGAAATTTTCCAATGACCTTTTAATGTTAGTATTCATCAATGATGAAATCCATTCATTTTACTTATAAATTACTTTCTATACAATCCAATGATACCATACACTTTCATTAATTGGATGACATATGGTTATAATCATTTATGGATGAAACTATTATTTTCATTTTTTCCATAGTTGAAATTTATTATGTTGAAACCTAATGAAATCCCCCTTATTTTCAATGATTTATGATATAATTAAATGAATAATTTTTTATTAAAATAATTAGCTATCCTTGGGTTGTACTATGATGAATATTTAATGATCTTATATAAAAGATATGTATGATTTTAATAATGTTAGAGGTGGTATCCAAATTATTTATCCGACTAATGAATTCTATATAGACGGATATCTTAGGAAATAATAATTAAAATAATGGAAATTTATCCTAGTTTAGTTACAGAATCATTCAACTATGATAATATTAAGAGTTAAACTAGACACAGAATACGATGTAATTTGGAGTGAAATATACCCACTATTATTTTTTGGAAGGTAATTAAATGAAATGAAATTATTTTCTATGGTTTTTTTAATTCTAAAATATTTTTTATGCCAATTTTATTATCTCATGGATTAGAATCTTTGATTATATTGTGATTCATGTCTTATATACTTCCAATATTTATTCCATGACTGGATATTATAATATATTATATGTTGGGTTGCAGCATCATTGGTTATATGATCCCCTACCCAGCGCATGGTCCCGGTAGGGTTGGTGCATCGTCGGTTCGATCCCCTACTACACAAGTTATACTAGATGGGGTTTCTGTATCGTCATGACCTCCTTGCCGGAGATGATTCTCTATCTGAGTGATGTGTTTCTGTGGAGCGCCAGATCTGGTAGTGGTATCACCCAGTGGATCCTGGGAATGATCCCCTATATGTGAGTTCTTCGAGTACCAGATCGGGTTGTGTTATCCCCAACAGATCCTAGGAGTGATCCCCTATCTGTGAGATCTTCAAATACCATTGTGGGTTCTGGAATCCCATTGTGGACCCTAGGAGTGATCCCCTATCTAAAGAGTTTGGTTTTTTTGATGTTCATTGTGACTTTCTCAGTGATGATATTCAATGATAGTATATTTCTCGGACGAGTGTCATCTGGGATGACAGAGTTTGTGGATTGTGTTCTCTTAGTTATGTATCTGTTTCTAGTTATGTGGGCGGAACCAAATGAGTCTTGGTGCATGTTTGTGTATATCTGGATTGCTCCCGGTATATGTATGGGCATATACCTAAGTAGATGTTCATGGTGTATGTATGGGCATACACCTGAGCTGTGCTGACTAGTTGTGTTTAGCCAAGGTTGGTCTCGAGGTGGAGTTTCTCTCTCGTTTGGATTCCCTCTAGCTGGGATGAGCTGACTGTTCCCATTCAGTTTCTCTCTTTTATTTTGGGATTTTTAGGGTGCCTAGTGGGTATTTTATATACTCACCCCTGCACGGTCTTTTCCCACACATTTTTTTGTCTTGTGCAGACCACATGTCTTTCGACGGAGTTCCAAGAGGACCCAGAGTAGGCGGAGCTTAGTGTGCGCGGCTATCCCGGGGGTTTACCGGAGTTCTGCTAGGGAGTATTCTGGCACGTGCTTTTGGAAGCATCTCCCTCCTCTTGAGCATTTTGGATGCTTTTGTAGTTTTCTTTTTGTGGGCCCTGTTTTTCCCTTTTGTACTTCTGTTTCACTCTAGTTTGGGATTGTTGTAAGCATGCTTTTCTTTCCAGTTTTTATATATATATATCTTTGCACTGTTTCTTGGAGGTGTATGTGGGTGCGTGTGTATAGGTACCTTAGTCTAATTCCCCCATGTTTGTGATATCCTACTCGGCTCTAGTGGTTAGCCCATGGCCTACTGGTGGCGGGTTTGGGGGGTCACGGATCAAGCCCCGTTTGGTCGGGTCTTGACAGAATCACACTCGATACATCTCACATCATATCATCAAAGGCACCAGGGGGGATACCATTATGTTTTATATAGGAATAAATAATTATAGAATAGTGGTGGGATATAACATGAGTACAATAAAAAGTGATATGAGGGGTAGAAGGTTCCTTAAAAAGGAAGAAGGGGTACATGATAGTATGGGGACCCACATAGTGTGGGGTCCCACTACACTACTAGGTCAGGTCATTCCTAGTACACGGTTCACTAATTTTATATCCATACAGATCTTGTAATGGGACTATAAAGTTTTCCACCAATACCCGGGATTCAATCCATTCTCTTAGTAGTTTCTATATATATTGTGGTCGTGTACGTGTAATTCGGCACACTGGGTGTCCTCTCGCACATGGTCCTACCATTGTGCTCCATTGAATGTAATGTCTACCCAGGGAGGGTGACATGGTGTGTGGATTAATCAAATTTTTGTGATCCTTCTGATTTATCAAAACCCTACATCACAACCAAAGGGGTACAACACTTCATGTGTTCATCTAGGTAAATGTTGTATAGTTTAGTTTTTTAAATAAAGCTAGTTCTTCATCTAACAATCATGTTCTACTTCACCTCCTCAAGTATCAACACTAGGATATTGAAAATAAAATTGGGATCCTATACTAGTTATTTTCTTCCAGCTGTTGACTAGAAAGCAGGATTCCCATGGAACACATGATGTTTCATATTCCTCATTCGCTCGGTGTTCCTTCCATTCCACGAAAAATCTTGATTTGGATGTCGAATACAAAATGTAATCATTTCCACCAAAAACTCCTTCAAATAAATTAATGAATATCCAATCCATTACTTTCATGTTAATAATCCATGATTCTATGGGTCCCATCAGGCTTTGAGAGACCCAGAAATGTTGACCTGAGACCCAGTATGCTAATCAACTATTATCTTGGAGAATAATTTGACCAAATGAATAAAAAAAATGTGAAACAACAATTATACAATTTTTATGGGAGTGAAAATAAAAATTAGGATGTATAATGTGATGAAACATGGAAAAAAGTAATCCACAATTTAAACTAATTCAGATCCTCATGCAAAGGGACAATTTGACAGCAAATCAAATAAGATGTATGATCACGCTCAATCTATTTAATAAATTGGGGAAAATTAACAAAACTTTCAAGGACATACTGTATATTAGATCACTCATTGAAAATGAATATATCACTAATGAAGAAGATAATTCATTGTTTTTAGTGTACGCTGGTCAACCTAGATCCATAGTCTCATCGTTTTCTATTTTTGGCCTACTAATGAGAGGTGGAAGAAGGCTCCTATCAAAGATCATATAGTCATGAAACTAACACTAGAGAACCTCTATAACTTTTTTTAATGTGTTTGATAGTTTTTTGGGGCTTAATTTGAAAAAATAATATAATTATTTATTTAATTAACTTTTCCAACCGTGGATTCTTTTATCTAAATTCCCCTTACCGAGCTGTTTTATGATGCACCTTGGATAAACACCATGTTCACGACTCATCAATTGTATTAGGTTATTTATATACAACTCTATTTATTCATTATGTCATTTTAGTTTATAAATTGTACACACATTATATAAAATAGAATTAGTATTTTTTAAAAAATAATTTTGAGCACAATGGGCCTCTAAATCACACATAATCTAAGCTCATGGCTCTGTAAATATTTAAAAACTATATTCAAATGTCTTACAAGGAATGAATGTGGTCTATACATAAAATTATTCTTCATTTTGGCTTATGAAATATAAATATAATATCCCATATAATGAGATGATATTTTGATAATTTCATGAAAGATATGTATCTCATCTTCTATCAAATGGGAAACGATAGTGTCTATTATGTTTAAGGTGGACTACTACCTTGCGAAATAATGTTACATTTTTACCATAAAAACCTCTAAAAATGATGGATATAAATAATTTATATTATATTCATAATATATATTATTCCTATGTATTTTTTATATCATATATTACAGTTTTTCATCCCATTCATTTGGGGTACTATAATGTCACTCATATGTATAGAAGACTACCGCCACACGAAGTAATGGTATTTTTTCAGTAAAAATACACAAGAAAGGTAATTAGGATAAATTTGTTGAATAAAAATTATATACATGATAGATTTATTATATTCATGAATTATTTATCATTCTTACAAGATAATATGATATTTTCTTTCTTACATTTTCACGGACTGAAAAATTACAATGTTATTCGTGTACATGTGGGCTGATGCCATCTTGATTCAATGTGACAATCTTTAAATCACCTGATACGTGGATAATATATATTAGTATATTTAAAAATAATATGGTATCTTTGATAGTGTTTATTTATTTGAAGATAAAATATTACTTAAATCTTTTTGAAAATGATCATTAAAAAATGGGAGCATTTCTCATGTGTTTGTATTCCCTACTGCATCATTAATCGTAATGTAATTAATTTATCGAAACAATATTTTTTTATTTATTTTAAAATTGTAATAAATGTATATATTTTATACTTTTTTCTTGAAAATAATTGTTTATATTATTAAATAATGACCACTTTGACCATACGTAGCCTACCAAAGTCAGTTTTGACACATAAGTTAAATTTCATTGAGACATTCAATATAAAAAAAATAATTATGTAATTATATTCTACAAAATAATAAGTGAAATAAATATAACAATACTCAAGAAAAATAATTATTAATAAGATAAATAATAAACATATGTTTTTTATTCATGAAGATAAATAACAAGTGTTATATCTTAGACTCAAGGCGAGGGACTTCCCATCAATATCCTTTCATTGTAACATATTTTGAGGTTATGCACCTATATTATTTTATTATGTGTACATAAATCCGGTTTTACATGTTATATCATGGAACTATATAATCGTATGGTATTTAATTTTCTTTAAATTTTTACTATTTCTTATGTATAATGATAATTATTTCCAAAGTGATTTGGGGGTTTTCAATAAAAAAAATTTTAATTTTTTTATTATAACTCTATTTTTATTCCATGTGCATAATTTTCAAAATATTTTATTTTGGATGTCATATTTTTTAAAATCTTATTATTTCATATCCGGAAATTTACTTAACAAAAGTTATTTTTTTATTGAATGTGACATTTTATCAAATAAGAAATGAAACATTATATTTTAACGTGTACATGGACAGTGATATGTCATCCACTATAAATATTATTTGATGTTTGGGTTAATTTAAAATCATTATGATTTATGAAATTTAAACTAATATTCCCCTTTTTAGTGTATTTTTTAATATATTTTAATTTAAAAGGGATGGGTATTTTAATATAGGAAAATATTTTTTCATGGGTGGAGAGAGTATTTAATGAGTGTGATGTTGACAATTTTTATATTTTATATGTTATGATTATTTAATTTTTATTGTTAATTATTAAGGTTGATGAAAATTTTAGTTATAAACCATGGATGGGTGATTATGTTATAAACCATGGACAGGTCATATTTTTATAATCTAATGATTTGTGGTTATGTTATAAACCAAGAATGGTTTGTGATGTGATATCCCTCAAATGCATTGGGAATGGAAGTCGACCGTATGGTTGTGCAATTTGATAGAGTGATAAGGATAATAACTTACCATGATAACATATATTTTTTATCTATAATTTCTTTGGGATTTAATGATTTTTATTATATAAAAAGTGTTTTTCATGTGAAAAATGGATTATTTATTTTACTCAAACAACATTAGTATAAAGGTAAACATTTAATGGGTTTCTATGTTTACACAAGAAAAATAGTTTTCTTTATTTTTTATCCCTTTTTGAGATTTTTATTCTCATCCAACATTTAAAAAAATCATAGTGTTTAAAGATGGGTTAGGGAAATCAATAAGTCATGTAGAAATTTGTGGTGTTTTTTCATCATGATTTATCATAAATGATTCAAATTGTGAAAAAATGGATACTAATAAAAAGGTTCCAATTTATATTATATGATTATATTATGTATGTACCATGGAATAATTCTCTAAAAATTTAAAAGAAAAATAATACTCAAATATAAGATAATTTATTCTTGAATTAAAACTAATGATTATGTCATGATTATGTTTGGGTCCTTATTGTAGCACCCTACCAACAAATGTAAATTGCAGACCTCAAAAAAAATCTTGGGTGATACTAATGTGATCAAAACCATGATCATTGTGGGGTTGACAACAAACTTTCTCACTATGACTGCATTCTTCATAACTTCGACATTAAAATTATAAAATCATCACCTTGGGAGTTTTCCATGAAACTAGGTATCCAAAATCTACCTCAAGAAGGTCCTCAATTGTTTATTAATCTCACCATCTATCCCTGAATATATAATGATATCATTGATGAAGAACACAGTAAAACAATATTAGAATGAATATACTATGTAGTTTATGATTCTAATGAACATATTTGGGTTGTTTTACACTCTATTTAACATAACAAAGAATGTGTAATTCTTATAGAGATATATGAATACCATCAATGAGATATCCTTCTCATAATCACTATTGATATCATTGTTTACGGAGTGAAGAAAATATGGATTGGATACGTTTTTATGTTTTCTTTTTTATTTTAATATATAAATCATATGAATAATTTTTTTAGTCAAGGTTATTGATTTGAGGTGATTTTTGATAATACAATTTTTATAGAATGCAATATCATTGATAAATGTTTACTGCTTATGATATGTTATTGAACTGATTTATGTAGATTTTGGATCCTTCTTTAAGGTCAATATGTAATCCACATATATTTATAGATGCATAAATTGAACTAAGAAAAGGTCAATCATATTATGTGTAATGATAACATTGAAATTACACTCTAGATGTAATGTTGAAACTCATCTATGGAATGTTGAATAATTTGATTCCATGAAAATGTAATCATAAATTTCAATTATCAACATAGATCTATCTAAATTATCACTCCTTCTATGTAATGGTAATATTGAACACATGGTTCAATGAAATGGTATGTTGATTGAGGTATAAAGGAATGTATATATCTCAATGGTACATTAATACTTCTACAATGATTCTTCTCTATCATAAAGGTAACGTGAAAACTCTATAAAGGCCACACTAAATCTAGAGGTTTGTACATATCATAGAAACCTATATATCGAGTGGTTAGAATCATTGTAATTATATAATATTTTTTCATAAAGGTATTATTGGGCTAGAAAAAATTTAAGTGAGATATGATAAATATCATATATCACATTGAGATATAAAAATGGGTTTCTTGAATATACCACACCATAGTGGTTACATGATAAATTTATAGATGTCTTATGAGAAATTGGAATCCCTATTTTAATATTTTGATGAACATAATGGACCTATATAATGTGCAAATTAAATATAGGTAGAGGTTACAACTATGATGTGGTCTTTGTATCAAGAATTTAAAAAGGTATTCTACCTAGAGATTTGTTACTATTTCATAGTGTTAAGAGTGGGGAGAATTTTTTGATATTTTGAATGGGATTTCTACCTGTGGAAAATTATGGGTCTTATCACGCATTTGTTTTACCTTCTATATGAAATTGGAAAATATATTCATATAATTTTAATGGTTTTACATGAAGAGAAACATGTCATAGTAATGAGAGAATAAAAAAAGTTCAAGAGAATTATAATTAATATTCTTATTTACTAAAATTTAATCTAAATAAATATCAGGATTTTTATCATCATGATTAAATAAGTGAACTGATGTTTGAGATATAAAAAGGATATTCATGGTGATATTTTCACCATGAATGAGTCTCCTGTGATATTGGTTATTTCATTCATGAATATATTCATATACATCATCAATTCATGTGAATCATCATGGGTGGAATAAGTGGTTTCAAAGGATGAAGAACCATGATAGTTTCAACTTGTCTATATGTGGAGTCAATAATTGGAGCATCCAGAGTTTATGGTGATAGATATCTATGTATATAGTATAACACAAATTTAAAATTTCCCTAACTATACAATTACTAGTGAGATATTGGGAAATAAGAAGGATATAATGGAATATTACCCACACAGTATCTTAGATATAAAAATTAATTTAGGTGGATGGAATTGGTAGTTATTTTATCAATTATGAAAAATATATTCACTGATTTGGTCATTAATTTTACAATAGAGAGATATAACAATTATATTCAACCATATATATATATATATCAATTATTTCAATCATGATAAAGTCTTATTCATCCCATGAATACGTTTCATATAGTGCTATTCATGTAAATTTAATTAGTTTATTTATAATTGGAAATAATAGAAGACAATGAAGATCAAAACTATTAAAAAAATCAGATATTGTTCACTAGGGGTAGATTCATTATTTTTTACCCATTTTAACTTATAAAATTGTTGAACACACTAACTATGTGAGATATACACAAAAATATAGTATACATATAAATATAATTCTAAGGATTTAACCTACCCATGGGTTTTTATTGGGTTTCTAGTGGATGATGTGATCATAGGTTTTACCTGATCACTCCAAGTATAATGTAATCACATTGATTTTTGAATCATAAAAATTTCTCAATGTTTATCTATGTGTGATTTTATGTGGTATGAAGAAAATTAAATTCACTATATAATGTGACAAAAGTTGTTATCAAGGAATAATTTAAATTACTAAATCACTGATCTCCCCTTCTAAGTGATTTTCCAAAAAAAATTAATTTATTATTTTTATTATTGTATGAAACCTATAATTAAGTACTGATATTTTTTTGGATATTTTATGTCTCATTCTGATTGAGGAATATCCCCTCAATTGAAATGGTTAATAATAATTTAGTGCATTGTAATTTGATTCTTATGTTTAATGATATGAATTAAATTATCTATGGGTAAAAGATATTACCATATGTAATATCTATTATTTATATATTCATTAATCCATGATAGATTGATTCAATTTTCTTTCTAATGATTTTTATTTAAATAATATAAGGATAAATCGGATAATAATGGAAATTCATAGAATTATATATTATTATCACTTTTAGGGAGTGAATTTATGAATTTCAATGAAATTGAAATTTCTCCTGTAATCTTTCAAAATCGTGAAAACAACTACGAATAGAAAAAAAATGCTAATAAAAAATTATTAATTTATAGATTAAAATATTAAAATCTCATTATGAAATAATATAGATCTATATTTTTTTTCTTCACAAGGTGAAAATAGATTATAGGAATGACCATTGGTTTTTGTATAATTTATATGACATCATAGAAATAGATAATATCATTCATATTTTACCTAAATATTTTGACGGAAATGTTTTGGATTAAAAAATATGAGATACACATATAATCCAACTTAATGACTAATATAACAATTTTACATTTTATAAATTGAAAAAAGTTATTAATATCAAGAAAAAAAAGGTTATAAAATTTTATTTCCTTTAAATAATTAAAACCAAGTAAAAGATAGAATAATATTGATGTAGATGATGTAGTTGGAGTTTTAACTTTTGATTCAGATATGGTTGCGATGTTTGGGAAAATGATGTCTATTATCTCTAGAAATTTCATTAGAGGAAATGTAAATTTCATTGGGAATCTAACACTTAATTTTTTAATTTATATAGTCATTGGTTATTTTTTATAAGTTATCCTAAACTAATTGATGATGAATCCATAAAATAATATTATTAATGGACTAGAATTTCATTAAACATTATTTTAACTTGTAAAAAATTTGATTCATTAAGAAAGTGTAATGTTTTAATAAAGATTTAGAATATGAATGTAAATTTAAATTATGAATAAGGTGACTATAGAAATGACTGAAAAAATATTGACACTAATAATCTTGTAAGTGAAAAATTCTCAATGGTAAAAAAAGGTAAAGAATTAACTAGTGATAAATAAAAATAATATGGATGTGATGGGATGATGAAGAAACTCAAAAGGACTTCATACTAAAGAGTTAATTGGGGGAGTGACTATTAAAAATATTCAATATTGAAAAGGAGAACTAGATGATGATGAAACATGACAAATATTTTATCCATAAATAATCATTTCATGAAGATTAATAATAAAATATAATAAGGGTATTAATGATATAAAAAATTACTTTTTGATGATACTGTGACACGAATCAAGGAAATATTAAGCTTTAAAGTGATATATAAGGAGTATGATATTTCTAAATAGAAGAAAGTAAAATTTGAAGAGGAATTGAACCAATCCAGATAGAAATTTCATAACTATATTCACAAAACTATAGAATGTTAAGATAAGACTGAAAAATTTAAATTTGTTAAAATATTATTTCAATGAGGATGTTAACATAAAAAAGTTATTTAAGTGATATAAAATAATATTTCAAAAAAATCATTATTTTGGTATCACGTACATCATCAAAATATTGAAATTTTTTGAATATAAACATTACGTAAAAAACTACAGGAACAGGTGATTCCAAAATGTGAGGAAAAATTATTTGAAAAGATTAATATTTTAGAATTTTAAAAAACATTTAGTTTTTAAATAGTATTCAAAATCTATTTCAAAATAATGATGCAAGTGAGAGGTACAGTTCTAGACAACATGTTACCATTAAAGCTAAATCTTTTTTAGGGATATTTCTAGTATTGTTATTGTTTTGTAGAAAAAACCATGATGTTTTGGTTGTGTTGATGATATTAAAATGAGTCTAGAAATCGTGGGAGATAGACCTTGATGGGGAGTTAGTCCAATAAAAAAAAACTGGATTGAAAATAATTTGAAAAATGAGGATTAATGATTGAGAATATATTCCATCCACTGGTAGAGGTTTTGAAAGATGTTATTAGTTGAGTCACCATGGAAAAAAATTTCTCACCATCTTATGATCCCAATAGGGAAGGAAATCAAAGGATTTAATCTGGAATTAAATGAAAAGTATATTTGGTACTCATTAGAAGATTAACTTATTGCATCAAATAATGAGTTTCTAAGGACATTTTATATTTGGTACTCATTATGTATTAAAGGATACTTGAATTTATAGATATGTGTTTGAATAATTTAAATAAGGCCCTATGAAAATTACAAATAATTTCTCACACATGATAATAATTTGTTTTTCCATGTTTTGAAAAAATAAATTAAAATATAAAATACGTATATATTAATAGGATGAAACACATATTATTGAAAGTTTCATACCAATGTTATGATGGAAATATGGTTATTTTTAGGAAATATATTTTATTTTGAAAAATAAACAAATATTTAAAGAATGTGCCAATAGTAAATTGAAAATAGGTTAAATTATTTTAGGTTGCAGGTGTATATATTTCATGCTACATAGTCATGAACATAGAATTTGAACATTGGAAATGAGGGCCTGATCATATTGTTCAAAGGAATGTGAATAATATTAACCAAGTAGAAACTTTTTTGGATGGTTCTAGGAATAAGAGAGATATTTAATGGATTTGATCTATATTCTGGAAGGGAAATATTATTAATTTATAATAAAAATGGTTTGATATTCACACATCTCATCCATTGAAGAGAATCTATTCTAAAATCTGGGGGATTATGTTGGAGTAATAAAAAATGGAGTCAGGGGTTCGATTTCCTTTAAAAAAGAATTTACTTGTATGTGATTCATTATTCTTTTGAAACATATATCAAAATATTTAAATAGTTTCAACAGTTTCACGATAGGTACTAAAAAACATTATTGTCACTCCTTGATGTAAATATAAAAAGACAATAGTGTTGAATATTATAATAACATATTGTAATTTATATTGAAAATAATGTTATCCTTCATGATCTAATGTCATCTTAACTAACCCAAAAAATTGAGTTATTTTTCATAAGAATAGAATGATGGAAGAGATATCTCGAATGATGTTGATATAGAATAATACCTCATGGTTTTTTTTGATGGTAAACAATTGGTGTAGTGGATCATAAAAAATACATGATTTCACTGAACAAATTATTATATGAATCCATATAAGATATAGTAGAAGAAGAGAACATTATTCTTATATCATTATGTATTTTGATACCCATACATCATAAAAATAAAACTAGATAATCAGGTTCTTATGTCCCAATAAAATTAGTTGTAATTTTTTTCTATTGCAGTCCAAATGGTAGGGAAAACCATTATGATAACAAAAAGGCTAAAAGAACTATTGAGCCTTATTTTGATAAATAGCATAAATAAATCCAAGACATTCATTAAACTGTTCAATATTTAATGGTTTTAAGAGAAACCTCACCAATTATAATCAATGAGAATCAAAATAATTTATCTCATCCTAGTCTTGTAATATAATTTTATTTCCGTTACATCATTAAAATAAAAATATATATAAAAATTGAAAGCATTGGGGAAAATAAATCTTACGTAATTATTCTATTTGGTTGAACCTAATGTTGTTAATGGAGCATTGGATAATCAAGAGTGTGTTGACTCTATGAATAAAGAATTAGAACAAATTGAGAATAATAAGTCATGGGAATTAGTTCCCAAAGATAATAATAATAATTTGGTTAGAACAAAGTGGTTGTTTTGAGAAAGTTGAAATAAGAGGGATATGTTTTAAGAAATAAACAATGTTGTTCTGTAAAGGATATTCAAATATTAAATGAGTGAAATTTAATGAGACATTTTCACAAGTATAAAGGCTTAGAACCCTTAAATATTTTTTCTATATTTTTATAGAATAGATAAAAGTAATTCCAAATGGATGGTAAGTCTAACATTATGAATTTTTTTAAAGAGTGGGTTTATAGTGATAAATCATGCAGTTAATTTCTGATATGAGATTAAAATTTTGTTTTTAGGTTAATAAATTCATTATATGGGATATGAATATAACCTAATTCCTAGTATATTATGTTGGATACCAATTTGAAGATATTATATTTCATATTGGGAAGACTGGACAACAACCTCCATATTATAGTCACTTATTTACTAATTATATAGATGCTATAATATTTTCTAGAAATGATAAATAAGATTGTTGGAATTTTTGAATATATGCGATGAAACACTATTAAATTCCCATTCATAGATAGATGAGGTACTTGGCCCAAAAAAATTTCAATAGAAAGATCACATATTTCCTTCTAAAGATAAGTATGATAGTGTACATTCAAAAATATCTAGAATGGAATATTCAAAGATGATTCAGATTCCAATTGTAGTGGGAATAAATTATTTCAATGATAAGAAATTAAATTAAGTAGATCCAAGGGAATATATAATGCTGATACGAAACCTTTTATACTTCAGAGCATCAAGGTTGTATGAAGTTTGTGTTTTTACCATCTTTTCTAGATATCAAAGTTCACTAAAATTATTCCATTTTAATAGTAGAATGAATATTATGAGTATTATTAATAGAACCATGAATTTTTTGAGAAAATATGACAGTAAGAAGAATATTTATCTCTTTGGTTACACTGATGTAGGCTAGAAAACTTGTTTAAAGGGTTTGATATCCAAATCAGGGTAGATTCCTTTCATTGAGTGAGGTTTGTTTCACATATTAGAAATAATATTCTTCACATTTATATTCATGACAGTAGAATATGTGAGTGCTAAAAATTATAAAATTCAAAAAATGTGAATGAAGGACTAATGGAAAGATCTCATGGTTAAAGAGTTTTTTAACTTATTTTGTGTCATGATAATGAATGTTATATTAAATATCAAAAGAATATAGTTTAGAAATGAATTATTAAGAAAAATGATATCAAATAACCCTTAATTGAGGAGAATATAGGGATATAAGAATTGATGTTGGTTTATATTAACACAAAGGAACTAATTTAAGATATTTTCCCTAATCCATTTCTGTAGGATGAATTTCTCTATTAGAGTTAGATATTGGTATTTCAACCTAACCTGTCTCAAAGCCAAGACATACTAGATTCTATATTTTATTCTATTATCATTAGATATTGTTTTCACTAGTGGAGAAAAATGAAATTAAAACGTAATTCTTTCCTTCTATAAATCTCCATCTAGTTCTTCAAAGAGGGTCTATATTAATTCGGGGTAGTATTCATTGATATGTGTACTCTTAATGGAGATTAAACTATTAAGGTTAGTATATATTTATTAGGGGCGATTAAAAGGGGTATGATTTACATTCAGAAATATGAATTTTTCAAATATTAAAAAAATATTTTCATAAAAAATATATTTTATTACAAATTTCATGGAGGTTTGAATCTTTTTAATTTAAATCATTGTTATTATGGAAAAAAGATTTTGTAATTCATTTCCCTTATTTTAAATACTTTTATTTCTTATGTGGGTAATTTTTTTTAAATAATGACTACATTATATATTCCCAAACTTGAAAGTGATTAATAATAATTTCCAAAAGAAAATTCTAAAAGTGAGGGGTAATGTTGATCCCATGGTTGAAGGAGTGAAGAAAATACGGAGTGGGGTTGTTTAGTATGTTGTATTTCAATAGAACCATTTGAATATTTTTCAAAATTAAGTGTTTCAAGGTGATTTGAGTCAATTCATTGAAAATAATGGTACATATGTGATTTTTAAATGGATCCATATTCATTTGTAGGATGGGTGTTATGATTTTTTGTAGATCTGAGATCATGGATAACAACAGGTGATGGGAGACACACGTTCACTATCGCAGGTGATGATGATATGATTTATGAACATTATAGTCTAAAAATCAATGACCATAAGCATAAAACTATGATTACAAGAGTTTATCCAGTTTAGGTCATAACATAAATTATGGATCACAAAGTCACATTATGGAAATAAGGGAATATAGAAAATTCTAAAATAATTCTTGGGTAACTCATAATAACACTCGGATTGTAGACCCCAATAAGAGAGTCTATGGTTGTGGGAAGTGTTAAGGATCAAAATCCATGTGGACCATCTAATAAACCATGTGTCCCTCACCTTGTAAAAATGTTTTGTTCCATGTTAACATTGCTAGGACCACAAGAATAAGGAAACACCATTTTCACTGGGAGTACATAGGCCCATAACAATACCTGAGTACTTCCTAGTGGATAGAAAGTTACACGGAAGAGCCAAGAAGAAAATGGAATGGGAAAGAGAACATAATAATTCCCCTAGTATTTTAGACACCCCATGTGGGACACTTAAATTCCATGTATGGTAACATGGCCTCCAACTTATTTCTATAGGAAAACACAACCCGATAGAGGCGAAGTTCCACACACCATGTAGACCCAATACACATTGTGTAGCCTGTTGGAGAATCATCCATCTCATGTATCTCCATCACCTATACTTGATTATTTTCCCATGAGTACCCTATCGCTAAGTATTATTACATTTATAATGAATCAATATTCGTATTTGTGTCTATAGAGATATGAAATTAAATGTTCTAGTTGTGACACCTATTTTGGTGACCCTAGAAAATAGAATTATTCAGGAGGGATCAATAAAGTGAGTATGGGGTTGGTAACCCCCTATTATAGTAGGAAACAATTCCAGCATACAACATACACTAGTTTGAGTGGAATCCCACCCTGCAGTGGATTAGGGTATTGGTCCTCTACCTATTGAGTGGAATCCTCGTGATGGGATAGAGAGTGGTTTATCTTCCTTCTGAAAGAATCACCTCTAACAGACGTGGGTGTGGGTCCTCTATATAAATAATGTCACCCCTTTACGATCTAGGGAATGGGTCCCCTCACTACAAAGTTGATTCCCTCTAACAAACTAGGGTGTGGATCATTACTAACCACTATATTTCAATAGTTAAAAAAATCAATTTGTAGGTGAGAAATGGATAAGTTCCTTAAAGAGTATATTCATCACTATGGAATGAAATGAAAGGGATATAGTTGTAATTTGTAGTTTATCATCTCTAGGTTCTACAGATCAATGGGGGTTATTGATTCAAAAAAATAAGGCCGATGAAGAAAATGAAAATATGGAATATAATGATTATAATGAAATTTTCTTGGAGATTTATTTTCCACATTGATAAATAATTTCCTATGGGGATACAACTCCTAAATATAAGAAAATAAAAGGATGAAAATTTTGGTAAGAGTGAAGCCAAATTTATGATATTTTTAAGGAATTATCTAGACTATGTACATAATAAAAGTGAAACATTAACCATTTTGTTGATGGAATTTATCCAAATATTAGATGGTAACAACTCTCCCAACCTTTCTCATAATTAAAGGACATAGTATCATGTGGTTGTTGGATAGAGAAATAATTATACAAGTCTTATTCATTTTAAATGATGTTATATAAGAAGATTAGTGAAGACAAAAATATAGATAAAGGAAATAAGGAAAAGGAGGGTTTCCCCATGAGATAATTATGGAATAAGAAACCCTTGAATTTTAAAAAATGTAATGGTAATTTTCTAATTTTTTAGAGAGATAGGACACCAAGCTAATTATTTTAAAGGATATAAATAAGTTTACTATGTTCCATGATTCAACTATAATGGAATGGGGAACTCCACAAATGAATCAAAAATGTTTCAAGGGAATATACATTATTAGAAGATAAGGGATCCATGTTACACCCCAAATATTTAGAATATAATCTCTTTTTGATTAAATTTAATTTTGTGTTGTCTTTCATTATACGAAACACTATGCTAACAAAGAGTTGTTATGCATTACACAAAAGGTTGAGTTTTTCTAAACAGTGTTATATTAATAAAAAATATTATTTAATATAATTAAATATAACATATCCATTATGTTTGTAGTTATGAATATATTATCTAACTTATGAAAATTTATGTTTGTGTTATTTGGTTAAAAATTTATTAGGAATGAATATAGTATCTAACTGAATATATAGGGATTGTTTTTATATAAAAAATAGTTTTAGGGTTTCAGATGTTTCTCGAAAGAAATTAAAATAAATATAATTTTACAAAGCTATTAATGAAATATATATGATATTTATTCAATAAAATATTTTTTTCACTCATCCAATAGTTTTTATAGAATAATATCAGAATTAATGCAGTTTTATTCCTAAATATTGAATTATTTGAAAATGTAGTTTTATCTTCATTAAATAGAGACCCAATTTTAAATAATATTTTTAAAACTTTTAAATATTCCATTTTAAAAAATAATCTTATTATTTTAAATAGGAATATAAAAATTTTCTTTGGTTGATATTTTTATATTTTTCAGATAAATTTCACTTTTTGAGGAATACTGATAAAATATTTCATCTTTATTGAAAATATCATTTTCATCTAAATAATTAATAGCGTAAAATTATATTTTTAAATATTTTTAAAGAAATATTATTTCAATTATATCAATTTATATAATTTAGTTCATTGCAATAAATTTTACAATGAAATTGAACATAAAATTATTTGATTCTTTTGAACATTTTCACTTTAAAAATATGGTTACTCTTTAAATTAGTAACATTAATTTTAAATTAATTTCTGAAATTTATGTGTTTTAAATATTGAAAAATTGATTTCATATTTGGAATCAATGAGTCCAAATTATTTAAATACTTGTCTTTTATTTTTTGGGTGTTTGAATAGTAAATTTAGTAATATTTTAATTAGCACAGTTATGGTTTATTCAAGTAATTTAGGATACAAATTACATTATATGTATTATAAACATACCTGAACACTTTCTATAATTTGGTTATATGATTTATTTTCCACCAAGATCATCCTTTCAATGATTTTATGGCCTACTAGAGCCCCTTGAATGACATTAAGGCTTTTATAGTATTTTATTCTAAAGGAAGTCCAATATGTCACACTTTTGTTTTAATGAGTATTACATTTTTTAAAAGTGGTTATTTAGAGGATATCATAGTATATAAATATTAATTTGAAATTTATATCTATTATCCTAATTATTAAATTTATTTGTAATTATTTGGAAAAACTTAATTAAATTAAATGGTGAAATAATCAGGAAGGAATTTTTTTAATATATAGAATATCCCAAAAAATGATTCAAAATATATTAAAATAAATAAAATTTGATATATTTAATGTAATATAAGAGTTTTACTGATGAAAATAACATGTAATTAATTCTAAATAAATTTTTTATCTTATTGTTATGATATTTTTAAAAACACAATTAATGAATAGTGTCAAAATAGACAATAATGAATTTTTTAAAATGAATATGATTGTATAAAATGTTATAAATTTTTTAAAAATATAAATATCAGCCAAAAAATTAGTAAAAGTATAAAAAAGTTACCAATGACTCTTTTATAGGTTGTTAGGTATTTAATAGTAAATATATTATCCCTTAAAAAGTAAAAATGTAATTTTTTCACAGTAAGAGTAAAAGAGTATAACTAAGGGTTGAAGACAAAAGATAAAGGTAATACTGTGATATGATCTTGTAAAAAATTATATTTTATGGGATTTCGACCCATATTAATATTATATTTGAAATATATCACATTAGGTTCATTTTTGATTGAAATTAAATATATAATAATTTAATATTTCGTGAGTATCCAAATTTGAACATCACCTCAATTATAAAAGGGAACCTCCTCCCCCACTTCCTCGCACCTCTCAAGACTCTTTATACTGACAATTATATCTCAAAATGGGCTCTCAATATCCCTATATTAATCCAAAAATACCCCCTTTAGTTACAAATCCATCCATGTTATCCCATTAGTGAGAATTAGAAAGAGTTACGAAAAAAGGTACATCTTTCCTCAAGCTCTTTACTTTAATTTCCATTCTTCACCCCCTCATATCACATTATTTCATGATTATATTACAACACTAGTACCATAAATATAATTTATGTTTTTATGATAAGGTTTCAACCTATACTTATAAACAATTCCATATTATGGGTAAGAAACATACAATTTATGCAGGTTCTGAACTATCACATCACTAAACGATTATTGATCAATTTTCCATTACTAACTTTCATTATTGGGAATTATGATTGAAAATATATTTTTATATGTTATATATTTTATTTATTATATTTATATTCTTATTTAAATATTTTATAACACATACTTATATGATTCCCATTTTTTATAAATATTATAACATCATTTTTGGATGTGTGGATTTCCACCTCTCGAAAGCAATGTGATTCGTTCATGCTATACATGTAACACATTAATGATGACTTTAGTAAATTTTGAGATATATATGGAATAAATATTATACTAGAATTATAATATACTTATATATTACTAAATTAATATTATTTTAATAATAAAATGAAATTAATGTACAATTCATGCATATGTATGACCTACCATCTCCATGTAAAATGCATTTCATTTCTCGTCTCCATATTTTATGGATTGTTCTAGATAAATATAAAATTAATATTTATAATATTTTAATAATATTTTAAATTCTACAGATTACTAAACCTTAATCTAATTCCTTGGAAGGTTAAAATAACAAGTATAAACTTACTCGAAAAACTAGACAATTAACACCAAAATAGTGAAAATAAGAAAGGAATAGTAATAAATGGGTGATAAGATATTATTAGATAATGATATATGATATCATAGATGTTAATATGGTTATGTAAAAACATAATAACACTCTTAAAACCACTATAAATTATTTTATATAATTTTCTCCATAAACGAAATTCAAGGCAAGTGTTAATTTCACAATGTTATTATTATTTTGGACTGTTTATGTGTAAATATTTATTGGGTAAAATTAATAAAAAATATTCATGATTTATAAAAAGAACAAAAAAAGAGGGTTATAATATTATCAAATAAAATTTTAAAGTCTTTTTACCCATGTTATTTTTATAAAATGGTTTGAAAGGAATCATTTTTTTCGTTTCCCAAATGAGGTACTTCGTGACTTTTTCAACAGAAGAAATGATTTTTAACTTATACGACATGAGAATGTTTTTACAATGTCCTTGTACCGTAATTTTATTAAAATTTAATTAAAATTTTATAAGGTTCTTTTCAAATAACAGTTTTTCATTTATAATTTTCTGCCTTTCTAAATAAATGATATCTGTGTAGAAAAGGGAATTTCACGCAAGATTTTTTAATTATTTTATTGGAGTATTATCATATATGTCAACATCCTCTGTAAATTTTTTTTTAAAAATGGATGATCTGTTATGATATCATAAAACACATTTTATTAAAAATAATTTGATAAATTTCAATTTGGATGTGCTATTTTGATACTATTCAACATATTTCATAGAATTGGTTGTGATTATGACTACTGGTTTTGATATGTTATTTACATATTATATGTATATTATCTTCACACCATTAATGTGATGAATTAATTAGACATAGAAAGGCATGTGTGGGCCATTCTATACCCCTTGATTAAATAGTAGGTCTCATTAGAAAAACTTTATATGGAATTGTTTGAGTCCTTGCCTATTTATTTTTAGATATAGATTTGGTCAAGGCCTTAACAATTTCTTCATAGAATTAGTTGTTGAAGACTCAATGGTATGTTTAAAATTTATATGTTTACTAATTCAATCATTATGATATTATTATTTTTTGATATTTCATTTGATTATTCAAATAGTAGAATATCTATTATTGTGTTTCCTAGATCATGTGAATTTTTAAATGGAATGTGTTTATGTTTTTTACTTTCCCATAATGTTATTCCATTTTTACACATTGATTCCTATATATTATTTCCCATACTAATCATTTTATATCACCCATTTCATAGGTTTTATTTTTCCTTGTGATATGAAGAATTGTGTGGAGTTTGATATTTAGGGTTACACTATGGGGATTAATGGAATGCTAAAAAAACACTTTGTGTATTTTATGATTTATAATGTAATGTGAATTTCAAGAAAATAATTTGGTTTCCAAAACTATTAAACTACTCAATATATTTGGATTTGAATATTATATTTATGAAAATTTAATAAAGTAAGGCACCAGCATCTAAGATATAGGGGTCGGGACTATTACAGCTGGTATCAGAGGAAGGTTTGATGAAACCATAGTGACTATATTAGGGCACATTATAATAAGATAGATATTGAGGATAAGCATGTAATAAAATACTACAATTTTGGTAAGGTTGGTATAATGTGTTATTTCCTGTAAAAACATACATTTCATTATACTACAAGTGGACACTATTGAGGCACAAATGTACCAAGAGGTAACAACACTGACAGGGTGTTTTGTGCCTAACTCGGTGGATCCTAGTACCTGACAACAAGACTTACTACAAACCTGCTTTGATACCACTTTGGGAAATTCTAAGGATAATTCAAATTTTATTTACAAACCATTATGAAGGATTTAAAAGTAAATATTTCCCCAAAGATACCATGTTTTTAATTATAAGATTAGCTATGCATAAATTTTTAAATTTTTATTAATTATTACTAGTATAAAAATGAATTGTGACTCGGAAAGTAATATAATGTATGTGATTATTTAAAAATGGACTCTGGTAGAAGGAATGGAAACCATATTAACACACATAATCTATGCAGGGATTTCCCTACTATGAAAAATGATGATGTTGGAGCTTGGGCTACCACTAGTGTTGACCATATTATAACTATACTTGGAAAGATGAATTATGTTATGAATAATAACCTTACCCATATGGAGAATCATAGTCTGCAACATGGAGGAGAAATGGTAGACTGTGTCTTGAGTCAAAAACCACAACAATTACATGGGACTAAAAATCCATTTGAAGTTGAATAACAGATAAGTTCATTAGAGAATATATTGAATACATTGGAATGTAAATAAAGGGAGAAAGTTATCATGGAAGTTTACCATATATTTGGTTATGTATATCTATAGTTGTCATTGGTCTAAAAAAATTAATGTTGGTGAAGAAATATAACACATGTAATAGAAGGATTTCAAGGAACTTTTCAAGTAAAATATTTCCCTCACAAACAGATAGTGGATATGGATAGAGAATTATTGAATAGGATGAATAGGGAGAATGATAATGTTTATATGTATAAAGAAAACATCACAAGTATAGAAATTCAAGATACTACCTACATGTGTAACCCATGGAGTAAAATGGATTATTTATTTTATGGGTTATATCCATTCCTCCAAAAGGAAATGGTCACCCAAAAAATCTCATCATAAAAAGGTATAGTTTCCTGTACTATAATGGAAGATGATGAATTTTCTATGTATTATGATGTTAAGGTAAAAAAGCAGAAGAATAGAATGGTATAGAAAGATATATTTAAAGGGAAAAGGAAAAGAAGGTATTTCCTACATGTGACAATTGCGTAAGGAAACACCCTAGTTCCTGTATAAAAGGAAATGTATTTTCTCCTAGTGTAGTGAAAAAGGCCATCATGATCTTGATTTGAAGGGAAATAATGAAGCTACCAATGTTCAATGTTACAATTGTAAAGGTATGGGACATTTTGAAATTGATTTTACAAAGTTTCAAGAAAATATTGCTCTGAAAAAATAAAATGAATCTTGTCCATGATTATTTTGTTACTATAGTCAATGTGGAATAATTATTATATTTGTGTTTTTTGATTCATCTAATTTGTAATGATCTTCATGTAATATGAATCTTGAGATATATAAGAATGTAATATAGTAATTCTTCCTCAAGGATTTTTAAGAAAGAATGTTTTCATTAAAGTTTTAATGTGATCACAATATTTATATATTGGGTATGTCATATAATGTGAAACACAGTGTTGTTATTTCAAAATCTGATGCTAAGATTAATTTTGGATTTTTAAATGCCTTTTAGAGTATTAATTTAAACACAAGTATTTTGGATGATTCTTATGTTTGGAGTGGATTAATTTGATCAATGGAGATTATTTTTTTAGTTAAAACATATCATTAATATTTATTAAATTAGTTTTATATATAGAATTTTGTAATTATATAATTATATTAAAAGGAAAAACAATACGTCAGGAGACAACTTGTCTCATGCGGAATGGTTGTGAGACTTCTACCGAAAACTGAAGTATGAGAAGGGTGATTTAACTTTCACAGGGCCTATGTGATATCATTATTGGTATAACATAGATTTCTTTTTTTAAATATTGTGACAGATGATTTATAAGTTCATTTTTTGAACCCTATAAGATGAAGATATATAGAATTTTTTTGAATGTTATTTTCATTTAGAGAGAATGATGACTTTGTGGTAGATAATTATTAAAGGATAAAACTTTACATCACATTTAAGTATGCTTCCTTGTGTTCTTATTATATGAAGTAAATAAATTATTCAACTATAGGGAAAGGATTTTGAAACCAAAAATGTTATCCCAATATCTTTTTTTCTAATGAATCTAATGGCCCCTTAGATCGCCGCATATTTATAGCGTTGTAACTATTAATATTTTCATGATCATGTTCTCTATCACTCTTCATCAAAACATGATGGTCAGATTTATCTTACATGTCCATGCATTCATACATGGAATCCTATTGTTATTTATCTTTGATGACCTTCATTCTTAACATTCTCTGTTATAAAGTGTATGTGTATCAACCCTTATTCTTATGTGAGATTCCAATAAAAGTAAATTGAATAGTCAAACCATCAATACCATACCCGAATTAAAATTTTTTGAGGATGAAATTAATTGTATTTGGGGAGAATATAACACCATTAGACTTTACAATCCATGAATTCTTGGATAAATTTCATTTTTTTGCTTTATTTATAAACAACACCGTGTTAATAAAGTGTTTTCCAGCATCACACATAAGGCCATGTTTTACTGAATAACAATATATTATTAAAATATTAGAATTTAATAAAATTAGATATAACTTAGACATTATGTTGATAGTTATAAATAGTATTAACTAACTTAGGAAAATATATGGTTGAATTCATTAGTTAGAAATTTATTATAAATGTATATTTGAACCAGCTGAAAATATAGTATATGTATTTAGAAAAAAATATTTTATGTTATCAAAGGAGTTTTATCTTAAGAAATTAAATTCAATATAATTTTTAAGTGATATTAATGAAATATATATGTTATTTATTCAATAAACTAATTTTTATATTTATCCAATATATATGATAAGCATAATATAAAAATAAGTCATATTTTATGCTAAAATACATTATTTTCTAAATAAAAGTTTTACGTACTTTTAATGGTGAATCCTATTGAAAATCCAATTTGGACTAATTTATAAAATCCATTTAGAAAATTAAAATTATTATTTTATTTTGTAATTTAGAATTTTACATTGGTTGAATGTTTGGAAGTTTTCTAATAAGTTTCATGTTTTGATGAATAGGGATAAAATATTTTGTTTTAATTGAAAAAATCATTTTCATATAAATAAATAATATTGTTATATTTTATTTGTAATAAGTTTTAAAGTATAGTTATGTCACTTTTTTATAAATCAATCCAATTTAGTTCATTCAAATCAATTTAATGTTAAAATTGTATTGAAAATCATTTATCTCTTCTTAAATGTTTTCACTTTAAAAAACTCATTTTCTCAATCTATCAACGAGATTAATTATGAATAAATTGCTATAATTTCATGTTTTTTGTTTTTATAAATGGATTTTATATTTGGAATTAGTTTTTCTAAATTATTTAGATAGTTTTATTTTATTTTTGTGTATATGATTAGTATATTTAGAAATTTATATTTACCATGGTTAAAGTTAAGTTAAATAATTAAGGATAAAAAATATTATGATTATTATAAAACTACCTTAAAACATTTACTAATTTTATTGTATCAGTATTTTTTGACCAAAATAATCTTTAGAGTGATTTTAGGGCCGCTTTTATCTATAATGAGGAATTTATTTCGTTTCCAGTATTCTATTCTAAAGGAAGTCATATATGTCACACAATAGTTTTAATAAGTTTTACATTTCTATATACGGTTATTTAGAGGATATCATCTAATATAAATATTAATTTTATATATAAAGTGTTAATATTAATTATGGAAATTTATTTTAATTTTTATGAAATAAATAATTATCATTAATGTTGATACAATGATGTTGCAGTAACTCATTAATTAGTAAAAGAATCAAATAAATGATATTAAAAATATTAAAATAAATATATTTTTAGAGGATTAATGTCATAAATGAATTTTATTCCTGACTTCAACATGTTAATAATGTTTAATCATTACATTTTGGTTTTTATCTTATTTTTATGATGTTTTTAAAATTTCATGTAAGGAATGGGGTGAAAATTAAAACTAATGATATTTTAAAATAAATATCATTTTATTAAAAGACTAAAATTTATAAAAATATAAAATTAAGTGAAATAATTGGGATAAATATAAAAATTTCATTAATTACTCATTTATTTTTCTTCTTTAATTTTATAGAAACTATATTAACAATTAACAAATTACAAAACCATGTTTTCAAGGTAAGAGATAAAGAGTTTAACTAATGATAAAATCCAAAATATAAGGGTGATAATGTGAGATAAACTTATTAAAAAGTAATTTGTTGAGGGTATTATACACATCATCATATTCTCATATTAATAAAATTATTTTAGAAAATTTGAAAATGAAAATATATTTATAATAATATAATATTATGAGTGTTTCCAACAGTGACCCTCACCTCAATTATTAAAGGGTGCCACCTCCCTCACTTCCTCACACATCTCAAGCCTCATTTTCTAGACCATTCTCTAAAAAATTAAAGTAAAAAATTCCTTATATTCATTATATTTTCCTCACATTAATAAGGAATCCATACAAATTAGAAATTTGTTGTAAACCAAAAGATGTTACCTAAATAAGATATAAAATCCATCCTCGTGATCTTTAGTTTTATTACCATTCTATACCCACTAAAATATCCTTATTTCAAACTTATATAATAACACTAAATCATAAATATAATTATATATTTTAATGATAACTTTTAAACCTTTAATTATAGGAAATTCCATCCAATAGGTAATGAACATAATGTTTATGTGTGCGGTAAACTATCGCATCATGCAATGATGATTATTATATTTTACATTACCACCATTCATGGTTGAAAATTATGATGGTACTTTTATTTATATTTTTCATATATTATATTTATTATTCCTTTAATCTTATTTAATTTATTTATAGAACATACCTTATTCATTCCATTTTTTATAAATGCGATTACATTATTTGTGGAAGTGTAGATTACTGCATCCCCAAAGCGATGTCATTAATTCAAGATATACATTGAACGAATTGAAGATGATTTTTATGAAAATATGAAAACTATATTAATTTTATATGATAATAAAATTTTAATATAACTATATATAAATTACATTACATTCTTTAAATATAAAATCTAAATTATTGTAGTGTTCAACCGTACGTACAACCTACCGTCTCCATGAATGTCACATTTTGTTTCTTATCTGCAAATTTTATATACTAATTTAAATATATATATATATATATATAATATTTAAATAATTTTGTACATTATTTATATGATGAAACCATTATCTAATAAATAGTAATAAAAAATAACAAGTCAAAACTTACATGAGAAACAGAGCAATTAACACCCAAAATAGAAAAAATAACAAAAGAATATTAACAAATGGATAATAAGGTATTATAATATGATCATATATTATATAATCAGTTTTAAAATGGTTCTATAATAAGTATGTACCACTCTTCAAGCCATTATACATAAGGTTAAATGATGTTTACCCCAATGGAAATGCTAGGAAATTGTAAATTTCACAATCTCATTATTATACAAGATTTTCTATATGTATGTTTCTGCTAGGTAATATTTAATATCCATGTCCCTGTTTTCAAAAAATGTGATTAAAAAGGGTTTTTCTATTATCATATGAATTTTAAAAGTGTTTTTACCCATGATTTACATTTTGTAATATGTCTTGAAAGGAATCTTGTTATCCATTTCCAAATGATGCATTTGGGACTTTTTCTATTAAAGGAATATTTTTTAACTTTGGCGTCTCAATAAGATTTTTCATCATTATGATTTCATAAATTTTTATAATTCCATTACATATTATAAGGTTCTTTTTAATTAACGTGTTTTCATTTATAATTATGTGGATTTTTAAATAAATGATTTCAATGTAAAAAATGGATATTTCTCTCATGATTTTCAATTATTTTATTATAGTATTTTCATCTATGTCAACATCCTATATTTAATTTTATGTTTAAATGGGGTGATATATTATGATATCGTTGACCACATTTTATAAAAAAAATTATGATCTATTTGACTGTAGAAGTGATATTTGATACCATACACCATATTACATATAATGATTTGTGATTATGTTTACTGATTGGGAAATGTTATATACATTTCAAATGTATATGTAGTTTCACTAAATTCATTTGATCAATGAATTGGACTTACACAAGTAGAAAATAATCTTATAGATACCACAAAACGGATTTCTAATTGCCTATAGAGTCCACTAAGAATCCACCAAATGGAAGATGCTTAAGGTCCATCATTGTTGCTTATAGCATCTACCATTTGGAGGGTGCTATAGATGAGTTTGGGATCACCTATAGTTTTCGCCTTATATGATTTTTTATAGTTCATCTAGGTATGACCTATGGCGTCCTCTATATAGAAGTATCCGTAGCTCATCTAGAAAATACCTATAGAGATTAACATACGGAGGCCATTGAATGTTACTTTTATTTTAAAATAAATTAAAAAAACCATTTAAAACCCACTACATTTCAATAAATACAAAAAATATTTCCAAAATATTTAAAACCACGATCATAAAAATATCTTTACCTTATCATCTTCCAAGATCGACACCCATCATCGAATAAAACTACATGACAATGTTTAATAAAATATTTATTAAAAAAATATCCTAACTAATAATTGAAATGTAATAAAATATTTCAATTAATGATTAGTAAAACATATAGAAGTTGTTTGATTTTAAAAATAAATTAATAATATATAATCATTTAAAAAAAATTTAAACCACTTATTCTATGATTCTGAGAATACGACACAAATAATTAACATGACCTCTCCTCACACACAGCAAAAATAATAATAATTTGTATGTCATGTGATTACTTGTCGTTTTATGGTATTTTTCTAGGCATCTAACTATTAAATGCCAGTTTTGGTGTTTTATGACTCTATTGTGTGATAAGCATCATCCCGATCAAATGGAATCTTTGATAGACATACCATCTTCCTGGCTATTTTAAAAAAACTCCATGGTTTTTGTTTTTTGATTTCTTGGAATTTAGAGATTGTTCTCCTAGATTTGACCCCCAAAACCACCTTTTTAATGGGTGTTATATCTTTTAAAAAAATATATTTAGTTGTTCTATTTAGACTACACATCTGATTGATGTTTCATCTACACTTAAAAATTATGACTAATAATAAGATGATTTTTCTATGTTTTCAAGTCATTAATAGGTTGTTTGATTTGTATTAGACCATTAAACACATGTTTTGGTGTTTTATGACACTAAAAGTGAATTTAAAGTCCAACCAGAAAAACTCTAGTTCAAATTGAAATTCCATATACTCCAAAATTTTAAAATTAACTCAACATTTATTATTGTCTAAGTTCACCACATTTGGAAGTCATTCAACTAGTTTTCACCCCTCTATACACCTTTATCAAGCGCGTTAAATCATTAAAACCATATATTCTGACCTTATTTATAGACTTCACATCTGATAGATGTTATGTCTACATTTAAACATCACAATGAATGATAATATGACTATACTATGATTTCGTGTCATGTTGAGGTTGGTTTCTATGTATCTGACTATTAAATGTCTATTTTGGGGTTTTATGACACTAAAAGTGTGTTTTACATCATCATGGTCAAACAAAACCTTTTATTGACATATCATATGATCAACCAATTCACAATTCACTAAGTATATTTTTTTTGAATAATTTCATGGCATTATGAGGTCGTTCACCTAGTTTGGACCACTGGGAACACCTTTTTAAAGGGCCTAAATTCATTAAAAACTACATATTAAGTCGTATCCCACGCGTCACACATAAAATTAATGTTTCTTATTCTAGAATAAATTATGAATAATAATATTATGGTTTTACCTTGATTTAAAGACATTAGGAGGGTTTTCACTATACATCTCACTATTAAATGCATGCTTTGATGTTTTATGACACTAAAAGTGTGTTTTCTGTCCTCAATGTCAAACAGAATCTCTAATGGTCATACCATATTCTCAACCATTTCACAAATCACTTCATATTTTTTATCATCTGATTTCATTGCATTTGGAGACTGTTCTACTAGTTTTGACCTTTTGACACACCTTTTAAAAAGTCCCCAAATCTTTAAAAACCATACATCTTATTTTTCAATAGAAACGAAACATCTGATGGACAAACCGTTTCTTCTTGCACATCATGAATAATAATATGTTTATTTTCCAAGGATTTCAAGTCATTCCAAGGTCTTTTGATATGGATTTGAATGTTAAATGCATATTTTGGTATTTTATAACACTAAAATTGTGTTTTTAGTCCTCTTGGGAAAATTCTAGCTTGAATTAATGTTCTGTCTACTCATCCATTTCATAATTTACTCCACCATTGTTGTTGTATGATTTTACCACATTCGGATGTTGTTTAATTGGTTTTGACCCGCAAAAAAACATTTTTAAAGAGAATCAAATATTCAAGAAGACACATATTTAGTTGTTTCACACAGAACACATGGCCAATATAAGTTCTGTCTACTCATAAACATCACAAATAATAATAAAATGGTTTTCTGGTAGTTTCATGTCATTCTTATGTCATTTTTAGTGGATCTGACCATTAATCTAGCATTTTGGTGTTCTATGACACTAACAGTATTTATATGACCTCCTTGGAAAAATCTATATCATATTAATGTTTCTTCTAGTCAAACATTTCATAATTCATGCTATGGTTTTTATCGTCTGATTCAACAACATTCGTATGTTGTTCAATTGTTTTTGAAATCCGAACGTGCCTTTTTATAGGGTGGAATTTTTTTTAAAACCACACATTAATGAATTCAAAGAAAACTACTTCTCTAATTGGCATTTCATCTCCTAATAAACATAATGAATAATAATAAGATTATTTTACTATTATTTCATGTCATTATGTGGTCATATTCTATGGATCTAACTTTTAACATTCCATTTGGTGTTTAATGATAGTAAAAGTCATTTTTCTATCATTGCGCTCAAAAAAACATTTGATTGATGTATTTTCAGATAAACTATTTAAAAACTCACTCCATGGTTGTTTTCAAGTGATTTCATTGCATTATCAGGTCGTTCAGATGGTTTGACCACTGGGCACACCTTTCAAAAGGGGTTCAAATCTTTAAAACCCACATATTCATCTATTTCTCACAAAATGCACCTTTAATTGTTGTTTCATATTCACTCACACATCATTCATAATACAAATATGGGTCATCATTTATTTCAAGCAATTTTTAGATCGTTTGATAAGAATATATAGATTAAAAATTCATTTGATGATTTATGACACTAAAATTGGGTTTTCTATCATCTCGATCAAACAAAACCTCTGATAGACGTCCCAATTTCTTGAACATTTCAAAATTAAATCCATAGTTGGTGTCATCTTCGTTCAAAGCATTCAGAGGTCTTCATTTTGTTTGGACCCCTGGACACAACATTTTTTTAGGGCATGAAATCTTTAAAAACTACATATTCAGTCATTCCGTTCAAAATACAGATCTGATTTATGTATTCACTGCTCTAGCACATTATGAATAATAATAAGATAATTTTGCAACTATTTGAAGCCATTAAATGGTTGTTTGATATGAATTTTAATATTAAACACATGTATACTCTTAGACATCATGAATAATAATAAAAACATCTTTTTAATGTCGTTTTAATTCATTCTTGAGGTCATTTAATATGGATCATAATTCTAAATACCCTTTTGGTGCTTTATGACCATAAAAGTTTATTTTTCCCCTCCCTATCGAGCTGCAAATCAGATTGATGTTTGTTTTGGTTAACCATTTCACAATTCATACTACGGTTGTTTCATATTATTTCAGGGCATTTAGATACTGTTCACCTAGGATTGACTTCCAAACGCGCCTTTTAATGGGAGAAAAATCATTAAAAACCAAACATTAAATCATTCAAAGAATAGATTATGCCATACTGATGTTCTATCTCGTCAAAAATTTCATGAATAATGATGAGATTATTGGCCTATGATTTCATGTCATTCTGGGATCGTTTTCCATGGATCTGAACGTCATATTCCCATTTTTTGTATTTTATGAAAATAAAAGTGTGCTTTTTATCATCATGGTCAAATGAAACATCAGATTGACGTAAAATATAAATAAATGTTTAAAAATTCACTCCATGGTTGTTTTCATATGATTTCATGGAATTTTGAGGTCGTTTGCCTAATTTTGACCACCGTGTGCACCTTTTTGAAGGGTCTGAAATCTTTAAAACCACATATTCAGTCTTACCACATGGACTCCCAATCCCATTGATTTTTTTTCTCAAACACATAATGAATAATAATAAGGTAATTTTCCTTTGATTTCAAATTATTCCAAGGTCCTTTTCAATGCATCTGACCATTAAACGCACGTTAGACGTTTTATGACACTAAAAGTGTGTTTCGCTTCATCCCAATAAAAAAGAACCTATGAAGGGCGTACCATCTTCTTGAAGATTTCAAAAATATCTCTATTCTTGTTGTTTTACTAATTTCATGGAATTTAGATGATGTTTAGCTAGTTTTGACCCCCAGAAAAAAACTTTAAAGGGCATCAAATGATTAAAAACTACTTATTTAGTGGTTCCATGTAGACCAAAAATTTTAATGATGCACCCCCTACTCTTACACATCATTAACACTAATAATATATTTTCCCTATAATTTCATGTCATTCCTATGTCATATGATATAGAATTTCCCATTAAACGCGTGTTTTGGTGTTTTATAACACTATAAGTGTAACTAACTAGAAATTTATAGAATAACAATTTTTCATTTCTATTAATAATTATGAATAAGATATTAATTTTATGTTAAATGGGATTCTTTTTCTCATAGTGTACTCGCCACGCAATAATGGGTTTCTGTGAAATCTTAAATTTAACACAACATTGAGTTATGCAAAAAAATAATAAAATAATATTATAATTATTTTAAATAGTAGTCAATGCCTAGCCATTAGAATGGGGGGAATGAATATTATCAATTTAATTTTGAATAATTTTTTATACATGTTTAAATTCTGATTAATTGATCACCAAATTTATTCTAATTGAAAATCAAAACCAATTCTATATAATGGATATATTTTTTGAAAACCTATTTAAAAGAGAATAATTGTGTTTTCGTAAAATTATTAATGGGTTTTTATTTAATTAAAAATATATGAAAAATATTCAATTTTATATTTTAAATTAATCATATATTTTTTCTAGATATTATATGAGAATAAATTCATTTTCCATATAAAAGAAGTATTTTTCTAAAAATGCAGTTTTACAGCCTTTTGATAGTTAACATTTTTTAAATCTAGTTTTTTCTCCTTTATATGTTTTATTTTTCAAAATAAACTTCTACTTTGGAATAGGAACATCAAAATTTACTTTGGATGAAATTTTGGTATTTTTCGGCTAAAGTTCATTTTTAATGAATAGTTAAAAATATTGCATTTCAATCAAATCTTCCTCTTAATCATATTTTTTATATATTTAGATTTCACATTTAATTAGTTATACAATTTAATTAGATTATTTTATTATCATTTAGTACAATTTTAGACATTGTATATAATTTTACATTGAAATTGGACTTAAATGCATGTCAATCTTTTATTAGTTTTTATTTCTTAAAAACACGCTTTATGGTTTTGACAAAGAGAATTAATATTAAATTAATTTCTGAAAATTCTATGTTTTGAATTTGTAAAAATTAATTCCATATATGGAATTAGGAGGTCAATATTTTTTAAATATCTTCCTTTTATTTTTATAATTTATGAATAGTAATTTTAGTAAATATTTTATTTACCATGGTAAAAAGGTAAATCCGGTAAATAAGGGTAAAAAATAATATTATAATATTATTAAATTACCCTAACACATTTCCTAACCCTATTTTATGAGATATTTCTAACCATGGAATCCTTGGGTAAATTTTTGGACCCCATGGAGCCACTTGTGTGTGAAAATGACAATCCAATAGTTCTTATTTAAAGTTAAGGAAAATATAACTTTAACAACTATCTTTAAATAAAAAAAATATATGGGCTTATATAATTGACTTCTTCGACTATAAATATTCATTAGGAAGAAAAAAACATTTCTTACATATTTTTATTTTATTTATAAATTTTATACACAAATAAATAAAATTTTTTACTTCACAATGGTGATCTAGGGATTAGTATATTAATGAATGATTTAAATAAATTTGATTATAAATATTAAAATAAATTTAGTATGAAATTTATTATTCCATAAAAGAATTATATGGATGATTATTACTTTTTATATTTGACTTAATGATGTTTTTTTGAGTGAATCATGTTTATATGCATTTTTATGAAGTCATGATTTGAATAGTATAAAAATTGACATAAATGAGTTTTTGAATAAATTAATATTTTAATAATTGATATTATAGTCCTAAAATCTAATATACGTCCAGATTACATATATGATGTTAAAAATGTCATTAATTTTCCATTTTTGAGTCGCTTTCCATTTTATAGTAACTATGGTAACCATATATTATGAATATACCAGAAGACTTGGTTATAGTTAAATTCATTAACTAAGGGTTAAGGCTAAAATATAAGATTACATTTGTAACCTAAACATGTCTAATAACCATTTGATGAGAAGGTTTTGACCCATCATCATCTTAACTTTGGAAAATATCACTTAGGTTTTATTAGAATTCGAAAATCAGTTATTAATAAAATAATACTTTCAAACATTCTTAAGGAGCCCCTCATCCCTCTATTAAAAATAGATCACATCTAACCCGTTACTCACACCTCTCAAGCCCCTTGGCTCGTCCAAACTCTGATCCAAAAATATCACAACATTTCTCTCTCCAAGAATCCTTCCCCTAATCATAAGGCAATTCAAGAGAGACCTTTGGCTCAAATCAATAGAAGTTACCCAATTTGAGGTAACGTATTCTATCAAGTTCCTTTCCATTATTTTTCCTTATCCACTCTCTGTGGGCTTCTTATTATTTTCTTAAATAACAACATCAGTATCCTAAATATAATATTTTTTTTATTATAATTATTCTAACTACACATACACACACCAAAGTTGAATGTGTATAGAACATATTGTTTCAATGGACGACGAATTAGTGACTTACAAAACGATGATTATTAAATCTTCTCTTACCACCTATTATGGTAGCCAATATGTTGGAACTATAATTATCTATGATATATATGATATCTATTTTATCTCTTTGATTATTTAATTATCATTTTTAATATATCTTTATTATTTTCATGTTTTATAAATATGATAATTTCATTTGGAGAAATGTGGAATACCATCCCCTCGAAGTGATATGACTCGTTCGTGACATAAAAAGAATTTATAAAGGATGGAATTAATGAACTTATGTAATATATATAAAAATTGATATTATTCTATAATTATAATATACCTATGTATAATTATGTTTTTATTCCTTCAAATATGAAATAGAAATGAAATTAGTGTTCATGTGTATGTAAAACTTACCATCTCCATGAATGGTGCCTTCCATTTCTTATCTCCTAATGTTATGGAATATTATAAATACATATATACTGGATATATGTAAATATATCTAAATAATGAATTGAATTCTAGATATGATTGAATTTTTACAACATGGACAATTTATAATTATAAAAAGTTCTTTTTTGACTTCAGTTCCGAACATCAACAATGTCTCATATGAACTAAAATAATTAAATAATTGTAATATCAAGGTAATAAGTGATATAAAAGGTATAATAATCATTAAGAGGTTCTAATGAAATTCTATATTAACTTATGTCTATTATTCAAGAAATTAAAGAATGAACGAGTCAAATCAGGTACGGGGTAAGGGACTTTGTTTCAATCTCCTTTCTTTGAGAAATATTTTGATTTATACACGACTTTCTTTTATATTGTTTATAAACCCCTTTCACTTTTAATTTCATTCAAATCGAGTATTTAAATTTTCTAAGAAATTTTATTTACTATTTCAATATATGGAAGTTATTTATTTTGATTGGAAATGAAATTTTTATGATTGAAATGTTGATAGATTCAATCATTTATGTGTGATGATTATAATATGGTACTTGGACATTTTACAGGTGGTTACATGATAAACCAAATGAAAAGTGGTTTTGTGATAAACCATGAGAGGTTGGTTATATTATAACCTACTATTCATTGGGTATGGAAGTCGTCTGTATGGATATTAAATTTGTAAGAATGATTTTTGGAAGTCTACCGTATAGTTATTCCATTTAAGTATGATTATGTCTCATGTTTACCTGTTATATGTTATGTGTGCATTTTATGAGTTTTATGGTAATATTTTGGTTAAAAAGGGTAATAAATGAACTTTTCTTAATTTTATAGTATTTACTACTACATAAGGGTAAAAATTATTACTTTTGATAATGTATTCATGGTTTACATGTTGTTTTAAAAAACTAACAGTTTTCATTCGATGTGTATCATTTACTGAGCTTTTTATGCTCATCCGAACATTTTGAAATGTTTTCCACATGACATAAAGTGGAATAGGGACAAGGGTGGGTTCAAGGAAATTTTATTCTATTTAGAACATGGAACAAAACATGTTTATTTTCCTCGAATAGTTTTTATTTTATGAAAAAAATGGATACTGAGTAGATGTGTCTTCAAGTAATATTCAAGTTGTTATGTATAATTTAAGACCTAATTCTTTAAATCACTGAACCTGAAGAGATCCTCAATGTAAATTATTATCATAATTCAATATTATATAAAGTTTAAGACTGAGTGCTTATAGTTGGCATTATTGGTCAGTTAAAATAACTTTAAAGGTTATGGTGTATTTACACTTATGTAAAATAATCATAGTGGTTATCATATTAGAAAGAGTCATTGTTATTTTAGATAAATTGAAGGAGTTTAAGATAACATGAATAAGTATATCGTATTATATACACTCCTCATAAGATATTATATGAATATTTTACTAATATACTCACACTTACCATTTTGGTTTTAGAAATTGGATCAATCTAGCAAGCACCAAAGTGACAATGGATATGAAGAAAACTATGACTGTTTTCTTAAAATGAAACTGAATAAAATTAGAGCTTCAATGAGAACTATTGTAGTTATTCTCTACCAAATTTCTAGATTCATGATTTACCACTTGAATATTGGTGATTTTTAGAAGGCATCTTATATGGGAGAAATAAATCCCCATAGATGATCAAGTAATAATCTTAAAGGTAAGTATATTCAAAAACCTATGTGTCCATGATGTGGAAAGAAACACCTGGGAAAATGCATCAAAGTTATGGGAAGATGCTATAGATTTGGTGATGATGGTCATAAAGTAAGAAGCTTCCATAGAAAATGGAAGAATCTAGTTGACTGCAGGAAATGGAAAGAATTTCGTTTCGAGGGATCAATTGATTGTTTTAAATGTGGTTTTCTTGGCCATTATACAAATAAATTTCATACGAAAAATGTTTCAGAATTGGATCAATATGACTGTAAAAATATATGTTTACCAATACCTAATTCCATTCCAATGAAGGATGAGTAAACTGACAATGACCAATTAATGGTATGGATTATTTCTTAGCTGATGTTTTGAAATTATTGAATCCTAGGATATGATTCATGATTTTGATTGGTGAATTATTTGAAATTTTTTTTAATGGATCATGAATAAAGTAGAATGAGTACGAAGTATACATATAAGGGAATATAGAGTATTAATATATTTTAGTATGATGAAATTATTAATAGTATTTGGGTTCTTTTTATTAGGGGATAACATTGGATGATTTTTTCTAGTATGTGAAACCGTGAATATTGATTTGTAAAAATGTTATTCAATAATGAATTATCTTTTCTTTTGTGGAAATAATGGATAACTTTAGTAGTTAATATGATCTTTTGTTTTTTATGTGATAAGTGGTTATAACATTTTGGAATGAAAAATGAAGGTTAATATATTACCTTTTAGCATAAAATAGGTTATGGATTTTTTTGAGGAATGTATCTTATTTTTGATAATGTTATAAAAATGATAGGGTTTTAGAAAAAGGAAAACCTATAGGATTGGTGATAACATGTTGTGTCCGACAGGGCCATGGGAATGTAATCCGTAACTATAGGGTGATAAGGGCGCATCACCTACCCCCAGACTACGTGATGTCCATAGTTAATATGACTTATTATTTATAGTTAAATAATTTTATTGATCAATTATTTGTTGATTCGGGATATTATGTTAAATCGAATGGATATCTTTAGTATAAGAAAATTATTTTCTAATTAAGTGATAAAGGTTATTCTGGAATAAGTTTTCTATTTTGGGAACACTATATGCCTAAGGAAAATAGAATACTTTATAATTTCAATTGAAGAGTAATGGTGGAATTTTATTTTGTAATAATCTACGTTTTTATTGTGGAAATATATCGATTTGAGTTATTTATGGAAATGATTATCCAATCATAGAGAATATGTTATTAGGTTAATTACTTTTCAGTGTGATACTTTAATAGTAGTAGATGTTATTTAGAGAGAAATGTTAATATTTTTGGGGAATAATATGTGATCAAATCACATTGAATTTTGGTGTTCAAACTTTTGTGGATAATTTGGAAAAAATTTCTGATGAATTGTGTATTTAAGGGTCTTGGTTGATATTTGGGTATTTTTTATTCAATTTTGAAGATAAAGAGAATTATGTATTTTTCTAAAATATTATATTTTTTGGGGATCATCTGATATTTTACGAACAATTATTTTTGTTTAATGTCTAAAAACAAGATAAATACATAGTTCATCTTTTGTGGAATAATTTATTCTCTAGAAGTTGATTCTACCACTTCAGAGGTGGCCAAGTCATCTTGAATACTCATTGTTTGGAGAAAAAATGATTATGTGTTATAAATTTAGTAAAGGATGAAAGTATACATTACAAGTAAGTATATTTTATTATGTACTTAGTCATGATCATAATTAAATTAGTCAAATTTATTAAAAAAATATTAAAATAAAAATTCTATTCTATTAATTTTCCAACTGCGAAATCCAAGACCGTTTAACATATCACATGTTTGTGGTTTTCTTGTGGTTAAATTTTTCCTAATCCTGTTTTCTATCACACTCCATCATAACATGATGGTTAGTATACTCTATTATATCCATGTTTTCATGGATTCCTAGTATTTGTTATCTCAGGTCACATTTTTACTTCTCTTTATTTCTTTTAAAGTTATAGTTGTATTGAAACTTTTTTCAATGTGGGAGTTTCAATGTTGTTTTTGAGCCCAATTTTAATATTGTGAGGACGAAATTTCCAAAAGGGGGAAGGATGTAATGACCAATGTATTATTAGAATAATAATTTTTGATTTATATTAATAATTGTGAATAAGATATTAATTTTATGTTAAAGAGGACATTATTTCTGATAGCGTACTCGACACGCAACAATGGGCTTCTATGAAATCTTACATTGCACACAACATTAAGTTATACTGAAAAAGAATACAACAATATTATTATTATTTTAAATGTTTTTTAATTCATTTCTTATGGAATGAAATGAATGAATATTATCACCTAAATTTTGAAAAAAAATTACACATATTTAAATGATGATTCATTTAATACCAAATTTTTTATAAATTGAATTAAAATCTAATTGAATATAATGGATGTGTTTTTATGAAAATCAATTTAAAAGAGAAAAACTTCGTTTTCATATCACCCTTTATTTGTTTTTATTTTATGTAAAATATATGATATATATTCAATGTAATGTTTTAAATTCATAGTATATGTTTTTTCGATATGATATAAAAAAATTCAATTTTTTCGGATTAATGTAGTGTTTTTCTAAAAATACATTTTTACAGCCTTTTGATGGAGAACTATTTTAAATATTGTTTTTGACACCTTAATATGTTTTATTTTACAAAATAAACTTCTTCTTTATAAACTAAACCTCAAAAGATCATTTTTCTTTGGATGAATTTTTGGTTTTTTTTTGCAAAAGATCATTTTAACGAATAGTGGAAATTACTACATTTAAATTCAAAATGTCATTTTAATCTAACTTATTTATATAGTTATACTTTATTTTTATTTTTATTTTAAATTTAATTGGATTATATTTTAATAATTTAATCTAATTTTTGTCATTGGAAGAAATTTTAATTTGAAATTGGACATAAACGCATGCCAATCTTTTAATACTTTTTACTTCTTAAAGATATGCTTTTTATTTTTGGAAATTGGAATTAATTTTAAATTAATTTCTCCAACATCTATGTTTTTAATATGAAAAAATAGTTTCTGTTTCTAGAATTATGAGGTTCAATGTTTTTAAATAGGTACTTTTTATTTTTAGTCATTATGAATTGAAACTTCAGTTAATATTTTATTTACCATGTTTAAAGGTTAAATCTGGTAAATTAGGGTAAAAATAATATCATAATAATATTAAATTACCCTAACACATGTCCTAAGCCTGTTTTATGAGATTTTTCAGACACTAGGCATCCTTGGGTCAATTTTTGGACACAATGGAGCTGCTTTTTTATGAAAAGGGCATTTAATTACATTAAATATAAATTTAAGGAAAATATAACATAAACGTTTATCTTTTACTCAAACAATGTTTATATGAGGATATATAAGTTATATCATTGACTATAAATAGTTATTATAAAGCTATAAAAATTTCCCAATCCTGGTATTTTTTTATAATTTTTAGATATCAGATAAATTAATATATTTATGGCATAATAGTGATGTATTGATTACATTATTAATGAATGATGTAAATAAATGAGATTATAAATTTTAAAATAAATTTATTTTTAAAATTTTTGTACCATCAACCAAAAGGGTTTATATTGACTTGTTGTATTTTAATTAATTTTGCTTTTGAGAATTAATAATGTTATTATGGATTTTTTAAATGTCATGATATTAAAATTATTAAAATAGACATAAATGTTCTTTTAAATAAATTAATTTTTTATTAATTGATATAATATTTCTAAAAAATTTATATTTGTCCAAATTATATATATGATGTTAAAATTTTCAATAATGATTCATTTTTTGGTCTATTGGAATTTTATTGTTTCTATGGTAAGCATATATTATGAATATACAAGAACACATGGTAGAAGTTAAATTAGTTAACTGATAGTTAGATCTAAAAGATAAGGTTCAATTTGTAACCTAAACAAGTCTAAAACCCATTGGCTGAGAAGATTTCGACCCATACACATCTGATATTTGAAATATATCACTTTGGTGTGATTATATTTCTAAAATAAATTAATAATAAGATAATACTTTCAAGCATTCCTAAGGTGCCCCTCCTCCCTCTTATAAAAGGACACCACCTCTAACCCATTACGAAAACCTCCTGAGCCCCATGGATCATAAAATATCTGCTCCAACAAAATCCCAACATTCCTGTCTTACACTTGGAATCATTCCCTTAGTATTAAGGCAATTAAAGAGAGCACTTTGGCTCAAATAAAAAGAAGTTACCTGATTTTAGGTAATGTCTTCTCTCAAGTTCATTTCTATTATTTTTCCTTCTCCACTCTTTATGCTCTTATTATTATTTATTTATATGAAAACCCAAGTATCCTCCATATTATAGGTTTTTTTTAGGATTTGGATTCGAACAATTCTTACATGAATCACAAACTAATGGGTATATAACACACTGTTTCTATGGACGACGAATTACTGCCTCACAAAACGATGATTGCTCAATATTATCCTATCACTTATTATGGTGGCCATTAAGATGGAAATATAATTATATATGATATTTATGATATTTATTTTATCTCTATTATTCGGTAATTATCATTTAGAAAATAATTTTATGCTTTTCATGTTGTTTAAATACGATAATTTCATTTGAGGAAGTGTGGACTACCGCCCCCTCAAAGTGATATGACCCGTTCATGCTATACAAGGAATGTATAAAGGATAGAATTAATGAAATTATTTTACATATATTAAAAATTATATTATTATTCAATTATAATATACCTATTTACCATTATGTTTTCATTTGGTTAAATATGAAATATAAATGGAAGTAGCATTCATGCGTATGTAAAGCTTACCGTCTCCATGAACAATGCATTTCATTTCATATATCCAAATGTTATGGACTATTCTAAATAAATATACACTTGATAAATATGATATATATATGATATATAAATCATGAATATCATTATGGATATTATGGACTTTTTACCACAAGGACAATTTATAATTATATCAAGTTCTTTTTTTAGTAAAGTTCTGAACATAACCAAAATGTCTGATATGAACACAAACAATTAACCAATTGTTATAGCAAGGTAATAAGTGATATAAAAAGTATAATAAATAGGAAAAAAGTTTTGAATCATGTTGAGATTAACTTAGGTTTATTATTCATGAAATTAAATAATGAATGAGTGAAGTCAAACACGAGGCAAGGGGCTTTGTCTCAAACTACTTTCTTTGAGGTGTATTTTGATTTATACACGAATTTATTTTATACTATGTATAAACCCCCTTTAATTTTAATTTCATTTAAATGGAATATTTTTTTACATAGTGTTTTACTAAAGGACAACATATATTTTTTTCAATGTATGTGGTGAGAACGAGCTTTTCACATTTGCGAGCATTGTTTGATATTTGGCTTACATGACAATCCATGATGTTTTTAAATGGAAAATTAACAGCACATACAATTTTCCATATTATGATATTGAAAATGGTTTTGAAGTGGATTTACTATTTCAATATCATGAAATTATTTCTTGTCAATTTAAATGAAATTTTTATGTTTGAAATGTTGATATTTTCAACATTTTATGTGCGATTATTATAAAATGGTACTTGGACATTTGAAGGGTGGTTACGTGATAAACCAGATGATTGGTGGTTCTATGATAAACCAAGGTGGGTGGTTACATTATAAACTCAAATTCATATGGTATGGAAGTCGTTCATATGGAAATTATATTGTTAAGAATGATTTGTGGAAGTCAACCATATGTTTATTCCATTGATGTATGATTATGTTCAAAGATAACATTTTATATGTTATGTGTTCTTTCTATGGGTTTTTGGTAATTTTTTTGTTAAAAACATGTAAGAAATGAGATTTTATTCATTGAATATTATTTAATACTTTATAAAGGGTAAAAGTATTACTTCTGATAAAGAATTGAAGGTTTACATGTTTTTTTGAAAAAAATAATAGTTTTCCTTATTTGTGTATCCCTTACTTATATTTTTATGCTCATACCATGTTTTTGAAATGTTTTTCACATGACTTAAAGTAGAATAGGGTAACAGGTGGGATCAAGGAAAAGTCATGATGTTTAAAACATGGAACTAAATATGTTTCTTTTATTCTATGAGTTTTTATTTTATGAAAAAATGGATACTGAGTAGAAGTGTCTTCATGTTATATTCATATTTTTATGTATAAGTTATGACTGAAATATCTAAATCTATAAAACTTAAAGTATCCTCAATGTGAGTTAATAACTTAATTCACAATTTTTTAATGTTAAATACTATGGCCTTATAAAAAGTGAATTTTTGGTTCTTCTGGGAAAACACCAACGCAAATTGAAATTCTATCTACTCGACCATTTTACAATTCACCCCAAAGTTGTTTTTTGTCTTATTTCACTACATTTAATGGTCATTCAGATGGTTTTTAACCCCTTGATGGATGTTTTTAAGAGTAGAAAATCTATAAGAATACATATTCCGTCGTTCCAGACAGACCACACATTTAATAGATGTTTAGTCCACTCTGAAACATCAAAAATAATAATAATATGATTTTTATGTTGTTTCAAGTCATTCTTAGGTTGTTTACTGTGGATATAACTATTACAAGTTCTTTTTGATTTTTTATGACACTTAAAGAACATTTTTTGTCCTCTTGAGAAAACTCTAGCTCTGATTGATGATTTTCTTGTTTGAGTATTTAAAAAATCATGCTATGGTTGTTTTTGTATTATTTCATGGCATTCAGATGTCTTTCTTTTGGTTTTGACATATGAACTCACCATTATAATGGGAAAAAATCATTAAAAATCACAAAATAAATCATTCTGAGTGGACCACACTTTAGATTTATGTTTAGTCTCTTTATACACGTAAGGAATAATAATAATGTTACTTTCTTATGATTTCATGTCATTAAGAGGTTGTTTTATATGGATCTAACTATCAAATTTATAGTTTGGTGTTATATAACACTAAAAGTGTGATTTTCATCATCATGGTCAGAAAATACTATTGATTCACTATAGTCTACTCAACCATTTCACAATTCAGTCCACGGTTTTTTGTCTAATTTCATTGAATCATGATGTCCTTTAATTGGTTTTTACAATCGGTCAAATCATTTTAAAGGGGATCAATCCTTTAAAAACAAAATATTCAGTCATACCACATGGGTCGCATATATGATCGATGTTTCATCTACTCATACATATAATGAATAATAATAATGTAGTTTTCCTTTTATTTCATTTAATTCTTAGCTTGTTATCAATATATGGGTAGTAAAATCCTGTTTTTGTGTTGTATGATACTAAAAGTGTGTTTTTTGTCATCACAGTCCAAAACTTCCTTTTATTGACACACTATCTGGTTGATCATTTCAAAATTCACTCCATGTTTTTTTTCTTCTGATTTCATGGCATTCTGGGCTCGTTATACTAATTTTGACCATTGGGTGCACCTTTCTAAATAGCATCAAATTAATAAAAACATCATATTCAATGATACTTTGCGAACTGTAGGTCCAATTGACATATTATTTACTCTTACACATAACAAAAAATAGTAATAATATGATTTTAATGAGATTTCAAGTCATTCTTTGGTTGTTTGATTTGGATTTGACCCTAAAATGCATGTTTTAGTGTTATATGACCAAAAATGTTTTTTTTCGGCCCTCCCGGAAAAATGCCAGCTCAAATTGACATTCCTTCTACACTAACATTTCATAATTCACTCCATAGTTGTTGTTGTCAGACATCAATACATTCGGAGTTCGTTCAGCTAGTTTTAACCCTCGGATGCACCTTTTTAAAGGGCTCCAAAACATTAAAAACCACATATTCAGTCATTTAATGAATACCACATGTATGCTTAACATTCCTTCTACACTTACACATCCCAAATAATAATATCATGTTTTATATATATTTTCAACTCATTCTATGATCGTTGGATATGAATCTGAACCTTAAATGTTCTATTTAATGTTTTATGACATGAAAAGTGCATTTTCAGTCCTCTCGGGAAAACTCTAGCTCAGATTGATGTTTCATCTACTCGACCATTATAAAATTAAATCCCCAGTTTTTGTCCTCAAATTTAATGTAATTTTAAGGGATTTACACTAATTCTGAAAAAAGAAACATTTTTTTGGGTTCAAATATTTAAACACAACATATTCATTCATTCAAAAAATGCTTCATGTATGATTAATGTTCCCTATACTCTTACACACCTCAAATAATAATAACATATTTTTTATCTGGTACCAATTCGTTTTGAAATCATGTTCTATGGATCAGACTATTAAATGCACTTTTTGGTGTTTTGGGATAGTAAATGTGTCTTTTCATCCACCCAAAGAAAAATTCCAACTCTAATTGATATTTCATATTCTCTACTATTTCACAATTCACGATATGGTTGTTGTCTAATTTCATGGCATTCAGATTTCATTAAGTTGATTTTTTCCTCCAAAAGTGCCATTTTAATGTGTAACAAATTATTGAAAACCACATATTAAGTCGTTCCAAAAAGGCCACATATCCAACTGATATTCTATCTCCTCATACATATAAGGAATAATAATATGACAATTAGCTTATTATTTCATGTCATTCGGAGGTCGTTTATTGTGGATCTGACTATTAAATGTCTATTTTGTGTTTTAAGAAAGTAAAAGTGTGTCATATATCATTTTAGTCAAACAAGACCTCTGATTGAAGTACCTTGTGGTTCTCAATTTATAAATTCACATTGAGTTTGTTTTTATCAGATTTTATAGAATTATAATGTCCATTAACTGGGATTGACCAACAGTCGCACCTTTTTAAAGGGTCTAAAATCTTAAAAACCCACATATTCGGTCTTACCATGGGAACAACACATTTGATTGAGGTTCAATATACTCATATACATCATGAATAATAATAATAGGGGTTTCCTATTATTTCCCTTCATTCGTAGATCGTTTTTATGGATGTATCCATTAAACATCTTTTTTGGTGTTTTATGACACTAAAAGGGGGTTTTTGGTCATCCCTATAAAATATTAGATCGGATTAACATTTCTCCTCCTTGAAAATTCAAAAAATTACACTATAGTTGTTTTCTTCTTATTTCCAAGCATTCAGAGGTTGTTTGGTTGGTTTTGAGCACTAGAGACACCTTTTTGAAGGGGGTTAAATATATATATAAACCACATATTTAGTCATTCCACATATAGTGCATGTCCGATTGAACTACCTTCTCTTCTTACACATCTAAAAAATTAATAATATGGTTTTAGTGTTATTTAAAATAATTTCAAGGTCATTTGATATGGATTTAACAGTTAAATTCATGTTTTGGTGTTAAATGACATTAAAAGTGTCTCTTTGATCCTCCCATAAAAAATTTCTACTCAAATTTCCATTTTTTCTTCTATACCATTTCATAATTCACTCCAGAGTTGTTTTAGCCAGATTTCACCGCATTCGGAGGTTTTTCGGCTAGTTTTGATCTTAAAATGTACCTTTTTAAGGGGTATCAGATCTTTAAAAACCACATATTCAGTCGTTCTGTGAAGACTTTATGTCCAATTGATGTCATGTATACTCTTACATGTAACGAATTATAATGACATATTTTTTTCAATAGTTTCAAGTAATTTTGTGGAATTTTATTGTATATATGAATGTTAAAAATGGGTTATGGTGTTTCGTGACACTAAAATCATATTTTCAATCCTCCCCTACAAACACCAGATCAGATTGATGTTCTGTCAAGTTGATCATTTAGAAATTCATGATACATTTATTTTCATTGGATTTATCAATATTTTGAGTTCATTCACCAATTTTTTACTACCAAACGAACCTTTTTAAAGGATATGAAATTCCAAAGACCCGTGTATTCATTTTTTCAGAACAGTCCTTACATTCGATTAAGATGTCGTCTGCTCTTACACTACACGTATAATAATAAGATGGTTTTACTATTCTTTCAAATCATTTAGAAGTTTTTAGATATGTATTAGACTAGTGAATGTTCATTTAAGTGTTTTATAAAACTAAAAGTGTGTTTTTCGTACTCCCATGAGAAATTCAAATCAGCTTTACATTCCTTCTTCTCGACCATTTCACAGTTCACGTTACAATTGTTGTCGTCTGATTTCAAAACATTCTGATGCTACAACCTTACACAGAATGACCACGAAATGTTGTGCCTATGATGGATACTTAGTGGTAACATAGAATAATTATGGATAATATGATGTTCAAGAAAATTAATTCTCATTTACAATTTTTTTGTGCAAAACAAATAAAACACAAAAAGATATATTGTTATATAATTCAATGATATCGCATAGAGTTTTTTAGATTCTCTACATATGTTTAGGTTTAAGATGTAGAATAATAAAATATGAACATGAAAGATATTAATAATAAATTTCTGATATATGGGGGTTATTTTATTCAATGAGAAGCATGTGATGATATAAGAAAGTGTTATATTTCTCAAGAAAACAAAAATTTTAATTGGAGATTGATCCTCTCATTCTAAATCCCACAAATTCAATTTGGTTAGGTATGAACCTAGAAAATATGAGTATTTATGAAAATGTAGAATCATCATCAAGTCATATTATTTCAATGTATAATTTTTTTTGAAAGATATATAATAACTATTTGGTAAGAGAGAAGTGTATTTAGAATAAAAAATTTGTAACAATAGAATAATCTTTTGATAAATGGAGAGAATAGTTTACAAGGTATTATAAACTGAAATATTAGTATGTAACTAAAAATGGACTGAAAAAATTAAACCATAATGGGAAAATGGTTGATTTAAAAAGTAGTATTAATGTAGAAACAAATTTGTGGAAATGATGTGCACCACCAGATGTTCAGTTGGAGAATGATGAGTGCTCAGATGAGATGTCACAGTTGATGTTTCTCCATACCCAGGCACCTATAAATACTGTTGATTAAAATTAAAATTTAATGTGTGGGAATTGTATTATAGTATATGATCCAGTGATAAAATAAATTTTTACTAATAATGAATGAGATGTTGAAAAAACATAAAATTATATGATACTGTGTTTTATAAGAATGTATCCCATAATATTACAATATCATGAATTCACATGTTTTTAATATGAATGATATTTCTCAAAAGTTCATGTTTTTATATAAGTCATCATGTACATGGTACAAGCTATTTGAGAACATCAATGTAAACTAATATTTCATAAAAATACACAAAAATGATTGTATGACTGTTAATTTATAAGAAATTATAGAATGTTGAATAAAAATTATGAATGTTCTATTTATGTTATTTATTTCATAAAATGGTTTGATTGAAAATTATTGAGTAATTAAATTCTGAAAAATAAAATCTTAATATGATTACATTACTAAAATTTAATAATTAAATATAGTTTCCAAATTTCTAGATATATGAAAAGTAGGAAGCACTTCATCACATTCATGTCAAAAAATAAAATATGAAATATTTTTCATAGTTAAACATGTCATTTAAAGAAATATAATCTTGATTTCACTCTTCAAAATTGTTACATCTAGTTTTGATGAATGTAATTTATTTTATTTATAATACTCTCTTTCACATGTCTAAACACATTATAAAAAAGTTTTTTCCGGACATAAATATTGAATAGGAATCCCTCACATGATAAGATATTTACTAACAAAACATTTTTATTGTTTCAAATAGATTGAATTAGAAAATACTATTCCAAAGGTACATGGTTAATTTAATAATATATTTTTCAAACAATTTATCCATAAATCTATGATAAGAAAATATTGAATTTAAAAAACTCTCACTAATGATAAACAATTAATGAAGAATAATTATTGAATATTACTTGTTGTTATCTTGATAATTTCTGATAGCCCCAATTGATGTTTAAAAAGGTAAATTAGATAAGGAAGTACTATATCCTATAATTGTTAGCGCATTAATGGATGTATTGATATTATCAGTATATGTTCTGGTGAACCTGAAAAAAATCTAAATTATATATTTATTTTCAAATAAAAAGATGGTAAATAAATAGTTTATGTTCTTAATGGTAGTCTATTTGAAATTGGAAAAAATATTTACCCATATCCTTTGGTTCAATTATAGTAAAGGGGCTCTATTTACATCTTTATGGTTGGTAATTCGAAATTTCATAGGATTCTAAAACCATAAAAAGATTATCAGGGATGTACTTATTATGTAACATAAAGATAATGTAAAATTAATAATGCTAGAAGAAAGATAAGTAACAAAAAAAACATTCATAGGTAAATTTGATAATAGTTGTTTAATTGTACTCTCTTATCATATATTTTTATATTACATTGTATAAATTTAAACAATTTTCGAAACATTTTTATTTTAGGTTAAATAACTATTTGTACATGAGACAAACAATTAAAATTTAATATATATATATATATATATATGAAAACAACATGAGATATATAATCTTACATGTATTCTAAGAGTTTCAGTTAAAAAATATTCACAGTCTAGTAAATGTACTTGTTTTTTTATACGTTGTCATTATCAGTTGTAATCTTGGTTCCTTGAAATTTTGATTCTAATAGGGATGTATTCATGAAATTTTGTGTGGAATGATGAAGGATATGGTGAAAATATACTGAAAATAGTATACTATAGATATGTAATAAATAAATAAATTTAATATAATAAATCGATAAAGTAAATTAGTTTACAGATAAAAATTGCAATGAGATATCAAATCCATTTCCAATGAATTTGCAATGGAACCACTATTTTCTAGTGATTAAATTTGTAAAAAAATATAAATTATATTAAAAATAGGTAACATATAACCTATGGTAGAAGTTGATATAATATAATGTGAAGCATAGTGGAACATTTTTCAATAGTAGAGAAGTTATTAAATTTGGGGGAATAGGGGACTCATTCAAGTGATATGGATAAATCAACATTTTATTCACTCAAGATATAAGGTGACTGCTATAAGGGATAGGGAAAAATCTGGAAAATTAATAACAAAAATCCATGAAAAATAGATGAAAATTAAATAAAAACACAAAATAATAAATAAAGTAATGAAACCCACACAAACACAAATCAAATGTTTATATTAGGAATCCAAACTCAAGAAAATGATCATATGGAATAAACTAGATAATTAACGTTGTGTGGTAAATGGGATTTTAAATAGATAAATCCCAACCTAAGAGATCGATGGATATGGGGATGTTGAATGGTGGTGGGGAGCGTGACAGAGGTAGGGCAGCTAGATAAAGGCAGATCTGCTGAACAGAGTGGGGCAGCTCGACGGAGGTTTGGTTGGATGGGAGCAGGGTCAAGGGAGGATGGGGTTTCAATATCGAGGATGGGTTCAGGATCAATGGAAGATTTGGATGCATGGTGGTAGATGGGGCTAAAAAAGTTAGATGACGGCAGGACGAAGGATGGGGTGGTGTTGGAGTGGTGTAGGTGCAGGGGAGTTGGGTCGGGGTCATGGGGTCATAAGGTTGTGGGGTCACATGAAGGTAAAATGTATTGGGTTCGAGGGACGATGGGGCTGCAGGGGGGGCTGTAGAGGATTGACGACAATGGGATGAAGGATGAGGCGACGGGGGGATGGGGGTGGGAGGAGCGTGGCTCGGGGGAGTGGGGTTGAAGGGGCACGGGGTCATGATAGGTGGAAAGGGAGGGAACAATAAATATTGGGTTGGGGTGTGAAAAAATACAATGACTTCCATTTGACTATCGCTAATGGTACCAATAGAGATAGCTGAATGGTGGTCGCCTGATACACACCTCCAGAAATACTAAATTTTCTTCAAGTGTTATTTATTGATGGGTGGGGCCCGATATAGCCACTCGATGCATCAATAGGTGAAATGAGAAAAAATAGATATGAAATTGCCTGAGGCCTTGCCCATTTATTTTCATATATGGATTTGGTAGAGTCCATAACCATTTATTTTCCGTTGTCTTGGTCGAGGTATTGATGGTATGTTTCAGACGTCCAGTATAATGAATTCCATCATTACAAGATTATTTTTATAATATTCCATTTGATTGTTTTACAAGTAGAATATCCATGGTTTTGTTTCCTAGATCACGTGATTATTTTAAGGGATAGTGTGTTAGTTATTTACTTATCCATATTGTTATTCCATATTTACTTATAGATTGTTTTGTATGCTTACCCTTACTTATCATTTTTTCTCACCCCTTTCTTATGATTTATTATTCACTACGATATAAAGGAGTGTTTTTATTTCGATATACAAAATTATAATAATGGTATTAATGGATATCTCGATGATAATTCTTTATGTTATTTATATTTTATATTATAATGTGGATTTCATGTTTGTAATTTGGTTGCAAAATCATATAAACTAATCAGTCATTGGAAGTTTTAATCTTTTATCTATATAAATGTTATATTGAAAGGCATCGACTCGGGGATACTCGGGTCAGGTTCATTAAAATCATGTTCAATCTTATACTATTAATACAGACAAAGTGGAATGATTAATGATATTTTTTTCGATTCAATAATTATGTTAAATAAGTATTATTATCAATGATATTCTTCTCATAAGTATAATAAAATGTATAGGGATTTTACTATAGTAATTTTTCATTATGTTTTTGAGACCATTTATTTAATATTACATTTGACATGGAATAGTGATTTAGTATAGAGTTATGTTTGTATGAAACACATTATTGATGGAAGATAACCCTTAGTGTAGGCATGATGTTGATAAAATAATGATAAATAGATGCTTATGTAAAAAAATTATTGATGATAAAATGTGATATTGATTTGATGGTTTATGTTATATTTTTAGCAGTATTCTATATCTTTTTATTGATAGAATATATTCAGAACCTAGGGATTTTATTTTTAGAATCATGCATGTTTTTATTGTGGTTTTTTGGTGACCAAGGTATTCACACATTTATAATGTGAAATTATGTTACACATTATTTTTCTTAAGGATTATAATGTTCATTTAGTGACATTCCCTCAAAAAATTTAGAAATTGAATTTCGACAGACATATTTTGGATGAGTCTTGATGTTTACTATAAATGGAAAGGTTTATTTTGATTTTTTCTGTTATTGGATAAATTATTCTAACCATTTTTTTCATGGAAAACATCTACAGACTTGAGGATAAAATTTTAATTGTTTTTCCAAGATAATAATTTGTTAAATGTTAATGTTAGTGCTTCAGGCATAAAAATAAAATTCGATATTAATTTATTGAAGTAAGAGAGGAAATAGGAATTTATCTAATCATAACTAATAGATGAAAATTAAAATTATATTTCCTATTTTTTTACAATCATAATGGTAATCAAATCCCTCAACAGTAGGGAAAATATATTGATAAAAAATATATTATCCTATTACATTCATTTATCATGAACCAATGGTCTTCTAACTCATCATTCATTTATAGTTTTTTTGTTAATCTTCATTCTCCTGAGAATGCACTCTATCACTCTGTATTAATCCATGAGAATTGGTATTCTTTTCCATGTCCACATTTTCATTTACCACCAATGTTCTCCCACATGGAAAACTACTAATATTTTGTTCTATATGTCATTTATAATTCAATTTCTCTCTTCCCTATATTAATATTTTTAACCCCTTCTATGATATAGGTTTAAAAAAAATTATTTGTATATTTCCAACCTTTGATTACCGAGATCAATATTACATTGTGTAGGCACATTTAATTTAATGGGGAATAATGTAATGCCCCAGTATTTTAAAAGATAGACATCATGTTTTATAGCTAGTATAATACAAAACAAAAAGATTACAAAAGAATATAACACACAAATACATTAAAATATTTTTCTTTAAATTTAGTCAATTTGATAACTAATGATGCACTCATCATTAGGTTTAAATGAAACATTATACTCTATTAAAATATTATTATTTAATCACAAACATTATATCATAGACATTAAGATAGTGGGTATGAGAACTAATAAATAAATTATGAAATAATATGATTAAAAAATGTATAAAATAGATTCAATAGTTATTTATTTATTAGAAATAAAATTTGATTCATTTGAAAAAAAGTATATGTTTTCTGAGAACATGGTTTTTTCTAAAAGGTTGCTTACCCACATTTTGTGAATATAATTTAGAAATAATTTTTACCACTTAAAAAAAATTATTTTAAAAAATAGATTTTATTTTCCTGATCAACATGTAAAAAATATCTTCGGGATAATTTTAGGATTTTTCCAAAAAATGTTAATTTTTTATGAAGAGTGAAAATACTGATTTTTATTGAAAACTGCATTTTTTAAAATAATTTCTTAAATTGATTTTAATGTAAAATGGATCAATTAAATAAACATTTAATAATATTGTTTCATTAAAATTAATTTATTTTTAAATAATCATGTTAAAACATTCTATACTTGTAATAATTATGTCATTGGAAAGAAACTCTTTTACGATTTATACAGTCAAATTTTAAATTAAATTCCACCACTTCTACGAATTGAATTTGAAATTTTTTTTTATCATTTAGAATCATCATAATTTATATTTTCTAATAAGTTAAAATTAATTTTTTACTGTAATTAATAGTTAAAAATGTAGAATTTATTTTCCCTAATGAAGGTAAAAATTGGATTACTAGTGGTTAACAAAGATCATAAGCGTTAAAATTACTTAAAACAAGTACAAAACGTTTTTATGGCCATATTTCGGCACTATCATCTCTATTTTATGATTCTTACCCATTTTTTGGATTTGAAATGAGTTAAATGTAATTTTCACTTTGTCTTTTCAAAACATCCATGTGTGTCCACTACACTATTTTTAAAAGAACACACTTCTCCTCCCCAATAAACACTTCTAAAAATATTTATTTCAGAAAATACCTACCAAAATATCATTCTTTCATCCCTCCACACATCCTATAGATATTTTTAAGATCCAAAAGTCAATCTATAAATGAATTATATTAGACCTAAAGAGGTTTCCCAATGAAGTGGTACATTATTTAACAATGCATTTTCATTTCATGATGTATTCTAAAAAATTATAATCCTCTAAAAATAGTTTAAAAATAATAAAACTTGAATATATTATATAGTGTTATTTTATAATAATTTTTTAATAAAATATATCCATCTCCACTTCTAAAAAATAATAAATGAAACTCACGATCATGTATACATTGGACTACTACCTTGCGAATCGATGTAATGTGTTTTCCATCACCACCTTCCAAGTCAGGATATAATGATGGATTAAATATATTTATATTATAATTTTAAATTATTATACTATTTAAATTTTGATTTCATTAATACATTATTACTTTCTACTCTCTGCGAAATACAGAAACTTCACTCGTCTACACGATGGACTACCGTCTCGCGAAGCAACATGATTCATTTTTCGCTTATGCTTTATATGGGAGGTAGTAAAGAAAAAGATAGTTAATCTAGGTGATAGTTATAAACTATATAATTTTATTTATATATAATTTCACATCCAACTTGTTACCATCCAATCTGTGGGAAAAACAATAATTTCGCTCATGGATACATACAGACTACTGACTCCATGTAGCGACGTGAAGTGTTTTCCATTATTTTTTTACCCTAATGGTAATGAAGATGGATTTGATTTATAAATATGATATATATATAAAATAATAATTAATTATTAATGTTTATTTAACATTAATTTTCCTTCATTCCATCAGTTATGAAAAATTGAAATAGTGTTTAAACGTACGTAAGGCTTACTATCCCCACTAACAGTGTAATAATTTTTCAATGAGTAACATTAATAAATTTCAAAAAAAGAATATATACTTAATATATTTTTTATTAATATCATTTATTTAATTTTATTTGATGATTTATCCATGAAAAAAATTATATGACCATTACTTCCTAACTAAAAGAAACATGAAATTTGAAACAAATATCACTAAAAATAGACATTTAAATTATATAATTGAAAAAAAAAGTTGTGATAAAATAATATAATTAAATCATATATGGTATGATAGAGGTGATTATGGTTCGTTAATTGATTTATATTATTTCTATATTTATTATATAGGTGTTTCTCAAACATGTGAGGGAATTCAAACCTATGGTAATTGTACCTTGTCTCAATTTTACTTATGCGAGACATACAACATATTCACCACTTATTCCATATTGTGGTGTATATAATTCCACTTTGAAATGTTATACCATGAATATATATATATATATATATTATTTGGTACTTTATGATTCATTTTTTATTATTCAATTTATTTTTATTATTATTCAGAAGTTAACAAATTGGTAAAATGGTTTATTTCACAATAAAATCATTATTATGAATTACTTTTGTTTAAGTATCCCTTGGTGGAACTATTTGATATTTATATCTTCAAAATCAATATATTTTCTTAAAATTTGATTCTTCATAAAATTTTACTAGTAATAGTACATATTATACACTTTTTGGTACTTTAAATGATTGAGAAAATGTTTTAAAACAATATGAATTTATTTTTCTCTTCATTCGAAAAAATTTTCATCCAAATTGAGGTTCGGAAAAATAATTCAGAAATGTTCTAAAATATTTAAATTTATTTATTAAAGAGGTGTCTGTGACGAAATGACTCATTTTTTCCTCATACCCAGCACCCGACCCATTTTGTCATATATCTGAAGGGTGTTCCCAATGCCAATGTGTTAGTGCCAAGCACCTGGTCATCAAACAACACAACGGAGAGAAAATTTTATCCTAACCTAAAAATCTACATGGAATACATATATAGAGAAAAATAATAATAATAGAAAATATATATTCCTTAACTATAGGGAAACAGTGTAAATGGGAAACAACAAAAGTATCCAAAAACATAGAGACAAGTCAAACCTCAAAGAACTAAACAAAAAACTACTACTCCAAACGATGGTAGGGACAGACTCCCACTATCTCACCACTAGCTACCCAACAAGATGACATGAACCTCACCACCTCATTATGATGAATTTACATTTCTTACACTACAAGACAAAAAAATCTCTAGGCACCACAAAAGAGGTGCACAGGGTGTGAGAAAATAGGTTCAGTTATCTCCCACCTATGTTATCCCTAACCAGCCTCTGTATAACAATTCATGTATCATCATTTTATGTTAAAACATGGAATTATAAGATATAAATAAGTTTTATTAAAAAACATCGTAAATATTTCCCGATTTCCAAATTTCTAAACAAAAGTATGTATATAAATTTTAAAGAGCATTTTTTCATATCATTTTCCACAAGCATAAACATACATATAAAGGCTAACATAGAATTCCACGAAATTAAAATTAAATGCACAGGTATCACAACACCATGGAATACTATAGGCCACGACTTAAGACTACTTATACCACAATAATCTATTGCACAAATATCAAACAAGAACATAGGCCTAAGAATTAGAAGAATACCCCATGGGTAAGCTCCCCAAAATGTCAATATCAGGTCTGTAGAAAAATAATCCATGGTAATATAGGAAATCACCAAGAAAGACCTCCTTGATAATCTCGAAAAAAATGTCTTATGACCCCAAGCTAAACCTTCCACCTAAGTACCCAAGTTAACCCATGTGCTCTTTATCAAAAATAATTTCAATTCATTGAAAACAATTTCAAAACCACTTAACAATTTCCATTTTCAACACTTGAAAGTACTCATTTTCTCTCCATTTATCAATAACCCAGAAAAATAATTTTTCACTAAAAACCCTTTTTCGACACCAACAAAAAAACAATTCCAATTTCAATATTAAAAATAGTTTATATAGAAAAACATTCCTGATTCTCAATGTAGGCTAGATACAGAACCACCTACTTCAACACTCTTTTCACACACACCAGCAATGGAAATCCAAAAATAAACGAAACCAAAAAATGTCAATAAAGGACTTAAAATAAAACTCAAAAAAATATGTATTCAATTTTGAATTTTAGAGGTTAGAGAAAGAGTGGAAACATAGATACCTCAAAGTGTAACTCCCTCCGTACCACAACCAATGGTGAAAAGGCATCCAGAATGATATCACGCAATGAATCTAGGAAGAAACCAAGATGAATCACCACCCAAATCCAAGGGATCTGAACACACCACCCAATTGTGATGATATGATCATTAAAAATATTTAAATGGAAATATGACTTACTTGGAGACACACACCATAATACACAATGGAGATAAAACACCATATAGATTTACCTTGATGGAACGTAGTCTCTCAAAAATGCCTAGGAGAGACCATTGGTTAAGGGTGAAGGAGTTTGGAAAGAAAGATCCAAGAAAAACTGTGAAATGCATGATTTCAAACTAGGAACATGCTAAGTCATGGCGTGTAACCCCTAGTCTGGTAATGAATTCCAAGCGAGATATATACGGTGAAAACCCCGTACAGTGAAAACCCATCACCTTGGATTAAAAACTGGCATGTTGGCAAGTAATGTCGTGTAATCCCCAATCATGATGTGTAACCTTTCACAATGTGATATCATTTTTCACAACATGTTTCCAATAACCAGTACATGGTATGTAACATAGTTACACGTTGTGCAACTATTCTGTAACCAAAAAAAATAATGAAAACATCTTCTTAAATACTTGAACCAAAATGGAAAGTAGAGAGAGGTATAAAAACATACCCAATCAAGGTAACAGTATAGTACAAACTACCCACCATAAATAATTTTCATCCCCATGAATCCATGTTGAATAAGTTATCCTCAAAATAAGATGACTTCACTACTCTATATCTAATGATTCACATTCCCATGTTTCATTAGAATCTGATCCTTGTTTCCACCGAACTCTGACCAAAAGAATCGACGTCCCGTGAAAAACATTTTTCTGAGATTCCACAATCTCAACTTGTTTCTCCAAAACATATGAAACTGTCTCTAACTCAATTTATTCCCAACTCATAACATGGGAGAGATTAGGGTGATACTTCTTGGGCTGAGATTTGTGGAAAAAATCATTAATACCTATCAATTGAACAATAAATGTTAACTGATAAGGAAACTATCTGAGAAACATAATGATCTAAAATGGTCCACCATATCTAAGATCCAACTTTCCATGTATTCTAGGATGATAATGACCCAAACAAGGATAAAATATCCAAAAAACATAGTCACCTAACAAAAACTCTAATGGATGTTGTTTCCTATCATCATACGATTTTTAACGACTCTAGGTTGTAACCAGACATCAATGTACATCATGAATCTTTATGGAAGTTTCCTGAACCAAATATGGTCTAAATAAAGATACATCACCCACCTATACCCAAAAAATAAGTCATCTTAAAAGGAGAACATACAATACCTCAAAGTAATCCATTCCGATCAATGACTGATAACCACTGATATAAAAAACTCAACCACTCCCAGATGACTATATGTTGACCCACTGAAATCCAAGATGCGGGCGTGAGGTATATTCTCCAAGATCTAAATTGCATGCTATGTCTGAACATATATCTATGGATGGTATGATGTGATCAAATTGATATGAGTTCTCATTTCCACTGAATGTATCCTCCAGAACCTTGAGGTAAACCTGGGATCCACATCTGAAATAATGAAAGAAGGAATCCCATGTGACATCAACATCTCAGGCACATATAGTTTACCCTAATCATTAACCACAGTGGTGTCTCTAATAAGAATAAAAGGATAAGACATTATCAACCAATCAACAACCACCTAGATAGAAGTTTTCCCTTTGGGTGTCTTTGTTTATCCCACAACAAAATCCATGTATATCTCTACCCATTTCCAAACTAGCACCATATATATTGAAGAAAACCATAGGGTTTCAAGTACAGTTTCTTAATTTTTTGGTAGGTATAACAATGAGAAACAAACTCTGTGATGTCACGCTTCATACCCTGCCACCAAAATATTCTTCCAATATCATAATACATATTCTAAGTGCCTAGATGTATGGCCCGTCATGATCTATGAAAATCAAAAAAGACTAAACTCCTCAAAGATTTTTGGACTATATTCATTTTTCTAAAGTAAATCATACCATTTGAAGAAAGATTCTAACCCAAAATTATAGTTCCACCAACACTTAAGAATTTCATGTCCTTCTATGAAATAAGGTATCGATATTGAACTTTTCCCTTTCCTAGGGTGTAGGTGACGTCGAAGTCAAATGTCTAATGGTATTCTACCCCTCATCTATTCTAGATATTCATGTCTTTCCGAGAAATAATATAACTCATAATCTTATGTTCATTGAATACCGTGAACATTTTCCCTTAAATGATAGTTCCAATAACACTTAACCACTTACATGACTACATAAATGTCTAAATCATGAGAGGGGTAAGTCTTCTCCTGTGGTTGAATATGATGAGAGCCATAAGTTACCATGTGGTCATCCATCTTAAGTATGCAACCCAAACTAGCACCCAAAGGATTACGAAATGCCACATATCCCTTACCGATCTCATGTAAGATCAGAATAAGTGGTGATTTTAGAATCCTTTTTTAGGTCATCAAAATAAGTTTGACAAATTTCATCCTAGGTTAATTACATTAATTTCCCAGAAAGAGTATTCAAAGGTGATTCCAGCTTAGATAAATCCTAAAAGAACTCTTGGAAATATCCAAAGAGGCCATGTAATATCTTAATTTCAAAGACATTTTGTGGCTCCTTCAATGCATAAATAGCTTTTACATTCTCAAGATCAACTTACAATCCATGCTCAAAAATTATAAACCCCAATAACGTCAAAAAGTGTATGTTGTGGCTCAATTTTGAATGAATTACATAAAAATGGTGACTTTTCAAAATTTCTAGAACCAAACTCATATGGTTCTCATGCTTACTCTCAAATTTTGAATAAACTATAATATCATCTATAAACACTACCACAAAAATTTAACGATATTTTTGGAATATCTAATTCATCAAGTCAATAAAAACTACAAGAGCGTTATTCAGCCCCAAAAGGAATCAAAATATATTCCTAATGTCCATACTTACTAATGAACGATATCTTTAGTATATCGAACTCTATAAATCTGATCTGATGATAACCCAACTAGTGATCGATCTTTGAAAACCACTTTCCCCCATTAAAAAATCAAATAGATCATCCATACAAGGTAATGGTTATTTTTTCTTAACTGTGCACACTTCAACATCTGGTAGACCACACATAAATTAATTAAACCATCTTATTTCTTGGAAAAGAGAACTAGGGAATCCCAAGGAAAAATTCTAGGGTGAATGAAAACCTTTTTTAACAGGTCATCCAACTGAATTTTGAGCTCCTTCCACTCTACTGATGCCATATGATTAGAATGTATAGATATTGGCTGCATACCTGGAACCATATCAATTGTAAACTCTACCTCGCATTAGAGAAAGTCTAGAGAATTCATATGGGATAATTTTAGGAATATCCTGAACAAATCTTGGATGATCATCAATAGAAGAAACACTATCTTTCTCAAACCCAACAACATCCAAAAAACTTCTAAAATCTGGGTGGGAAGGTTTGGAAAGCTTAGGCATTGGGTCCCACTATCCTCCAAACATGTGATAGCTTCCATCAGCATTAAAAAAACAAAATGTTCCTAAAATAACAATCAATATTATCTCAATGATAGACAATATAATCCATAAAAATGATGATACATAAAAAATCTAGATCAAGAATGATAAAATCCCAGACCAACTCTGTATCAGCTATCATCAATTAACAAGAATACTAAAACCCCTTCTATTTACTCTTTCCAAGATGTTTCACTATCTCCATTCTTAAGGACATAATTTATGTTGGATTTTTAAGAACACCTGAAAAATCACAGATATAAACGAGTGGGAGGCACTATTGTCATATAATGTAATTTCAAGTGATGATTATATAAGGATAATGCCTCTCACTATCGCCAGACCTGCATCAACATCTGTTGTAAACTCATCTACTGTGAAAAAATGCCTCACTCCTAAGGCTTGTGGCTAGATCCATATAGTTATTGAAGGTATTGACTATTCCATAATAGCCTTTGGAGATGAAAAACCCTGACCATTACAAAGAATATCAATATCCTAACAGAAGAATTGTAGATGACCAAAACATGAAAACATATTTTGTGTCTTCATAGGTATAAGAAAATAATGACTATTGTGTCCTCCCATGCTGAAATAATAGCAAGTCAGATGAACAGTACTAGCTGTGAAAGATGTTGTAGAGGAGGCTCACTGCTAAGAGCCAATTTCACCACTTCTGTGTTGATCTTTCCACTTCAACATCTTCCCATGCACTCCAAAAAATTAGCCACCTAATGGAAGAAAATAGGTGTAAAATCTGACCTTTACATCCATATTAATTTCTACCATCATTGATATGTATTTCATCTCTACATTGGTGCATTATATCTGCATAAACACATGAAATATAATATCTAGTAACAAAACATTAATGTACTTATGTAACATAAGCCAGTCATTATTTACCAAATCCGAAGAAAAACTGACAAGCTCATAAAATTGGTTAGTGTATGACAAAACTGAATTCTCTCCCTACTACAATGAAAAAACTCCAGAGACATCTCCAATATCAAAAAAACAGGAAAAAACTGATGGAATAACATGTTTTTGAAACCCTTACCATCTAATTCTATGTCCATATCTACTTAGAACATTGAATCCCACAATCGCTCACCAGATCCCTTGAGTCTAAATGTCACACACTTAACCCTGATATTCTCAGGTGTCTCCATTAAGTCAAATATTTTATTGATCATATCTAGCCAATCCTCTACCAATTGTGGTTTACTTTTTCCGTTAATGGGATTTACGTTCTCGCACAAGAACTCATGTGATCGATCTTTCTCTCCTCCAGCTCCTGGATGAACATAAAACACTGTGATCTGTACTCGTGGCGCTTCCTGATCAACATCAAAGACTTCACACACGATATTCTCAATGAGGATTAAATCTATAGGTGGGTTCCCTTGAGGATCATCAGCTTCACTTTTAAGAGGAAATTGTGTACGACGTCTCTAAGGAATACTACGGCACATTAAAACCCAATTAACGATCATAAAATAGAAAACTCTTAGCTCAAACTAGAAAACCGTTAAGCAAAAACTAAAAATGTAAAACCAAAAAACCAATTCTAGAGAAACATGCCCCAAAATACCATGGAAATATGAGTCTTTTTAGAAAAAGAGTGGGCTAGGAACTTATCAAAACATACCTAAAATGGCTACAAAATCATATCTCTATTCTAACAAATTTCCAATGACAATGAATATGGAGGCCATACCTCCTCTGATACCAAACTATGAAGAACCGACATGGGTTTCCCTCAAAATCGGCACATGAACCATTTAGTCACATACCATTCATGTGTTCCTAATCCACATGGGCCGATGACAAGCACATGGGAATCAAACATCACCCCTGAGGGAATAATTTCTCCCAACCTGAATAACCACGTGGTATATAAATATAAATCAATAAGGAAAAAAAAGGATAATATAAAATTTATATTCCATAATAGAAATGAAATAATGGAAATAGTAAAGAATAAAAGTATCCAAAAACTAAGAGAAAAGTCCCACTAAGAAGACTAAAAACCAAATAGCTACTCCAAACAATGGTAGGGATGGACTCCCACCATCTCAACACCAACTATCCAACCAGATAACACCAAACACGCTGCTTCACTATAGTGCATTTTCTTTTCTTTCATGAGAATACATACAAAGGTCTACACACCAATGAAGATGTGTTCATGGTGTCATCTAATAGGACCAGTAAGATCACACAAAGGTGTTCTATAGCCATTCTATGTATAAAAAATCTTGCATTCTCATTTTAAGTAAATACAAGGAATGATATGAAATAAAGTAGTTTTAAAGAAAACAGGGAAAAAGTTTACCTCTTTCCATAGTTCGAAATAAAAATAGGTATATCAATTTTGAAGCACATTTGTTCATATCATTTTCCACAGTCATAAACATGCATATTAAGGATAACTCAAAATGCCATGAAATTCCAAATAAAATCATAGGTATTACAAAACCAATGAATACTATAAGTCCCGACCACAGACAACTCATACCACAATAATGAAGTGCAAAAATATGATCCCAGAACCTAGGACTTGGAAGTAGAGGAATACCCCATTAGTGACCCCCCCCCCCCACCAATGAAAATATTTGTTCGCTAGAACAACTTGACTAAAAAATAGGGTAATGTCCCAAGACAAAACTCCCTGATAATCAAAAAAAATATTAGATGTCCCCAATTTAACCTTCCACCCATGTACCCAAGGTAGCACATATTCTCATTTTCCCAAATATTTTAAATTCTTTGAAAACCATTTCAAAACCATTTAGAAATCACCATTTCGATGCTTGAAAATAGCCATTTTCTCTCAATTTATCGATAACCATTGAAAATCCATTTTTTGATAAAAACCATGTTTCAAAATACACAGAATGACCTTATAAATTTCAATATAAAAAAATAAAGCAAAAACAATCAGGTTCTTAAATGTAGGCTGGAGACAGAACCACATACGTCAAAACTCAGGTCGCCCATGCCTATAACAGAAAGCGAAAGTCCAGAAAACACAACAATATCAAAGAAGGACCTAAAATAAAATAAAAATCAAGAATTATTCGATTCTTAAGAATATGGGTTGGAGGAAGAGAGGGAACCAACATACCTCAAAGTAGAATGACCACTGTACCATGACCAATGGAAGAGAATACATCTATAACGAGATCACACAACCGATCTAGGATGAGACTAAGAAGAATTTTCATCTTAACCTAATGGATCTAAACAAACCACCCAATGGTGATTACATGATCAAAAGAAATGAATAATAAAAGATGACTTTCCCACAGAGAGGCAACACCAAATAGAACAGAGATCAGACGCCACATAGAACAATTCGAAAGAATGTGTGTATGAAAAATTACTGGGAGATACCATGGGTCGAGGGACAAAGAGTATAGAAAGAAATGGATGAGAAAAACTACCAAATACCTAATTTAAAAATGGTCATTGGCCAAGTCATGACGTGTAACCCCTTGACACATTGTGAAGTCCACAATGGTTAAGTGAAATAAAAAACCTATTGCCTCCGATTAAAAAAGACTCGTTATCAAGTAACATCTTGTATGACCCGGTCATGATGTGTAACACTTCACAGCAGGATCTACCCTCTCCTAACCGGTATCAAGAAACCACTACATGGTGTGTTACATAGTGTCATGAAATGTGACTATTCTACAGCCTGCATTAAATCCAAAAAACATCATCTAATAACTTTAACCAAATGGGATCATAGAGAGAGGAAAAAACATACCCAATCAAGGTAATAGGATGTTACAGTATTTTCCCAATTTTATTTTTTACAAAATAGTTGAAATAAACCTTCATGTATTTAACAAAAAAATGAAATGTTTGGTTTTTACTAAAAATTTGAAATGAATCATTATTTTTACATGTATTAAATGAATGGAATTTGTTAAACTAATGAACACTAAATTTCTTATTATTATTTTATAAATTTTAAAAGGTTATTTGCATATAAATGTTTTTTCAACGTATTTTGTGATCTCTTAGTTGTAAAAGGTGATTATCAATGTTTATATTTTAATTCCTCACGAATATTTTATAGGATATGTTTATAGAATTCATATTCATTAAGGAAAACAACCCTTATTTGATATATTATAAACTTGGGATATGTTGTACCGATACCATCATTATTATTTCTCTGGATAGTTTATGATTATTTTGACATGAGATGTATAATTAGGTTACTATTCAATATTTTTCTATGGATGATTTATGATGATGTTTATATTGTTGGGGTAAATATTTACATTTTCTATTTTAGTATTTCTACATTAATGTTTATTTCTATTTTCTTCAACTCCTTCATTTGAAGAATTAATTGGAATTTGTAAGTGATTAGTGGGGACTAAATATAGATATCCCCTTGATGACTTGAAATGTACCCCGAGAGAAATTAGTTACCCAATTTAGATGACTTTCTAAACATAGATTTAAACTACCTTGTGAAACATCTTGACAATATTAATCATATGTACATTATTATGCATTGCTTTATTATGATATTCGATATTTATATATGATAATTTGATTAATTAGAATATCTTGAGAGAAGCTTCATGTTTTGTGATTATTTATATGGGTTTATTTGATCATCATTTACTTCTACCATATTATTCTTTGTTTAATGATTAAATGGAATGGGGTTCTATTACATACAATTCCATATTGATTATTCATATTTATTCATGATATCTTCTATTGTACGCTTTCCCCTTCTATTGTACGCTTACCCTTACTGATCATCTGAGAAGTCCCCTTTATTTGTTTATATTTCACAGCACACTAGGATGTGTTTTCTTATAGATATACTAAAATATTTTACGGGGAATAATTTTTTTCTCAAAGAAAATACTTTTTTTATATTTTTTTTAAGATTTATTGTAAATTTCAAGTATATAACTACTTTACCAAGACTACTGACCTATCAGGTACTTTAAAATGTTATTTCTTATAAGAGGCACCAATATAATAATGTAGACACATAGTATGGGTTAATATGTTCAGGGTCATTAAATTTTAATAATTTCAATATAAACATGGAAATATTTTTTCAAGTATGAACGTAAAGGTCATTGATGCCTTTTAAGTGAGTTTTAATAGAAATATTTATCTATTAAATTTTATATTAGTTGTGTTTAATTACTAATAAAAAATTAGTTTATTATAGTTTTCATGAATATCTTATCATATTCTAAACAAACGATAATTATTTAATAATATATAGATTGGAGGAATAAAAAATATTGTTATACTAGATTTATTATGAATGTCGTGGATAAAAATATTACTATAATAAATTAATGATTACATTGAATAAGAATATAATTGAGGTCACTAAATGACATATCTCTGTATTTTCAACTCAACCCAATTAGTTTGGATGAATCTTATAAATATATAAAGTAGTTTAATTCTTAGAAACTGTATTATGATAAAATTGAAAATTTTAAAAATAAGGATATTAATTTTAAAACTGAAAATTATGAACATTTTAAGAACAAAGTGGGCATTCTAAGATAATTTTAATAAAATAATATAATTTTATTAAAAACTACCAGTTTTCTATAAATTGTATCAAATATATAATATAATTTTTAGGAGTCATTTTAAATTTTATAATTTCTAAAAAATAATTATATATATATATATATCAAATTGAATCATATTTTCTTCAAATTTATTTGAATTCAACACTTATTAATGGTGGCATTATAAAAAATATGTATACATATATATATAAACCTATTGTGTTTATAATTATTAATGATAAAAAAATACCAATTTATGTTAAATATGTATTTTTATTATTGTATTAATAAGGTGACATGATACATGTACATAAAAATTAATCATGTTTAGAGTCACTGAACTTCAAGAATATTTGAGTATTCAAGAACATGTATATCAAAGTGACTCACAATAATATAATTATTGTTATAATTTTTGTATATGAAATCTTATTCTATGAAAATAACGAAATTATTTCAAATTAATTTTCCCCTTAATTAATCTATAATATTGAGATGTTGATGTTTTTTTAACTAACATATTTCCATTCTCTTAAAATTACATAATGAATTAATGAAATTTTCTTATCTCGATTGAAGAACTCATGACAGTTGTTAAAGAATTATTTTATAGAATATATGCAGAATTTTTATACTCTAATTTTATTGGTGTCTAATGTTCATAAATATTATATTTTCATGTAAAATAATTATGAATATTTTATAATATTTATTTTCTATATTTTATACATAATCAATTCAAGACAAAATATTGTTAATTTTTTCCCCATGTGTTCACACTACATATACACCTAAAAAATATAATTTTTATAGAAAAATATATAATTTTGAATGCCAAATTATCTAATTATTATGAAATTCATAATATAAAAAATGAAATGTTGTTTCATTGGATATGATGATACAAATTGGGTATGAAATTTTTAGTATTCAAATTATATATCAGGTAGAGTATTCATTTAGGTAAAATTATATAATTTAACTAAATATAAATAACAATTATTCAGGGAATTTAAGTATTACATAATATAATTAGGTTTATTTAATTTATGATAAAAACTCCATTGATTTTGGTGAGAAAAAGAATTCAAGATCTTATTATTGACATGAAATTACCTTTACATATGGGATATTATATTCAATGAAAAACAAATATATAATTTAATTTGGATTATATTTCATAATCAATGAATAAAGATAAAATGCAACACATTATAAAATAGAATGTGGATAAATGATTATTAATTAAATAATTGGAACTAATAAAATACCTTATAGAAAATGTGTTTACAACATCTTTATTGAATAAAGCTTTCCAAAAGATTTCATTGATAATAAGTGTTTAAAAACTTGTCTATAAAATAAAAGGAATGCATATTACATTAAAATGTTGATTTATCAATCAATTATTGTTTGAAAATTGGAGAAGTGACATAAATTTTAAGTGTTTCTAAATTTCTACATTGGGGGAGAAATTTTACGGTTAGAGAAAAATAAAAAAAGAAATTTTTTGATTTATTCATGTGTGCTTTGATATGTTTGATTTGTTTATTGTAGTGTGTGTAAAGTAAATGTTTGGGATAAAAGGAGAGTTTAATATTTCAATTAAAAAAGCAATATGGATTGATGAATTTCAATATTGTAAAATTTTAAAATACCATAGATTTCAGTATATATTTCTTTCTAGTAATATATTAGTTTAACATCATGTTTCATATTCACAAGTGAAAAAATGTATATTGAACATTTGAATTAAAGTAAAATTATAACTATTAGAATAAATGAGTTATTATGTAGTTACTTTTTTAGAGGTTACATCATTAAATAATTTATATATATATAAACATGAGATATTTTTACTATTATTGGATAGAAAAATTCTCGGTGGTGTAGATAACAAACAAATCATATCATTTTATAATTAAAAAACTATTTTCCTAAAAATTTTCTTTTCAGGTTCAATATATATTATTAAATTATTAAAACATATATTATGCTTTAATTATGATAAAATATAATTTTAATATATTACATGTACAGTAATTAGTAATTCTTATAAAATAATAATAAAAATAGAAAATATTTTATAATGTTATTTATCTCTGAAAAGTGTTTTCATTATAAATTTAAGGTTTTATTTAAAATTTAAACTTCAAAATTTTAGAATTTCAATTTTATAAAATTAAAAAAATATTTGAATCCTAAAACAGATATAATTATAGAATAAATTATGATTATTTTTAAGAAATAGTATATTCTCATAGAATAATGAGAGAGAGTAGTTCATATCTATATGATAGGTTCTGTGAAATTTCAATATACAATGAATAAAATTAAAAAATATTATACAAATCAATTCAAAAATATACAAATTTAATGAAAAAAAATTATTTTTCTAAAATACTCGGTTATGTTTAGAAATTTTTTGTTTTTCATCTTGAAAACTTATATAATATTTTATTGTAATAAAATTAATGTTTTTATCATTATAATATAAATATGTTTTTTCAAGGTGGAATTTGCATTTGGATTAATTTAAAAGACACATAACTCTTATTTTTTATTAATATATCAATTGATTTCACTAAAATAAAAAAACATTTATAATTTTATCCAAAATATTATTTTAATCCATAAAACAAAATTTCTGTGAAAAAATAATGTTTACTCAAAAAGAAAGATAATAGTAAAATTATTTCTTCCCACAATGAGAAAATTTATTAAAGAAAATGGTTTCCATATTTTAAATAATAATTTCTAAATTATTTAATATAGATATTTACATTTTTAGTCATAAAAATTAGATACCATGTATAAAAATGAGGTTACCATGATAATAATAAATTATGTAAAAAAGATTTTAACCAAGTATAATAGGGATTTTAATGTTAAAATTTTCTCTTAATTAATGGATGAGGACTGGAATATACCAACCATATATCCCCTCAATTATTTTACAATTTTCAATCCACATTCCATGAGAAACATTTTTTCCTTTTAAAATATTATGTTATAATGTGAAAAATTTCATTCCATTCCAGTATTAATTTTTCTTTCCACTAAACCTTCCAATCCACTCCAAACAAAGTTACATTAAAACAATACCCATTTTACTCTTTCTATAATCATCTCCCACATCCTTAAGCATATTTTAATAAGATGATAGACTAAGTCATATATTTCAAATATGTTCATCCAGATAAAGATTAAATTGAAAATTACAAATTACCCTCTAGAGAGTGGAGAGGAGGCAGTTCTCTGATCATGAGGGCTTAGTCCAAAGGCATAGTTTTTTAGGTAGGTAACCACCAATAGGTTTGTCTATAAATAGATATGATACCATTATATTTCATGGGTGTGACTGAGTGCCTACAATCATGTGAGAGAAACTGATTTGTGAATCCCATGCTTTATAATGGGATGTACTCCCAAAGATTTCTACGATATATAGATACATGTACCTCGAGAATTAGTTTCTTGGTATGAAGCATCATATCGAAGGATAAATCACTCATTGATTTAATTATCAGTAGGTAAATGTGGGGAAATAGTGTCATTCTAGCTTATTATAGACGTTACCAATCCCTGAAGTATTTGGGGAAATGTATCTATGTGTTTTTTGACGATTTTATCTCAGTATCCTTGAGGTAGATACATGGTTTGTGTAGTCATGGAGAGGGTGAAAAACGTCACCCATTTTTTACCTATCCGGGAGACCTTCTTAATGGATTATCGTGGGAGACTAAATGTCTATGAGATTTTATGCCTAAATGAGGTCCCTCATCCCAATGTTTTACACAGGGTATCCTAGTTTTTTTTGGTTCTATATGGGGTTATAGATGGCTCTTGGGAAACAAGTTTTCTTGATCACATCCTTTCCTCCATGGAATAATGACATGTTTGAAGGGATGACAAATATACCAGAAGATATTCCCACCGAATCATTCCCAGATTTCAATTTTTCTTGGGAGAAACTTATATCTCTAGTTGGGTTTTCCTTAAATAATAGCTTCAAGATTACTATACTGATGTGTTGTAATGAGGACATATAATGTAGGTCTTTTCGTTCACCCCTGTTCTATTTAGAGGTAGGAGAGAGATCACTAATGAGACCTCGTCTCATTTAGGAGACTACAGTATAGGTGCATATTTTCTGAAAGAAGTTAGTTTCATCTAAATCTAGATAGATGAATTATACCAATGATGTTTCTAGCCTCTAGATATAGAGTATGGGATCAAATTTTCTTTTTTTCTAGATTGCGGAACTAAAGGATATTGAGATAGGTTAAGTTATTCCCTCTTTATGACTGGATTTTCATGTTATATAAGAGAGTTGGGATGATAGCCTATCATATAACTCTTCCTTGGAGATATCGTATTATGACCCGAGCCATTTAAATATAACATTTCATGATTTTATGCATAATTAATCATTCGAGTACAAGCCAATGATTGTTAAGTCAAGTGTCTTAGAAGACTAGCTACATAAGACAAAAAAATAGGGAAAAAACTTCTTTATTTTATCTCCATAAAGTGCTACTAACTTATTTTGAGCCCTTACATATACATAGGGTACCCTAGGGAACACATGAACAAAGGGATGAGCTGAAAATCCCAATAAGGGAATGAACATAGGGATACATCTTAAGCACATGAGTTAGGAGGAATGATATATTGATATCTAAAAGAAGGAACATATGAAATAATATAATATAATCATGGGAACATAAAAACATGGAATCATATAAATGTGGCTGAACCATAAAACATTTCTTTAGTATGGGTCAAGGGTAACTGCCAATCCCATTTCCCATTTCAGTATGGGAGAAGTCTAACCGCCAATCTCGTTTCACATCACATCTCATGAGACGTAACCTTACCCATTGGATTAAAGTGCTATCTGGGTGCACCCATATCAACATTTTCATTAATATTAGTTCCAAATAAATATTCTTACCACATATACAATCATACATAATCAATAATACATAAACATAAGGGTACCCATTGAATGAATTGGGCGTCATAATCTTGACATTAACCATAACCAATGGGTGTATCATGATAGTTTCCATGTAAGGAAAGAATTAGAAAATACATGGACTTTAATAGGTTAAAAAATAAATAAATCATGTTAAGTGGTGTCAAACATAATTGACAACGTATGAGAAATGTATTTTAGAAACATTATCATTAAAACATTTCTAAGCGGTTTTAAGGACAATGCTATAGAGCATTTCAAATAGAAAAGTGGAAAATCATTTATATAAAACCAGAATTTAACCAAGAAGGTTTTTATAATAAAATTATGATTTTATAAATACAACAATCTCTTACAATAGAGGATATGGTGCTCTTGAAATTGGGTAACCATTTGGGAATTTCCCCTAAAATAGGTTTTCTTATCGGAAACTTCTAAGGAGGGAATCTTTTAAAAACATGTATATTCCAAAAAGAAAGTTATGAAAGGGGGTATTGAAATAAGAATATTGTATAACTAAATATAATTCATAATATTCACAGAAATAGATATGATAACACCATTTTGAAATCAAGATATGGAAACCCGAAAGAAAAAAGATGGTTCGGGTAGAATTTGTTACAGTTATTTCGGCATGGTGTCGTGTGTTTCCAAGATGGATTTGTGTGTGAGAGAGAGAGAGAAGGGGTTTATAATCAGTTATTCATCATGAGGTAAGTATTTTGGAGGTTAAAAAACATACCACACTATTTAGGATTACCCATAAAAGGAATATCAAAGAGGAAAATCATGATTAAAAGTGAAATGGAGAGAATCCATTACCTTAAATCTGTTGGTGTTCTCCACGTGTTATTAAAAACCTGAATAAAAAAAATTAGGATTAATAATTAATAAGTACAGAACCTCTTATATATGTAATTTTTTTGTTAAAACCCTTTTTAGTTCATTCAAATCCTTTTTTATTCATTATAAGGTTCAATTTCATTGTTCGGGCTCATTTGTTTACTTGGCTTTAAAAGATCGGTTCACTAATATTCAAGTTTGTATTACATGTAAGCTGAAAGTTGTTATCTATAATTGAAGTTATTTATTTATTGAAAATCCAGGGGATTACATAGTTTTAATTTTAATTAGGTTACTTATATTGAAGTCGAATTATTATATATATAACTTTAGTGATAACCATTTTTGTTAATCGGTGGATATGATTACAAGGAACAAGATTGGATTTATAACTTAATACCATTTGTACAAAAGGATCACAAAAAAAAATAGGATATATTACATATATAATAATTTGAATCAACCATAACAATAATGGTTTCATTGCCATAATTTATGATACTAATATAAATTGATAAACTGTTCTCCTTGAATGTGCTAAATTAGTACATCTCAAATGGGGCTTTCATTTCATTCAAATAAAAGGATGTGGAAAAGAGAGAAGATAATTAAATGTACCATTAGTATCAAAACATTCCATTACATGTAAGTTATTTGATTTATTATACTATTATGGTGAATGGAGGTGAGGAAAGAAACAAAAAGAAAGAGAACTTAAAAGAAATGATGGAATTGGAAAGAGGAATTTACATCTTGAGACTTTCGCCTTTTTGAACCACTCAATGGAAGGGGGTTTGGTATTTTGAAGAGGATAAGAGATTTTGGGCATGGGGGAGGATCTTGGGGAGAGATTTGGGCAGAATAATGGAAAGGCACAAGGATTTAGAGGAGTGAAGGGGGTTTTATAGTGGAGGAGAGGAGGGATTTCCTGATATTATAATCATTAATTTATTATTTCATCACAAGAAAAGGAATAGTAAGTATTCTAGGATGAAGAATTGTAATTTTATCATGAGATCCAGAAACAAGTGGTATTACATAATCAGAACATCATCAATGACTCAATAACTCCCTTATTAATCATTTATTGTAAATTATAGTATTTTATTATTCATAAAAAATTCAAGTATTTCAGAAAAGTCCAAAAAATTCACCCTAACAATTTTTCGAACTGTAGAATCCAAAATTCAAGTCCATTTTTCAAAAATATTTTTTTATATATGATTATATTAATATTTAATTAATATAATTATTTATTTGCAAAACCAGTTTCAAAACATTCATTAACTTATTATAAAATATCAGAATATCATTATTCTAACTTGAATAATATTATTATACTTCAAAGGTGAGGTTACTATTCATTAGGGTATATCACAATTCATAAGGGTATGTTACTATTCATTAGGGTAGGTTACTATCCACCAAAAATTATGTTTTTCTTAACGGACTCCAAATAACTTTCTGATTACAGCTGTGTATGCTAGATTTTAGAAATTCCAAACATAGAAGTGACATACATATGTTTAATGCTCACTTAGCACATAGTAGTCCATTATGTTGTGTTTTCATGTGATTTTATGACATACTTATGAGAATGGAATTTAAATTGAAAACATTGGGTTGTTACATGTCGTGGCATGCACAACATCTTCTATATATCACAACTCTAGAAATTCCATGGAGACCCATCTAATAATTTTGATCCGGATCATTTGGAATTTGAGGCTGAAGTTTCTTTGGAGGAGTACCCTATTTAAATCATTGATCATTGCACGACATCCCTCCAAGGTAGTTATTTACACTAATATGGGTTATATGGTAGCATGGATTTGTATTGGATGATACTTGCGATAGAGAAGACAACACATGTAATCAATGGCTAGAGTTCTTCTACGATTAAGCTTTAACATCCTTGGAAGTGAAACTCATGAATTAATTATTTTGTGGGGGAAGACTGTATAACCCCATCGTTTCATTTGAGGTATAGATCCATTCCATTTCTATAAATTATCATTAATTTTTTATTTTATTATTATACCTATATAATTATCCTTTAGTCCATTCAGTTTATTTTTTGGAATATAGTAGCATGGGATGGACCTATATACCAAACAAATTCACGATGTGAATGCAACTCAGGATGTGAATTGGTCTGGACATACCCCGATTATGAAGTAAATTGGTATTTCTTAAAAAAACCTAGGCTGTTTGAGATTTAAATCACATTCTGAAATAGATTATGTCTTCGAATTTTTTTTAAATGGGAAGCACCCCATTCATTTATTTTAATCCATCTTCCACATAGCAGTATCACATGGAGAGAACCTCTCCTCCTCACCTAGGTTCCTTTGGTTCATCTGATCCGGCCTCTACTAGAGCCACTATTTATCTCATTTATTTGTACAGATAAGATATTTGATCTGTTACATTCTTTTCTAAATTCATTTATCCTTTTTTGTAGTTATTTTGGTTCAATATAAAACACCCTATTTTTGTAGATTATTTTTGGTTTGGTGATATCTTACCTTCTCGGATGAATTATAAGCCATTACTAGATTTGTACTACTCTACCTCCATTAGATTGGTGGTATATTTACTCTCCATCGAGTATTGTATCCTTACATTATGCATAATGATGTTCCATGATGTATTTCATATGTGTTTCCATAAAAAGAAAATTTTCTCTCAATTAATTTGTTAGCCTTCATTAGAATGATCTTGTGCGTACTTTTTCTTATTATAATAGGTTCTTTCCCACTAATTCCGCCCCTTGTGGTTTTATTATGGAATTTTACCACGGTATTAAAAATTATTATGTGACTAACCCTCCTCTAAAGAGGTTTTGTTTTGGAATCAAGATGAAATTGCTATAATTAATTTAATGTATAGTTGTAACAGCCCGAGATTTTATGAAAAATATTCTTTTTAATTACATTAATGTCTTGTGTTGTATGATACACCAATATTACCTTGCGCTATACGCAACACCGTATTAGTTGCAGTATACGCAACACTATTCTTGGATCATGTTACACACAATTTTGATAATAGTTATTCTACGCAACATTGATTATATATATATATTCAATTTATAAATGAAATATGGCTGGATTATGTTATATGAAACAACGAAGGAATTCTTGCACAGCACGCAACCCTGACTTGGCTTGCATTACACGCAATCGGGACCTTCCTCGATAGCGTGTGTTGTACGCAATACCGGGTTTTACTCAACAACAATATATTATTATAATATTATTATGAACTAGCTGTTATGAATAGTATTAACTAAATTTTGAATCTTAAAACATTATTATTCATCTTACACATTTTCTAAAACATGGTATAAGAACACAATAAATTTTTCGGGTAAAATAAGTATTTTTCAAAAAATGCAGTTTTACCGCCTTTTGATGGCACACCCACTTTAAATCTAGTTTTTTACATGTTTATAAGTTCAATTTGAAAAAATAAAATTCTTCTTTAGAATCAAGATATAAAAATTTACTTTGGATAAATTTTTCATATTATTCTGATAACTTTCATATTTTAATGAATAGTTAAAACACACTATATTTTAATTAAAAACAACGTTTTTCATCGTAATGAATTATGTGGTTAAATAATAATATTTAATGGTTTAAAATTATAAATAGAATATATTTTTACCATTTAATATAATGTATGTCATTAGCCTTGATTTTACATTGAATTCGTAGGTTAAATAAATTCAATCTTTGGCAATGTTTTAACTTTTAAAACCTGTTTTCTTAAACAATGGGATTAATTTTAAATTAATTACTGCAACTTCTGTGTTTTGAATTTTGAAAAATGTATTCCATATTTGAATCAGTGGGTCCAAATTTTTTTAATAGGTTACTTTTATTTTTTTGATATTATGAATAGTAACTACGGTAATTTTTTTTATTTACTACGGTTAAAGGTAAATATGGTAATTCAAGGTTAAAAGAATATTATAATAATTCAAAATTATCTTGAAACTTGTCCTAACCTTATTGGATGAGTAGTGGCCGACCATGGGAATCCTTGGGTCGATTTTGGGACCCCATGGAGCCACTTATGAAAGACAATGACACATTAGATTAATTAATTTAATGTAAAGACAAAATTGACTTTAACAAAACTCTTTTAGTAATTAATTTTTATATGGGGTTATATAAGTTATATTTTCGGCTATAAATATTAATTGGAAAGATAACAAGATTCCCTACATCATGGAATTTTTTCATAATTTTTAGAAATCAAATGAATTAAATTATTTATGACACAATAATGATGTAGTGTTTAACTCATTAATAAATTATTTAAATAAATAAGATTAAAATGTTTAAAATATCATCCAAAACCTGTCCAATTCCTATTGGATGATTTTATTTAGAATATAAGTCATTTTAAAATCGTCATTAATGTGTTTTCGACCTCTTGAAACCGAAGATAAGTTTATAATAAAATAATGTTTTCACACTTTCCTAAAGAGCCCCTCCACTCCCTTATAAAAGGAGACCACTTATATGAAATTGCTCACACCTCTCAAGCCTTTTGGATCGTCCAAACTCTAACCAAATAATATCCCTACATCCCTCTCCTCCCCCTTGAAGCCTTACATTAGGCATAAGACTCGACAAGAAGTCCTTTTGGTTCGATCCAAAGAAAGTTACCAAAATTAAAGGTAACAGTTTCTCTTAAGTTGTTTTCTTTTATTCTACTTCTCCAACCCCTAAACTATTTTTAATCCTTCCTTTTGTAACAACAACAATATCCTAAATATTCTAGGATGTTTTTATGAGAAGTATTCAAACTACACTTACACACACCTCCATCTAATGGATGAAGAACATAATGTTTCTTGTGATGGAAAACTAACGCCTCACGAAATGATGATTGTTCGATTTTCTCCTACCGCCTCTCATGGTGGCCATTATGATGGAAATGTATTTATATATAATATATATTATTTTTATTATTTACTTATTCTTATTTAATACCTAATTATATCAAGCCTTTATAGTTTCCATTGTCAGTAAATACGATAATCTCATTTGAGGAAGTGCGGACTACCGCCCCCTCAAAGTGATGTGATTCGTTAATACCTTATATGGGATGTATAAAGGATGTGGTTAATGATATTATATATGATATTATACTGGAATTATAATATACCTATGTATCATTATGTTTAAATTCTATTAAAATAAGAAATAGAAATGAAAGTAGCGTTCATGTGTACGTACGGCTTACCATCTCCATGAACAGTGTGTTTCATTTCTTACCTCCATATGTTATGTACTATTATAAATGCTTGTATATTCTGGATATATAATGAATGTATTTGATATATAAATCATGATTTACAATTTTTAGGTAATTAAATCATGATATAAGTAAAAATAACATCAAGAACAACAAGTCCATACACGTACGATAAATAAGATTATTTTACCCAAAACCCTACTTTAACATTAATTTACATAAGAATGGGTAATATAAAGTCATAAGTGAACCATATATGTTATATCAAAACAATTAATATGATTCTTTAATAAGTCAATGACATTATTTTAATCATTATACAGGAGGTTCGGACACTTACGAAGCAAATTGGACCTAAGGTAAGGGAAATATCACAATCTCATTTTTATCCAAGATTTTTTATACTTTGGTATTTACTGGGGTGTATTTTATCATCCACATCAATGTTTCCTCAATATATAATATTATTTCCATCCACCTATAATTTTTTAAATCCGATTTTATCCTTCGGTGAGTTTTTAGTAAAAGATATGAAAGGAATCTTTTGTCGTTTTTCGTACGAGGTACATTTTGACTTTTCTGACAAAAGTACGAGAAGAATGTTTTTTTAACTTATATGGCATGAATGGATTTTTAAATTTTTTTTTCCAGGAATCATACTTTACAAGTTTTCAAGTTTATTTTTAATCAACTTTTTTTTGTTTAAAATTGTATGACATGTTAATAAAGGTAAAATGTTTTTGAAGTAGAAAGGATATTTTCCTCAAGAATGGAGTTCATGTGTTTTATCAAAATTATTTTCCATCTAAGATAATAAAGGGTTCTGTTTTTATCCCAATTATTAAATTGATTTGATTATGTTGTGATGGAATTATATTTATAAATTCCTTTATCTTATATGAATTGTTTTATGATGTTACGATGTTTAAGATTCCCATTTTTATTACATGGGTTATGCAATGGTGTATGATTTATGATTTTGTGGCACACATAAGAATGGTATCATTATGAGATGGGTGGGACCTATATCTCCCTCTAATGCATTGGGTAAAGATTTTATATCTCATGAGATAGACATGGCTGGAACGGTAGGTTATACCGGTTCAGTGAAACAGGACTGAAACGGGGAGTGAACTCGGTTCAGAAAGGGACTTGTCCACTAATATAGTCTTGGCAATGAGTCTTGACTAATAAGAAATGATTTTCTATGATTATGTGTGTATGCCACAATGTTTCATGTTTTAAGTTATGATTATTGGGATTACATTTCACTATTATGATTTATCCCATGTTATGAAATTATGATCTCTTTTGCAGGTTAAGATTTCCAAAAGATATGTTCTTATGAATATGACGTTATTGATATTTCTTTTGTTTACCCTTACTAAGCATTTGAGCTCACCGTTTTATGTTTTCTTTTCCACAGGACATAAAGAAAGGATTTAGGTTTAAAAAAGAAGAAGATCTTTATAGGAGATGTTGAAGATCTTTCACCACGATTAGAAGATTATATTCCGAGTTTCCAATGACACTAAACTATTACAGTCCTTGTGTGTGTGTTTTTTTTATGTACTAAGTATTCCGCAAAAGTAATTTAATGTCCATGTACATCCGGCTTCAGGTATCTACAGTTGGAATTAGAGGAAATGTTCAGTCAACCTTTGGAAACTAGGATGCGAAAACGTTAGTAAGATCCCTAGAGATATTTCTAAGGTATGTCTAGGTATGTCCCAAAGGATAAGTATACGTATAGGATATAGTCCTAGAACTATAGTAACGATATTAGATTAAACCAAAGATGTTAGATATTGAATTTACTTCCCCTATATTAAGATTTTTGCCTCTCACACTATTCTTTTTCGGTTTTAGAAAATGGCTGGAAACAAGATGATTCACGATAATGGAGGATATGATGGACAATGGAATGATATTATTCATGAGAAACCAAGTGAAATGGGATTTGGAATTCCAAACATCATTATTATGCCGAATCAGCAATCTCATAATATGGTCAATAAAGTAAAATTTGTTAAGTTTCCTGACTCGGCTAATAAGGGAAAGATGGAGTTTCATGATGATCATAGAGGAAGGAAAGTTCAATTTCCCCTATGTAAATCATGTAGGAAGAGGCATAAAGGGGAATGTTTCAAAGGAACTGGAATATGCTTTGGGTGTGGAAAAGAAGGACACAATGCTATTAAGTGCAAAGGAAAATGTTCAGTTAACACCAGGGATGAGGAAAATGGTATTGCTACGACATCAACAATGTTTAAATGTTTTAAATGTGGAATGTACGGGAATTATGCAAACCAATGCCCTAAGGGAAAGTCTCATGAAGAGAATTATTATGGTCGTATGGGTAGTATTTATGTTGATGATGATGAAGAGACTACAAATGACATGTGAGATGAATGAATTGTTGATGCTCGGTCAAAGGTTTAAGAATATAGTGGAATGATTACATGTTTATCATGTGTAATGTTGTATAAGTAATCTCATGGTACTATGGAATAAATAGACATCTAAGGATTGTTACACTGTTGTCTTTCCTTGAGTTTTGAAAGTGTATGATTAAAGGTACCAGTATCCATGAAAGGTTCTTTAGATATTTTTGGAATGTAGATGATATGCGCATAATGAAGGGATAAGGATAAAATTAAATGTTTGATAGTATTCGTGAGCTCATGACTGATATAAGGGGAAGGTTATATCATGGTTTGAGTATATATAATTTTTGGATTTTGGTACGTGGAAAGAGTTAACTTTTGACTACATTCATGTTTTCACTAAGGTTCAATGTGTATTCATTCTTCAAGAGAATACATGATTATGGTATTCACATGTCTGTAATTTGACCAATAAGATATATCTTATGATATATGGGGGATAAATGATGGCATTCACAGGATCATTTTCTTTATACTCTGAGCTTGGACCGAAGTATTTTAGATAAGCCTAAAGATTGGAATGGATTATGTTGGACATAAGTTAGTATTGTTTAAGGATAAAACTTTTTTGATATTGTAGATGGGATGTTATAGTAATATAGCTTTAGAAAAAGGACAACCTACAGGACGGGCGACAGCCCATCGCGTCAGACAAGGCTGTGGGAATCGAACCCACAACCGAAGTGCAACTGGCCTTTATCGCCTACCACTGGCCTATTTAGTAGAAACTAGTTTTATTATATTAAGCAGTATGATATATGAAGTATAAGTCCATTTTAGGAACCATATATGATTAATCTCACTATAGATGGACATATGTATTTTATTGATAACTTTTCTAACCTTTTGTTTGAGACAGATGGAATGACCCATCATTCTATCACATGATCTGCTAACACATCACGAATGACAAATTCAACTTCATTTCTTTAAGAGATGAAGTGGAAGTTGTCCAAAGAACAACAAACGGTGAGACTATACCAAAATCACGAAAGTATTTCTTCTAATTCCAATTTCATCAACTTTAGGGAAATGATCTTGAAAACCAAAAATGTTGTCCTAGTGCTCTTATATCTGATGAATTAGATGGTAACTTAGATCGTCACAAATTTATGGCTTTGTGATTGCTGGATTTTCCATAGCCATGTTCTCTACCACTCTCCATCAGAACATGATGGTTAGATTTCTCTTCTATATCCATATTTTCACCTATATGGAAACCAAGTGATTAGTTTTTTTGGGTAACCATTACGTTTCATACTTTTCTTTTTAAAGATTGGTTTTGGTATTCCTTTTTATGATGTGGGTTTCTATTAAAGAAACTTTCAAATAGTAAACCATTTATAACTCCGAAGAATTTCGGGGGCGAAAATCATTTTAAGGGGGGTAGAATGTAATAGCCCGAGATTTTATGAAAAATATATTTTTTTAATTTCATTAATGTATTGTGTTGTATGCTACACCAAGATTACCTTGCGCTATACGCAACAGCGTATTAGCTAGCAGTATACGCAACACTATTCTTGGATCGTGTTACACATAATTTTGATAATAGTTATTCTACGCACCATTGAGTATATATATATATATATTCAATGTATAAATGAAATTTGGCTGGATTATGTTATACGAAACAACGAATAATTCTTTCACATCACGAAACCCTGACATGGCTTGCATTACACGCAATCGCGACCTTCCTCGATAGCGTGTGTTGTACGCATTACCGGGTTTTACTAAACAATGATATATTATTATAATATTATTATGAACTAGCCGTTATAAATAGTATTAACTAAATTTTGAATCTTATAACCTTATTATTCGTCTTACACATTTTCTAAAACATTGTATAAGAACAAAATAAATTTTTCAAGTAAAATAAGTATTTTTCAAAAAATGCAGTTTTACAGCCTTTTGTTGGCACACCCACATTAAATATAGTTTTTGACATATTTATAAGTTAAATTTGACAAAATAAAATTCTTTTTTAGAATCAAGATATAAAAATTGACTTTGGATAAATTTTGCATATTATTCTGTTAACTTTCATATTTCAATGAATAGTAAAAACATGCTATATTTTAATTAAAAACAACTTTTTTCATCGTAATAAATTATGTGGTTAAATAATAATATTGAATGGTTTCAAAGTATAAATAAAATATATTTTTACCATTTAATATAATGTATGTCATTAACCTTGATTTTATATTGAATTCGTAGGTTAAATAAATTCAATCTTTGGCAATGTTTTAACTTTTAAAACCTGTTTGCTTAAACAACGGGATTAATATTGAATTAATTACTGAAAATTATGTGTTTTGAATTTTGAAACATTTATTCCATATTTGGAATCAGTGGGTCCAAATTATGTTAATAGGTTACTTAAATTTTTTTGATATTATGAATAGTAACTACAGTAATTTTTTTATTTACTACGGTTAAAGGTAAATTGGGTAATTAAAGGTTAAAAGAATATTATAATAATTCCAAATTACCTTGAAACTTGTCCTAACCATATTGGATGAGTATTGGCCGACCATGGGCATCCTTGGGTCGATTTTGGGACCCCATGGAGCCACTTATGAAAGACAATGACACATTAGATTAATTAATTTAATGTAAAGATAAAATTGACTTTAACAAAACTCTTTTAGTAATTAAATTTTATAAGGGGTTATATAAGTTATATTTTCGGATAAAAATATTATTTGGAAATATAAAACTATTAACTACATCATGGTATTTTTTCATAATTTTTTGAAATCAAATGAATTAAATTATTTATAACACAATAATGATGTAGTGTTTAACTCATTAATAAATGATTTAAATAAATAAGATTAAAATGATTAAAATATCATCCAAAACCTGTCAAATTCCTATTGGATGATTGTATTTAGAATATTAGTCATATTATCTTCTGCATTAATTTGTTTTGGACCTCTTGAAACCGATGATATGTTGATAATAAAATAATGTTTCCACACTTTCCTAAAGGGCCCCTCCACTCCCTTATAAAAGGAGACCACTTCTATACAATTCCTCACACCTCTCAAACCTTTTGGCTTGTCCAAACTCTGCCCAACTAATCTCTCTACATCCCTCTCCCCCCCCCCTTGAAGACTTAAATTAGTCATAAGACTCTCCAATAAGTCCTTTTGGTTCAAACCAAAGGAAGTTACCAAAATTAAAGGTAACAGTTTCTCTTAAGTTGTTTTCATTTATTCTACTTCTCCAACCTCTAAACTCTTTTTAATCCTTCCTTTTGTAACAACACCAATATCCTAAATATACTAAGATTTTGTTATGAGAAGGATTCAAACTACACTTACACACACCCCCATCTAATGGATGAAGAACAAAATGTTTCTGTGATGGAAAACTAACGCCTCGCGAAACGATGATTGTTCAATTTTCTCCTAGCGCCTCTCATGGTGGCCATTATGATGGAAATGTATTTATATATAATATATATTATGTTTATGATTTAATTATTCTTATTTACTACCTAATTATATCATTCCTTTACAGTTTCCATAGTTGGTAAATACGATAATCTCATTTGAGGAAATGCGGACTACCGCCCCCTCAAAGTGATGTGATTCGTTAATAACTTATGTGGGATGTATAAAGTATGTGGTTAATGATATTATATATGATATTATACTGGATTTATAACATACCTATGAATCATTGTGTTTTAATTCCATTAAAATAAGAAATATAAATGAAAGTAGTGTTCATGTGTATGTACGGCTTACCGTCTCCATGAACGGTGCGTTTCATTTCTTACCTCCATATGTTATGTACTATTATAAATGCTTGTAATTATGGATATATAATGAATTTATTTGATATATAAATCATGATTTACATTTTTTAGGTAATTAAATCATGATATATGTAATAATAACATCAAGAACAACAAGTCCAAACACGTACGATAAATAAGATTATTTTACCCAAAACCCTACTTTAACATTAATTTACATAAGAATGGGTAATATAAAGTCATAAGTGAACCATATATGTGATATAATAACAATTAATATGATTCTTTAATAAGTCAATGACATTATTTAAATCATTATAGAGGAGGTTCGGACACTTAAGAAGCAAGTTGGACCTAGGGTAAGGGAAATATCACAATCTCATTTTTATCCGAGATTGTTTATACATTGGTATTTACTGGGGTGTATTTTATCATCCACATCAATGTTTCCTAAATATGTAATATTATTTCTATCCACCTACAATTGTTTAAATCCAAATTTACACTTCGGTGTGTTTTTAGTAAAAGATATGAAAGAAATCTTTTGTCGTTTTTCGTACGAGGTACTTTTTGACTTTTCTGACAAAAGTACGCGAAGAATGTTTTTTTAACTTATACAGAATGAATGGATTTTTAAAACAAAATATCCAAGAATCTTACTTTACAAGTTTTCAAGTTTATTTTTAATCAACTTCTTTTATTTTAAAATTTTATAACTTGTTAATAAAGGAAAAATGTTTTTGAAGTAGAAAGGATATTTTCCTCAAGAATGGACTTCATGTGTTTTATCAAAATTATTTTCCATATAAGATAATAAAGGGTTATGTTTCTATCCCAATTATTACATTGATTTGATTATGTTGTGATGGAATTATATTTTTGAATTCCTATATCTTATATGAATTGTTTTATGATGTTACGATGTTTAAGATTCCCATTTTTATTACATGGGTTATGCAATGATGTATGATTTATGATTTTGTGGAAAACATAAGAATGGTATAATTATGAGATGGGTGGGACCTATATATCCCTACAATGCATTGGGTAAAGATTTTATATCTCATGAGATAGACATGGCTGGAACGGTAGGTTATACCGATTCAGTGAAACAGGACTAAAAAGGGGAGTGAACTCGGTTCAAAAAGGGACTTGTCCACTAAGATAGTCTTGGAAATGAGTCTTGACTAATAAGAAATTATTTTCTATTATTATGTGTGTATGCCACAAAGTTTCATGTTTTATGTTATGATTAATGGGATTACATTTCACTACTATGATTTATCCCATGTTATGAAATTATGATCTCTTTTACAGGTTAAGATTTCCAAAAGATATGTTCTTATGAATATGACATGACTAATATTTCTTTGGTTTACCCTTACTGAGAATTTGAGCTCACCCTTTTATGTTTTCTTTTCCCTAGCACATAAACAAAGGATTTAGGTTTAAAAAAAAGAAGATCTTTATGGGAGATGTTGAAGATCTTTCACCATGATTAGAAGATTATATTCCGAGTTTCCAAAGACACTAAACTATCACGGTCCTTGTGTGTGTGTTTTTGTTATGTAATAAGTATTCCGCAAAAGTAATGTAATGTCCATGTACGTCAGGATTTGGGTCTCTAAAATAGTGAATGTTTTGACCTTGTGAAGTTATTTAACATAAAAAATGGATATACCATTATTTTAGTAGAATACTAATGAGTTATAAATAGTTTTTTGGATCATAATTAATCTATATTGACTACATATACATATGAAACTCATGAATGGTGTCCCAACTGATATAATGCTCGGTCATGGAATCCCATATGCATGTGATAATTGGGAATATCATACTATACACCTTTGAAACACGATAAGGTTGTCTGTAATACTATAATACTAAGGCATAGAATCCAATATACCTTTGATTCTTAGGACCGTAATGCATATTAATATGATACTCAGCCATGGAGACCCATATTCAATGATAAATGACAATTAGATATCATATAACTATGAAAGTTGGGAATGATGACCTTTAAGATGTATGATGCTCAAGAACGAAATCCCCTAAAACTATATAACACTATAGGGACTAGACATGGAAGGCTCAGTTATTTATCATGTCTAGGATAACACTATATGTCTATATAAATCTCTCTAAACATCATTATATATGTGGTGCATATATATTGTAACATCCTGGTTCCGGGAGCCACCCAGAGGTGCCTTGTACCTGGTTGGTCACATGGACTCAAACACATTTCCCCGAACACCAGAGGCTGCCGACTAGCAGCGATGCCTTGGGTGTGATATTGGGGATACTATGCCATCATTGGAAGAGTAACATAGTAGAAACAAATGTATAATAGTAGTGGCGGCAGTAATACCATAAAATAAGTAAACAATGGAATACAAAAAGTAAATAAACAACTAGAGTACTTATATATAGATGAATAATTCCACATATGTCTAGGAATGTATCCTAAAAAGTAACAATGCTAAAATACAGTACAAAACCAAATTATCATGAAAACAAATAAACTCCAACACCATTGCAAGACACATCTTGGTCACATGCTCTTCAGCTCCACCACAGTCAAGTACCTGAAGTAGAAGGGAACTTTCCCTTATCTATACCTACAAAAATATAATCTTTTTGGGCCTATAATCATTACCTCAATAGGGTTTGAGCTGAATCCCAGTATGAAACCACCAAAATATCTCTACCTAACTGTCAGTGAATACATATGGAAGACAATATGAAAAATAATGTAATAAACAAGGAAGTACTTGAAAGTAATAAATCATACAGTTTCAACTATATTAATTTAAATTTGTTAAATAAAAAAACAAAATATCTCAAGCAACCCTCTGGGAACTTCTCACTGTCTAACCCCTCTAGTTCAGCTTAAAAAGGACTCTCTAAGGAAGTAATCACTATCAATTCCCCATGTGGTCTCGTAATGGTAAACTACAGACACTCTGGGGAAGCACCCATTGTCCAATTCCCCATATGGTCTCACAATGTGGAACTATATACACACTTTAAAGAGCACTCATGTCTATCCCCCATATGGTATCACAACGTAAAAAGTATAACACACGCACTAGGGAAGCCCCTCATCATCCATTTCCCCTTTGGTCTAACTACACCATGTTCCCACAGACCTATGTAAATTAATTGTGCCCCAATGATATCTAGTATCCAAATTAAATCTCAAATACTATATTGATAAATAGATAAAATGCATTTCACAAGTATTTCTGATAATATCCACTCCATCATAATAACACTAGGCATTGAAAACAAATAGCATAATAAGAAAGTATAGACCTAACAATCAAAATAAAATCAAAAATGGGAAAATACATCCATCACAAGGTAATTAACCCTAATTACTATAAAAACCCACACTCATGAAACAAGGCATAATAGGCCTTAACATGGTTAAATTCCCAAAACACAAAATTCCCTAAACTAGGGTATTGGGAACTTTTTGCAAATATAATCCCAAGAAAATCAACAGAAAGGCACAAACCACCTACCTCAACGTTGTCTGATCGATATAGTTGATCCTAGCCTCTAAATAAACCTAAAATGTTGTAGATCTACAAAAAAACATCTAAGATGATCAACCAAGGATATCTCATGAAATACAAGAAATCAAGAGATGAGGCTCTAGAAGAAAGAGTAATTAACCAAGGAAATTCTAACGCAATCGACGATGTTTGTTTTGGAGAACGGATGGCCAAACGGGGCATCCGAGAAGAATATGCAATATTTATCACTCCTGGATAAGACAGAGGAAAAAGAAGATGTTTTAGTAAATGAGACATGACCCCAGTCTGATATATCAATTAAAAATAAAAATACACGGTGTGTTCCCTAAGGATACATGGAGTGAATAGGCCTTTACTGGGCCCACCCTAAGTGGCCCTGCCATGTCATCACACAGTCGTGCATGAAGGTATGACACAACCAAACACAGCCTGGACTTACTACGAGAGTACACATCATGTACAAGGAAGTACATAGCTTGTACTCCAAAAATTTTACTTCTTCCCTCTTTCCTCAAAAGCTACATGAATACAGGATCCATACATGAAAATAATATGTTGGTTCTCACAAACTTCCTCCCTTGATGAAATTTGTCCCTGAATTTCCTTAGCAAGGTGGTGAAGAAGAAGACTCCTCAAACAGATCTGGCCATTGAGATCATATATCGGCCTCCCTCTCCCATTTTTTGTCTTGAACTTGCATGTTCTTCCATAGCACCCGTACCATAGTAACAGACTGGCTACGGAAAACCGTCGTGCTGCAATAAACTATTTAGAAAGGATGCTCCTTGAACGATGTGTCCACCTCCGTCTGAACCTCCTCAGGTTGAAAACATGATATGGGCATGAGAATTAATGTCGTAGTTGGGAAATGTGGAAGACATCATGCATAACCCAGTACCTCTAATGTAACTACAACTGATAGGAAACCGGCTTGAATCTCTCTAAGACCTCAAATGGTCCGACATATATGGGTGAATGCTTACCTTATCTCTTAATCCTTATGTTTCCCATCCTCGATGTGACATGTAGAAAAACCTTATCTCCAACCTCTAACTCAAGAGGTCGTCTCCATCGATCAACATAAGTATTTTGTTGTGACAATGTAGTATCCATCCTCTTCTAAATCAACTCTATCATCTCCATGGTCTCTTGGACAAAGTGAGGCCCCAGCGTAGCTTTCTCTCCTACCACCAGCCAAAAAAGGTGTTATAGAAATGGTCTACCATACAAATCCTCATAAGGATCCATATTAATTGTTTCTTTAAAACTATTATTTTAGGCTTACTCCACCATAGGTATGTGCATCTCCCAAGAACCTCAATAATATAGGATGCATGCTTGAATAATTTCCTCCATCACCTATATCGTACGCTCAATCTATCCATCTATCTGGGGATGGTAAGATATAATCAGAGGTACCTGCATACCCAAATCCCTTTATAGTCCCTTCCAGAACCGAGAAGTAAAAGAGGTATCCCTATAAGAAACGATTGTGTTCAGAACCCCATGCAAATGTACGATCTCCTAGATGTAAAACCATCCCAGATCATCAACACTGAGGGTCTCCCTGATCTATAAGAAGTGTGAAACTTTCATGAGCCTATCGATAACATACCAAACTACATCATTCCCTTGTGGAGACCTCGTTAAACCTATCATGAAATCCATCACGACATCATTCCACTTCCACATGGGAATGAGTAACTATTGTAAAATTCCATCTAGTCACTGATGTTCTGCCTTCACCTAATGATAGGTTGAACACATCCTCACAAAACAAGAAACATCTCTCTTAAAACATGGCCACCAATACTGATGGTGTAGATCTCGATACATCTTGGTGACACCACGATGAACTGCCCAAACTGAAGAGTGAAAATCCCACATCATCTCCTCACATATGTCTGCTGACACCCATACACGTCCATGAACGCCCAATATATCATCCTCTCCTATAGTCCATCTAATATTAGGGTCCTCTCCAGACACACTCTCATATAGGAAAAGGCCATCAAAATCTGATAGTTTCCTCATTCTCACGTGATCGAGTAGAGTAGAGGTAACATCCAAAGAAGAAAGAAATTTTTTCCTTGTCTGGCATGCCCCTCCAAAGGCATATCATAGAACCATCGCATAAGCTTCCACTAACTACTAGCTACCTAAACTTCTTATCTGAGTCCTCCTGCTCAACGTATCAGCCACTGTGTTTCCTTTCCCAAAAATGTAGGCAGGCTCAATGTCAAAGGACTAAAGGTACTCAACCGTCATTCGTAGTATCAAATTCATATTGTGTTGAGTAAAGATATACGTGAATATTATGGGGTCATTGAATACCAAAAAATTCTCTCCAAGAAGGTATTGTCTCAAAAAACGTAGAGAATGAACAACTGCAGCCAACTTGAGGTCATGCATCAGGTAATAACTCCCATGTGGCCTCCACTGCTGAGACCCATACACAATTAATCCTTCCTCATATATAAGCACTACTCCTAGACTAATACCTGAGGCATCACAGAAAACTGTAAAAATGATTTATGTTCTGAAAAAACTAGTATAGGGGTTGAAGTAAACCTCCCTTTCATCTCTTTAATGGCTGGCTTAGAAGAATTTTTCCACAAGGACTTCACACCATTCTTAGTCAGGCCTATCAGTGATGCAGCTAAGAGTGAAAAGTGTTGTATAATACTTTTGTATTAACCATCCTGCCATAGAAAACTATGTACCTCAAAGATGTTCTTAGAATGCTCCCTAGAAATGACTGCCCTAACTTTCTTTGGATCAACTAATACTCCAGTCTCTGAGATAACATGACTCATGATGTGAATCATGCCCATCCAAAAGTGTCATTTTGAGAGTGTATCATATAAATAATGTTTTATTAGTGTACCCAAAATTATCTCAAGTTGTGTTTCAGGGTTGTGTTGAGTGTGAGAGTACACCAAGATATTGTCCATGAAAACTACCATGAAAAAATTCAAGTATGGATGGAACACTCAGTTCATCAGTTCCATGAAAACAGCGGGAACATTTGTGAGACCGAACGACATAACCGCATACTCATTTAGGTCAAACCTGCTCTAAAAGGCGGTAAGAGGTATGTCAGATGGATTAACACGTAGATGATGATAACTGGATCTCATGCCAATTTTATAGAACACTTAGGCTCCCCGAAGTTTATCAATTGATCATCAATCCTCGGCAAGGGATATCGGTTCTTGAAGATTAACTAGTTCAACTTCTGATAATCCACAATATGTTTGATGGTACAGTCCACCTTATTCACAAATAGGACAGGCAAACCCAAAGGATAATTTTTGGTTCATATAAAACCCTTTGGTTGTAAATACTCTAATTACTTATTGAGATCCTGTAAATTTGGTGTATCCATCATGTAAGGAGTAATGGACATCAGTGCCACTCCTTGCAAAAGATTAATTGAAAAGTCTACATCTCACTCCAGAGGAAAACCTGAAAAGTCCTCTGAAAATACATTCCTAAAACAATCGACCACTAGAGTAATGTCCATCTGTGAAGTCCCCTAGTCATCCATATACAAACTAGCAATCTGGGCCGTAACTCCTCTTAACTGATGATGCTTGGTTACTACTTTTCTTGCCTAGAAATCAAATTCTCCCTTATGTAGAAATGATCTGCCCTCTAGTGAAAGGAAATTCACCCTACGACAATAGAAATATACAAAGGTCTTAAAAGAGGCCAACCAGTCCATACCGAGAATCAAATCATAACCTGAAATCTCTAAGAGATAGAGTTCCCAATATAAGTGACACCCACCAACCTCAAGAGGGAACTCCTTGAACTGATGTACTCTATCTTTTCTTATCCCCAACTGAGTGTATAGTGTCATGATATCCATAGTAGTAAAGACATAGATCCCCAGAATCTCCATAACAACAATCAATATGAAACTATGGGAAGCGATCATTTTGATAAGATAAGAAGATAAATCTGAGGCATCAAGAATTGTACCTCTAACTGTAGATAGTCTAGGATCCTACTCTGTTGGGTCTGCTTTACTGCAAAAGGTAGACCCATACTTCAGCCTTGCGACCCAGTCTGACCAACCTTAGCTAATCCACCCTATGTCTTTCGAAAACCCTATGTCTAAACACCATGGCCATGAACTCCACCTAGTCTTGAACAGCCATAAAAACTCCAGTTCCCTGACAGATGAGAGACTGATGGTACTTCTCTTGAATGTAGAGTCATAGAAGAATCCCTATCACCAGTTTCTGGTGAGAAAAACTATAAAAATGATGAATATGACCCATCTTTCTTCATGATCGACACTCAATTGGGTCTTTAGAGAAATGTTGCCTCATATACCTACTCTTCCTGCACTGGTAGCACACCACCTGGCTACCGGAAGAAACATTCTGCCTACATGGATCTATGTGCATAGAATCCCTGTGGTGCTTCCTGCAATAAGTAGGAGGGGTAGAAACTATGGATTCTGAGATTCCCTGGTTCATAGCCTCGTAATCACTCATATTATGCTTCACGATTAGTTCCTAGTTGACTATAGAAGTGATGGAAGTCATCCTAAATGTGTTCTCATGATATTAGATGTCATACCTAAGACCATCCTCAAACTCCCTCTCTAGAAATAACACATCATACCATGAAATGGGTGTGAATCACTACAACTCTATGATGCAATAAGAATACTACATGACTGAAAGAGTACCTTTATCCATACACATGAACTCTAGGCTCGATTGGCCCTCAAATTATCCAAGTATATGTAATTGTAGAAGTCATGCTGGAACTCATCCCATGCCCAAACATGCTTTTATCCTGCTTGTGAGATCACATCCCACTTTCTCTTAGAGTAATCTGAAAGCATGTAAGCAGTGAGCTTCACCCTCCTTTTCGGAGGCATCTCCAAATGTTTGAATGTTGATATCATGGATTCTAACCATGACTCTGTAGCCTGAGGTCCTCCATCCCATGAGAAGGTGGGAGGATGTTGCTGCTGAAAAACCCCACGTCAACTCAGTCATAGACGGGGAAAGATGTGGTACTCCTTAGATGGTCTGCATAATCCTCATTAATCCTTCTCGGAACTATGCATAAGAACATGTATCTATAATGAAGGATGGTTCCAAGACTGGAAAATGATAGGATCAACCGGTAGTCCCCATTCTACCGCGTCTGGTGTCTGATCACTGCCCTAAATCTGGCGTACAATCGGAGGACATCTTGGTGGCATGAATCTTCAGGGTCAAGCACACAACTTAGTTTAATATTATCAAGGATAGAAATGTATAAGTTTATTAAAGGAATAATATAGAAAAGATATTAAAGATTTCTAAAACATGGCTACATAGTGTGATTAACCAATACATGGTGTGTTCTTATAAGAATTTATAGGGGTGTGTACTTCTTCCAAACCTGGTCGTGTAACACACTTACACAAGGCATGTTATCCTTGAGACGTGACATGTACTTGAATCATTTCCCCCTACCCGAGTTCCTCTACATGGCTATACACACATCTCCTACATTGGTAACTTTACATGCCATGTTCTCCCTTGACACAACGTATATCCCTTAATTCATAACCATTCATGTTGTTAGTCACACGGTCAATGACACAGTCGAATCTACACTATATATAATAATATAACTAGGTGTGTAAAACCTGAGTTTCATCCACCCATGTCATTGGTCACACAGCTGGATATATGAAACTTATAACACAGAGAGTACTCCAAGTACACGACATGTGTCACAAAACATTTCCCAAACCCATCTCTCTGCCCACACAACCAGTCACATAGTTTATAACTACAGGGTGTTCTCATAGATTACATGACGTGTAATCAAGAAAATTTATTCCCTCCTAAACAGAAGGATACATGGCATGTATTAATCAATACACAAAATGTATGCTGGGGTTTTCTAGACAGTATTCCTTAAAAAGTACTCTGGAACCCACAAAAAAACACTATAATAAAAATTAATGTTCCATATTCTGATATGTGAGGGCCCATACTCCCTGAGAATCATATATTGGAATCTTATACATGTACATAACAATGAATAATAGTGCAATCCAGCACATGATCCACCAAATTCAAATCCCTGAGTCCCATAACACCTCAGGGACCAACGTTTGACGCTAATTCAATTTAAACCTTACAAAATTCAATATCCTATCCAATAGTTGGTATTCAATCAAGGAATCTATCACAACCATATAAATATCTAAAACAACATCTATCACAACTACATGTATTCGATAATGAACCCTAAATTTCATGACAATAATGCATGACATGTGACCTCTAGCTAGTGCCTAGATAATGCATGAGATGGAATACTCTCATCTCTTTGGGTTTCAATAAAATAGAACCTCAATAATATCAAAAATAACATCACAAAATCATGTGAATCACCCAACAGTGAAATCATATCAACTGTAATAATTAAAAAACAAAAAAATATAAATGATCGAGGAAAATTTTCTTTTCCCTGTACGTAGGTTAGCTACACCCAAGCACAACATGTTACCAACTACCTATTCCTTCATATCCCTATCTGTAGACTCCAAACAATTAGTCAAAAAGAAGTTAACTGCCTATGATATCACTTTGTAATGTCAATATTTCGAGTGCCCCATAGAGGTTCCCCATACCAAATTGGTCACATGGCTACAAGAAAATTTCCTCGAACACCCAAGGTAGTCATCTAGATATGAGGTCCTTCCGTGTGATAGTGGGGAAACTACACCTTCGTTGACAGAGTAACACAATGGAAGCAAATGTATAATAGTTCCAGAAGTAGTAATACCAGAAAATAAGTAAACAGTAGAAGATTGAATGTAAATAAAAAACTAGGGAACATATAAATAAATTATGCATGTCACATATGTCGAGGAAAGTATACAAACTAGTTAAAATGCTGAAATACAGTATTAAACAAAATTAAAAAGTATACAAATATACTTCGTCCACATCTTAAGCCACATCTTCATCCCATGCTCTCCATATCAACAATATTCAAGTACCTGAAGTTGAATGGTTCTTGTCCTTATCTATACCTACAACAATATAATATATTTGGGCCCTAACGAATAACTCAAATAGACTGTGAGATAAATCCCAGCATGCATACTCCCAAAGATCTCAGCCAAAATGTCAGTGAATATATATAGAAGGAAATATTTAATATAATGTAACAAAAAAGGAAGTAATCTAATGTAAAAAATCAAATATTTTTAACTACATTAATTTTAAATATTTTAAATAAACAACTATACAATCTCAAGAAAACCACTGGTATGTTCTCACAGTTAACCCCCTTTGGTTCAGCTTAATAAAGACTCATTGAGGAAGTACTCAACATCAATTTCCCTGGTGATCATGTAACAGTGAACTATAGACACTTTGGGGGAAGCACTCAATATCCAATTCCCACTGTGGTCTCACAACGTGGAACTATAGATATTCTGAGCGAGCACTCACATCCATCCCTCCAATGGTCTTTGTAATGTGAAAAGTATAACAGAAACTCTAGGGAAGCCCTCATCATCCATTCCCCCTATGATCTAACCACACCAGGTTCCCACAGACCTATGTAAATCCATCTTGAAACAACTATGTAAAGTAGCCAAAGTAAATATCAAATACAACTTGGATAAATAGCTATAATGCATATCACATGCATGTCAGAAAATATCCACTCCATCCTAACAACAGTGGGCATGGAAAACAAATAGCCAAACATGCAAGTCTAGACCCAAAGACCATTATCAAATAAAACATGGGAAAAAACTTCAATTTCAAGGTAATTAAACCTATTTACAATCAAACACCCAAACTCAATCAATAAGGCATAACAGGCATTAATAAGGATAAATTCCCGAAAACTCAATACTCTAAACAAGGGTATTGGTCTCTTTTTTCACATATAATCCAAATACAATCTATGGAAAGGCACAAACCACCTACCTAAACATTGTATGATCGATATAGTTTATCCTCTGCCTCTGAATCGACCTACAATGTTTTATATCTACAAACACATCTAAAATGATCAACCAGTGATATCTAACTAAAGATGATAAATCAATATATGAGGCTCTAGAAGAAGTAAGAACTCCCGAAGGTGATTATAATTCAATCGAAGGTGTTTGATTTGGAGAACAGATGGCCAAAATGGGTCACATTGAAGAACTGTCGATATCTATCCGTCCTGGACAAGACAGAGCCAAAATAGGATGTTGATTAAAAAGCCAAATGACCCCGGTCCCATAAATGAATTAAAAATAAAAATACACGGCGTCTTCCCTAAGGATAAAAGACGTGTAGAGGCCTTTACCGGGCCCACATTAAGTGTCCATGTCATGTCATCACACAGTCATGTATGTAGCTGTGATATAGGCAAAAACGGCCTGGTCTCGGTGCTAGAGTACAAGATGTTTACAAGGAAGTACACAGACTGTAATCCTAAAATTTTCCTTCATCACTTTTTCCTCAAAATAAACATTAAAACAATATCCATACCTAAAAAGAAGATATAGGTTCTTTTATATATATATATATATATGAGTATTAATATTTCCATATGTTCACGGTGACATCTGGTTAGAGGCTTTCTCGACGTTGGTCGTAGTAGGTAGTCTTGGCCTGGTGTCCTTTAGAATCTTGATCTAGCCCTTTATAGTTTATATTAATGCTTTCACATTACCATATATACACACTGCACATAATATATTCAAAAGATTTTTAGCAAAACAAACCCAAAAAATAAAGGATTCAGGGTCTATAATCAATTACATTGGCATAAGATACAATAAGTTGCATCCCAAAGCACCGAATAGTTTTATAGTCTTGGTAAACCAGATACATACATGAATCTTGTTTTTAAAATGAATACACTAATTTCAACAAAAGAATTTCCATATTGGGGATTAATATTTCATTCCATCTACTGTATCTTTAAATTTCATTCATAGTAATCTTCCTATAATACTTATGAAAGGAAACATATTAAGTGTGATCTCAAATTCTCCACAAGGTTACAATAGAGTAGAAGCAATAATTAGTGAATGAGAATACTCAATATGTAAAGGTAATAAATATAGTGACTCTATCCTTTTACAATTATCATTATATGATATTATGTATAAAAAACATCATATTACTAGACAATTATCGTAATGTCTATTGTCTTGGAAGAAAACATACATAAAACTAAAAACATGGCACTAAATAAAGCATTTATATTTTTTTAATTTTCATAAAATGATCCTAAAATCCATTCTATTTATACATAATTATAGGATATCCTATGGATAACATGAAAAAATTTATGATCTAAAAAAATCCATTATTGGAATAAACTTAAGAATAAAACTTTAGCACATTGGTTAGAAGGTAGACATAACAATAAAAAACAATTGGAAAATATTGAATCATAACACATAAACATGGGATCATATAAACATATATTCATAGTAAAGTAGAAGAAACATAAAACATGAAATTGTCATGAGTCAAATATTGTTTCATATAGAGGATCATAAGTCCATGTTAACCACTAAGACCGATACACATGGTATCATGAGCCAATGCTAACTGCTAAGAACATTTAACATAACATCTTATGAGACTCTACATTAATCAATTAATTAGAGCACTAGTAGGGAGAACCCATTATATCATGTTCATGAATATTCTTTCAATATATATAATCATACAGAATCAATCATACATAATGATAAGTGTTACCAATTGTATGAATTGGGTATCGTAGTCATTTTATAAGTCATAAAAAACGCGAGTATCGTAAAAATGTACATGAAGCAAAGGAATTATATTATGAATATAAATTCATAGCTTATAATTGGCATGTATCATGAAATTTGATTTCAACTTTATGAAATAACATGTAAAATAGAGTACTTAATAAGCTTTCGAATTAAAACATTTCAGTGTGGTTAAAAGAAAAATCCCAAAGGTCATTTAAAACAGAAATAGGCATAATTTTTTTAATAATAACAAAAGTGAAGCAAGAAGGATTTCATGATAAAAATATTCTTTTTTATGAAAATAATTTTGGCATAAAAATATATTTTCTAGTGTACTTGAAAATGGGTAAGAATTCGATAAGTTCCATTAAAATGAGTTTTTTTATTGGGATGTATTCCGGAGGAAATCGTTTAAAAAAATGTATATCCAAAAAATATAATGATGGATGGAACATGATAAATGATTTAGGTAAATGTTCACAACATTTAGATGATGTGAATAAAAAAATAGATAACTTCATTTGGGTTAAAATAATGATAGAACAACCCGAAAGAAAATATGGGTGTTTAGGTTGAATCCCTATCCTTAAGTCTAAAGGTGTCCATGACATGATCCTAATTTACCGTATAAGAAAATTAAATTAATTAATTAATATTTATATAACATATCATAAATTTAAAATTTTTATTATATCCTTATCTAGTTCATTCATGACCTTTATGATGGGTTCAGCGGATCAATTTCATTGTTTGGGAGTGTTTCTTTCCAAGGTTTTCATGATTGGTTTACTTATATACATGTAATAATAAACATATATGATGAGAATGGTTATCCATAATTGAAGTTGTATGTTATTATTGAACATCCAAAAGAGTTATTTTTTATAATATTCATTAGGTTATTTTGATTTAAGATAAATCATTGTATAAAACATTTGTGATAACCGTTTGGGTAAATTTTCGGTTTTTGATCACATCAGAAACATTTTCCATTATAAATTAATATCATGTATACAAAATATAATAGAACCTTAAATTAGAAATAATAAATATATTATAGTATGGTTCAAAAATATGTGGTTTCCAATCCAAAATTGATGATCTTAAAAGAAATTGAAAACTCATTGTCCTTGAATATGTTGAATTAACCCATCTCGGATGGTGATTCCATTTCTAGTATAAAAGGATGTGAAAAGGGAGAGGATGATGATTTATTCCATTATCATAATAGTATTCAAATACATGTTTGGTAATGTAGTTATCATAACATTTAGATAAATGATGGTGAGTGAAGAAAAAGAAAGAATTGAACTTGAAAGTAAATATATGAAATGAATAGAGGGATTTAACTCTTGAATATATATCCTCCTTGGAAACTAATTTAAGGGTTAGGATTGGGTATATTGAAGATACCAAGGGCTTATGGACGTGGGGAGGAGCTTGGGTGGCGATTTTAATAGAATCTAGACAAGACTTGAGTCTTGAGATAAGTTAAAAGAAGAGGTAAACATGGGTGGAATGTATAATGGAGGATGAGAGGGGTTTCCCATTATTTTAATCATTAGTTTAATATTATTTGACAAGACTATGAATATTCCTGTTTATTGAGACCAAAAAGAGTAATTATTGAATTTAAGTTTTCACTAATGGCTTTTTACATCGTCCTTGACTCATGTATAATGTAAAAATTTTATTTATTTAGCATTTATCACAATATATTGTGTTTTAATATTCCCAAAAATTCATGTATTTTAGAAAAATCCAAAAAGTTCACCGCAACCATTTTTCAATGGGTAGAATGTAAAAATGAACAACGTTTTATGAAAATAAATTTTCTTATGAATTATTAAATTAATCAAAAAATTGTAATAAAATATACATGAATTAAAAAATATCAACACCTAGTTAATAATTTTTAACATATTTACTTACTTATACTATGATATATTTATATCATATTTTCAATTTTAAGATGGGTAAAAAAATTTATACTTTTATTAGTGAAGTTACAATTCCATTGGTCGGTTAACTATTCATAAGTGTCACATTACTATGCAAAGTTCAAGTTACTATATCATCTGTATTCATTACTTAACTTCTAGAGATACCTTTTACATTACTCATTCTTCATTTATAAGGATTGAATTGTGTTCAATAGGTAATATTATATGATTATACTATAAGAAATAATTATAAAAGGTAATATCATTGATAAAACATTAGGTCATTATAATAAATTGAAACAAATGAAATTAAAATAACTAGATATGGAATAATAAATATGACAATATAAGAAACTGAAAGTATATTTTATTATGTCAATGAACTAGGAAAGAATTGAATGTACAGATATATAGATGAAAAAACTGAGCGATAAATAAATACTGAATCAAAAGAAAGTCAATGCGTAAATATTGGACCTCATTTATCTGGAACATTAACTATTATACAATCAAGTTATATCATAAAGATAATTTAAATATATTGTTAGAAATCTGTCTATTCTTTTTGAAAAAAAAATCAAATGGTTTTTTCAGAATAATTTCTTCCAATGAGACTATTGATGCATTTTTTGGATTAAATAAACGGGTCCCAAACCCGTAGGGATTAAATTAAATAGTCCCCAACACATGTAGTCCATGTCCAATGATTTCCTAATATTGTTAATTAAATTTAAACATTATTCCTTATCAAATATAAGTAATGAATAGATGTTGGGGATTTAAAAACAATTATCCAAATAATCAAATAATAATCAAAGTAGACATCATATTTAAAATGGTTTATGGTTTAGGTTGTTTAAATATCCATGATAAGTTAATTTTATAATTAGGGGAAATTCAATGTTCAATGATCATAACAAATTTAATATTTTATGGGACTAACAAAACAATCAAGGAAGTGAATTTGAATACAATCATTGAAAAAATAAATTATAAATCTTTCATTGAAAGAATAAGGATGTTATGAAAACAAAAACTCCAAAGAGGAGTAAAAATATAGGGTTGTTGTCATTGATGAATATAAATACTATAAAAATATCTTTTAAAATCATTCTTGAGTAATATAGACATTTTTTTTGAAAATAATTTTCATTGAAAATGACATTTGAAAACATTTTAAACAAAAATTATCTTTTTTTAATTGTGTAGTAAGCTTCACGAAAATTATGGAGGGTAAATCCATTCAGGTTGTACAAAATAAACAACATTCCATTTACACTATCAAAAGGTTGGAAAAATGCCTTATTATGAAAGAGAAACGAAGACAACCTCGAATGAATTTCTACAAGAAAATAAACTTAAAAAATTATTTAATAAATACTTTTAGAAAGGTTAAATAATATGGAAACCTTTTTTAGAAAACATTTTTTATAAGAAAAAAAATCTTTGGATAAAGATATAAATTATGTTAGGATTTAATAAAAAATTTCCATTATGTTTTGGGCACCAAAGTGTGAATAAAATGATATTAGAACCTGAAAAAGGTCCTGAATAACCAGAGGAGAGTAAAATGAAAGTGTTTATTGAAAACATTTCATATAATTTCCTAAAACGGAAATTAAATATTATTAAAACTAATCATGAGAAAAATAATATTGAAACATTCCAAAGTATCACATACTACATTCAAAAAATTTCAATCTGGAGTCTTATGAAGGAATAAAATTATATGAATGTTTAAAATTACATTATGATAATATTATTAATGACATAATATATCAAAATTAATAGTAGATTCACCATACAAAAAAATTAAGTGGTTAATATGACATATATATCCCAGATGTAAAAAGTGAGTTGAAAATCCCTTACCTTGAGTCTTACGTGTATCATGGGTCTTAATATTCAAATAATAACTTTTTATGATAATTTAATTGACTCAGAACCATTTTAATTTTTTTGATTACTTTTATTTCACTTATTACCAAAATGTATAAAACTATTTAAATAATTATACTTACATCGATTGTTATGACAAAATTCAGTTTGTGTGTCGAAAACAACATTAGTATGCCAACTATGGTCAAGTTGTATTTATATAATATTTATTAAATATTAATCATGAAATAATTATAATATTTATAGATAAATAATACTTATTAAACCAATTAGATAAAATTTTAATGAATAATGAATGAAAGTTACAATCATGGAGATGGTAGGTCGTACGTACACATTAGTAATGTTCCCATTTTTCAATGATTTTTATCAAAAGAAGGTATTTAAATTTACCCTTTCCATAATCAAAATTATATCATAAATACCTTATTATTTAAATATATGTACTTATATATATAATTATTGTTGTTTTAAAATAATAACATCATGTCGAGGAGGTGGTAGTCCACAGGTCCATGAATGACGTTATCACTTTTTAAGTGTCTGAAAGGGTAATGATGAAAAATATATATCATATTTAAAGAAGGATAATTATGTAATTAATAATATATATAAATATATATTATGTCATATACTTTATGTTAAAATTATCCTTTATAAATTCAATTTATCTTGTGATCGAATTACATCACTTTTAGGAGGCTGTAGTTCACACTTCTACAAATGATGTTCTCATATTTACCCAAAATTGAATGTATAATGGTATGTGTTATAAAATAATTAAATACACAAAAATAAATTATAAATATTTTATATGTCAATTATCATTTTTTTCATCATAATTCTCAATCATTAGTTTTGTTAAAGGAAAAATGAATAATCTTCATTTCGTGGGGCGGTAGATCATTGTACACATAAATAGTAAGTCTCTTACCCATTAGATAGAAGTATATAAAAATATAGGTCAAAACCTTTACATAATAGGAAATCAGTATATTTATGATAATTTTTTTGTTATATAATCATGGAATTAAAATATTTTAGGGTTGTAGAAGGGAAATGAAATTAAAGAGATTAAAGAAAGATGTTACATCTTTTTTGTGTAACTATGTTTGGTTTTCACCAAATGGATTAGTTTGATGGATTTATACCAAAAGTGATAAGTCTAGGATGAGGGAAATATTTTTATGAAATATTTGGGAATATATTTTTCAAGAAAAATTGGGTTGATAGGTGTTACGAAGTGGGAGGCTTGTGTACTATTTTATAGTGGAGGGGGAGTGGAACTCTTTTAAATTTTGAAAAGGGAATTCCTGTAATGCTCTGACCCTAGTTACCTAGATTTGGTGAATTATTACATAAAATTGGAATGATCACAAAAGATCAAGTCTCTAATGAATGATTAGTTCAATAGCCTTGGAAACAAGATTCATTCATAAGTTCAAATTTACTTCTTAATGAGAAATAAAACACAAATTTATTTCATTAGAAACATCCAAGCCTCCTAGATTAGGCATGCATGTAACTCATAACTAAATTCTTAATATCCTTGGAACATGAAAAATTGAAAATGGGTGATATAAAACACTCACTAAGGGTATGTAATATAGTGGAAAATGACATAAATTTTAATCATGGTGGATAATTGAAACCACATGCCTTTACCAATAATAAAAATGAATACATTTTTGAAAAGAATATGATCTGAGTAAATAATTCCATAATAAAAAATAATCATGGGTATTCTACTAGTCTAATGACCACATGACCCATAAATATTATTTCTATAATGAGGGAATGTATAATGTCGGACATTTTGAGACATTTTCTCAAGGCCTTGGCCAAGACGTCTAAAAATGATTAAGGTCTCGGCGAAAACCATATATCAAATTAGGAAAGGGACTTGGCCAATTCCATGTCTAGTTGTCTCATGAGACCTACCGATTCATCGAGGAGCTATAGCGGGATCCACCCGTCACTTACTAAGTCCAATACATTCTTCATATGGAATGTTTTAAACATATCATAAACATTTGTATTAAAACTAGCATACGAAATGTCAATACTTTAACCATAAACCATGAATGGTATAAAAATATCACATCCACAATCAAACATATCAAAAAACCTTCAATACAATATGGAAGTTTTGTATCATAATAAATAAACTTCAAATAAACATAAAATCCATCAAAGTATGTTGACATAGATGAAATCAAAATCTCGTTTAGAGAAATATCACTTTCTATTTTGAAATTATTTAAGAGTCACATAATTATAAAGAAAATATTTATTTTGAAAATATTCTTCTAAACATTTAAGGGAATATTTAATGATGTTATAATGGCCGAAAATATTTGAACCCTCCATATAAGTTAAAAAACATTCTTACCTTAAATTTGTCGAAAAGGTCAAAAAGTACCTTATTTGGAAAATGACGGAAAGATTTTATTCAAAACAAATACTGTTATATATTAATTTAACCCATTGTATAGTAAATTTTAAAAATGTTTCGAAATATAGTTTTATGAAACATGGATGTGGATGGTAAAGGGGGTCTTAGTAGAAACTTACATAAAAACAACCTCGGATAATAAAGAGATTGTAAAATTAACCCTTACCTTGTACTTTTCCTTGGTCAAGGGTAGGTTATCCTCCTGTATAATGGTGAAATAATTGTTATTAAATTATACAAGAATCAAATACATTAATATTATATCATATATGATCTTTTAACATTGATTTGTTTATAATATCTTAGTATTATCGTTGCTTTGGGTGTTATCTCACTCACTTTCTATTATAAGTTTTGTTACATAAGTCATGTTTTTTATGGAAGGGTTGTATCATATTCATATCTAGAATGATAAAAAGTCATTAAACATTATTTTTAATCATTAAATTATAATTAGTCTTTAATGGATATGATGGGGAATGAATCTCATCGTGTTCGTGTTGAGGGTTGTCCGTACGTACGCACGAGCGACAATATCATTCTTTTGATACTAAAATTGTATATAATTGGATTTTATATCATATATAAAGAATAATTATAATTTATAATTTATTATTTACTTCAATTACACATCATTATCATACCCATCCAAATAATAATGTTTTGAATAACAGTTACACCACGACGTGGAGATGGTAAGCCATACGTACGCACATATTGTGACATGTCATTCAAAGGATGGATAGAATACTTAATATAATTATACCATATTCATAATAACATCACAGTATATATAATATACTGGACTTATTATTTTATAATGGAAATAACAAATAAAGAATAAGTGGAAGAAGAAAGGAATTTGAAAGAGGGTGGTGAAAACATTACCTCTTTTTCGCATTCTTCCTTTTGATTTGATAAAAAGGGCTACTTATATTAGACTTCTGAACAAAATAATGCCTCTAGGTTGAATTTAGGGAATTTGAGAGAGTATTTGGGCAGCGTTTGGCTGATCCAAAAGGCATTGAAGGTGTGAAAAAGAGAGAAGGGATAGAGCCCTTTTATAAGAGGTGTGAGGGGCACCGTATGAAAAACATAAAATATTATTCTATAATAAATTCATATTAGGATAATAATGGCTCAAAAGTGACTTATTTAGAGGACAAGGGGGGGATGGGTATAAATTATTTCAACCAATACATTTTAGATGGGTTTGGGTCACTATATTAACCATATCATTTATATTTAACTCTTAGCTAAAAAGTTTAACATTTACCATGTCTCTTTGTATTTTTATATTATATGGTTAATAAACTTACTATAACAAGACAATAGATCCCAAAATGGTTCCTTATTAATATATATAACCTTATTTTAGTCATTTCACCAAAACTTATATTTTTAAGAATTGAATATCAATTAATAATATAATATTTGTTTTAAATACTCCTTTATGTCAATTTTGACACTATTTAATTATTGATTTTTGTTAAAGTATTAAAAACTTTGTTAATTCCAAATAAATTAATTTAATCAATCCAAAAATGTCATATTAACCTATTAAATTATTTTAATTCATAATAAGTATCAAATTACATTTATTAGGATATTTATTATATCGATTATTTTAATATTTCATTAATTAGGTAATTACGGAATCACCATTATGTCATAAATAAATTAAATTATTTAATGTGTAAAAATGATAAATAAAATACCGTTAAGTAGTAAATCTTTTTATATTTCTGATTAATCATTATAATTGAATTTATCTTAAGTATAACCCTATATTAAAAATGTTTTAGTTATTAAACTTTGAGTTTAACTCTTTTAACTCTTCTTTGTATTAAATAATAATAAATGTCATAATCTAATCAATGTGGACCAAATAGGTTAATATTTTATTCCTAAGGTAGTTTTTGGTCGAATTATACTTAGCCAATAGAATTAGGACATGTGTCAGGGTAGTAATAATATCATTTTTACCCTTAATTAGCCTATTTACTTTTAACCGTGGTAAATAAAAGTAAAAAGTTACTATTCACCAAAAATTATTTTTATCTCATTGAACAAAATTTTACTCATTGATATTAACCATATTTATTGGATTTTCAAAATTCCACTCATAGAAGCAGTAATATTAAGTTTTATGTGAATTTGCAAATTCTCATTGGAGATGGGTAAAAGACTGTGAAAAGTTCAATAAAATTTTTATATATCAAAAATTATTATAAACTGAATCCAATTAATTAAATTGAAAATATATAAGTATTATGTATCTATTTTGACCTAGAATAAGTATAAATAAATAAAAATAATTATTTAAATAAAAATTTGGTTCTAAACTATATCTCAGTGTTTTTCAGTAATCATCAAAAATTGAAAGTTTTTAGAAAAAAACCAAAAATTCACCCTAAGCTAATTTTGATATTCCTAATCCAACAATGAAGTCCATTTTGAAAGAAAAAATTTATAAAATTTTAAAAAGTGGTATTACTATTCCGAATGGATAGATCGATTGGTTCGGTTGTGTGTTAGAACATGAAGATGTGTACAACACACGCTACAGTATTATTCAAAGAGAAGCATACCGTGGAATATTGGGGTGTTACATTATCCCATCCTTCAAATAATTTCATCCAAGAAATTTTTGAATACTACCGCATGAAAAGACTCTGGTGGTTCTTCATCATAAGTTCCGCAGGATCCCAAGTTGCCTCTTCCATCTTATGGTTTCTCCATAGAACTTTTACCAGATGAGTCGTCCGGTTTCTCAGAACTTGTTCTCTCATATCATGAATCTTGATAGGCTCTTCACAATAAGATATATTGGGTTCCATTTCTAATACTTCATAGGTGTGTGCATGCATTAGTTCAGGCATGTATTTTCACAATAGTGATGCATGGAACACATCGTGAACTTTGGAGAGACTTGGCAGCATTGTCATATGGTAAACTACAACCCCAATTAGTTCTAGAATTTCGAATGGTCTGATGTACCTGGGAATCAATTTTCTCTTATTATCAAAACGTATAACACCCTTCCATAGGGATACCTTCAAGAAAACATGATCTCCTACCTGAAATTCCAAATCTTTCCTTCGGTTATCGGCATGTCTCTTTTGCTTACTTTGAGCTGCTTTGATGTGGTTTTGGATTACCATTACCTTTTCCATCCTTTCCTCAAAAAGTTATGGGCCTATAAGTTTTATTTCACCAACATCATCCCAACAAGTTGGTGTGCAACATCTCTTTCCGTATAATGCTTAATATGGTCCCATCTGAATTCTTAAATGGAAGCTATTGTAATAGGAAAATTCTACCAAAGGTAAATATTAATCCAACATATCCTGAAAGTCAAGTGAGCAGGATCTCAACATGTCTTCTAAGGTTTGAATAGTTTGTTCTGACTATCCATCTATTTGAGAGTGGTAGTCTGTGCTCAAATGAAGTTCAGTATCCAGGGCCTTCTGAAGACTCTACCAGAATCTTTATGTAAAACATGGGTCATGATCAGAAACAATCAATAGGGGTACTCCATGAAGTCTTACAACTTCATTATTATATAGTCTTCCTAGACATTCAAGTGGTAGATCTTCACTTATAGCAAGAAAATGTGCTGACATTGTAAGACGATCAATAATGACCCATATTGCATCGTTCATTCTAGGAGTCTTTGGTAGTCCCATGACAAAGTCCAATGTAATATTATCTCATTTCCACTCATGTATGGGAAGAGGTTTTAAGACTCCTCCAGGATGTTGCCTTCCAGCTTTCACTTGTAGAAAAACCATACATCTTGACACAAAATTAGCAATCTCCCTCTTCATGGTTTCCCACAAAAAATGTTCCCTCAAATATCTATACAATTTGGTGCTCCCATGGTGTATAGAGAAATTGGAACTATGAGCATCTTCCAACAATTCCCTTTTTAAATCAGGTATATCAGGAACACAAAGTCTCTTCCCAAATTTCAAAATTCCATCTTCATACACAAAGTCACTCAATATCCCATCATTCACAGCTTTAATCTTCTTTTTAATCTTTTTATCATAGGTTTGAGAACTCTATGATTTCTAGTAAAGATAGTTTGGAAACCATTTGAAAAAGAATTGATGTCTCACCATCCATGGTTATTCCCATATCCATAATTGCTAGAGCCATTAATATAGGATTCTTTTCAACTACCATCTTATTTAAAACTCCATGATCTGTTCTTCTCAAATCATATACCACCTTATTTGCCTTCTCGGGTGGTAGTGTATCATGAAATCGTAATACTTGAGTAGTTCAAGCCATCTCCTTTTCCTCATGCTAAGTTTTTTCTGTGAGAAAATGTACTTCAAACTCCTGTGATCATTATATATCTCAAATTTCTCACTATAGAGATAATGTCTCCATATCTTCGAAGAAAATATTATAGTAGTTAACTCAAGATCATGAGAAGTGTAGTTTTTCTCTTGAATTTTCAGCTGTTGTGATGCATAGGAAATAACCCTTCCATTCTGCATAAAGACAAAACCAATTACTTTTTTTGAAGTATCACTATAAATAAAAAACCAATAATTCCCCGATGGTAGATTCAATATAGAGGCATTGACTAATATTCTCTTCAGTTCTTCAAAACATTCTTCACAATATTTTGTCCAAAAAAATTTAACCCCTTTACATGTGAGCTTCGTTAATGGGTTAGCCAATTGGGTAAAATTCTGGACGAAACATCAATAATAACCTGCTAAACCAATAAAAGTACGTACCTAAGTTATACTCGTTGGTATTGGAAATTCTTGGATTGCTCTTGTCTTAGAAGGATCAACAGAGATTCCATCCTTAGAGATAATATGTCCCCGAAAAGAAATCTCTTGAAGCCATAATTCAAACTTTCTAAACATACCATATAATTCATTTCTTCTAAGAGTCTTCAATATAATTTGAAAGTGATTTTCATGATCTTGGTAGATTTTGGAGTATACCATGATATCATGGATAAATACCACTACAAATTCATAAAGATATTCCTTGAAAACAGTGTTCATTAGATCCATGAAAACAGAGGGTGCATTAGTCATCCCAAAAGGCATTATTGTAAACTCGTAATGCCAGTACCTGGTTCGAAATGCTGTCTTCGAAATTTCTTCCTTCTTCACACACAACTAATTGTATCCAGATTGAACTTCAATCTTTGAAAAGTATTGAGCTCCATGCATTTGGTCAAATAAATCATCAATGCGAGGTATGTGATACTTGTTATTTATTGTTATAGCATTGATCTCCCTATAGTCAATACATAACCTCATAGATCTATCTTTCTTATTAACAAAAATGACAGTGGATCCCCATGGAGAAACACTGGGGAGAATAAATCCCTTATTAATCAATTCCTCTAGTTCTTTCTTTTGTTCAAATAATACAACAGTGGCCATTCTAAAAGGGGTCTTCGATATGGGCCTTGAACCAGGAATTAAATCAATGGAAATATCAATTTCTCATTCTTGAGGATTTCTAGGTAAATCTTCCAGAAACACATCTACTTCTTTTTTAAAAATAGGTACATCCTCTATTTGAACATTATTTTCCTCACTCACAAATATTTCATTCTCTTCCTCCTAGATAATTGAATTTATTTGAGATACTGGGGATAGATCTATATAAGAATCAGGTGGTGACGATTCTGCTCTAAAGATAAGGTGTTCTTTATCATAATTATCAAAAATTGTAACCTCCTTCTTCTTAAAATAAATTTTCGCATCACTTTATGAAATCCAATCCATACCAAGTATTATATCAAATTAAATCATGGGTTTGAAAATGAGATCAACAGATAAAGAACATTTATGTTCTATAATGGAGACAGATTCACATATCTTGGTAGAAATGATACTTCACATAGGAGTTTTGACTGACAACTCACTTGTTAAATCAAATTAGAAATATCTAATTTTCTTAACAAACTGGGAAGATATGAAACAATGTGATGATCCAGAATCAAATAATGCATTTTCTAAACTAGAAGAAACCATTAAATTACCTGCCACCATGTCTTTCTGGGCTTCAACCTCAGCAGTAGTTATTGCATAATAATGTTGTTGGTCCCAAGGACTTTTTTGAGGTAATTTTCCCGGACACTTAGGAAATTCATTTATATAACGTCCCATCTCCCTACAATTGTTGCATTGAATATTGGTAGCGACTTTCTTTCCTTTACAATCACCAGCTAGATGGCCTTTGTGTCCACATTTGTAGCATACTCCTTTTCATTTTAGACAGGAACCATGGTGCCTCCTTCCACAATTATCATAGGGTGGAAATTCATTTCTTCCCTTCTTCCCTATTTCTTTATTTCCTTTCCCAGAGTGTTCAGCAGATCTCTTCTTCTATTTCTTTGATTTAAAGTCATATGACTTAGATAATTCCTTTTCTGTTTTGATAGCACACGTGAAAATATCTTCGTATGATGAGAAGGATTGTGATACTAATTCTCTATGGAGAAATGGTTTTAACCCATCAAAGAAATGATAAATATTACTACATGGGTTTCGTATAAAATCTGCAGCATGCCTCGCTAACCCTGTAATGTTAGCCTCATAATTTTCAACATTCTCATCCTTCTTTTTCCTCAGACTCAGAAATTGACATTCCATATATGCTCGATGGTCACAAGTATAGTATTTTTCTATGAAAATATCTTTACACTCCCTCCATTCCATATTTTATACTTCATCATCTTCCTTTGTATTTTGAATCAATGATCACCATTGATCAGCATCTCCAGTGAGGCGGTAAACTTCCATGATAGCTTTTTCCATTTCACTACTCCTCAAGGCATGGAATATTTTCACTAAGGAATTTATCCATTGCTCAACCACTAATGGATTTGAACTCCCTTTGAATTTCAGTGGTTGTTTCCTCATAAATCAATCTATCATTGATCCTCCATGTTGTGGATCTGGGTGAACCATACGGGTAAGGTTATTATTCATAACCTGAGTGAGTTGTCCCAGTATGGTGATAAGCTAATCATCAATGGTTGTATCACCAGATCCACTATAATTATCTTGACCAGGAGGGAAATCCCAACATAGAGCGCATGCATAGATACAGTTTCCATTCCTTCCACAAGGATCCCTTTCTAAACAATGGCATAAACTAGATTATTTTATGAATCGAAATATATAATTCCAAAATTCTAAAACACTTAACATTAATTGAACAATTTTTGGATATAATCCATAATCATAAAAATGATTTCATTGAGGAAGTATATACTCATAAATTCATTCATAATGGTTTGTAAAGAATATTAGAATTATCCTAAGAATATCCCTCGGGAGTGTCATAACCAAAAGTGCAGCAAGGCCCATTTTCGTGCACCAGTTTTAGTTTGAGTCTAGCTCAAAGCGGTGTTTTCAGGTTTTACCCCTAGGTACATCTGTTATAGAGCCGCCTCAACCTGCTCGTAGCCAGACAGGGATGTATTTATTGTAAAACTCACAAAATCTCTTCAAAACCCAAATTCTAGGAAGATCTTCTATACTAATCCTCAATATCTATATAAAGGCTATGTGATCTAATTAGAGTTTATCTAAATCTAGTTTCCAAGGTTTGTACTAAACATCCAATGATACCAACTGTAATGCCCCGACCACAGTTACCCAGAATTGGTGCATTTTTACATTGCATTGGAATGATCACAAAAGATCAATTCTCGAAAGACCGATTAGTTTAGTAGCCTTGGAAACAAGATTTATAAATAAGTTCAACTTTATAGCTTGTTGAGAAATACAACACAAATATATTTCATTAGAAACATCCAATCCCCCTAGATTATTCCAGCAGGTCACGCATAACTAACTTCTTCATATCCTGGGAAAATGAAGCACAAGAAAGGGGTGAGCTCAAATGCTCAGTAATGGTAAGTAATACAGCGGAAAATGACATAAATATTAATCATGGTGAATAATTGAAACCACATGCCTTTACTAATAATAAACATGGACACTTTTATGGAAAGAAGATGAGGAGAGTAAATAATGCCATAATAAATCATATTAATGGCTATTCTAATAGTCAAATGACCACATGAACCATCAATATTATTTCCATAATGAGGGAAGGTATAATGCCGGACATTCTGAAACATTTTCCAAGGCCTCGGCCAATACATCTAAAAATGATTAAGGCCTCGGCCAAAACCATATATTAAATTTGGAAAGGGCCTCATCCAATTCCATGTATAGTTGTCTCATGATACCTACCAATGCATCGAGGATCTATAGTGGGCTTCACCCATCACTTACTATGTCCAATACATTCCTCATATGAAAAGGTTTAAACACAACATAAACATTAGTATTAAAACTAGCATACAAAATTTCAATACTTTAACCATAAACCGTGAATGGTATAAAAATAGCACATCCATATTCAAAAATATCACAAAAACTTCAATACAATATGGAAGTTTTGTATCATAATAAATCAACTTCAAATAATCTTGAAATCCATCAAAGGATGTTGAAATAGATGAAATCAAAATCCGTTTTAGAGAAATATCACTTCCTATTTTGAAATTATTTAAGAGTCACATAAATATAAAGAAAATATTTATTTTGAAAATATTATTTTAAGATTGTAATGGAATCATTGATGATGTTATAATGGTAGAAAATAGCAGCACCTGCCGTATAAGTTAAAAAGCATTCTTACCATAAATTTGTCAAAAAGTTCAAAACGTACCTTGTTTGGAAAATGACGGAAAGATTCCTTTCAAAACACATAATTCTATAAATGACTTTAACCCATTTTCTAGTAAATAGTAAAAATGATTTGAAATTTAGTTTTATAAAACATGGATGTGGATGATAAAGGGGGTCCTAGTAGAAACTTACATAAAAACAACCTCGGATAATAAAGAGATTGTAAAATTAACCCTTACCTTGTACTTTTCCTTGGTCAAGGGTAGGTTATCCTCCTGTATAATGGTGAAATAATTGTTATTAAATTATACAAGAATCATATACATTAATATTATATCATATATGATATTTTAAAATTTCTTTGTTAATAATATCATATTATTATCCTCGTTTCGGTTGTTAACTTACTAGTTTTCTTTTATATGTTTTGTTACATAAGTCGTGTTTGTTATGGATAGGTCGTATCATATTCATATCTAGAATGATATCAAGACCTTAAACATTTTTTAATCATAAAAGGAGAATTATTCCTAAATGGATAATATGGGGAATGAATCTCATCTTGTTCGTGGAGATGGTAGTCTGTACGTACACATGAGCGACAATATCATTCTTTTGATATTAAAATTGTATATAATTGGATTTTAAATCATATATAAAGAATAATTATAATGTTAAATTTATTATTTAATTCCATTAAACATCAATATCATACCCATCCAAATAATAATGTTTTGAATAACAATTTCAGCACGACGTGGAGACGGTATGTCGTACGTACGCACGTATGGTGACATGGAGTTCAAAGGATGGATAGAATACTGAATATAGTTGTACCATATTTATAATAACATCATAGTATATAGAATATACTGGAGTTATTATTTTAGAGTGGAAATAACAAAAAAAATAAGAAGAGGAAGAAGAAAGGAACTTGAAAGAGGGTGGTGAAAACATTACCTCTTCATCGGGTTCATCATTTTGATTTGATAAAAAGGGATGCTTAGGTTGGCTTTATGATCAAACAAATTCCTCTAGAATGAAGTGAGGGAAGTTTATAGAATATTTGGGCAGGTTTTGGCCGATCCAAAAGGCTTTTAAAGTGTGAATTAGAGAGAAGGGGTAGTTCCCTTTTGTAAGAGGTGTGAGGGGCACTATAGAAAAAACTTAAAATATTATTTTATAACAAATTCATATTTGGTTTATAATGGCTCCAAAGTGACATATTTCGAGGATAATGTGGGTATGGGTCAAACTCCTTTCAACCAATAGAATTTAGATAGGTTTGGGTCACTATATTAACCTTATCATTTATATTTATCAATTAGTTAAATAGTTTAACATTTACCATGTTTCTTTGAATTTTTATATTATATGGTTAATAAACTTACTATAACAAGACAATAGAACCCAAAATGGTTCATTATTAATATATATAGCCTTATCTAAGTCATTTGGAAGAACCTTAGATTTTTAGGAATAGCATATCAATTAATAATATAATATTTGCTTTAAATACTCCTTTATATCAATTTTGATACTATTTTATAATTGATTTTTGTTAAAGTCTTAACAACATTATTAATTCGAAATAAATTCATTTAATAAATCTTAACATGTCATATTAACCTATAAAATGATATTAATTTATAAAAAGTCTCAAATTTCATTTATTTGGATATTTATAATATCAATTATTTTAATATTTCATTAATTAGGTAATTACTGCTTCACCATTATGTCATAAATAAATTAAATTATTTAATGTCTAAAAATTATAAATAAAATACAACTATGTAGGAAATCTTTTTGGATTTCTACAAAATATTTATAATCGAATTTATATTATGTATAACCCTATATTAGAAATGTTTTAGTTATTAAACATTGATTTTAACTCTTTTAACTCTTCATTGAATTAAATAATAATAAATGTCCTAATCTTATCCAAGTGGACCAAAGAGGTTCATATTTTATTCCTAAGGTTGTTTCTGGTCGAATTATACTTAGCCAATAGAATTAGGACATGTGTCAGGGTAATAATAATATCATTTTTACCGTTAATTTCCCTATTTACTTTTAACCGTGGTAAATAAAAGTAAAAAGTTACTATTCATCAAAAATTATTTTTATTTTATTGAACCAAATTTCACTCTTTGATATTAATCATGTCTCTCAGATTTTTGAAATTCCACTCACTAAAGTGGTAAAATTATGTTTTATGTGAATTTGAAAATTCTCCTAAGAGATCTGTAAAAGATGGTGAAAAGTTCAATAAAATTTTTATATATCTAAAATTATTATAAACTGGCTCAAATTAATTACATTGAACTCATATAGGTATTATGTATATATTTTTACCTAAAATAAATTTAAATAAAATAAATAATCATTTACATAAAAATTCGGTTTTAAACTATAACTCTGTGTTTTCCATTATTCATCAAAAATTGATAGTTTTCCGAAAAATACCCAAAATTCACCCTAAGCTAATTTCAATATTCTAAATCCAAAAATGAAGTCCATTTTTAAAGATAAAATTTATATAATTTAAATAGGTGGGTATTACTATTAAAAATTCCCACTTTGACTGGTTGTAGTGTGTGTTTGAACTTCAAGATGCGTACAACGCACGCTACTATATTATTCAAAGAGAAGCGTACCATGGGAGCTTGGGGTGTTACAATTCCAGCCACATTTTTTTCAATGGAAATGGCTCCAATAATGGATAAAAGTCAACAAAATAGAGTACATGGTCTAAATATGTCCATAAAATTGCCTTTGGATAATTTTATTATTCAATTTTGGCTCTTAAGATAAATGTTTTGTTCCTTGTTAAAATAATTCTAAACTTAATCATTGTAATTAATTTTAATTACTTTCGATAATCATTTTTCCCGAAAATATATTTGATATAATTAGAATTTATTTATTCTGTTGATTCAAAATATGAAATAGTTTTTTTCAAAATTTCAATCACAAAAGTTTTTTAATTTAATTAAAATCTAATCCTACAGACAGAATGAAAAGGCCAATTCTTAAAGCATAAATATTAAAAAGTTTGATCTATTTTTATATTCCATTTCATTGAGAATTTGATTCTAATTAAATAAATTTGATTAATTGATTAAAATGAATCTAATTATATAATATTTTAGTTAAAATACAATTTATCCTTATAAATAAATTAGACAAAAAATAGTTCTTCAGTAAAATTCCGTATTTTTCACTATTCATTAAAAAATGAAACTTCAATGAAAAATAACAAAAATTCACACAAAACAAATTTTTATATTATTATATCAATTATTATGTTTATTTATATATATAATTTATAAGTTCTATATATTTTATTTAAAATAGGTTCTCCATTTAGAGGTGTTAAAAGTGCCTCATGAAAAATATTGATTTTTATGTGAAATATTGGGGTTTTTATTTATTTTATGCTTATAAAATCTATATGATGAATGTAAAATTTATTTTATTGAATATAATATATATATATATATATATATATATTACATTAATATCACTTACTAATTGTAATTAATTTAATTTATTATGATAAAATAACTTTGTGGGTATAAAAATAGATTCCTATTAAAATATTTCATTTATATTCAATTGGTTCTTATAAATATTTCTTATTTTTTACTATCCAATCAATTAATTTCATATTTATCTAAAACAAATATTTTTTAATTTAATTAATCATATTATTAAATTTTATTTTAATGGCTAGTTTGTTTCTTTTTATATTCAATAAAAATATTTTAATAACATATTATTATTATCTGAAGCTCTATCTTGGGTGTAATGCAATCCATATAAGAAACTATTTTTAGTGTGAAATGTATGGAAACCTAGTATCGCTTTAATTGAAACATATAAAATATATTGAATTTATTTTAAATCCAAAATATATTTAAAATTCTCTAGATAATATAATCCCTTTAATGTTTTGTGATGTATTTCATATATGCTATCAAATAAAATGTTCCTTCATTAGATTTATGGTGAATTACATTCTCCCCATGTTAGTTAAATCGTGTCTCCAAAATTTAAACTTTATATTAATGATATATTTTTCAATATTTCTGATGTTTTAAATCCCGCATCATGAGAAGGGTTCTTAAAAAATCCTCTACAAAATGGATAATGGAAATTACAATGGTCACATGTATTAACATATAAATGGGTATCTAAGTATGAGAAAATTTGTTGAAAGTAGATATCTGAATTTGAGGAAAATAAAAAATATTTATATGGAGTAATTGACTTCATCAATCACAATAATTTCTATGCTCAATGAAATAAAAAGTTCCTTAATAAAGTAAATCTATTATGATTTAGAATACCATTGGTTCCAAAAAATAAATGTATTAAGAAAAAAATTATTTTTAGTTCATTTTCCTCGTGTTGAAGAATTCCTTTACTACCTATGATTATTATGAAATTTACATACCTAATACGTTTTCATTTGATATAAACAATTCCATATTTTTTATGTGTTTTGATCAAATTATAATTCCCCCTTTCTTCCAGAAATTGGTATCCAAAAATTATATTTGATCCCTGAATCACTAAAATAAAAATTTAATGGAAAGTGTTTCCCATAAAAGAGTGTAAAGTATTTATAGTTTTCTCTAAAAATTCTCTAAATCTAATATAGTTAATATATTAACATAAAAAACTAAAAATGTACACTATTGTTTCATCATTAATGTTTATTTATCAAATTGTAAATCTAGAAACAATGAAATATTAATGAGGATATTGTGTAGGTTAGTGGTTTTCATGAACCGTTATCATCCTTCTGTCATGGTATTAAGTACCACAGTCTTCCGGTTCTTGACGGGTTGTCACCTGGAACACAGGTTTTCCTTCCCTTCAACGATATTAATATAATTTCCAAAAAACATTAATTAACATACTTGAAATAAGTATAATCACAAAATAACATTTTATCTATGGTTTTAAACACAGACTCAATACATAAATACTACATCCATAAATTTACACATATATCCTTTCTTAGTCTAGGGATTAACCTAGGTAATTATTTTTCCGTTATCTATTAAAAACCTAATTAATTGTTTTTAAATAAAAAGTGATTTAAACTAACTATATCCCGCGATAGTGAAATCCCATTTTGTGTAGTAAGGCCCACTTTCTTGTACAAGGATACCCTGAGTCTGACCCAACAACTCTTGTTGGTGTTAATAACCCTATGTATATACGTTCTAGAACAATTTCCACTTGTAGTATCCAAATAAAAAATTTAGGTCTTTTTCTAAAGATATCTTCAAATTTGTTTTTATAATATGTTTACTAATATATTTTTTCTTAAATATGGTTCCCACAGTTACTAAAAATCTTAATCTGATAACAACTATAGTTTCCCCGCACCAAAAATCCTAGAGCTGGTGTCTACATTCAATTAAATTGGAATATGATACAAGTAAATTGAGTCCCGAAGAACCAAATAGTTTTGTAGTCCTATTAATCTACATACATATATGAGCATTTTTAAAAAATTAATACACTAATTACTGAAAAAATTCTCTTTCATTTATAATTAATATATTCCATCTAGAGTATCCATGCATATCTTATTTATTACCCTTTCAGGAATCAAGGATAAAGGAAATATAAAAAGGGTGGGCACAAATTATCTATAAGGGTAAAGAATAGTGGATATAATAATGAATAAATGAGAATTGGCAATATATAAATTTAATAAATGGAAACCCATTCCATTAAAATAATAAGATAGGTAATAAGAAATACGGAATGTTTATAAACTGAAAACAAATTCCATTTAGTCAATGAACTGCGAATGAAATTACTAAATAGATATGTAATTAGAAAATCTCAATGATAAATAAATAATGAATTAAAATGAATTCCATCCTTAAATATTGTATGTCATATCATTATATAATTAACCATTATACTGTCAGGATCAGTCCTCAAGACAGATTATGTCTATGGGTAGATTTCTGTCTATTCTTCAGGGAAACAAACTCAAAAAAATTATTTCCATCTAATTTAATCCCATAAAACAACTGATTCATTATGGGGATTACATTAACCAATACCCAACATGTAAGGATAACATTAAACGGTCCCCAACCCTTATAATACATGTCTAAATCATTCATCATATTGAGTAATCGATTTAAAATATATTTATTGTCAATACCTATAATAAATAGTAGATATACATTTATCAATATTTACCCTGATAATAAAATAAGTGTCCAAATAGATACCATATGTAAAATGTTATATGGTTATATAAATATTAATCTCCATGATAAATTATGTGGATAATTTTGGGAAACTAATATTTTAATTATCATAGGAAATTAAATATTTCAAAGGGACTAAAAAAGGAATCAAGGGTGTGAACATGTAGACTATAATAAAAAAAATATTATAAACCACCCCATGGAAGAAAAAGTATCGTATCAATACAAATAAATCATAATGGGAGTAAAAATAAACTGTTTTGTGGTTGATGAGGTTAAATACTATCAAAATATCTTTTAAAAACATTCTTGTGGAAAATATCTCTTTTTCTGAAAAAAAAAATTTAAAAAAAAATATGAAAATAAATTGTACAAAACATTTATTCAAAAAGTGACCATTTATACATGAAAATTAATCTTCATATAAATAATTATGGGTAAATATGTACATTCTTTAAGAGGTAAAAGAACTCTCCTTTTTCATGGTATAAAGGTTAGAAAAATATATTTTTTGGAAATAAGAAAATGTTTTCATTGAAAATATTGGAAGATGAAAAAAAGAACAAAATGTACTTGTTAAATAATTTTAGAAGGTTAACTAACATTTTTTGAACACCTTTTAATAATATATGTTATTTAGAAGAAAATTTATTCTTCGACTAATGATAGAAACAATGTCGACTTTTCATAAAATCATTTTCAAAAAACTTTTGAGTACCAAAGAGTGGTTAAATGGTACAAATACTTTAAAAATGTCATGAAGGGAAATGGAATATAAATATTATAGATTTTATTGGATAATGGTTATATAATTTCTTAAACATACAATGAAATATATTTAAAAACACTGTTGAGAAAAATAATTTGAAACATTCCAAAGTGTCCCATAACACATTAAAACATTTTATATCAGAAGCCTCATGATGTAATAGAATTAAATGAATGTTTTAAATAGCATGAAGATAAAATTATTAATGAAATAATAAATAAAAATTGTTAGTTGATACACTTCACAAAATAATTATGTCATTAATATGACATTTATCTCAAGGATGAAAAAATTCAGATGAAAATTCATAACCATGAGTTTGACTTATCTACTGTGTCTTTATATTCATGAATAATAAATTTATGTTAATTTTTTATTTTTTTAATAATTTTTTTATTTTTTATTATTTCATTTTTTTACTTACTTCCATGTTTTATAAAACCACTTAAACAATTATTTTTATGTTGGGTGTTTTGAAAACAATTGACATTTGTTTCAAAAACAACTTTTTTAGGTCTACTATGGTCATGGGGTCATTATGTAACATCTATAGAAAAAAAATTGACTTAATTAAAAAAATTATAAATAAATTATAATTTTTAAAATAAAAATTTAATATGGTATTGAGAAATGAACCAACATTATAGTCATGGAGACGGTCTCTTTTATATTTGCATGAGTAACATTCCCATCATTCAATGATCGTTATTGAAAGAAGGTAAGTAATTATAATCATCCGAGAATGATCATTATATCATAAATAACATATTATCTATTCATATATAATTATTTTTATTTATTTTTATTTTTATATTTATGTAAAAATAATCCCATCTTGTTGAGGGGGCGGTAGTCCACAAGTCCACGAATGACGTTAAACATTTTTAAGTGTGTCAAATTTTAATAAAGAAAATGATATAAATTATATTTAAATAAAGGTGTTGAATATTATATATCTTTTTATTATTTAACATATTATTAATCAAAACTATTCATTATACATTTTAACTATCATGTGATTTAATCACAACTCTTTTAAGAGGTGGTAGTTCTCACTTCCACAGACAATGTTATCGTATTTACACAAAATGGATTGTAAAATAATAGGTGTTATAATATAATTATATAACAATTATAAAATAATAAATATCATATATATATAATATAAATGTAATTTCTATCCAAATTTACTACCTTTAATGTTGGTAAAGGAAAAAATGAACAATATCTCTTTTTTGAGGTGGTAGTTCATCATACACATAAATGGTACGTTCATTATCCATTAGATTGAATTATTTGATATTATAGAGTAAAGAAAAACCTGAAAAAATGAGTAAATTATTTATACAGTTTTGTTATATCATCATAGAATAAGGATAGTCTAGGAGGGTGGAAATTGGAAATAAAACTAAAGAGCATCAAGGATTATGTTACTTCTTCTTTGGGTAACTCCTTTTAGTTTGCACCAAATAGATTATTTGGGTGAATTTTTTCCCAAAGGGAGGCTTCTTGGATGAGGGTATGGATTTTTAGAATCTATTTTCTTAGATAATTATAAATCTAAATTTTATTTATAGCTGTGAGTAATTTGGAGGCTTGAGTGCCTTTTTATAGTTGAAAGGGATTAAAACACTTATAAATGTTGTAAAATGGAATTCCACCAATGTTTTACCTCTAAAAGTAGATACAATAAAAAAAATCAATAGAAGGGAGTATATGGTCTATATATGTAATTAAAATAGACTTTATACAAGCCTCTAGATCATTCTGGATCTAAAGGATATGGTTTAGTCCCTTGTTAAGAAATTTTTTCTCTTAATCATTGTAATTAGTTTTAATTAATTTCACTTATTTTTTTGAAAACAAAATGACATGAAATCATTTCAAATATATAAATTATGAATATTTAAAATATGGAATTAATTTTTATAAATTCCAATACCAAAATTGGATGAAATTTATTTTAATTTAATCATGCTAGAGGGACGACAATACATGTTTTAAAAGTAAAAAATGTTCAAACATTTGTTATGTTTTTATATTCAATTCCAAAGTGAAATTGATTCCAATGAACTAAATTGTATTAATTGATAAAATATTGATATAATTATAGTTTAAAAACAATTTAAATAATAATTTATCATTAAAAATAAATTATATGAAAAAGGAGTTTTTAGAAAAATTCAGTACTTTTAACTATTTAATAAAAAATGAGACTTCACAGAAAAATAACAATAACTAAAAATAACGTAATTTTTATATTACTCATAAATGAAGAATATTATTTTTAAATATATAATTTATAAAAGTTCCATTAATTTAATTTGAAATAAATATATCTACTAAATGTCGGTAAAAGTTAATTTAGAACAATATTTTTTATGTGAAATATTGGGTTTGTTCTAATTATATGCTTATCAAATATATTAGATAAATGAAAAAAAATTGATTGAATATATAATAAATAAATTTTCTTAATATCACAACCTAATTTTTATTAATCTAATTTATTAGTAGAAAATATATTTTTCAGTTTAAAAATATTTTTCTATAAAAATATTCCCTTTATTTACTATTGGTTCTTATTTTCATTTCGAATTAATTAGTAACCAATTAATTCATTTCATATTTTTTAAAACAATCTATTTCATAATATTATTTAATCTAATAAATAACCACTAATTTAATAGCTATCTTATGTATTATTATATTAAATAATAATAATTTAATAATATATTATTATTTGGTAAAACTCAGTAGTGTGCCTAATGCAAGAAATTTATGAAACTCGTTGTTGACTGTGGCGTATCCTAATATAGTGTCATGTGATTTGAAAGCTTTAAATTATATTTAATTTATTTAAAATTGTAAATATATTATAAATTTTGAGAATATTATATTCTCTTATACACTTGGAGCTGTGTGTTATAAAAACAATATAATTCAATGTTCCTACTTTAGATTAGTGAGACATTAAAGGATGGATAGTTCTAGACACCATTGGTGGTAGCCTACTAAGTATATCTCAAACAAGGCCTATTCCACCCATCATACCTAAACATAATTCATGATTTCTGGTATGGACAATGTAATTTACCATTATTCGTTACTTTATTCAAGGTATTAGGATGATGTACCAAAGAATATTATTGAGACCATGATCGTGGTCCCATTGGAGATAATTTTTTCCCTTTTTATTGTTCATATATATTTTTGTACCTGTTGTCTTCGATGTATTCTTGTCTTCCCCATTTTTTAAATTATACAGACATTCAATTATTTTGTATATGACAATGGTCTTGTTTTTTGCCTTTATTTTGTGTGATTGGATCATTTACTTAATCTCTATTGTATCATATATATTATTCTAACATCACGAGTTATATCATCAATTATATTACTATGGTACTCTAACTCAAGAGATTATAGTCTTCAAATTGTATCTTTATAGACCCTAACTACTATTTATAATCCTTTAACATATGGGGAAGCATGCTTCAACCCATGTGGACCACCAGTTAGACCACCTTTATCATGTAACCAGGGATAGAACATTACAAATCATTGCATTACATTCTCCCTTTTCTATAGAAAAATAAAAACACTATCATGTGTGACTACAATATACTTCTACATGAAAAAATATTTTTTACTTTTATTACCCACTGACATGGATGGTTAAAAATGGTATTTAATGAAATTATATGTTATATAACCATTAATATTCTATAAAATATAAACCATTTCATATACTTCTCGAGTTATATAGAAAATGAAAAAACAACATGCATGTACGTACATATTATCGCATCCATAAACTGACATATTTTGTTTTTTGATCTATAAAGTATTTAATTTTTAATCTAACTCTTTGATTCTACCACATAAATAATATCATTTTTAGTATTTAATATTGATAATATTCAAATTTATTCTCTTTCATAACTAGACTCACCCATCAATTATAACATGTTCTTTTTCTGGACTATTTAACCACAAACAAAAAAATGATATAAATTTATATCTTTTATGACTATAAAAACCTAAAAATAATATTATTAGAGACTAATTATAAAATTATTTTCTTATTTAATTTAAATATTTTATTAATATTTAACTTATTTTATATATACAACCCATTGTTTTTAAAAATTACCAAAAAGATATCATTTCAAATTCCACCATTAAAAATTGTAACTAAAACAGTTGTTGAATTAAATTACAGTTCTATAAATCATTATAAAAAATTATTCTTGTGCCTTTAAAAATCATATAATTTTGATCTTTTTGGAAATTAACAATGATTCATAATGAAAATAAAAAGCGTTCAGAAAACATTTATGATTACAAATAGTCAATTGAAACAAAAAAATATTATTGACTAAAATATTTGTTATAAGTGATTAATGGAGGATTATATAAAAATTATTTCACAAGAATAAGCTTATGAAATGAGTTATTTTAATATTTGTGATCATTATATATTTTTTTCTTTTGTTTATGACTAAAATTAAATAAACGGGAAGATGTTTCTCACCACAATTGTTTTGCATTGATACATATGACATCTCCACCAATTTTTATACTATTGTTTAATAATAGACATGTTTTAGTTTTAATAATTATATATTTATTATTAAGGATACTTTATTCCCATATCCAATATTAAATTTCATTTAATTTTGGATGAAGGTTTTCCCTATCTGTGTGGTTTTCCTCATCAATCACATTTTCAAATTGGTATTGATTTTCAATAATAATATATATAGATTATATGTATTCACCCACTCGATATAAATCAACTATTTTATTCTTATATATTTATTATTGATGTTTTATATTTCTTCTCTCCATTTTATTCCACGTAGTTAATAGTTTTCTCAATGTAGGGCTCCTAGGTGAAACAGAACCCACCTCTTCCTTATGGTTAGGACACTTCCTCATCTATCTTCACATTAATTTTATGGATGTACTATTCAATTAATGAAAAATTATTCTGTTATTTTTATATTATTTATATTTTTAAAATAGTTTTAACTGAAATTTGTAATTTTTTCCAGGTAAATCAATTTGAATTTTTTTTCCCTTTCCAAATTTATTCTTTTTGAACACATTCACTCCTTGTTATGAGAAACTATATAAATGAGGATTATTATTTATTTTCTAAAATTTATTCCATTAAAATTTTTATTTTTAAATATATTTAATATAAATTTATGTTTTGTTATGTTTTTTAAAAGTCGAAGATTTTTCTAAAATGAAAATTTTCTTTTCAAAAAGGTATTATTCATGACTCAAATACAAATGATTGTTTTTTAGAATTAAAATTATTCAAAAAAACATTCAATTGACCTTTTTTAAATAAATAAAAATATAATTTTTAATTATCTATTTTTCATATGTTCTTCCAAATAATTTAATTGAAAATTCATTCTTTTTAATTTATCAAAAATGGTATTTTCAAAAGTGATGTGTGAATTTTTATTTTTAAGTTAATTCTATGAATTATTTTCTAATGACACTTTTAGTTTTTTGTTTCATTTTATATTTTAAATATAAAATATGTATTATCAATGACATTTTTTAATTTCAATCTAAATTTCTATATGAAATACTACTCTTGGGTGATTTTATTATTCTTATTAATAGATCTTATTTTTAATTTTTATTTAGGGAAACCATTTGGAAAAGATATAAACCCAATTTTTTCTATTTTTTTCCATGATAGAATGACTGATTGATATGGAAATGAACTCATATGTGTGGGAAATGAAGGGTGGGGTCCTATATCAACATTCAATGTATAATCTGATCCTTTATATCTCCTGATCTAAAAAGGATACATAAGTAGTATCTCAGAACCAAGAGGTTACATGGGTTATTACCCATGTCCCAAGAGGTTAAACAAGTCATATGCTTATCCAAAGTGGGTAAACTGGTTGTTGGACCAATCACAGTTTACCCTAGTTGTCCACCCAAGCCCATGAGGATAATGAAGTGATTTTCCTAAACCCAATAGGGCATATGGGTTATCATCCCCATTCCACTATGTTAAATGAATCCTAAACCAATTCATGCACCAATAGGTTATAATTTTATGTTATTTCACTTATTTAACATTTCTATTTTATATTATTATGTTATGCTGCAATGAGTCATTTAAAATATCTAATGTTTCCTCACACCATTTTCTTTGATATTTTCATCCATATGAGACTATATGTCAACTTATTATACCTTATAGATAAATTTATAAAATAATTTTCTTTTTAATAATATATTTCTTCTAAAAAATGTTTTCTTGTATGCTTATGATCCAACCATTAATGGCTTGTTGATGGGAAATTCCCTTACTAAGATTTTGAGCTCACCATTTTCTTATGTATCCATTCATTCGGTTAGGAAAATTAGAATAAATTATGAGAATTCAATAAGGATGTTTAGTAAATATTGATTATAGATAAATTTTAAATGTATGATAAAATAAGTATCTTTTATAGATGACCCTCAAATAAAATAATCCTCTTATTTTTGGAATTATGAGATTACCATGAGAAATAATTTTTAAACACTAAAAATAATGTGTAATATATAATATTTTAGCAAGGGATATATCTATTAGTATCGATGATAGTATTTAATGTATTTTTTATTAAACGTGATCTATGAGTGCAGATCTAGGTAGCCTTATAAGTGTTAATTTTTCTTTCTAGTAGAGAATATTCATATATTTACCATTAATACTAATTTTCAATATTATTTTTCATAGATATACATAGTGATGATTTATTATTGTTAAATCCAAAAAGACATAAGTAATTTGAGTTCGTCTCACAAAATTTTTAAAGGTAAGTGTGTGGAAGAAATAGAAATTATTTACCGAATTTGGTAATATTTTAATATCCAAAGGTTATTACTTTTATTTCCTTATTCCATAATGTTTTAAATATTATCTAAATTTTGAATAATATTATCCTAAATAAATGAAAATGAAAATAATTTTTTTTCTAGAAGTTGGAGAATTTTTTTTATCAAAGTGTCTACATGAGTATAAAGAATTAGAGGGATTTTTTGTCAACTAATTATCAGGAGATTGATGGAAATATTGAATAAATATATGTATTGAAATGTATTTAATAATCATAAAGGAGATTGAGTATGAAATTTGGATGATATAAGATGAAGATGTAAAGGAATGAATCTATGTTTTGTTAGTCTAATAATGTACCTATTGTATATAATTAATTTAAGATAGAAAATATATTTTATAAAAAAATTGTTTCATAGTGTACTTAAACATCATTTTGGTGGATGATATAAAATAAAGACTTGTAATAATTATTTCCATGAGTAAGTATTGTGACATCCAATGTACTGATATGTCCAAATGGAAATAAGCCACTAAAACTGGGTGTGGAGAAGTGTTTTAATAGAAACAGAAACACTCAAACTCTGAATCCCAATACTATTTAGTGTGTATAGATATATAATTTTTTTAATACATGATGTGGGATGAGAAAAACATAATGCACACAAAACAAGATTGAATTCATGGTTGACACTATTTTTACCAGATTACTAATTCTTAATGTGGAATAGTTATGATCCTACTACACACATTACTAATTACATATAATCATGAGTAAGGAATGGTGTGACAATGTGAACTTAAACTCCCATATAATGAAATAAATGAAAATTATATACAATTCTATCAATATATTCTTCAATAAACTCAAGTGCCTTTGAAATATGGAACTCATGTGAATAGTTTCTATTATCCTCTTATATTGGACAACCCTACTATGAATGCTCCATATAATTATTGTTATGATAAACAAATTCTCCATCACAATCATTTTCACCCAAATAAATTTATTACATCATTTATTTAGAGTCAATGAATAACTTGATCTTAGAGGCAATCAAAATAATCATTTTACATGTTACCCAGATATAATATATGTTGATATATCACCTCAACCTGTTATCTCAATTCAATTTGGATATATATATACATATATGACATCAATTACAAACACTATCCAAATTAATTATTTTTCCCCCTGTGTTCCACAACTAGACCACTACATAATATCCATAGATGAAATTTGATATGGTATACATGGCTCTAAATTTAAATTATTAATTGTTATGTTCATTTTCTTCCAAGCCCTTTCCTTTGAGATTTTTTTTGTAATGGGATCTTCACTTTTAGTTCTGGATGTGGTTGTGTATAGTGTCTCTTATGATATCCCTTCGTTTTTCTTATATGGTGTGCAATTTCCATTTTCCATCTTATAATGGGAAATATAAAAGTCATCTAAAATATTTCAAATGATCATTTTATTCCTCCCAATTGAATATCTATAGATATTTAAAAACAGCTCCTATTAAAAGCATCATTTTCCCATTAACACACCATAAGATATCTTTTAGTGTTTAAAATTTCATAATGACATCATTTTATATTGGATATTGTGATTAATTCTCAATTTTATTAATTCATTTTCATATCCACAAAATATTAATGAGAATCTAAATCACCTATGTGCATTTTGATAAATAATACAAATTGAAATAATCATTAAGAAAACTTAAAAGTTTTTCCTTTATAAAGAAATCATAACATAAAAAATAATTTTAAGGTAATAAAAATGCACACAAATGGATAAATTACTGTTTATGGGTATTCAAATTTATAGTGTAAGAGTAAACACTATATTGATTTTATAACAGTTGATTACTACTCAAAAATATCCAATTATCTATTTTATTTATGGGATTTTTTATTTATCAACAATGATAAACAATCTCAAGTATCCCATTTCATGAGAACCATCACTTCTCCCCCATAGTGTAAAATAACAAAAAAAAACATGATTCTCTTACCCATTGAAGGGAAAATACGTTTTCATTCTCCCACATTGAAATAAATATAATGGAATAAAATGGGGAAAATAACCAAGGAAACATATATATGTTTTGGGATACAATTAAATCCCACCAACACTGTCATGTTCTGGTAGGCATCAATTATCATGGGTTTCTTCATGATATTTCAAAATTTATCCTTGAGTGAAACATATTTCAATGATAATTCACCATGGTATGACATTACATTCCTGAAATAGAATGTAATTTTAGTTTGATTCAACCCTAAATATTTCTCTGTATTCTTTGAAAATTCAATTTTTCCAAGGATTATCACACATGATAATTAAGGGGTGTGAGACATGCATCCTCATATATTTGAGTTCTGACTTCATCCACCTCATTTTTTTCATTCCCAGTGTAATGTCTCGGATTTTCCTTGTATAATTTTGAAATATGATATAGAATTGTAATGGGACCAAGCACAAATACGACATGTCATTACGAGGCCTAGTGATCCCGGAATGGTGGTTTGAACTTTTTTTATGTTAAGTTAGTTGTTGGGTGTGCTCGGTAGGGGAAGCTTCCTAACGGATTCCTGGAATAAAAATATGAGGCCACCGTTGAGTCTGTGATGACAGATTTATCTAAGAACAGACCAATCCCCGACTAATGCAAGTCGAGGAAAAAATTTAATTTTTGAACATTTTTACAAAAATAAAATAAAATATATAAAAGTTTATTTTATTTAATTTGGATCTATTCGCTACAGCGAAACAACGAGGTAGCTATTTACAAAAAATAATTTCATGCCATAATGACTCAGAACCAGAAACTGTGAATTATTAATTATATAGTTTGATGGAAAGCTGAAACGTGTTCCTCCTTTAAATGGGTTAATAGAATGTTAGACATGGGGAGAAATTGAGAGATCTTCTTGGATCATTGGAGATTCTTCTCAGTGATAAAAAACATTGATTAGACGTGTGAATCGTTGTGCCAATGAAGTTGGAGGATCTTGATGATGGAAAAAGAAGATTTCCATCGTCACTGATCGATCCATTCTTGATGTAGGTGTTGTGTATTTTATTGTTTCTTCCCTGATATTTAATTAAATAATGAACGTGGATCAACCCATGAACTGGTTGAATTGTGCATTCTCATTCTAATGGGAGGGATTTTATTTATCAGGTTCATTCCTGAGATTTATTTTGTCATGTTTAATATTTTAATTTTCCCTGTTCAAACATTCTAACGAGAGTAGATTAATGTCATGGAGAACTATGGAGGATATTCATTCCTCCTATGTTTTTTTGCCCTCCCCGTTCCCCGCATTCATCGCGTTCTTCACGGGTATATGAATGAGGAATCATTGTGCATCTATTTCATGGCTCAAATATCCCAAAATGGAGATCTAACATCATTTTTCCAAATGGAGGTGCGATAGTGACTGCGGCAGACTAATCGACATGGTCTGGGAGTTCCCGTTCTTCAAGAGTTCTTAGTGTAGGTAAATCATTACGTGTATTTTGGAGACAATCAAAGGCCCAAGACCCACAGAAATGCCATCGCGTTATTGGGTAAAACTCAACTATGGAGTTTCATGATGATCGGCTGGCGGGATCAAAGAATTTGCATTACTGGAGGCGGGCCCGTGAAGAACTAGTGATTCTGGAAATTTCCAAAACACACAGCGTGTATCCTAATGAACACTCCCTATGGATCCGACTATGTGGAGACTAGGTTTCCACAGTTCTGGAGGCGATGAAACGGCATGTTCTCCAAATAACACGGTGTGTGGGTCCTTACGCTGGACTCAGCGTGTATCCTAGGTGAAACATGGACATAGGGTGGAGTACATGGCTGTGTACTCCACCACACGACCAGACTAGGCCAGTTACACAGGTCACCCTCTATACCGGTTACACAGGATGACACACAAGTTGAAGCCCGGTGCAGGCACACAATAGTGTACAAAGAGGGGACCATGGTAACATGGATACAACATGTGGTCCGACTATATGCCGAGTACTTATCCCCTTCTACACGGCATGTTCTTCTAACTCGAGCCATTTTTACAGAGGCAGTACCCAGATTTGAGTGACAGAGCATGTGGCCCTTCTATACACCATGTATATCTATGAACATGGCTTGAACCTTTAATCCAACATATCATGGACATGTATCGTTTGGGTTAGTTCCCCCCGTTTTCTCATTCCCCTGAAAATATTTTATCATTTCCATCAATAGGGGTATGATCTCTGCAGCATGAATTTTTGAGATAGAGTCATATATCCCTCAGAGAGGCCTGGAGTGAGATCATCTAACCATTCTTGACCCTAGATAGAGTCAGGTATTGACATTACTATTCCTACTAGATGCTGATCCTCTACTTAGAAGGTGAGTCTAGATGAGTCATGGTGTCCTCCAAGGCCCTAGAAGTGATCCTCATCTGTGTATCGTACCCTTTTCCCAATCACGAGTGTGTTCTCCCGGAATGAGTATATCTATCTCTTGTGACCATTCCTAATGAACAATACATCTCCAATGGACATCATCAGGACCATCAGACTCAAAGAGAGTGTTCTCTTATATGAGTTCTTTGTGGAACCTACAAACTAAATCCCATGCATGGTTATGTGGTTGTATGACTTTTCTCTAGACTACTGGTCTGGGTATCGACTATTTTTTATTTTTTTTATTTTATTTTATGTTTAGTAGACGTATATGGTTTAGAGATTATTTTGACCTTCCTTTTTGTTTTGTTTTTTGGTTTTTTGATTCCTATACTGAGTATTGTAATACTCACCCCAGAACGGGTTTTTCCTGCAGGTGTCATGTCTTTTGCAAATGACTGGCCTTTGGAAGGAGTCTAGGGTAGACGAGGACCAGATTGAGCCTTCTAAGTTCCCTACAGGCCGAGGTGTTCCTACAGCTATGAGCAGAAATCTCAGTACCACTTTGTGCTTATAGGTTGGACTTTGTAGTTTGCAGACTCTTGTTTTTTTGGGGGCTTGTATTCTGGACATGTTTTACTTTCTGCACTTTTCTTCTGTTGTACTCTATTGGATAGGTTTTGTTGTATGCATGCATTTTGTTCCATAGTGTTTTTTACATTTCAACATTTGTGGTCTTGGAGATTGTTCTTGTGTATAGGTACATTGAAATTTCCTCCCAAGTTAGTAATATGCCTACTTGGTGCTACTCACTAGCCTTGGCTGTAACGCCCCGACCCCAGCTACCCAGAGTCGGTGCACTACTTCGTAACATTGGCATTATCACAAAAGATCAAGTCTCGAAAGACCGATTAGTTTAGTATCCTTGGAAACACTAGATACATTCATAAGTCTTTCATTACATCATAAAGTGAAAAACTACAATAACAAAGTCTCCATAGTCCACCCTCATATCCTCTTCTCACAATCCCTGCAGGTCATTCATAAAATACTTCTTCACATCCTGGAAAATAATAAAACATTTAAAGGGGTGAGCTCAGATGCTCAGTAAGGATAACAATATTGCGGAAGCTTTTATAAGAAAACATAAGCATTTAAGGCAATGTATAACTAAAACAAAAGCTTTATTGAACATGAACTTCAGCATAATATGGAAAAATTAAAATAAAATAATGCCATTACTTACTCACATGGATATTCTACTAGACGAATAATCACATGCAATAACAATAACCACTTTCATAATGAGGGAATGTATAATGCCGGACATTCTGAAACATTTTGTCAAGGCCTCGGCCAAGACGTCTAAAATGATTAAGGCCTCGTCCAAAACCATAAATCAAATTGGGAAAGGGCCTCGGCCAATTCCACGTCTAGATGTCTCATGAGACCTACCGATGCATCGAGGAGCTATAGCGGGCTCCACCCGTCACTTATTAAGTCCAATACATTCCTCATATGAATAGGTTTAAAAATATCATAAACCATAACATAATCGTATCACATAAAACATGCATAAAGGAAACATAACATTTCCACATTTCAATCACAAGATATCTATACAACACATTGATATAATAAAAATGCTTTTAAAACCATTTTAAATACCAAAATAAAAGAAAAGTATAACATGGTATTTATTTTTCATTAAACAAATGATGGCTTATAGAGGAAGCCGAAACTCAAATAATGGTCACGGCGGCGTAGAATTCGTTGTCGCTGCATAAGTACGGAAAAAAAACATTCCCTTTTGTCATTTAGCAAAACACTTCGTATAAAAAAGATTCCTTTTGAATAAACGTAAAAGTCAAAGGGGTTTATACGCCGTATAAAAGAAAGTTGTGTATAAAACCAAATATGCCTTAATGAAAGGAGATTGAGACGAAGTCCTTAAAAAGATCATTTTTAAAATAAAATAGATCTATTATGTGTATTCACTATAGGTACACATAAATAAAGTAAAAATACAAAATAGGACATAATAACATCATGACATAATTTGAAAGTAGGAGATTAACCCAAAGAATGGAAGTTGGGTTAAGAAGTTCCCTTACCTTGTGTCTGACTTGACTCAACCGTTCTTTAACCTCCTGAATAATAAACTAGAGTTAATATCTACCTTATTAAGAACCATTTTCAATTTCATTATCCTTTTTATATCACTTATTACAATGATATGAACATTATGTAATTATTTAAGTTAATAACGGTCGTTTTGTCGATCTTTGGTACTTGAGTCAACAATAAACTTCTTATAATTACAAGTTGTTTATGTGGTAGAATATCCATTATCTCCAGAATTATATTCATGATTTAGATGTCATATATATCTTATATATCCAGTATATACATTCATTTATAATATTACGTAACATTTAGAGGTAAGAAATGAAATGCACCGTTCATGGAGACGGTAAGCCGTACGTACGCATGAACACTACTTTCATTTCAATTTCATATTTAATGGAATGAAATCATAATGATATAAATTTATAATATAATTCCCGTATAATATAGTGTATAATACAATTTACTCCATCCTTTATACATCCCACATATGGCATTAACGATTCAAATCACTTTGAGGGGGCGGTAGTCCGCACTTCCTAAAATGAAATTATCGCGTTTTACCCATAATGGAAATCATAGAGTATGCCATAAATGAGAAATTAAGAAGCATAAGTAAAACATAAACATATTATATACCATATATAAAAATAGTGACATCTTAATGGACACCTTTGAAGGTGTTATATGAGTGTTGAACAATCATCGTTTCGTGAGGCAGAAATTCGCCATCCACAGAAACCGTATGTTCTTTAACCATTAGATGTAGGTGTCTGTAAGTGTAGCTCGAATCCATCTTATAACAACATCCTAGTATATTGAGGATACTGGTGTTGTTACAAAAGAAATGAATAAAAAGAGTTTAGGGGGTTGGAGAAGAAAAATAAAACAAAACAACATTAGAGAAGACATTACCTCAAAATCGGGTAACTCTTTTTGATTTGAGCCAAAGGCTTCCTTGGGAAGAGTTCTGCCTAAAGTGAGGCTTCTAGGAGTAATAGAGGGATGTTGAAAGATTATTTGGGCAGATGTTGGCGGAGCCAAATGGCTTGAAGGTGTGAATAAGGTGGGATAGGTGGGGGCCTTTTATAAGTGGAGAGGAGGGGCTCTTTTGGAAAGATTGAAATGTTACATTATTACACAATGCTTTTCGGATTCTAAAGGTCCCACACTTATATAATTCGAGGCTAAGGTGATAAGGGTTCGAAATCTCCTCATCCAATTGGCTTTGGACAAGTGTAATCCTTGTATTTTGCATTATCTTCCCATTTTATTTAAATCGTTAAATAATGAGGTCATCGCTGCATCATCATGATGTCATAAATAATTTAATTTATTTAATGTCTAAAAATTATAAAAAAAATATTATGATGTAGGAAATCTTTTTATATTTCTAATGAATATTTATAATCAAAATTTGGACTTGTGTAACCCCACTTAAAAACTGTTTTAGTAAAACAACTCATGTTTGTGTCAATTTAATTTTAACATTAAATAAATATATATTAATGTCATTTTCCAACTAAAGTGGCTCCATGGGGTCCCCAAGTTGACCCATGGGTTGTCTTGGTCGGCCATGACTCATCCAATAGGAGTAGGACAAGTTTCAAGCCCATCACATATTATTAAAACATTATTTTTACCTTAAACTACACTAATTACCTCTAATCGCGATTAAGAACTTAAAAGTTACTATTCACCAAAAAATTATTTTGATCTCATTGAACCACATTTTACTTCTTAATGAAAACCATGTATGTCGGATTTTTGAAAATCAAATCACAGAAGTGGTAATTTTTCATTTAAACGAAAAATCAGTTATTTAACTACCACTTAGTGGTTTCACTATTCATCAAAAATTGAAGTTTTTCAGAACAATGCCAAAATTTCACCCTAAGATATAATTGATATTCCGAATTCAAAAATGATGTCAATTTTACAAAATTCCAAACATATAAGTGGCATTAATTAATTTTATAATTAATTCCCGCTGTCACAACAAATAGCGTGTTTTAAGAAACAATTTATATCAAAAGATTGGCAATTGTTTATGTCCAATTTCAATGTTAAATTAATTCTAATGACCACCATTGGATAAAATGGTAAAAATATATTATAATTATACTTTAAAATCACTAAATAGTATAATTTATCACTATAAATTATTTTGATTAATAATGTTGTTTTTAAGTAATTTTCACTATTCATAAAAATTAGAAGTTCTCAGAAAAATACCAAAAATTCAACATAGGCTAATTTCGATATTACGAATACAAAAATGAAGTCCATTTTGATATATAAAATTTCTATAATTTTAAAAAGTGGTTAGTACTATTCATAACGGCTACTTTGATTAGTCGCGGTATTTTAGAACTCGAATTTGCGTACAATGCAAGCTATTGCATTATTGAATGAGAAGCGTATTGTGGAAGCTCAGGGTGTTACATTCTCCCCTCCTTCAATAAATTGCGTCCTCGCAATTTGAAATTTTTTTCTTTGAAAATAAAAGGTTGAAAATAGAAAATACCTTTGTGGAAAGCCCACATCGGAAATAAGGTTAATAAAATTTAGCCTTAATAAGAGGGAAAGGGAAATGAAAAAGTCACCATCCAATTATGATCTCGATTAGGAGAACATTGGTGGAAAATAGAGACATATAAGTGGAGGAAAAACGTAAATATTTGTAGGGAGTGATTGAGGTCATCAATCACAATCAACTGTCAAATTGAGGGCCTCAAAGCCATCAATCTATGTTGATTTTAAATATCATCAGTTCAACAAGACATAAGGTATTAGGATAACACATTTTTTTGTTTTAATATCCCTTTAATAAAGATTAAGAATTAATTTATTCATTGAATAAGAGATAGGTATAAATATATTTATGCTTGACAATTAGAGTTTCAACCTTCAACTCATCTTTCACTCAAAAAGATAATAGAACTCAAAAATATTATACTTATCCTAATTGTATAAGGTTACAAATGTTAACACATACCATTTAGATTAGTAAAATTATTTTGTAATAACCAAGGACTTCCTGTAGGCTAGTGGTAGGAAATAAAGGCCTGTCGCACTATGGTTGTGGGTTAGATTCCTACAGCTTTGTCTGACGCGACGGTTATGCCCCACCCTACAGGTTGTCCTTTTCCTAAAAATATAGTACCATACTATTCCAAAAATAATCTTCATAAATGTTTTAACCTTAAACAATACTATCCAAAGATCAACTTAATCCATTCCAACCTTTATAGTTATCCAAAATACCTCCGTCCAGACTTTCTATAAAAGGGTCGTTAAATTCCAAAATCAATTGTAACCTCAGATTCCCCAAACAAAGTAAAGTTTCTCTTATTGTCACATACTAAAAATATGATTACCTTCATCATATTAAATCCTTAATGAAAACAACATGTACTGCAGTACAATCCTTATATATATCACATTATTCTTATAACCATAATCTAGTTCTTGAGTCCAAAATCACAAATACAATAATTATTCCGCTTCAACTGTAGTCACAACATAAGTTTGGCCTTGATCCCTTGGCCTTTTCTGAGGTAAGTTTCCTTGACGCTTAGGACATTCATTTGCATAATGACCCATTTCTCTACAATTGTAGCATTCAACATTGATAGCCTCTTCCTTTCCCTTGTAATCACGCGCCTGGTGACCTTTTTCTCCACATTTATAACAAACTCTCATTCCTTTTAGGCAAGCACCGGGGTGATTATTTCCACAACTATCACATAATGGAAAATCCTTCTTTCCCTTTTTCCCTTTATCCGTTTCTTGTTCCAACATTCTCTTCTTCTCTTGCTTTACTTTGTTGTCATAAGACTTAGAGAATTCCTTTTTTGTCTTGATAGCACATGAGACGATATCTTCGTATGATGAGAGGGTTTGTGATACTAAAGCTCGACGGAGAAATGGTTTTAACCCATAAAAGAAACGATCAATCTTACTTCTTGGGTTACGTATATAATCAGAAGCATGCCTCGCTAACCTTGTAAAGTTAGCCTCATACTTTGCGACATTCTCATCCTCCTTCTACCTCAGACTCAGAAATTGCCTTTCCATATCTGCTCGATGGTCACGAGGAAGGTATTTTTCTAAGAAAAGCTCTTTGAACTCCCTCCATTCCATATTCGATACTTCATCATCTTCCTTCATGTTTTGAATCAATGACCACCATTGATCAGCATCTCCAGTGAGGCAGTAAATTGCCATGATAACTTTTTCCCTTTCACTGCTCCCCAAAGCCTGAAATATTTTCTCTAGGGAATTTATCCATTGCTCGGCTACTATGGGATTTGTACTCCCATTGAACGTTGGTGGTTGTTGCCTCATGAATCGATCTAAAATTGATCCTCCACATTGCGGATCAGGGTGCTCCATACGAGTAAGGTTATTATTCATAACCTGAGTGAGTTGTCCCAGTATGGTATTAAGTTGATCAGCACCAGTTGTATCTCCAGATCCCCAATAATTATCTTGAGCAGGACGGCAATCCCTACACGGAGTTCGTGCATTGATATGGTTTCCATTTCTTCCACTAGGGTCCATTTCTAAACAATTGCATAAAATAGATCAGTTTATGAATCAAAATACATAATTCCATACATGTAAAATACTTAACATAAATTGAACTATTTATGGATATAATCCATAATCATAAAAAGGTTTTATTTGAGGAAGTATATACTCATAACCTTTCATAGTGGTTTGTAAAGAAAATGGGAATTATCCTAAGCATATCCCCCTGGAGTGTCATAACCAAGAGTGCAGCAAGGCCCGTTGTCATGCACCAGTTCCCGTTCGAGTCTAGCTCAAAGCGGTGTTTTCGGGTTTTACCCCTAGGTACATCTGTGCCAGAGCCGCCTCTACTTGCTCGTATCCAGACAGGGATGTGTTTCTCGGAAAACTCACAAAATCTCTACAATAACAAAATTCTAGGAAGTTCTTCTATACTAATCCTCAAAGTCTATCTTTGGGCTATGTGCTCTAATCAGAGTTTATCTAAATCTAGCTTCCATGGTTAGTACTAAACTGCCTCTGATACCAACTGTAACGCCCCGACCCCAGCTACCTAGAGTCGGTGCACTACTTCGTAACATTGGCATGATCACAAAAGATCAAGTCTCGAAAGACCGATTAGTTTAGTAGCCTTGGAAACACTAGATACATTCATAAGTCATTCATTACATCATAAAGTGAAAAACTACAATAACAAAGTCTCCATAGTCCACCCTCATATCCTCTTCTCACAGTCCCTGCAGGTCATTCATAAAATACTTCTTCACATCCTAGAAAATATTAAAACATTGAAAGGGGTGAGCTCAGATGCTCAGTAAGGATAACAATATTGCGGAAGCTTTTAAAAGAAAACATAAGCATTTATGGCAATGTATAACTAAAACAAAAGATTTATTGAACTTGAACTTCAGCATAATATGGCAAAATTAAAATAAAATAATGCCATTACTTACTCACATGGATATTCTACTAGACAAATAATCACATGCAATAACAATAACCACTTTCATAATGAGGGAATGTATAATGCCGGACATTCTGAAACATTTTGTCAAGGCCTCGGCCAAGACGTCTAAAATGATTAAGGCCTCGGCCAAAACCATAAATCAAATTGGGAAAGGGCCTCGGCCAATTCCACGTCTAGTTGTCTCATGAGACCTTCCGATGCATCGAGGAGCTATAGCGGGCTCCACCCGTCACTTATTAAGTCCAATACATTCCTCATATGAATAGGTTTAAAAATATCATAAACCATAACATAATCGTATCACATAAAACATGCATAAAGGAAACATAACATTTCCACATTTCAATCACAAGATATCAATACAACACATTGATATAATAAAAACGCTTTTAAAACCATTTTCAATACCAAAATAAAAGAAAAGTATAACATGGTATTTATTTTTCATTAAAAAAAATGATGGCTTATAGAGGAAGCCGAAACTCAAATAATGGTCACGGCGGCGTAGAAGTCGTTGTCGCCGCATAAGTACGGAAATAAAAACATTCCCTTTTGTCATTTAGCAAAACGCTTCGTATAAAAAAGAATCCTTTTGAATAAACGTAAAATTCAAAGGGGTTTATACGCCGTATAAAAGAAAGTTGTGTATAAAACCAAATATGCCTTAATGAAAGGAGATTGAGACGAAGTCCTTAAAAAGATCATTTTTAAAATAAAATAGATCTATTATGTGTATTAACTATAGGTACACATAAATAAAGTAAAAATACAAAATAGGACATAATAACATCATGACATAATTTGAAAGTAGGAGATTAACCCAAAGAATGGAAGTTGGGTTAAGAAGTTCCCTTACCTTGTGTCTGACTTGACTCAACCGTTCTTTATCCTCCTGAATAATAAACTAGAGTTAATATCTACCTTATTAAGAACCATTTTCAACTTCATTATCCTTTTATATCACTTATTACAATGATATGAACATTATGTAATTATTTAAGTTAATAACAGTCGTTTTGTCGATCTTTGGTACTTGAGTCAGCAATAAACTTCTTATAATTACAAGTTGTTTATGTGGTAGAATATCCATTATCTCCAGAATTATATTCATGATTTAGATGTCATATATATCTTATATATCCAGTATATACATTCATTTATAATGTTACGTAACATTTAGAGGTAAGAAATGAAATGCACCGTTCATGGAGACGGTAAGCCGTACGTACGCATGAACGCTACTTTCATTTCAATTTCATATTTAATGGAACTAAATCATAATTATATAAATGTATTATATAATTCCAGTATAATATAGTTTATAATACAATTTACTCCATCCTTTATACATCCCACATATGGCATTAACGATTCAAATCACTTTGAGGGGGCGGTAGTCCGCACTTCCTAAAATGAAATTATCGCGTTTTACCCATAATGGAAATCATAAAGTATGCCATAAATGAGAAATTCAGAAGCATAAGTAAAACATAAACATATTATATATCATATATAAAAATAGTGACATCTTAATGGACACCTTTGATGGTGTTATATGAGTGTTGAACAATCATCGTTTCGTGAGGCAGAAATTCGCCATCCACAGAAACTGTATGTTCTTTAACCATTAGATGTAGGTGTGTGTAAGTGTAGCTCGAATCCATCTTATAAAAAAATCCTAGTATATTTAGGATAATGGTTTTGTAACAAAAGAAATGAATAAAAAGATTTTAGGGGGTTGGAGAAGAAAAATAAAACAAAACAACATTAGAGAAGACATTACCTCAAAATCGGGTAACTCTTTTTGATTTGAGCCAAAGGCTTCCTTGGGAAGAGTTCTGCCTAAAGTGAGGCTTCTAGGAGTAATATAGGGATGTTGGGAGAGTATTTGGGCAGAGTTTGGCCGAGCCAAATGGCTTGATGGTGTGAATAAGGTGGGAGAGGTGGGGGCTTTTTATATGTGGAGAGGAGGGGCTCTTTTGGAAAGATTGAAATGTTACATTATTACACAATTATTTTCGGATTCTAAAGGTCCCAGACTTATATAATTCGATTATAAGGTGGTAAGGGTTCGAAATCTCATCATCCGATTGGCTTTGGACAAGTGTAAGCCTTGGATTGTGCATTATCTTTCCATTTTATTTAAATCGTTAAATAATGAGGTCATCGCTGCATCATCATGATGTCATAAATAATTTAATTTATTTAATCTCTAAAAATTATAAAAAAAAATATTATGATGTAGGAAATCTTTTTAGCTTTCTAATGAATATTTATAATCAAAATTTGGACTTGTGTAACCCCACTTAAAAGCTATTTTAGTAAAACAACTCATGTTTGTGTCAATTTAATTTTTACATTAAATAAATATATATTAATGTCATTTTCCAACTAAAGTGGCTCCATGGGGTCCCCAAGTTGACCCATGGGTTTTCTTGGTCGGCCATGACTCATCCAATAGTAGTAAGACAAGTTTCAAGCCCATCTCATATTATTAAAACATTATTTTTACCTTAAACTACACTAATTACCTCTAATCGCGATTAAGAACTTAAAAGTTACTATTCACCAAAAAATTATTTTGATCTCATTGAACCATATTTTACTTCTTAATGACAACCATGTATGTTGGATTTTTTAAAATCAAATCACAGAAGTGGTAATTTTTCATTTAAACGAAAAATCAGTTATTTAACGACCACTTAGTGCTTTCACTATTCATCAAAAATTGAAGTTTTTCAGAACAATGCCAAAATTTCACCCTAAGCTATAATTGATATTCCGAATTCAAAAATGATGTCTATTTTAAAAAATTCCAAAAATATAAGTGGCATTAATTAATTTTATAATTAATTCCCGCTGTCACAAAAAATAGCGTGTTTTAAGAAACAATTTATATCAAAAGATTGGCAATTGTTTATGTCCAATTTCAATGTTAAATTAATTCTAATGTCCACCATTGGATAAAATGGTAAAATTATATTCTAATTATACTTTAAAATCACTAAATAGTATAATTTATCACTATAAATTATTTTGATTAAAAAAGTTGTTTTTAAGTAATTTTCACTATTCATAAAAATTAGAAGTTCTCAGAAAAATACCAAAAATTCAACATAGGCTAATTTCGATATTACGAATACAAAAATGAAGTCCATTTTGATATATAAAATTTCTATAATTTTAAAAAGTGGTTATTACTATTCATAATGGCTACTTTGATTAGTCGCGGTATTTTAGAACTCGAAGTTGCGTACAATGCAAGCTATTGCATTATTGAATGAGAAGCGTATTGTGGAAGCTCGGGGTGTTACATTGGCCTACTAGATGTAGGATTTGGAAGTCACGGTGTCGGCCCCACTTGTATGGGTAATGTCAGAGTGGTATCAGAATGGGTCAGTTCTACCATAGGACCAGGAGTTTGTGAGATTGGTTTGTGGAAATATTTTTATTGTTTCGATCTTGAAATTCAGGCCAGAGTCTCCAGTGTTGGTTCAGGCAGCCAATGTATCCATACACTAGGACTCTGATAACTTTCTTCTCGGCTCGGTACTTGAAATCACTAGTTGTGGGATGTAAAATAACAGTACATGGATCATATAAGCGTGGGTTGTGTTTTATATGTCCTTTGTTTCACCTATCTAGATATACTAGTTGACAATGGTACGTTGTGTTTCCTTACATGATGCCTCTACGATTCATACCTGCAAGGATTCAGTAGCTCGATCACAAGGATGACCTCCTTAGTGACGAGGCTTCAATACAGGGATCTGTTCCCCAGGAGATACCTCCATGTGCTGCACCTTCTATCCCACCACCAGTGGAGAATCATATGGTACATGTAGTACCGATAGACGATGGGTGCTGACAGAGAAAGCTACAATAGTTCATGAGATAGAGACCCCTAAGGTTTAGAGGCGAGTCTGAACCTTAGGCGGTGGAGGACTGGCTAGAGGCGGTGACTTAAGCTTTCAATCTAGTGAGGACACCAGCAGACCAGATGGTGACCTTGGAAGCGATCCTTCTTATGGGCTCAGTAAGACGATGGTGGAGGCTGACCACGTAGACTCGTGACGAGGAGACTCTTTTGTGGATGGAGTTTGAGCGACTCTCTAGGGAGGAGTCATCTCTAGTTACGCTGAGAGAAGGGAATATCCAAGAGCTTCTTCATATCTAGTACAGTAGTCTGGTGGTAGATTACTATTCATCAAGGTTCGCCAACCTCGCTGGGTACGCCATAGATATGGTCATGGATCAGTACTTAATATCTCAGACCTTCGAGCGAGGTATGCGATCTGGCATCCGTGATAGTGTTGTGCCTCTATGCATTTTGAATTTTGCTGGATTGCTCAAGTGGGCCATGGTAACTGAGAGATTCTTGGAAGAGCGGAGACAGCCAACATCAGTCAGTAGCAAGATGATAAGTGCAAAGACCTCGGGAATAGCATGTCGACCATAGGCACAAGGATCACGATGTGGGTGATTTCACAGGAGGACCGAGGACATGGGATCAATAGTACAAGGCTCTCAGGCTAGATCCAGTCATCCTAGATAGAGGCAATGTTACTCACTTGACGATAGGGGACATCTCTCTCGAAACTATCGAACCCATCGAGCTTCTGATAGGGAAGTGGTGGATGGACCACTAAGGCAGAGGCAGAGAGTGGACTTGACAGACCCTCTAGGCGGCGGACGTGGAAGATAATCAGAAGTCCTATGCTGATAGGAGGCGGAGGACACTAGAGTTCGAGGATGGTGACCACGTCTTCTGGCGGGTCTCACCTCGATGTGGATTACGGAGATTTGGCCAAGGCGGCAAGTTTTCTCCACGCTACATCAGACCATTCCAGGTCCTAAGAAGGATTTGCGAGGTGGATTGTCGCCTGGCTCTACCACCTCAGTTTCACCGAGTGCATGACATCTTCCACGTATCTCAGCTATGGAGATATGTGCATGACACAACACATATCCTTGACCAAGGGGAGATGGACGTTGATGATGGGGCGACTTTTGCAGAGGTCCTGGTGAAGATTGAGGATCGACAGGAGCGGGTCCTATGTGGATGGTCAATTCCTCTAGTGCGCATCAGATGGCATCATGGGAACCTCCAGGAGAGCACTTGGGAGCGGGAGGCTCAGATGTGTGCTCATTACCCACATTTGTTTCCCTAGTTTTTGATGTGTCTTTATGGGACGTAAAACCCTGAGGTGGGAGTGATTTAAGACCTGTAAAATTCAAGGAAATTTTTTTTCTTAATTTTCTTGGGAGTTTTACTAGAACACGGTTTCTGACGGCACCTTATACCATGGCCCAGTGTGCCTGGAATCATTTTCCAAAGTTTAGCTCAGGTACGTTCAGTGAAGTAACGAGCGGGTTTTTCGAACTTTTGAACCGGTGCACGGAATAGAATTCCGAGGGAACTGGTGGAATCGTAGCGTTGGTATTTGCATAGAGACACCTTTTCCGGAGTTGCATTTTCTCGGGTGTGGTTTTTAATTTTTCGGGATAAATTAAGAAATAAAATAAAGGTGGTGCGACACTTTATTTTATTTCATTTAAAGCCACTTAAGCTAAGTTAAGCGGATAAGGTGGAACCCACAATATCCTACCCACTTGGTAGGATATTTGTGAGGTGGGGACCGCATGAGCCCCACCATTTCTTCCCTCCTAAGTAACGCACCCGCAACCCCCCTTTTTAATGAAAGTCAAACCTTACGTTTATTCTCGTTAAGAAACTCCCCATTAAATTGGCATTTAAATCGATACAATTAATTAATTGAATTAATTTTTCGTTTCATATATTTTGCAATTCTTATATTGATAATAAAATAGGAGGAGGACTTATTTTATTATGGTTGGGGTTTGTGATGTGTTAAAATTTTGGGAGAAAAAAAGAAGATTCTTCGTTCTTTGATGAAGAACATGAAGAATGCTATACCGCCAAAGAAGAACGTGAAGAATGCTCTACCGCCAACGAAGAACGCCAACCTCCCTCGGTGAGAGACGCCTTCCTAGAAGATCACCTAATTCCAACGGCGATCCTCTACTTCTGCGGTGATCCTCTACTTCCGCGGCGATCCTCTTCTTCCGCGACGGTTAATTCCGCGACGAACGCTAGTTCGATGACAACGTTGAGCTAGGGTTTTATTTTATTTGTTAGTTCGTGAAATCTACTGTCGATCTCTCCTTTTCTTTGAACCTCCTATTATCGTGATAACGGGAAGAGGTCGGGCTGCACGAACACGGCCGACAGTCCTTCCCTTTTTTGGTTGTTGGTTTTGTTGCGGCGATCATGGCATCGCAGTGCCGAAGCACCGCGTGGAATTTTTAGATAAGGAAAGGGGGAGAAGCATGGCGCCGTTGCGCTGAGCCATTCAAGATGAACCAAGACACTGCATCGTCGCGTCGCACTGTTGAAAACGAACCAAAGATGCGGCACCGTCGCGCCGCACCGGAGAACCACTAATGCACCGCGGCCGGAGCGGGGTCGCGGCGGAGGGGCACGACGCCGTCACGCAGTGCCGGATGAACCAAGGCCACGGCCGGTTCTGGGATGCGGTGGAGAAGTGGAACTGGCGGGCGATACCGGGCCACCGGCATCGAAGCAAGGGGAGTAGCCCCTGCCGGTCCCGTGGTGGCAGCAGCCGGCCGACCGGTTCGAGGAACGCACCGGGGGTCGTAACCCCCGGCTGGCCAGCTGAGCGGCCCCATAAAGGGGCCGCTATTTCTCCACGCGGGGGCAGCGTGCCCCCCGCCCGCATCGCTAGGGCGCAATGGCTGAGCCGTCCGCCAGGCCACCCGGCTAGCACCAGCCCGCCCAGCGCGCCGGGATGAGCCGTCGGACAGGGCCGAGCCGCCCAGGTCGGGCGGGGCCGCACCCAGGCCGGGCTGGGCCGGGCCGATCCCCGGCCGGGCCAGGCCGCGCCGACCGGGCCGGGCCGTGCCCTAGTAGGCCAAACCCTGACCCAGTTCGGGTTGACCTGGTACGGGCTGACCCTGGGGGTATCGGGCCGGGTCGGACCGGGCCGAACCCCCTTTTACCGAACTTTTTTCGGTCTGTTGCCTATAACATGAGCTACGCGCCTCTGATCGACGCACCGTCAGTAGCGATTCGATCCTTGGATTGAGACGGTAATTTCCGTATATCTCACTCAAGGTTTTGGAGAACTTTGGGTTTGGCCAGGTTGGTTCATACACGAAACCAACCGGGCCCTCGGAGCAGAAACGATTATAACTTGAACTCCGGACGTCTGATTGACGTGCCGTCGACTTTGATGGATTCCTCTAAGTGGGAAGGATCTTCTAACTTACTCCTCCCGAGGTTTGGACACATTTTGAGTAAGTTAGGGTTGGTTTTGACTTAAAAACCAACCGGGCCCCTGGGACGAAAAAGCCAATAACTCTCAGACCGGGCGTCTGATTGACGCGTCATCTATGATGTTGAGTTCCTGTTGACGATGCGAATCTTTTGGATACATCAACTCTAGACTATGTGGTAGTTGATGTATCAGCCTCTCAGCTCATGGAGCGGACCCTCCGGAACGAGCTTGCTGTGTGCGGGAACCCTAGAGCTGGCTGCGACTACGACGACGACGACGACGACTGCACAGAGATCCTCAGTAAATTCGATGGCGATGACTACAGCACTCAGCGATCCTACGTGGATCAGTGCTACCGATCCTGTGTGGGTCCGATTTTATGTGGGTCAGCCCTCAGCGGTCCTATGTGGGCCAGTGCCTACAGATCCTGTGTGGGTCCGATCCTGTGTGGGTCTTTGAGGGGGTTAGTTACCTATCAATCCTTTGTGGGTCAGATCCTTTGTGGGACTTTGCGGGGGTTAGTTACCTATCGATCCTTTGTAGGTCAGATCCCTTGTTAGTCATTGTAGGGGTTATTTAACTATCGATCCTTTGTGGGTCAGATACTTTGTGGGTCATTGCGGGGGTTAGTACCTATCGATCCATTGTGGGTCCGACGGCTTAGATGAATCAGTGGCTATATCTGATCATCTCTATCGTCATACGAAGAAGTATACTTATGTGAGATGAATCCTGTTTTTATTTCCTATGTGGATTGTGTTGTGCTATCCTATGTGGATTACGTTTTTCTTTCCTGTGTGGACTGTGTTGTGATTTCCTGTGTGCACTGGGTTGTACTTGAGCTCGGATGTTGGAGCCGAACTGGAATTGATGACTTAGGTATATGTATAGTCATATACCTAAGTAGTGTCTGATGTTACTTCGTGATTATATATTTCCTTTATGGATTATCCTTTGTGGATTCTGGGAGACCTTCGGGGGTCTCGGTGTCCCTACTGAGTATCTTATACTCACCCCTGCATGGGCTATCCCCGCACTACGTTGTGTTGGTTGCAGACGATGGACAACGCTGATCGTGGTTGAGGCTTGCGAAGCAGGACGGTACTGGGAGGTGGACCACTGGGCGGGACATACTCGGAGCGGACTGTTGGACCGAGGAGATGTGGAAGCTATCTGTACTCACCCTTCAGGTGGGACTTCCAGTGGACTGCTTGACGCTGCGGCTTTACTTTTCAGTTGTTGTTTTCCCTTTCCAGTTGTACTTTACTTTCAGTTTGGGTTTGTATTCTGGACCACTTACTTTTCCACACTTACTATTGTACCTAGTTTTGACTTAGTGTTTACTTCTGATTGCTTTCTCTGTGGTGTTTGTTTATTTTACAAAGGCAATGCCTTCCCTTTTTACCGGAAATTACGCCTTGGTGCTAGTCGCCCGCCCCTGGCCTATGGAAGGCGGGCTTGGGGTAGTCACGGCACGGGCCCCAAGGACGGGTCGTGACATCCAATCCATGTAAATATACATATATTGAGTTAGTGTTAAGACTATGATAAAAAATAGGGTTTGGGAATTTTTTTTCATTTCTCCGAATAATAAAAACTATTGCACACAGTTAGCAGTGCAGGGCCGCACAGTTTGTTAAACTGTGTGCCCTAACTATGTGTCCATCTAAAGCGGTGAATAGTTTAATCTTATAGATAAAATGATTTTTCAAACAATGTTCCAACTTTGAAAACCCTCAATACTTAGGTTTTCATAATTTTCACTAGCATAGAAATGGTGTGGGAAAACTGTTCAATAACTATGAACAACCCAAGAGTATTTAAGAAATTTCAAAATTTCTCCTGAAAAACCAAAAAAGGATCCCCTACCATAACATGATAAAAATATGTTTTTATGAGTACATAGAAATTTAAATAGTATGTTATAATTCATTTTTATTATAATTAGTGAAACCACACTATGAGACTAGGTGATTCACTCTCAGTATGACTTTTTTCCATTACTGGATACTAATAGAGTAGGTAAATCAATTATCTGACAGAAAATGGCATTTATAAAAAAACAAAGCTATTAGAAATGACTATGTTTCTTCACATATATTATATGCGTATGATATTCATTTTCATGGTAAGGCATCAAAAAAGACTATATCCTCTGTTAAGTCCCTTTTCTAACAATGTGATGATGTTTATGGGAAGGCCATAAGTTGGCAGAAATCCTTTACTATCTTTGTTGATGGATTATAAGTTGGTATAAAATTTGGATAACTAAAATAATTTGGGATAGTAGAGGATACCTCATGTTAAACAACCTTGGTTTCTCATTTTTTGGGTAAAGTTGAGGAGGCAATATTTAAATGATATGCAATCATGAATTGTATGTTAAATTGATCAGTGAAACGGAACGACCATGTCTTAGGCTACAAGGGTGTATCTTGTAAGTTATATGATCTCATATAATACTATTTATTATATTTCACTATATAGATGTACCAGAGCCCTCATAAATGAACTTCAAGGTATGATTAGAAACTTCAAATAGACTAGATTAGTTTACGAAAATAATTTCATCATTGTTTCCTAGGAGTTCCTTAAAACCATTAATTTGGGAGGCCTTTGAGTAAAAAACCAAATGATATTCAATGATGTCCTCTTTGGGAAATTCAAATGGAACTTGATTTATTGTGATGTTACCTATTAATTATTATCAAAAATATCCAAATTCATACTATTTATTGGTTATAAATATTATATTTCATCCACAATTTAGGAATCCAATAAACAAACCCTTACCAAAATCATTGACCATACTAAATGGATTTTGATATGGAGTTCCAGTCTCAACTGTTGTATCACCACATGGCATTACAGTCCATTATATAATAATATCAAAATTTACCCTAAGGATCAATATATGCATATTATTAATTTTTTGTTACAATTCACTTGCTTTGAAAGCCTGATTCCTTCTGAAATTAGTCAGGAAATTCAAAGATACAACTTCATGGATAGTGACACTCTACTATGGAAACACAACTGAAAAGGGTACATCAATTCCAAATCATTCTATAGTCTGTAATGCATGGTCATCGATCGACCACCCACATGGATAATGAAATTCCAGGCCTCATTTATTTGGCCTTCTAGATTTCTCCTATTATAGAGGACATTGAATTATAGGCTTCCCACAAATGGTCAAATTAAAAAAATTGTCTGCCGTCATCCGTCATCAGCTAACCTATGTTTTCAGGCAGAAGAAAAAATGAACCATCTTTTCATGGAATTTGATTTAACTCATGAACTATGGTAATATATAGGATAAAAGTTTAGACTAATATTTGACAGAAACATGTAGCTTAATGCATTCATGGAGAATATCAATTCTATTGATTTTTGTTAAAAAATTTGGAACCTGCTATTGGCAGCAGTCAGTTATATTCTTTCAACTATTTGAAATTAACAAGATGGAAAACTATTTTTTGTGAATAACCCCTCTACACACATGGGAATGATGGAACTGCACAATGTGGTATAGGTTTCTTTGTTTCTACAAACATGAGTTATGAACAATAGTTTTCATTTTCTGAATATTCTGAGATTATTTGGAGTAATAGGTTGACCAATGAAACCTAGGATGCTCAAATTTTTTTCTTGATCCATCCAACTAACACCTCACATAAGGTAAATATGAATGGGGGCACCTAAATAATTCCATGGCCCTCGGTTTCTGGTGGTGTCTTTCGAACACACCATGGTTTCTTCAAAGTAAGGTTTTATCATAAAATAATAATTGGGGTGGCCTATGAAGTTAAACTACGGACTATGGTGTATGCAATTGGATATGTTTTCCAATATAATTAGAAATAACTATGGATAGAATCTGAAAATGAACTTACTGTGAAGGCCTTTAAGAAAAAAACAAGGGATGTTCCTCGGAAAAGCATACCTCATTAGATTGAGTTACCAAACAATTATACTCAACTCAACTTGGTAATCTCACACACATATAGAGAGGGAAATCATGTGGTGGAAGTTTTTTCGGAGAATGCGTCATGGAAATGGATATGATGTGGACTTTTAGGACCCCAGATAATTTTGATCCAATGATAGATGAAAATATCTATGGTGTGATGTATTATCACTTTTGTAACAACCCCCTGTAACCCTTGTATTTTTTTGTCCTCTTTTTATATAATTTTTCACTGGGTTTTCCTTGACCAAATCTTAAACATTTTAGTTATTTTCATCATTTGAAATAAAAAATTTCATTTTTTTGAACTCACATCGAAATGATGATGTTAGCCCACATTATTTAATACAATTTTAAATGTTACTTGATTATTTATGGTATTATACATTATATTTCATGATTCTTTACCATTTTCAAATTCTATTTCAGGAGATTATTTGTAACAATATTTAAATATAAAATCAATGATGATATTATTTTGATACTTTTTGATGAACCAAATTTTTATATTAATTGATGAGATGATGATTAATATTAAAATTACATTACAAAAAAAATTATTTTTTATTAATATCCACTTTATTAAACAACTAATATTTCATAGTAATTCATGATATAAATTTATATCATCATTAAATTTTATGGGTAAACTAACCAAAACATTAACATAATATAATAGAATGGTGAGTATTGTTATGAAATTCAATATATTGGAATAATATCATTATATAAAAGATAATGATGATATAATTTTCATTTAATTAATATGGTTAATTAAATTTAATGAATTTTAGTTACATAATAAAATATAATATAGATTGAAATTATAATACATAACTTTATACAGGTGATAGTTTATATGTATGGATGACAAAAAAAATTTATAATTGAAAAAAGAAAATAAGAGTAATGCTTATAATATTAGAATAATAAAATTGAGAATAAAAATTATACATATTTTCTTTTATATGAATGTGAAAACTTTATTTGTAAGATAAAGGTATAAAGCAAAATAGGATTGAGATTTATTATTACTCATGATGAGAGATTTAGATTTTCCTTGAAGGATTTCATAAAAATTGTTGAATTTAGAATATTTCTAGTCACCAAATTATTAAGAACATCCAAGAAGATTCTTGAAGAATTGAAATTATTAGTTATTCAATGGTATCTCTTAATTTATTGTGGCATTTATGGGATATCAGAAGGCCCCTTTTATAACTGGAGGGAATGAAATGTTTTTAAAAAATAGCCTCTCAATATTAAATGAACAAATGTTTCAAATGAAAATTAGAAACTAAAATGGGAAATGATGGAGAATAAATAGAATTTGAGCTATCTATAATTTAACCAATCATTGGAAGATATGATTTTCACATTTTTTATTATATTTTATTATTGGTTAAACTCATTTTCTTATAATTTACTTTTTATCATAGTAAGAACATTTATAACATCAATAAAATGTTGTTGTGACTTAAAATAAAAAGTTTCAGATTTATTTATTTTAAAATCATGATTACAAATATTGACCTAATTTTATCAAATAAAATTTCTATGTATGGAAAAATTATATTTAATATTTTTAAAATGTAATGTGTAAAGGAAATTTTTTAGAAAATTGATTTTTAAAAATTACATTTATGTTTAGGATAAAATAGTTAATTTTATTTGTTTGTTGGAAAAAATTAGTTCATTATTAAAAAAATAATAAATTTTTTTCTTTATAATATTGAAAAAATAGTTCTATTATTTATAGAAACATAGTTAAAATAAAAATAATGGGAAAATATTTTTTTATTAGAATTAAAGAATACGTAAGTTTCAAAATGATAAACAGGGGTCGTATAAATTCAATATAATATTTTTTAATTTAATAATTTTACATTATTAATAAATTATTGGTCAAAAAAATTATTTTATAAAATTATTAAGTCATTTTAAGATCATGATAAAATCAAAAACGATATTGTATTTATAAAATCTATATTTTTCATTATTCATGTTATTATTAGTATTTTTATAAAAATGACAAAAATTAATTAGACGATAATATTATTATATTTAATCAATATATTTTTTTATTTTTTTCAAACACAAATACAATAAATTTAGAATTTAACTTTTAAATAAAATAATAAGATATTATAATGAATTTTTTTAAGAGAAAATGACGTTTTGAATATTAACTATTCTTATTATTGTTTCTAATTAATTAATGATTAAATTAATTTTTAGATATTACCATTATAAAAAATAAATTTTACCATAATATAACTGTAATATATTTATTTTCCTGGAATAAAATTACATTTCACATAAAACTCCAATTTTAGGAGAAATTTTTTTTAGAAATAAAATTTTGTTATGAGTTATTATTCTACATTAAGTAAATTTTATAAATTCAAAAGTATTAAATATATATATATATTAACTTATATTTCACTATAATATTACATCTATTTATATTTTCTAATTTAAGAGTTTCATTTTAAAGATTATAATAACACATTAAAATATTTTGTAACTCATTTTGGTTTTATGTTGCATATTAAACAAGCTACTCAACATAGTATTTTTTTTCTTAAAAATATCTGGGTGTTACATTCTCCCCTCCCAATGAAATTATGTCCTCGTAGTTTTTATTATTAATAACTAATGAAAAATATAAAATGGTATATATAAGATAGTCATGACTCAAGATAAGGTTCCAAATGAGACACCAATCCAATTATCTTAGGAAATAATAGAAAATCATATTTTATCTCTTCATTAATATATGTTTATATTTTCATTTGTTGTAATCATTTATGCCAAATATTCTTCCTTTATTGGATTTTAATACCTAGTGATTTCTATAGATGAACATTCAAAATCATAATTTTTATAACCTATATTCCAACTAAATAATAAATCCAAATGATTTTGATAATATCCAGTAATATTTGTGAAAATGACCATTTTAATATGAATAAACAATGTTTACAATTCTTCTCACATAAAACCTTTAATTAAATACATAGAACTTTTTGGTAAATTATGATCTAAATGGATCAGTTCTGAGATCATTAAATTTATTATATCGTGTCCATGGTCAACTTCCTATTTTTTTCAAAATAAAATATATTTGAATCCATTATAATGGTTCATAAAGAGAATATAAATTTCCAAATAATATCCCTTGGTAATATCAAACCATACGTATAGTTAGGCCTCTAAATAATAAACTTGGTGATTATCAAATTAGTAATAAACTAGCCTTTTCAATTTTATTACCCATATGGTGCATATATTCTACAAATTTCATCCACTTATGTTATTAAAAAATGAATATAATTTCATAGATGCCACATAATCTCAACCACTCCAAAATTTTAGGACATTATCCATTTTATAAACATATAACATGGTTTTATGAATAAATTAGTCCCATTATAATCTGAAATATAACAAAACTAATCCTAATAATAAATAAAAATTTCTCACATACATACATAGGTACACCAAACATTAACTCCTCAACTAGGTTCTAAAAATATATTCATTGAACACTTGATCTCATATAAATTTTAGAGACAAAATCTATATATATCTTTATTTAAAATAATTTATGATTGCTAAACAAGAAATCTAATAATAAAAACACAATTCCTTGAATGGATAGCCTAGTATCTTTAAGGACCAACAATATGAACACCTTGGTTTATAGTAATTGTCGACATTTCATCTTAAACAAACACCACTGGACCCCCTTGAAGACTTCTAAAAAAGTATAATCATCTTAAAAATAGGGTTAATGAAAATATAATAATAGGAAAATATCAATCACATTGTAATATAAATCCTCATCGATATAACATGAAGGGATGGATTATAAGAATATGGTAAAACATGTCCATGGATGATTTATATTATTTATAATAACAATGGATAATAAGAGTTGACTTCATGGAATAATAAAATGGAATGTAGTCTCAAGTGATCAAACATAAACTATGTTATACGACTCTTTAATCATGATATAATAATAATAAGCCACACTATCATAATGTAAGCATATAATAATATTATAATGCATAAGAAAAATCAAAGTAAATGAAATCCTAGTGGATGAGGCATCACTGCATGTTTCACATAAAAAATGGTCCAAGGATAATAACTTGTGTACCCTCAAAAGCATTAGTTAACAACCAATAGGCCCTATTAGCATTGATTTTAAACTCTTTTATACTTTTGGTATTAGGTTAAAAACCTATTTACCCTTTTGGGTTTGGGAAACCAATATGTGTACAAATTTCATATTGGGCCAAAAATATGTGTACCCATTTGTGCTAGGTCTAAAAACCATCAGTCCTTTTCTCACACATGATTTAAAAAACATCAACCCATGCATTGGAGGCTAATATAGATACCCAAATTTCAATTAATTATTTTATATACATTTATGTACGAAGAGATCATGTTGAATTTTATTATAAATAATTATTTAATTCACTCACACAAACTAGACAGGTTTCATGAAAGCTAAAATAGAATATTTCATAATCCATCTAGAGAAATAAGGTGTATGGTTGTATAATAACATATTCCTAGTTTAACATAATTATCCTAATGTATGTTGGAAAAGATAAAAGTATTTTTTAAACATTTAGTAAATCACTTTGAAAAATAAGTGGAATTACCAATTTTATTCTCAAAATAATTATGGTCTAATTTTAATTGGAAATCCTTATTAAAACATAGAATGGATCCCTTTTGTAAAATAATTGCCACAATGGTGGAATAAATTTCTCACACATAATAACATTAAAAATGTATTTCAGGAAATAATATTAACATTATCATAAAAGGAGGAAGTTATGGGTCACTTTATAAAGATAATTTCAAGGGAGTGACATCAATTACTTTATAAAAAATTATTTTTTAGAGGTATCAATAATATATCCTTGTAAAACACATGAATGTTTTTTCATGAAAAGTGCAGTGGAAGATAAGAAAACCCACATTGTAAAAAGATGGATTATACTTCTGAAAAAATTTAATGTGAAATATTAATTACACTGTAAAAAAATATATGAGTTTACCAATAATAACATTAAATATACTAGAGAATATAAAACATTGAAATTGATTAATAATAACATTCTTTGGAAAGATGACAATACTTCTCAACAATGTCATATTTTTATAGGAGATAAATTCATCATGGAAGATTATTTGAATTAAATATTAATTTTAATATTTATATATAATGATTAAAACATATGTGAAATTTTTTTATAGGACAACCCAATCATTTAAGAAATATATTTTGATAAATTATCATAACATAATAAAATAATACTGAGTTATCATTATCCATTAAATCTTTTGTATCACCTAAATCAAATTCCAATAAAAATATAACACAAGATGGATTTGTAACTAAAATTAATTTAATTTAAATTCTCATTAAAAGAATATATTTTTAATTATGTAGAGAACACAAGGTTAATTAAGTAGATAATATGTCATATGTCTCTATTAAAGAAGGTTGATATGAGAAAATATCTTACCTTTACTCTCAATGTCTTTGAAAGAGTTTTTTCATTCATATATAAAAAAAATTACCCACATATTAACTTATTTAAAACATTATTCACATATATTATATTATAAACTCTTAAATTATAATCATTAATTATAAATTATTTAGTCATTCCAGCTTATTTTCATCATGGAAAGTTTGTGATTTGGATCGTTCATACTGGATTAAAAATATAGATTTGGATCCCCATAATATGATACTACGTTTATAATTCATATATTATTTATTGTTCTTGAATAAATGTTAAATAAGGGTTTACAGATATCAAATTATATTCCATGAGAGTTTTTTACAATTTTTATATACAAAATGGATGATGAGCATGTTTTAGAAATTTTATATATACAAATGTGGTTTCATAATTAATGATTTAAATATTAAAAGTATCATTATATAACAAAAAAAGTATTATTATATAATTAATATTTAATATAAATTTTAATTATATTTTTATAGTAATATATTATAGAAATTTATAGCATTTTACATTTAATTGTTCCAACTGGTCCATATATAAATATCATATAATCTATGGGTGAGTAATATTAACAACGAGATTATTTTTGAATAATATAATTATATAGAAAAAATATTATTTTTACTTTTTTATTGTTTTTCATAATATATTATAAATTTTAGAAAAAGAATGAAATTCTTAAGTTATTGGAAGGGAAATACATCACATTGTGGAGTTTATAGTCTACACATACACATGGATAATCTCTACAATTTATATAGAATTGAAGAATGGTATGAGGATTTTTATATTTTAATAATATTAATATTTTTTTAAATATAATAATTTTTTATTAAATACATATTTTAAACTATCCTTGTAATTTAATTAATGAAAATGAAACATATTGTTTCATGGAGGTGCTGATCTTATGTACACAAAAATGAACACTTTATTTTCCTCATAGAAATGGGAAAATGTGGGCAATGTTCATTCCATAAAAATAATAAAATCAAGAATACAAATAACACAAATATAATTATATTACAATAGTTAATTTGTATTTTATATTTAATGGTAAAAATAAATAATCTTGGGGATTTATTAGTATATACGTTGTGGGATTGATCATTCCTTTTGAAGAATTTTCATAAATTGAGTACTTAGGAAAAAATCTAGGGACCAAAATCTTATGAATATGAAATAGTATTCATGGAAAATTTAAATGGATGAGATTCTAGATTAATTTTTATTTTGGTGTTGATTTGAAAATGTGGTGGAATGTTACTTTTATATGTGGCGGAAGAACATTTTTGTAAATATAAAATATTAATATAAAAGTTAAACATTTTCACAAGGAAAGATAAATAAAAATTGGAATGTGGTGGATAATAAATAAATTTAGTTTTATATAAACCTCAAACATTAATTTTAAGAAAAAAAATTAACATATTTTGACTCTTTTACTCTTATTTAAACTTATTTTACATTATGTTCCCTTAAAGTGATAACTATATTTTTAACCTAGGTAAATGATTTTTTGACTAAAAATGAAAATATCCTTATCAAATAATATTTGTACAATGATTTAAAATATTGATACCATTTTATAATATGAAATTTTCAAATATTGGGAAATTAGTTTTTATATGATAACACATGACGTATAAAACCTAGATTTTAGAAAAAAGTGAATTTCTATGAAAAAAATTCATATTTAGGATAAAATTGTCAATGGTGGTTATTTAAATAGTTTAAACTGTTTTATTATTACATTAATGAAATTTATATTCATTCAAATAAATATTTAACCATTTTATACAATGTGAAAACATAATTAAAAGAAAAATATTAAAATAATTATTACAGTAAGATATTACTTTAGATTCATAATTTCAAAATGGGATTTTAAATTTTAGAATAGTATTTCTATATGAATAATCTTAATATTTAAATAAAATATTAATCATTGAAATTATATATAATTTTTCCCATGTTTAAATCATTACAAAGTAAAATATGAATTAGTATTAATAGGAAATTTCTTTTTCTCTATTCAACCAGAAATTATTATTTTCTTAAAGAACAAAAAAAAGCAACATATTATAATATTGTAATTATATATCCAAAAATGATATTTATTTTTCTTAATTAAAATTATAATATATTTTTTACCTAAATTCTAAATAATATCAAAAAATATATTGACAAATTCTTTTTATAAGAAAACGACTTTTCTGAATGTTAATTGTTCTTATTGTTATTACCTATGAATTTATTATTAAATTAGTTTTAGTTTATTTTCTAATAAATAAAATATTTTATCGTCATTTAATTATAATCTATTTATTTTATCATAATATTAATACATAATACATTAAAATAAAATTGTAAAAAATGTATTTTTTAGGAGAAACTACTCTTATTACTTCATTAGGTATACTAATATAATTTTATTAATTAATTATTATTAAAAAATTATTGTTATTTTTAAATATGTTTCATTATAAATTTTCTCCTATTTATACATCCAATTTAATGGCTACCTTTTCATAGTTAAATTTATTCGTTAAAATGATTTTCAACTCATTTTCTTTAGGTGTTTCATGTGAAACAAACTATAAAATATATAATTTATTTATAACAAATACCAAGGTGTTAAAGGTGTAGTGTCTACCTCTTATGTATTAATTTATCCTCGATTTTCAATAACCACTATCTTATGGGGAGGCATGCATGTGTTCAAGTAGCAAGTCATCTCGATCCCTAAGTAGTATCCTATGGATAAAGAATTTAAAACGTTGTATGAGATAATTTTATATTATTTTTATATATAATGAGACAATACATATATGATTTGAGGATTTTTTAGATCTTGTAATGGAACATGGAATGATGATTAATGGAAGCAATTTGTGGGGGAATTCCACATTTCCAGGGTTATGAGATTCATATAATTGTTTTTTACTATTATGGTAGAGTTGTTATTCTAAATATTTTGAATTTATTAGAGGTTTATATTTAAGATTTTCAATCGTTGATAGTAATGTAAAAAGGTATCATATTAATATAATTTGGAAAATATTGTCCACATGACATATATTTTCTTTTATTTTATCATCATTGTTGACAAGAAATGTTTTTGATATTCCAAAAACAACTTATTTGGTGCTTCTATGAATTACGTATTGGTTTCAATCTACTCATGTAAACCATGGTATCATTTCTAGTAACAGGTCATGTGGATCCCAGGGTAGGAGTTCTCAAGTGGATACTACCTTTCCCCTTTTTAAAGTCAATTTATAGTGACCCTGGGGTGTTATAATACGGATTACATTTCTTGGTTGTGGACAACTCATGGTTATGATACTAGAGTTTGGTTACATAATGTTTCCATAAAAACATATATTATGTTCCCCTTAAGTTATATTTTTAATATTATACATAAATGAACTATATAGTCGCCTCGGTACCCCAAAGAGCGTCAAGGAAAGGCATGTAAAAGTATTTTTCATGGTATCAAGGGAAATTTTGGAAGTATGGTTTTGTATGATTCATTGTGATGTTGTTTTTGGTTGTGATTTTTTGTCACATATTTGAAGCTTCGGTAGACACTCATTGTTTTGTGATGATGCCCTGGTGGAGGGTGATCATGTTATTGTACAAGTAATTATTTATAGGCCTCAACATTTTATATGGGATTGTAGCAAAGTCGATCATGGTCAATAGATTATGTGGGTAAGCCTAGGAATGTTTGTATAGAACTCATGGGAGTGCAAGTCTGATTGTTTGATAATATTTTACAAGAGTATGCGATAGATGGGATTTATTGAGAAATATTTTGATTTTGGTTAAGAACCTATGGTAAGATTCCTTGTGGATCACTCCACTTTATAAGGACAATGTGAGGTTGGCATGGTTTTTTTGGAAAATTTATTATGGGGTGAGGTCTAGTATACAATGTATATATGTGAGGCCCATTGATTTATTAACCGACAAGTGGAAGGATCTATGAAAAGGTCGATCGGTCAGTGTGAATAGTGTTGGAATCAAAGCCTGAGGTTTTTGTTAAGCTTTGAGATAATACCACTTCCAATGATTGTGAGATTGGGAATGGATGGAATAAAGGTTGATAGGATAGGAGGGTGTGGCTCATGAGGAGTGATAAACACTTAATTTTGGGAACCATTTGGTTCAATGATCATGGGGCGGTGTAAAGAAATACTTGTGTAATAGAGTGAAACATCATTCCTATAGACTGTTAGCCTCATTTTTTGTGGTTTTTCGTGGTAACTGGGGGTGATGTTCCAAGTGCGTTGGGAATGGGTTTCTCCGTGTTAATGTGTAGTGAAATGATCCTTTATATATAAAATTTCTTTTGATGTAGAATTAAGCGTCTTATTTTGTATTATAGTCATAGAAAAAAAATATTTGGCTTCATATATCCTATCATATTTAAAAGATGTTAACAATTATAGACATTGATAATATATTAATTGATTACTGATCAGATGATTCATATAAATATTGGGTTTTTAAAAATCTAACAGATATAGACATATTAATTGATTACCTCATCCAGTAGGATCATACCCTTGTTGGACTATTTATAAAATTTTCAAAAGGATATAGGATCAATGGGCTTATCCCTTGACCATGTCCAATCTAATATCCAACTACTTAAGCATGTATGAAACCATTTACAAGAGAAGTTCAAACTCATCAAGATCACTTCCCAGACCATGTACGCCAAACCACCAAATGAAAGTATCACCATCCTGATAACTTACCCTTAGATTGTTTTCTTGTTTCATAATGAGATATTTATCAATACAATAATAATACGAATATGTAAATTTTATTTAATGAAGAATATATTTCTCCTTTTTATTGCTAATTTGTTTAGGATTTTGTATTTTAATTGATAAAACACAAATTAAATTTTTTGATAATATTTACTTTCAATTAAGAAAATAATTTTGATAAAGTAATTAATTTTTTGAAATTATTATTATTTTAATAAACAAAATTTACTAAATAAAATTTATTCAGTATTGTTGTTAATATAACATTATGTAATCAAAAATAATTTTTATTAGGTTTTGAAAACTATTATTGTAAAAAACCAAGCACATAAATGAAAATTATTTTTTAAAAATAGAAAATTTACATTTTTCTGAAACTACTTCGGTAAAAAAATATTATCAAATTATAACATAATAATTACCAAACTCGGGATTTTCCAAAATTTTATAAGGGTCAAATTTTTTGGTAAAAAAAATATAGTACAAATATAAAGTGTGTATTAAAACATCATAATGAACCAAAAATTATGTAATAAATAATATAAATGGTATCCATGAAAAAATTTCTATTTATCCATTAAAATAATTTAATTTTGAGGTTGTTTGATTAATTTTATAAAACAATTCTGAATCCTCCAAAAACCAAGATTATATTTTCAGGTTTAAAATAATTTATTCAAGAACAATATTCACTTCCACAACACCAAGGATAATATTTTTATAATTTATACCATTTTCCATATAATTTAATTAAAAAACATATTTGGAAGAAAATATGGTTATAACCATTGGGTGGTTTTTTAGTTCTTTTTTTTATACAGAGTCTGAAACATATGTTTGGAAAATAATAAATAACTCTCCTTTATTTTCTTATAAAACCCTGACAAGCTCCCAGTTATATTCCCTAAAAAATATTATAGCACATCATTACTCTTACCTATTATATCTAAAGTCCTCCCATGGTTACCCCAAGCTCTCAAAAAAATCCGACAATGATTTTGGGAATCACACTCTCAAGGTAAGGGATCATACACTCTACCTTTCAATCATGCTCCTCTTTGAGGATAGACCTCTTAAATTATATTTCTTCTTATTTGGGTATTATTTTAATAATTCCTTCATATAGTCCTTTTTATTTCCATGTGATGAGAGACTCATTTAAAACTAATTAATTCCTCTTATTAACCATTTTCTACACCCATTACCATGTCGAAATTTCATAAGGGAGATCTCCCTCCTCTTTTTAATTGAAGAAAAGTCTTCATTTTGTTAACATTTTTTTAAAAAACATAAGGTTTGTATATAATTTTATAAATCCATATTACATAAAAGTTTTTGTAAAAAATAAAGGTTGATTCCCCCCCACCCATTAATCCATTTTAAGATTCTTTGAGTAATGTCATTATGATGTTGAAGTTTCACCATTATTAATTATGACAAACAACTCTATAGTGAATACTTATACCAATTTCCCATCAAGTTTGATCACCTTTTTCTAAATTATACTTATGTTATTGGAGAATTCAATGTATGTATTCCACAATCCGTTATCATTGAACAAAATAGGATGAAAATTGATTCCATGTTTTATAATATAGGTGTAACACTTATTTATGTGAATGATTTGAAGGTGATGGGGGAACCCAAAATTATATTGTGTTCCATAACACTGGGTAATTTTTTAGTTTCATGAAAATTAATTCATGGTTTTAAAAATTTTACCTAATCCATCACATGAATTTTTACACCATGATGTGTGGGAGGTTACCCTTGACATATTTTTATCATCCATGTTTAATGTTGTTTCCCCATTTCTGGGATTCCTTTATGTTATCAAGATTTGTCTTGCCTAATTGTTCAGGTTCATGTTTCTCATCAATTTTATGTTCCATTGAAATTCCTGTTATGAAAAATGTTATAACTTCTTAATTTTATTCCATTTTTATTCCCTTACTTGTATTTATAGATTAACCCATTCCAATGTATGTCCCCAAGTTATCCCATACAGTTTTTAGTACGATTGAATATTATGAGTATGTTGATGATATTTTAAATAATGGAAACATAACTACTAGTTTAATTTGGTATGTAATGTACCTAATTCCCATATACACTATAATTATCTCTGTTACATGTTTTATTATGTGTCATATTACATATTAAATCATGAAATAATGTGTAAAAGAGAAAGGATGGTCATATTTTGTATTAAAGGGTGGTTTAGTTATTTTAGGGACTAGGATTAGAAGTCTCTTGATAAATTATAAGGTAAAATACTTCACGGATGAATACATCCCTATATTTTGGTGACGTATAGAGTAAGTGGTTTCTATTAAAATAAATACATGTCTCGATACTAAAAGTTTATGTGACTATGATGCAGTTGTCCCTAGGGGTAAAACCAAAAATCACGTCATTGATATAGACTTAATGAGAAACATTTCTATGAAAATTGGACTTTATACACACCTAGTCTTACACTCCTAGGGTATTTTCATTGGTAGATTCATAATCTCACTACAAACCATTTTTATGGGTGAAAATTCTCATAAGTGTCTATGTGTTAAAATAGATCATTGATGAAATAGATTTAAGCCTATAAATTCATATATTGAGGAATAAGTATCATTTTTATGTTATCTATTTATTGTCATTGGATTCCATTATATATGTTTAATATTTTAAAAATAGTCATCCAAAATTTTCCCTTTATCTTATCCAATGGTCATAAGTAGAATGAACCGAGTAAACAACCAATTTGTAGGGTAATCTGATGACTTCCCAAATGTTATTCCAAATCAAATAGGAGAATGAATCATGAACATTGGGCTGATACTCTCTTTGTAAAATAATGTTATAAATAGAGACATTAATTTGTAGGAACAAAAAAATCCCCCTAAAAGATAACAAGCTACAATTGAAATATTCTTTCGATAAAGGCCTCTAAATTTCAATGGATCATATGATCCCTTAATCATGGATTAATGAATCAAATCCTTTGAAAATATTTTCTCCATCCTTCAATGATACATGAAATATATGGGTACACTTTGTGTTTATCATATTGAGGGTGTATATGATTAGTGGTTTACATTGATGAAGACAATAAATCCAATAGAAGAGACTGAAGCAATGGGGTGGAATGAATTCCTAATAAAATTATAAATTCATTCCATGAACTCTATGAATTTAAATGAAAAGGGATTTCATTTCCTAAAAGAAAAAGTATAATGAATCCATTGGGGCATGCAAGTAAAAAATAAGAAGTCATGAAAAATACTTCTATGGATTTTTCGTTATCCCTGAATGAAAAGTTGACCACATATTTGGTGGGGAAAACCTAGTATATGGAAAGACCAGGTGATCCAACACATTGATAGTTATGTAGAAGTTTTATAGTCTTCCCTAAAAGTTTAAATAGAGATCAATGAATCTTGTGGGTCTCAGATGATAAGAATCAGAATGTGGAGTTCATGTTTTTTTTGGTTTTATGGAAAAATATAATGTTTGTAATAAAATTTAACTCCCCACTTGTCATACTTATGGAAATAATCCACAAAAAAAATCGCCTACAGTGGACATGGAAATTATTTATCTTTGGAAAATAAGGGAACCTTTCTCGAGATTGTTGATATGAGCCACCCTCTACTATAATGAAAGATAGAAATGATCCAGTAAACCTTTATACTTTTGTCCAATGAATGAACTACAAGTAATAATGTATCTTTATAAACCAATGCAATAAAACTAGGATGATTAATGAATTTCTCATTACTATAAAACCATCTAACCAAACTAATATGGAACATATCCATGTTTCTTTAGAATTTTGAATGTGAAGATAGCTTCATGGAGTTGAAAAATATGCTTATCACTGCACCTATACTTATACAACCCAAAAGTGGGAAAAATTTCATGGTGTAATGTGATTCATTGACGAGGGTCTCCTTCTATGTGCAAATTCACAATGGAAAATTTATATCCAGTGGTTCAAGGAAATTGAATGTTTACAAAGACGACTTCCTAATGCATGATATGGAGTTTTCTATTGTGATATTCATGTTGAAAATATAGAAAAATTATATATTTATGGATAAGTTTGAAATATATATGGATTATGAGAGCCTAAAATATATATTCACACAAATAAAGGTGATTATTCATCAAGAATATGGTTACATATGATTAAGGGCTCGGACTGCTCAAACTACAACCATCCTGAGAATGAAAATAATTTCTAGGATTCCCTATGTAAAAAATGATCCATAAATTTTAACATTTAGGAAAATTGAGATGGATCTTATCTTTTTATACCTCAAAAGGATTGACATGGGAATTATAATGGAAGGAACATCATCAATACTTTCACAAATAACAGCACAAATATCCCTTTTAGAAAGGATGAAGGATGATCAAATATATTATATGAAAATTTATAAAAAATTTGAACATATAATAAAAGTTAAATCTTAAGAGTTTAATGTTTATGATTAAGGATTTTTAAGATTTTGGTCACAATTATGAGTGAAAAAAAATCAGTGTTAAAGTAATATATACTAGTTGATATAGACAGTTCGACCTTCTCTATCCATCCAAGTTTCACAAATATGTATTGATATATCCAACAGAAATATTTGTGTGAAAATATGAATAATGATATTAAACAATATGCATCAAGTTGTATTGTGTTTATTTCAGAGAAGGATGAATAGAAAAAAAATCAAAGGGGATTATGCAACCATTATGCATACCTACATGGAGATGGGAATAAATTACCCTGGGATTTTTTCACTAGTATTATCTATATTCTTTGTTGTATTATGTGTAATCTTATATACTAAATCATTAATTTATATTTAATAATAACATGGGTTTACATATAGTGTCTTCATTAGTACCACCACTTTATGTATTTATATGTGATAATGTGTGTTTTTTGGGCCCTAAAGATATAGTCCTATATTTTTATAGTAATAATAATGATACTACCTTTGTGGAAAGAATCAAATCATTCATTGAGGTATAATACTCATGTTATATGGGTTTTGAATGTTTTGATACCAGTTTTTGGATGATTATGAGGACACAAAGATACTGATATGTAGAAGAGAACTTTTAAAATGAGGTTTTATTTAGAATTTCCAATTTAATATTCATATGTGGTATTAGATAATTCTATGTTATGGTGTTGATATCAGGTTAATATTAGGTACATCTGAAGGTGATATGGGTTGGCAGTCCACTAATGCTAGGGGTGATTGTATGATAAGAATTGTGGCTGGTTGGTGATATAATCTTGGTATTACAATGATTGTTGTGTGCACACATTGATCTTGTAATTAGATTTTCTGGTGGTGAATTTGGAAGTCAATGTTCCATGATCTAGTGGTGAGATAATATTCCAATGGGTTATGTTTTGTATATTTTGGTGAAGTATTCTAGTGGAGTAATGACTAGTGTTTTGGTGAAAAATTGGTTGTGGTAAGGTGGAGACCATACCAAGAATATTTATGGACCACTAGAAATCCAAATCACCTCATCATAGAATATTACTATTGTGTGGAGCACCATAACATGGAATTAGATATTATAACAAAAGTTATATGGTGAAGATCACCGTAATTTCATGGGTAAATTGGTTAAATAAGAAATTGTATATCAAGATTGAATGGTGTTGTTACATCTGTCACGATGTTGGAGTTTTTGGTGAGTGAGTGGTTCATCTTCTGGTGAATACAATATTTTCATGCATGGCATTGCATCAAGAAATAATGATTTCCATATGTTAGGATTAATTGAAAAATTCTCATTAAGGCTTCTTAAGTATGATAATAATTTTAGTGGGGAGTTTTTTACGGCCTACATATTTATAAGTTATTATTTTTTAGATTTAATTGTAATTTTTATTCTCATGAAATAATTTTTATTGTGAATTATAAGTCAAACTGAGATTATCTATTTTAAATCAAACGATTACGGCTTTCTATGTGTAACATGGCCTATTTGTTGTTTTATATTATTAGAAAGATATTTAATTCAATTTTATATGTTTCCAAAGATAAATTTTATCTCCAATAATGGAACCATGTAATGGGGGTGCTCTCCATGTCATGGTTCTCTCGAGTTGATAATTATAGGGATTAGTAGTGAGGGGTGGCATCATGATAATGATTATGAAGAATAACCACATCGTGGAACTAGTACTACACTGTGGGGAGGGTTTCAAAACTATAAGTGGGTTTTGGATGTGATATGGAATGGGTTGGGCTATAAATCAGATGTCACACCACAACATGGTCCTGATAGAATGATACTATGGTTCATACTAAAGTGGTCACTCTATGGTGTTGTACTATGGGGTTGACAAACTTTATTTTTGGGGGTTAGCCACACAGTACCTAGGAGGGCCATGTTGTATTGTGTCAGAGCTCTACTGCACAACAACATGGTCCCCAAGGCCACATCGTGGCTTATTCCCTTGTTAGTTATCATATGCTCGTAAAGATGTGTAATATCTTAGTCATCCTTGTTTTTGATTTATGGGAAAAAGGTATCATCGGGGTAATCCTACTTTATTGACCTTCCCTTTCTCTGTCCTCTATCAATAACACATAGTAGGGATTTTTTTTATGAAAAATTTTGTGATTATTACAATGAATCATGAATAATTAATCATGATTCATTAGGAATTTGGAATCGAATGATAAGACAGACCCCCAAAAGGATTATAAGACATTGTTTCATAATAATCTAGTTGTGGAAAGCCACTATCCTAATTAGTTTATTTTTTTCAGTAAAATTATGTGAAATTGTAGATTTAATATATTCCATGAAATATGCATTTATTTTAGATGGTGTAGATGGTATTACTTGTAGATTCAACGGGTGGTGGATCATGGTTCCGAGTTGTTTTGATGACACCTTAATTCTTGATTAGTTTTTATATGGTTATTCATATTTGGTATATATGAAAAATAAATTATACATTATATAGAAAATTATTTGTGTTTCATGATGTAAAATAGTAGCTCAATTTTTTGTATGAGCTTAGACGAGGTATAACTAGGATTGGGTGAGGACCAACTAAAATTTTATATCGGTTAACTCCGTTATCGAGGAAGGTGGCCATGAAAATATAAGTTTATATTTTTTTTATACAAATGGTTGTATATTTCTGCATGAATTTCATGGTTTCTAGTATAATTACTATAAACCAAGAACACATAAAAGAATATATATAATGGAATTGGGCCTCCTATGGTTGAAATATGTCATCCTCATCAATTGGGTATATTGGGATCGCCTATCAAATATTTCCCCAAGGGGGGAGTTCTTGTTCAGATGATGTGAGGGAATAAATAGATCTATAGGTTCTAGTAGTGATGTTCTATGTACTAGGATGGGTTCATGGGATACTATGATGGTCTGAGAAACTTTTGGTTATGGGATGATGACATAGATAGTTTTATGTCTCACATGGGACATGTACTCCCTCCTTTTATTGAAGGAGTGTTTTTGTGTATCACCATCAGTTTGAGGTATGTAACCCTTTTTTATTTATTTTAATGTAGATAATGTTTCTGGGTAATGATTTCTAGAGTTTTTAATGGTTTTGGAATGGTTTTAGGAATTTTTTAAGGGGGCATGAATTAATAACAACTGGGTGAAACTATGAAAAACCCCCCAGGTAACCAGGATATAAGAAGTAGTGGGATTCTGCTGGTTTCTACATAGTTTTTATAAATAAGAAAGGAAACTGTTTGGGAAACCATTTGGAGATTACAAGAAACATGGTAAGCACATGGATTGTCTAATAGTGTGAGATAATTGTGTGTGTCTTTAAAAATGGTGTTTTAAAAATGGATCACTCAATATTTAACCAATAACACCACCAAACATCCTCTCACTCGAAGCTCACTTGGTATTTCATATTCTTAAGGGTATTGAAGACTATCCAACTCATTTTGGGAGTGATTAGAGGGGTTTTTAAGGTACGGTAATGGGGGTTCTTCTCTAGTAAGTATTCTATTTTGGTTTCTTCTTGGTTTTCCTTGGATCTAGGTCTCTCTCTCTCTCCCAGTTTTCAAGATATACATCTTTCACATATAGATATAGGGTTTTGGATTCATAGAATGTTGATAGTTTGGATTTTTAATGACAGGTAAATATATCTAATGGTGTTATGTGGAGTCTTATCTTATATATTTGGTGTGGTTTCTCATTGGCTTATTTAACGAAAACCCTAAGGTTGGAGGCTTCTCTCTCAACTCCATTTTTCTAGAACAATAAGCTTCATCTTCAATTAGTATGTTTTTCTTGAATTTGGTAGTGATTATTATGTTCTATGCTTGATGTAAATTCATTTTGTGGTGATTTTTGGATTCTTTGGGTAAATGGGGTATTGAGTTGAAATGATCCTATCGTTGGATTGTAAAATGAAGATTTTAAAATTGGTTACCTAGTTTTATTTATGAAAATTGTTTGTGAAAATGGTTTTTAATAAAATGGATTGTTTTGTTAGAAGGTAATGTGACATGGATAATGTCCTAAAGAAATTTTTGGTTATGAAATGGTTGTTTTCATTTTGATGTGGCCTTTTATGCCATGTGATTGTTTATTGGTTAAGTATTTATGCATGTTATTGTAAAGGATGTGAAGTGGGTGGGGAGTGCATCTATAAAAAGTTTATAAATATTATATTGAAGGGATATAATCATATATAAGTGGTAGTTAAGTACGAAAATATTGGGAAAGTAGTAAACTGGCTTGGATGGGATGCTCTACCATTATTGTTCCACTCATTTTACCATGTGAAACATAATGGATATGTTTTGACTACTTGTGTGGCTATGAAAGATGAGATTATTTTTATAATATGTGATGGTAAAATGTATTATTTATTTTCTATTTTATTTCCCTTTTATTGTGTGGATTTGGGGGGTATTTCATTGTAAGGTTGGGTTTGGATTACTGGAAATTGTTTCACTATTTGCTGTTTTATATAAACTTCTTTATATAAATGTGTTAATGTTTCTAACCTAGTGCATGTGTGGGGAATTCATTTGGGGAAAATATAATATGTATTATTACTCACCCCCTGATTTATCACTTGGATGATTTTTCATATGCGGTATTTTGGGATATTGGAACGTCTAAAGAATCTCATTTTTGTAGTCATTCATTATGATTGTTTGGTGGTATTTTGGTTCTTGGAGAATAAATCTTGGTGTAGAGCTATGGAGGGTGTCATAGATTCATTTGAGTCTTGTGGATGAGTCTTAACCTTGGTACATTGATTTTGGGATTTTTTGGACTTAGTGGTATTGGTTTTCTAGAATTGTTATGGAAGTGTTTGGTTGTTTGGTCATCTCTTAATAATGTGTTATCATGGTTTAATTTGTTGGCATGCATCATGTAGTTATGGTTGGTTATTCCTGGTTTGGTTGGTTGGTTTTATTCTACAGTAAAATCATTCCTTAATGGTTCTTGAAGCCCTCAAAATTTATTTATACACTTTGGCGACTTTGGAATGTCACCTAAGGCCGAGTAGCATCTCACTAGCTTCCCAAGCCAATGGGAAGGTGCAGGACATCACAAGTGGTATTAGTTATTTATTTTTTTATCATTGGTTCTCAGTCTTGGTTTTGGTGTTAGCAATCATTTTCCGTTCATTCATTGAGTTGGGATGGTAGAAAGTAATTGGATTGTCAAAACATGAAATGTATAGCATAAAAGGATTTAGCTAATCCTTTTATGATAAAGTTCATGTTACTAGGAAGTTGTGTACAGAAGTTTTTTGGAGACACTTATATGCATTGGAAATAACAATGATGTGGGTGTATCCAATTATATGAGCATATCGTGCATGGTATAAGTCAATTCCCACTAGGATGCATATATCATTGGTATAATGATTTGTGTGTGGTATGGATATATGGACTTCCGAAAAATATGGAAAGTATCTTCAGTTTTTTGGATTTGAAATGTGGATTGTTTTTTTTAACATGGTTAAATTTTCCAAACATAGAGGATTTCTCTAAAATTTTGCAACATGGGAAATGTGAACTTGTGGAAAGTGTATTTTTGATAGTTTCAATGTAATTGAATTATAAATTTGTATCCTGTTCTTACTAATGGAGTGGGATTTATGATTATTTTTCGTGGTGAAAGAAATGGAATTGAGTAGGCATCGTAATGACCAATTAGAGGAGGATGTTGAGAATTTGGGTCCCCCTAAGACCCAAGTGAACCAGAAGTTAGTGCAGAGTACAGTGAAAGGTTTCTAAGCAATGGAAAGTTGAAATAAAGTGAATGAGCCAAAGCATGTGGATCAAGAAGTAAAATATCAAAAGCATAATTCATCCATAATTATGAGTGATTCTGAACCGAAAAATGCAAAGGCATGGTTGAATAGAATAAAAAATATATTTTAATTCCTTGGAACACCGACGAAGCTATGAGTGAAATAAACAATGTATATGTTGGAAGATCTTGCCCGTCAATTATGGGATTGGTCCATAAAAGATGGAAAGGACCAATGTATGACATTGGAGTGTTTGAAATAATTGTATAATAGACAATTAGCCCCTCATACGTTTATAATATATTGTAAAATGGATTTATTTTGTTTAAATTCGGAGCAACTCTCGGTAATGGAATATGTGGCTATGTTTATGAACATAGTATGGTTTTCACCCGAGGTGATGAGTAGTACATCATTTAAAGAATGTATGTTTTAGGATGGTTTGAGTAGGGGTTTTTATAAAATAGTAGTGTTATGTATAAATTATTACACGCAAATAGTGAATAGAGAAACTATGGATGAACTCTATATTTTGGGGCTTCAAGTGGGGGAAGCATGTTGGTACCCTAGGAAATGGTGGGAACTATATCACTAGAATCATATGGAAGAGGGATACTTATTTACAGGGTGGGAGTATGGCTCTGAATACAATGGTAGGATCCATGAATCTTCCTATGAAGCCTCATTGTAAGACGGGATGTTTTCAGTGTAGTTATATAGTCTACATCAAGAGAGATTGTATGACACAACTTTGAGCATGTCATAACTATAAGAAGATGGATAATATTCAATTTTATTGTCATAATTCTTCATGGTTGGGTGTTTATGACAATGCTCATGGTTCTCAAGTGTCCTATGACTCAACGGGATGCAGGCTGTAAAATAGCCCTCATCAGCAGTGAAAAGTTACTCATGGTGATTCTAGGAACACCACAACACCTCAGAAACGTCATAAAAATCATAGTGTCGAAAGAATATAGTTGTTTGGAGCAGACCGAGATATGATGGATGATCATTTGGGACGATGCAGGGTTCAAGGTATATATCTTTTTAATTCTTCCTTGATGCAACAATTATATGATATGGGTTCTTCACATTATATAATTTCTTCTCATCCTCTTAGTTTAAAGTGTTTAAGTGTGGAAATTATGACTTTAGTTATAATCCTTCAAACTCATTTGTATCAAATACTGTGTCAATAATTCTTGTATAGATCATGATGTATATTTGGTGATGGGGTTGAATTGATGTGGGATTTTACACTACTTGAGATGGATGCTTATGATATAATCAAGGTAATGGATTGGTTGGAAATGTTTACAGAAAAAATTTACTGATATACATTAATGGTTAGTTTCATGATGTATGATCGTGTATAACATATCTTTAGGGGATGGAATAGTAAAAATTTGGGTGCAATGGATTTGTTTCCCCCATTTGTTGCCGTGATCTTATATCAGTTTTTTTGTTCGAATCAAAACAATTAGTTGAACATAGAGTTTTCCATCAGTTTTTGATCAGTTTATGAATGTCTTTCCCAAAGAATTCATAGGGATTCCACCCAAGAGAGAAGTGGATTTTATGATTGATCTCTTTCTGGGGACATTCCCTATCTCACATCTGTCTTACCAGATTTCACCAATATAGTTGATGGAATTGAAATTTTTTTAGAGGTTTTAAAAAATAAGTTTACTTTTGGCCTTGCATGTCTTTAAGGGTTGTGACGGTTTTTTTGTTAAAAAGTTGGGTAGAGATTTGAGGTTTTGTATTTATTATAGTAAGATTTATCAAGTTATGATAAAGAACTAATATCCACATTCACAAATAGATTATTTTTTCAATATGTTGTGGGGAGATCAGTGGTTATCCATGATTGATATGTTTTCAGGATATCATCGATTGTGGGTTCATAATGAGGTTATTATGAAAATGGACTTTATAAGTAGATATGGGCATTATTAGTACATGGTTATTCCCTTTGGTATGAAGAATAAACCAATGGTTTTTTATAGAAATGATGAATCATATATTTCAGGAGTAAATGGATTATTTTATAGTGGTATTTGGTGATGATCTATTATTTCATTCCAAGACAAGGGAATATAATTATAAGCACATTGAAACAGTTTTGGGGATCATTAGAGATTATCAGTTATATTCCAAATTGTCAAAGAGTGATTTTTGATACAGGAGGTTTGATTTCTCATCAATGTTATTTCCGAGAAAGGTGTTTCAGTTGATCCAAAAAATATTATGTCTATTATCTTATAGAAACAATCAATTAATGTATTTGAAATATAGAAATTCCTTATTCTAGCAAGGTATTATTGGTGTTTTGTTCATGAAATCTCATGATAATCCTCACTGATGATAGCTTTGACAAGGAATAATGTTTCATTTCAATAGAATGAGATGTGTTATAAATATTTTGAATAGATTAAGGGTTGCCTTATATCATCACTAGTCAAGGTTATGGAATAACTTGGGAATGGGTATGTTGTGTATTTTGACCCATCAAGATCAAGTTTAGGTAGTGTTATCATGAAAGGGGATCATGTGATTTCATATAGATCATGGTAGTAGAGGTTTTATGAGAAGAAATACCCTACACTTGATTTGTAGTTGGTGGAAGTGGTTCATTCCATGAAAATGTGGAGATATAATCTCTTCAATGAAAAATTCATGGTGTTTTCTGATCGTAAGAGTTTAGAGAATATTTTCTTACAGATATTTTTTAACTTTAAAAAATAGAGATGGATAGATTATATCCATATGCTTAAATTTTACTTAATTTACACACAGAGTAAGGAAATTCTATGAGAGATGTATTAAGTCAGAATTTTATTTCCCATGTGGTGAAATGGCCATCAAATTAGTGGTAGTTGATGTCATTCATAGACAACATGAAGGTGTAATATGAGGAATGGGGTGATAGAGTGGATTTCCTTCTTGTCTCATGGGATTATAACTGGGTTGGCTTGGTTAATGAGGTGTAAATATATGATTCCTAGTTTAGGGCTATGGGGTCGAAACCCAATGGTGGGGTGACCATTGAGGGGTGAGAACTAAATGGAAATTCAGTTTTGTGCATTCAAAACTGGATGGCTTAATGAGTGGCATGTTAGGAAAAACTCCTCGTTTCTTATCATCTTTTCAAATGGTTTTTCCATCTTGGAAGTCACAAGATATATATGGGTTTGAAAGTGTAGTTTGGGTGTGCTAGTATAATAAGGGATGGTGGAAAAAAATTCAAGATATTCGACTTGTTAGTAAGTATAGGCAAAGCATTAGGGGTGAGAATATGTGTTTCAATATTAACCAATACCTTCCTAGAAGTGGGAAAAGATAGTGATAGATTTTGAAACTAGTCTCCCAAGAATGGTCAGAAAGCATGATTCCATATGGGTGATAGTGGATCGGTCCAGTAATTAGTCCCATTTAATCCATATTCATGAATCTTATACAAAGAAGGATGTGTCTAACATCTATATTTGTGAGGTGGTAAATAGGCATGGTGTTCCAATTTTAATTGTATCAGATATAGATACAAGGTTCACATCTCATTTTTGTAATCCTTATAGAAATACCTTTATAAACATTTAATAATGAGTACGGCACACTATCCTTAGACAGATGAGAAATTCGAGAGGACGATTCAACCCTTAGAAGATATGTTTCAGGCTAGTGTGATGGATTTTGGTGGCTCATGGGAGGAGAACTTTACATTGGTGGATTTATTATATAATAGAATTTATAAAGCCTCGATACATATGGATATTTTTGAAGAACAATATGGGTTTCTGTGTCATTATACACATTATTATATAGAAATGGGTGAAATATTGATGGTTGGACCATTCCTTGTCCAAGAGATTACATACAAGATCTGGTAGATCAGAAAGATAATTGGGATGGCTTAGAGTCATCATAAATTGTATGCAGGCTATCATTGATGACCATTATTGTTTGTGGTGGGAAATCATGTGTTCTGGATAATCTCTCTTGGGATTGGACTTCGTCAATTGGGAAAGTAGGGTAAGTTTTCTCTAAGGTATATAGGGCCTTTTGAGGAATTTGTGTGGGTTGGAGAGGTAGATTATTAGTTTTCTTTTCTAAAATGGTTTAGTGTGATGCACAATGTCTTTCCTAATTATTAGTTGAGGATGTATCAGTTGGATCTTGACCATGTGATTTGATGGAATCATGTTGAGCTAGAGCCAAATGATCTATTAGTGCATGTGCCGGTTTAGATTGTTGATAGAAAATAGAATGCCTTGCATCATAAATGCATCTGTCTAGTTCAGGTTTTTTAGTGGAAAGTTCAAATTCCTGAGGGGACTTCAGAGTGACCGAAAGAGATGTTTGAGTAGTGGCCCGAGCTCTTTCATCAAAGTGATGGTTCACTACTTTCTCAGGATGGAAATTCCAATGGTGGGGAGAATGTAACACCCATAGTTAAAGGTATATAACCCTTGTTTCTGTATTTTTTAGTAGTAAATGTGGTTGTGTTTTTTTGTGAGAGTTTGGGATGGTTTTGAAATGGATTTGGTGATTTTTAAGGGCACACAGTTTGAGCATGATTAGGCAAAACCATGCAGAAATCCCAGGTAACTGTGCAACATGAAGCAGTGGTCTTTGCACGGTTTTTGAAAGGATTGTGTAACCATTTCCTAAACCTAGGGACTCATTTGGACATTATTAAGAGCATATTTTGCACACATATTTTCTAACCATGAAAGCTAACTATGCGCATTTTACAAAATAGGATTTTAAAAACAGGTCAACCATGATTTATCTTAAATCACCTCAAACTACCTCCCACTTGAACCTAACTCGATATTTCTTGTTCTCAATGGTATGGAGGCCTATCCCACTCATTTTGGGAGCTATTGGAAGGATTCTCAAGATGCGATTATGGAAGTTCTTCTTCGGTAAGTCTCATCTCTTTGTCGCTTCTAGGTTTTCCTTAGATCTAGTTCTCTCTCTCTCTCTCTCAGTTTTCTAGATCTACATAAATCACATGTAAATATTTTGTTTTTTGTTGTATAAAATTATTATAGATGGGATTTTAATGTTAGGAAAAGATATATAAGGCGTCATTGTGGGGTTTTCACTAGGATTTGTTGTGTGGTTGCTCATTGGCCGATTTAACTTAAACCTTAAGATAACTGGCTTCTATTTCCACTCCATTTTGATAGAACTTAATGCCATGTCTTCAATTAGTTTTTTTATATAATTTTGTTTTGATTATGATGTTTAAGTCTTTATGGAAATTCATTTTTTGATTTTTTTTGGATTTTTGGGAAAATGGGGTATTGTATAGATTTTTTCATGACGTTGGATTTTAAAATATATTTTTTAAAATAAGTCACTTGGGTTGATTTATTAAAATGGTATGGGAAAATTATTTTCAATAAAATGGGTTGTTTTATATTAAGTCAATGTGGATGGATAATGTACTAAGATAGTTTTTTGGGTAGGAAATGGTTGTTTCCATATGGTTGTGTCCTTGGTGTGTTGTATACTTATTTATTGGTTAAGTATTTATATGTGATTGAAATGGATGTGAAGTGGTAGAGGATTAAAAATTTTAAAAGAATATTTAGAGTGGATAGAAGGTAAAACAACAAGGATAAGTGGGTGGAATGTACACAAATATTTGGAAAGTTTTAACCGATCTTGGACAGTATGTTCCATTATGATTGTTACACTGGTTTGAGTGTGTGGAACATTACGACTGTGTTTTGATTTTGTGTGTGGATAAGAAATATGAAATATTTGTGGTAATATATGATGGTAAAAGGGATTATGGATTGAATATTTGATTTCTCTTATATTGTGTGTATTTGTGTGAAACAATTCATGCTAAGGGTTTGTTTGGATTATTAGAAATTGTTTCACTATTTGATGTTTTATGTAAACTACTTTAATGATCTAATGGTTTTATCCAAGTGGTATTTATAGGGATGTAATTTATGGAAAACCTATTGAGTATTATTACTCACCCCATTATTTTTCATTTGGGTTCTTTTGAAGATGTGGTATTCTGGGATACCGGAAAGGGTAAAGAATCTCATTTTTCAACTGGTTCATCATGATGTGTGGGTAGTATTGTGGTTCTTAGAGCATGGATAATGGTGTGGATATATGGGGTGTTTCATGGTTTCCTTTGAGTATTTTTACAAGAATTATTCTTGGTACTCTAACATTGGGATTTTTGTGGTTTAGGTGTATTTGTTTTTGGGAGTTGTAGTGGAAGAGTTTGGTTGTTTGGTTGTCTCTATGTAATGTTTTACTAGGGTTTACTTTGTTGAAATTCATCATGTAGTTTTATTTAGTTATTATATTTTTGGATGGTTGGTTTTATACTAAGGGAAACATTTTCCCAATTTTTTCTTGAAGCCCTCAACATTTATTGCCATCCTTTGGAGACTTGGGAATGTCACCAAAGGCCATGTAGAATCTCACTGCCTTCCTATGCCAACAGAAAGGGATGTGACGTTGCAATTGGGGTGTGAGATTTCTAAGATATTTCCTCTAGCACACAATGTGTGTGAGATAGAGGATTTTCGTCTAATTTAAAGGTTGATCGATCACCCTTAGGAGACATAATATGACTTCTGGGAGTGAGTCTAGCATCTGGTTAAAGGAATTGTCATTGGGAAGACAAGGGGTATATGGAAGAACATATAGAAAAAACCTACTGATCCAAGATTATTTAATTTTTTATGGACCTTGAGGTTAATAATAAGTGACATAAGTGATTTGGTTTTGACAGTTGAAGACAACATGCTATTTTTTTGAGTGACTAGATTCCTAATAATGATGTGGTCATCATGTATTACAGGATGAAATCACTATTTTTTTATTTCATACAACTGATCTAAATATATATGATATGAAAAAAACTAAATGATATTGAACCTTGATACCTAGAATTACCCTGCATGAGATGTAACTCGTAGTGTTTATATGAGAAACATGGGATCATAAATGCGGCTAACATGGACCCAACCCATAGTGAATGGGTAGTGGTCAAGATTTATGCACATTGAATGTGTAAAAGGTTATTATAAGGGATCAAAATATATGAGATGATATGTTTTCATCTATACAAGTGAGACCCACCCTACAAGTGGGGAGTGGTCAAGCTATTATGTCATCCTAATAGAGATGGAGGTGTGTGTGATGTTTTGTGTCCCTTGAGTGAGATGAAATATTCTAGAGGTGATATGATGTAATATGTTAAGGAAGACCATAACTTGAGAGATAATGTAGGGAATATGACCTGGACAACCATACCTTGAGTCATACTATATTGGTTGGACCACCTTTTTTGTGAAGGAGTGTGTTGGTCTTGGTCATGGAACCTTACCCTACACCTTAGAGAATTTTTCAAGATTTTGAGGACACCCAACCAGGAATATTTTGGTATGTACATGGAAACATAACATATGGAATGATGTGATGATTGGATTCTATAATTTCATTGATGTATGTTTGGTCAGGCCTTACAGTGGTTTGGTTGGCACAAGACAACATGATGGGAATGTACACCTCGTTAAGTATCTTGGTGGCCTATTTAAAAAACAAACATCCCAATGATTATGTTTATTTCAGTATATAATATCTTCATACCTAAAAATTGATATTATAGTATCTATTAGGGATAATTTATGAGACCATACAATGATATATGCTCACACCCTACATGGTCACCCGGATATGTGGGCAAGACTTATGTATATTCTTAGTTTAGAGAAAAAGTTGTGAAAAGTAATAGGTTAGAGAAGCTTGAATTTTATTTAAGATTATGTTAATGAGGTATATAGATGGTATTTGGGACCTTGTTCTTTAATTTATATTTATTTTTTATATGTTATTGAACTAGTGTATAATTAGTTCTCTGTTTTTTCTAAAAACATTATATCTATTATTACGTATTTTTTTATTAATTCTTTATATTCTGATGTTATTGTGTAGATGGTTATTTTGTAATTTTTTACATTTTTCTAACTCTAATTTGTGGAGATATTCTACATATTGTTTATATTATTCCCTCACCACTATTATGAACACTCTTGGATATGGATAGTTTTTCATGAGGTAATATTTCACCACAGTTCAAGGGATACGGAGAGGCCTCTAGAATAGGATGTTACAAAAATTAAAACTACACATCTTCATTCTTCTACATCTAGTGGATCCCAATTTATCATAAACAAGCAATTCCATGTCTTATTAGTCTACAATCATCCACCATATTCTGAGGGTGTCTGTTGTGATACATGATTAGTCAAAGAGACATCCCTTATAATGTGATACCGGTAGAAAAAACCTATTTGTTGAGTCCTTCCTTCTTGAGGATTTAGACTACGTGTTTAATTTTAACTCTCCACAATAGATACAATTCATGGATTCCATGGAAAAAAATTTATGTATCTATGATTCCTACACCTATGTTTTTTCAATGTTATCCTAGGAAATCCAACATCAATTGAACAAAGAGACCACGCTAGTATAATCCAACCAAGAAATGCATATTTTAGGTAGAATAATTCATTAGTGTGTCATGGCCATATAATAATATCAATAAATATAAATATTCACCATGTCTATAATTTTACCCACTATTATAACCACATATTCCATTAATCTCAGTGAAGATAACCCCACCAGGAGGATTTCATTGTATATCATTCTCCCTCATGGCTTCATTAATCGTTGTCTCAACATTATAGTTCATTTCAGAAATCACCTATTGTATTATGTCCCATTATAACACTTAACAAAATCACTTATCCATTACTGATTCACTAGAATATATTTCTAGTGTAAACAATGAAACTATTATAAGATTAGAAATATATTCAAGGACCATCATATCTTCCTATATCATGTGAAATAATTTGTTAAAATATGATACATGAAATATATGAGGGTAATAGTTTTGCCTAAAAATTTTCTAAAACCAAACCCATGTCATCCCATTTTTAAAATTTTCTTACCTGACCAATTCTCACTATCCACTTTCATATCCTCTAAAAATATTTTTTATAACCATTTCTATCTCATCCATCAAGGTGTCTAAGAAATTAAAGAAATTATCCATCTAATGTAACCAATGTGTATCAACATAGGGTCCTGAATCCCCAAACATTATTGTGGTATTACATATTTTGAATTATAATGACCTATTTAGTCATTTGTAATAGAGTGGCATAGCCCCACCTACATTTTAGTATGATCATTCATAATCTATTAAAAATATTAGTATAATAATAGATCATTAAGGACCAAATTTCAATTTTATTCCATAAACATAATCAAAAGATGATTCCTTAGTGGTAGTATTAAATAATTCTAATATATAAACCTGTCAACTCAAGCTCATATTGGATATATATGAGTTGAAAACTGAAATAAATTCCTTATTATTCCTTACATAGAAATATTCATTTCAAAGAGACACCATATAATGTTACCTATAATTAACTCACTAATTTATATCTTATTGGTCAAGATTTTATTACCAGAACACAATCACAATACTAAAATGAAAATCTTTTTATAATAATAATCATTTGTAAAGAAAATTTGAAAATTAATATTTTCAAACAGTCTAATTCTCGATACAGAAAATTTTCAAAATAATATGTTTCATTAAAACTATGAAAACATGATTTACAACCTATATATGAAAATTAAAAAATTATTATTAAAAAACCCTTGTCATTGACCCTTGTCCTGAACCTCTTTGTGACTAATGAAAAAATAGGGGAAATTTGAGTTTTTCTCTCAACTTGTTTTTAAGGGAGAAAATATTAATTTCACATAGCAAGAGATATCAGGTAATTTTTTTAACCATACCGTTGGTCCATGAATGGATTATTTCACCTAGGAGAGGATTATGGGGGATATTCATGTCATTTTAATTTCGGTTGAATACTTTATATTTCATTAATTAAATATTATTTACTCACGTACGTTTGTTTAATGACATATTCTAGTTAGTGAATTGGATTTTAATTCTAATATCATGGTTTATCATGTGACAAGGGATATTTTCTTTGTATGTAATAACATCACATTGGTTTTTTGGGTCGAGTTGGGTTCCCTTTTATTATCTCACTTATTTTTCATTTTTCTATATTTCATTTCTCTGTTTTCTACTTTTCCCAATTCGGTATTGTGTGTTTCACATATTCCAACCTACCCTCCCACGGTTCATCCTTCATATGAGATAGAGGAGAGAGAGATAAGAGGGACTAATATAGAAAGAGGATCCATCATAAAGCATGAGTGACAGTGGATTTCCGTGTGGTATTTGTGGACCAAGAATCATATCAAAGCTTATACAATTTTATTTTGGAGGTAGAACCTTTTAGTTTTCTCTAAAAAATACTTTTATTGTAGTTTTTTATGTTTTAATGTTGTTTTGGGTTATTTGGGAACCCTCATGTGTCATTCTTGTGGTTTTTTGGGAAATCATGGGTTTTAGGGACATTGAGAGGGTTTTATGTTGAAGAAATTCCAATCGCACGAAGTGTGGTTTGATAAACACATGTCATGTGGTCAAACTATATTTTAAATATTTAATTTTTAAAAGTACATAATATTTTATTTTCATACATGTTGTGTAGTATTTCTTGGAAATGTATCGAGCCTTGTGGCCATGCACATGGGTAGTTGATGTTGGGGAAGTACATGTCATGTACCCAAGGTACATCATGGGTAGTGTTGCTTGTACATATAGCCATGTACATGGATGGATGAATGTGTGGATACTATAGAATCTATTTCTGGGAGTACGAACCATGTTTGAGAAAGAGTCTGTGTGGTTAGGTATATGGATCGGTACCCCCAGTGAGGAGGAATGTTCACTTAGTCAAAGACAATATGATATCATGCATGTGTGCTGGTGCCTAGGAAGACCTTGGGTTCTCACTATCTATTTGGAAGTACATCTCCAGGTGAACATTTGATAGTAAATTCTACATACTCATAAGTTCAAAATGTTTACTTTTTCCAAAAAAGGGGTTTTTGGGTTTAATTATTCCCTAGAGATAGAATTGTACTTGTAAATAGTTCGTTCTGAGTTTTTTTCACATCTATTATAGGGGTGGAATATTTTGGGTGGTTATAGTCCATTTTAATAGTGTCTTGGACATATAGTGTTTTCAATAATATTCCTTTTGGGATGTGGTTCTGAAATACTTTTTGGGGATGAGTTGTGTGTTATGGGGCCCATGTGAGGTTGTGGGATTTTTTAAAACATTGGATTGAGTATACAAGATTTGATTGATCAAGGTTCTTTAGATAGATCCTAGGTGGTGGGATCATGTTTTTTCCTGAATACGATCGCTAACTTTGTTTCTTGAGGTTTAACTCCAATAACATGATAAATCGAACAATATGAGACTTTGGGTTCAGATGACATCATGGTATGTTTGGTATAGTACGTTATCATTTCATATGATTGATGTACCTATAAGGGACTTGTTCTGTGAAATTTCCTTCTGGTTGAGTTGTTTCTTGAGGTTTCTTTATGAGTGTGTGTTCTATGGGTTTGATCTGGGATTCTAGCCATGATTCCTTTGATTGGGAATGTCCTAAGGTTTGTTTTTATGGAAGAACCCCTTATAAGGTGTCTTTCTTATGCTAAGCATTGTTGGAGGATACCCCTATAATATTTCCTATTATTCCATGGTCTTTGGAAAAATAGTGGTTGGCCTATGTTTGGTTGTCTTATGAGATAGAGAGTTCTAATTTTAGTGTTTGTTTAAAGGGTGAAGATAATAGATAAACCTTATTATTGAGCTCATTATATTTGAGGTTTTAGGTTGTTCCTATTAAGGACTAGATGAGAGAGGAGTCCTTTGGGATATTATTGGACCCTGAATAGTACCTATGATTGATTTTTTTATCTCCTTAACAGGTTGTATGGTTGTTCTGAGGTGGGGTAAGGGAGATAATTCCTGATCTAGATGAGAACAATTTTCTGAACTCACTTGTTCTCCCAGGAATTGGTCAACTGTATAATGGATGATAATGCACTCCTAGGACCTAGTTTATATGAGTTGGGGCCTGATCAAGTTTCATGATTATTCACTAGATGGTTCATTATTCACATTAGGTTCTGAAAGACTTCTTTTCATGGTATCATACTCCCATGGTTGAAATGTGGTCTCTAACTCTAGTAGATATCATTTCATTTAATTATTAGTGATCTATATATGGGATATATTATTTTAGATTCCTGGGATATATTTTTAGGTTATTGAATCCATGCATGTCCTTTTGGTGGACTTCAAAGCTCAATCTGGATCATGTGTGCATGTATTATGTGTGGATGTGTGAGACACACTGCATAATTCTACTATCTAGGGATAGTAAGAGGGTAGTTTTACCAAAAAAATGTAAGGCTATAACTCATGGTTTTCTATTTTCTTTTGTTTTTATTTTCTATCTATCATGTTCTCTGTTTATGTGTATACTCCTAATCATGTTCATCTAGGTCGGTCATGATAGGTTTCTCAAACAAATGTTTTGGTAGAAAATCTATGGACCATTTTTTAGGTGTATCTTTTTTATATTTATTTCTTCACCCCCCCCCCCCAAACATGATCCTCAGTGTATCTTTAGACCTTATAAATTATTTATTGTTAATCATGTGATGAAGTGAATCCAGATGAGTCCCAATGTCACATGATTCACTGGGATCGCTTATGTGGAGTCTGAGGTTCGTGTTGGAGTTATTCAATATATATAGATACTAAGTACTTAATTAATATTTGTATATTGGTATAGCCCTATGTATTTATTTTCCTTTATTTTTAATCTTTATGTGGTCGGCATAATGGAAAACTAGAGTATGTATGATTTTATTGAGTCTTTGTTCTACATTCCATTTTTTGTAGTTTAGATTGGTTATTTATTTATAGCCTAAACTCATTTCATGGATTTGTATGTTTTTATTTTATTTCCTCTTTTATTTAACTTTAATAAAATGGAATATTCTTGAAACAATATTGTTTAAGGAACTCTCCATTATTCATTAGCCTAAAAAATGGGTGTCATTCATAAGGCCTTATTGTGGGCTGAATCGAGTGATCGGTCAGGTCGTCTCAGGCCGGATCACAATAAAATGGTATCATAGAGTCATTTTTGGTCTTACTGTTTGGGATTATATTGGTAAGATACAAATAAATGTGTTGGAGTTGTGATATATGAAATATATTTAGTTCATTAAAAAATTGTTGGAATTCAAGGTTTCTTGGGTTGTGGTATTGTAGTTTATAGTATTCAAAATTATATTTCTATTATTTTCAACATCAGTGATGCACTTGTGTTAGAAGGATTTTGTTATTTATGTGTTTTTTATCTTAGAGTTATGTTAATATGACTATGTTCATACATAATTCTAGGAAAATAAGATTCACTTTCTTGATTCTGTGTGTTTATAATTATTATAAATGTTCATTTTTTTAATGTTTCATCAACCTCTTATATGATGTTTCCTCATATTAGTGATTGGGTACATTCAACTTAATTGAAATGTGATTACCATTATTCTAATGATAGGTCATGTATATCTCAGGTTTAGGTTATCTAATGTGGTGGATTTACATTTATATCATTGAGGGATGCAAGAAAACCCATGTCAGTCGGTGAAGGCTTTGGTATTCCGAGTAACTATTGGTGTGGTTTACTCAATGGAGGAAATGAATCCTAAGAGATGATTTCTTTTGGATTGGGTTTTCCTGAGGTTCTGGTAGCCTTGAGATGTTCTTGGGTTAGGAATGAGGATTCCTTAGGATTATGTAGTGGAGTGTTGGGGTGATCATGGTTTTATGTATGGTTGTAAGGTTGAGTTTTTCTGGATGCATGGACCTAATGGTAATGATTACACCTTGGGTAGAATGGTGAGATCATGTAAGGGAACTGATGGTTTTGGATAGATTCTTTTATGGAGGATTTCTATGTGGTGGACCTTATAACGATTATTATTCTTTTTTTAAGGGGAATTTCAAAGGTACTTTTGCTTTTTGGAACTAGACTATGTGATAAGTTTGTTTAGTGGTTAAGGAACATTAACATGGGTTACATAGATCATCATTTGTTTCAGTGTGAGAGTTTGTGATAGGTCTGTATCGAACCACTCTTCTTTGAGGTAAAGAGTGTTTTCTTAATTGTTGGGATCAAAGAATTATATTATTATTAAAGAAAAGACATCTTTTTGACTAGGTATAGGGATACCCATTACATGGCCAGAAGGCCCAAGGCCATGTGTCCTGAATACTAGGCATGAAAGACCATTTTTGGCCCAAAGGTCCCTTTAGTGTATAGTTATGCTATAGCACCCGGGCTAATACAGTACCACTACCGTTATAGTTCCTGCTACAATGGCTCCACCCCTACTGTTTCAATGCTTCTACAGTCCGGCCCCTGCTACAGTACTCTAACAGTGCCCTACTACAACATTAGTACAGTAACAAGAAAATTTTCCCCTTCCCAGATTCAATCCTGGGTTTCTTGGAGGCAAAGAAAGAGCATGTACAACTTGGGTAACATCTCATTGGCCTTGTGGAGGGGAGTGTTTATTTTCATGGATTCTGGGAAAATACATGTTGATAAGGCATGTATTTCCGGCTTAAGAGAAGTGTTGGCTAATATTTTTGTGAGTTCTCTAAATGTTTTTCTAAAATTAGGTAAGCCTAATGTCGGAGAGTTCACCATAGGCTATCATGGATGTGGTATTTATTTATTGAGATTCTCGAGTGAGGGGATTTCATTCCTAGTAATCCAAGAATGAGAAGTAGTTTGTGTTCTATGTCAGCAATCTACTGTGAGAATTTTCACTATTTCTAGACACTCTTTATAGTAGTGAATAGAGTGTGGGCCATAGAGATAGTTTTTTGTTGAGTGGAAATGATAAATATATTCTTTTGGTGGGGAGCATAAGATTGATTGTGGTTGAAAGTCCCTAGTGTTATAAGTTTAGTTGGTGCCGCGAGACCAGTGGGTAGGCCATCATGGTGGTGTTGGAACCACTTGGGTTTTAAGAGAATTTTGGTTTTTGGTTAACCTTTGTGGATTCTTAGGGGAGGTAGGTAGAAAGTGTTTATGGTTGGGATCTCATCACGAACCGCATCAAAATGGTTTAAAAAATATGGGAAATTTGGATTTTTCTACAGTGATTTTTCATGGTAAAATTGTAATTTATCCTATCAAGTGATCTCCTATTATTTTTCTATCCACACCATTCATCGTAGAATGGGGTTTCTTCCTTATCATTGGTGTTTATGGGATATCAAAGCCATTCAAATTTTTTTGAATATTTAACATTTAAAAAATTAAATATTATTTATTTTCATATATTTTATTATGTTATATTATACACAGTACTTAAAATTTTAATTTTTACTGTGCATTTGAGTATCTTATGATATTTTTTTTCTTATGCATGTCAGAACATCATTTTATCCCTCGAGTACTGATTGGACTCCCTTTTCTTATCTCTTTATTTTATTTTATTTTTTCGATTATTAATTTTTCATTTATATTTTTTAACATTAGTCCCTAATATGTTTCAAACTTATTCTACCCATTAGATCTTCCAAAATATGGGATAAACTAGAGAAAGAGAAGAGTGAATGTGTGAGAAGGTGGAGCTTCTCTAAAGATCAGATCAGGTCACATCATCATGCGGTAGCAGTGGAAAATTAATCGAATAAAATATTAAGTGATTTCCACCCAAAGATAAGCCCTTTTAATTTTATTTGTAAATATATAATTGGTATTTTTTTAGTCTTAAGGTTTTTTTGTTGTTGGGGACTCCTCATAGATCTATCTGGGGGTTTTAGGTGAATTAGGGGGCTTCGGGATGTTCATAGAGTTATCAATTCAAGAAATCCAAATGACACAACATGTTGATTGACAAAAACATGTCATGTATTTTTTTTATTTGGGGAAGATGATATTTTGTTAAGATTATTTCATGTAATTTATTTAAACATTGTATAGTAATGTTTTGGTATGTACGAGGCCATGTGGTCATGTACATGGGAATTTGTAGTTGGTCTGTTACATGTTGTATACCCAGTGTACACCACATGTTGTAGTGATTTATCATGTATCCATATACACTGATAGATGGATAAATGTATACTACACACTATTTATGTGAGAGTAAAGTATTTTTATTAAAACATTAATATGTGGCTTTTTGTATGGTTGGACACACCATCTAAGGGGAAATGGTGATATAGACGTACACAAGTGTATTCCATGTTCGTATACCAGTACACGGGTAGACCATGACTGTACCTTGTCCATTAATATGTACATTTCTTGGACCCCAAATTATTTTTTAAATTCTTTTACTCAAAAGTAAATTGCATGTAATTTTTTTAGAAAAGGGGTTTGTGGTGTATCTATGCCATAAATTCAGAATTGGGATTGTGAGTTGTCTATTATGAGTGTTTTTCTTTTTAGATCATACTGGTGGAATCCATTATCAATTAGATGTTATTTGGATGGTGTCATGGAATAATATATTTTTCCATAATATTCTATTGGTGGTGTGGTTATAGAATATTTATGGGTGTTGGGTTCTAGGTTGTTAGGCCCATTTGAGGGAGTTCCCTTATTTACCACCTTCTATTTGGGATATAAAGTTTATTTTATCAAGTTTATTTTGGATGATCCTATGAGGATGAATCAAGTTCATTATCTTGTAAGATAATTACATTGGTAGTTTGAGGATTAATTCCAGTCTCTTGAGGTTTAGACTAAAAGGATACTTTGGATTGGGATGACCTAATGGGATGTTTGGTCATGCTGGGTGTTACTATATAAATTTCAGATTGTGATGAGGGACTTATTTTGATGAATTTCCTTTTGGGAAAGAATTTTCTTAGGGTTTCCCATTTGGGCCTATGTTCTGTGGGTTTGAACTAGTGGAATAGCCATGGTTCCTTCGAATGGGAATCACCTGAGGTTTGATTTTACTGGAGGATCCCACTGAAGAGTGTCCTACTAAAGATAAGGTTTGTTGGAGGAGACCCCTGTAGTGTTTATTTTTGTGAGGATGTTTTGATAACCATGGTAGTTTCCATGTGTTTTTTGTCCTGCGAGATGGTCGATTACATCTTCTATGGTTTTTATTGGTGGTGAAAGTGCCAACTAACCCTGATGCCTAATATTATGGTATTTGAGGGCTGAGTGTGTTCATAAAGAGTATTGGATGAGGGAGGGTACATTTGGAATATTATTATATGGATCACAGTTCTTGAGATTGATTCAGTTTCTCTACTATGCTGGTTGTTTGGTTCTATGAGGTAGTTCAAGGGAGCTAGTTGATAATCAGTATGAGTGCAATCATCATAGCTTGTCTATTCCTCCAGGGAAGGGGTTAGTGGATCCTGGAGGGCACGACACACTTGGGGATAGGTTTATATGATTTTGGGTCCTAATACATAATATTGTTGATGTACTAAAAGGATTTTTGTGACCATTTGGTTATTCAAGACTCTTAAGTATTATATAATACTCCCAAGGGAGACATGGTGTCCATATCTATAATTCATATCATTCCATTAGAGTCCTAGTTCTTGGTAGATGTAATTGATTACATTACATTCCCAGAATGAGACCCTAGGGTCTAGATTTTGTTGGCCTCGTTATGTTGGAATTTTTTACAACTTCTAGATTAGGAGGATATTCTTTATTTACGGTTGTGTGATTAATGCTTCAAATTTATTCTGGATGCCTCTAGAGTGAGGGATGTTTTACTTTCATGTTTTATTCTAAACTCTAAGGATATATTTTTTCGTTTTTTTTACGTTTTTTTTTACTTTTTATTTTTCATTTTAATGATTTTTTCTAGTAATCACATTCATTTAGTTTTGACATGATGTGTGTTTTATTCACATATTATGATAGAATATGTTAGGAACCCCATTGGGAGTGTCCAACTAGGTATTCATTATCTCCACACCATGCCATATGCACCATATTGTATATGTAGACCTTATGTATTCTTTGAGGTTGAGAATTGGATGTAGTGGATCTGGTGTAGGTCCAGTGTTTCATGATTGAGTGGGAAGTATCAAGTGGGGGGGGTGGTTCATGATGGAGCTATTGAAAATTCATGGAGACTAGGTATGTGGTTCATATTAGTGTATTAGTATATCAACTGTATTTATTTTACTTTATTTTTATTTTATATGTGGTAGTAATAGCGGCCTACCATGTTTTACATGCCTATTTGGAGTATGTATGCTTAATTCCATTTATTAGAGATAAATTTAAATTTTTGTTTTCTATTCATTTTAAATTCATGGATTTAAATTTTATTATTTTATTTCTACTATTGTTAAATTTTATTTGATGGTATATTCTACCCATTATATCTTTTTAATACCTAGAAACTAGTTTGTAGCGTATAGTATAATGAGAGGCATAATTGAGGCCTTGTTGCAGGTCATATCAGATGATGGGTTGGGTCAACCTAGTCCAGTTTGTGAAAACCTTGTAAAACATATACAACCACTCAAACAATAAGATATATATTTTTTACTAAAAAATTGGTTAACATTCATACCTAGATATTTATAGTTTTCTATATTAACGTTACATACATAATTTTAGAACTATTTCACCAGACCCAATATTAATATCCCATCAAAAAACATCACCCCTCATCCAAACCTCAGTTAAGTCAAAATGAAACAATTCCACAGGTGTTTCCACCTAATAAATAAATACATTATATAAATTTTTAGGGATTAAATAAAATTAGGGGATTTTTTTTCATAAAATATACCATAGTAAGAATTCTAAGAATTCATCAAAAAAAATTCAAATTGTTATCAAATTTCATACATTCCCATCCTATAAAACAACTAAATAATAAATGTTTATTTTTAAAAATGATATCAGTAATAAAGAATAGAATATTATTCTAAAACCAACATAATAAGAAAACCAAAATCAATAAGTGATGTTTTGTATATAACTTCAAATATATCCTAATTAATCAAAATAATATAAACACCTAAAATAAACCTCATACGACTCTTTTATGCCTCCCATAAACTCCATCAGTCATCCAATCATTAAAGAATCCCACACCCTTGTAGATCCTCCTCCTTAGAAATGATCCCTTCTGGGTGAAGTTTGTAATCCTTCCTTTTCATAGGACACAATACATATATCTACCCATTTATAAATTAGATGATTTGGTGATGACTATAAATCCCAAAACAGATTCATATGACTACTTTTTCACCCCATGTATGTGAAAATAAACAATGTTTTATCTGAATATTAAAAAACATGTCTCAATCAAATATATATGTATTAAATTACATGAAAACAAATAAAAACTCACAAATAAACAATCATTAAAATAGGTCATTCGAATTATATCACATATCCCTATTTTTAAAACTAGTCAGTTATGCATAAAAATTCCAAAAAAAACTATAAGAACACATAGACCATATTCTACCATGAATCTACAAAAAGGTGACTTCCTAATTATATGAGAACTGAAAAACCAAACATTTTAAAACATCACCATCATACCACTAGAAAAATATTCACTAAATTGAGAATTTTAATCCCTATAAACCTCTATATGAAATAAAAACTAATGTAAATGTTTTTAAAACATGTTTGAACCCTCTCCCAACCATCCCATAAAATCCCATTATAAAATCATCAATAAAAAATCATTTAAATTGTTTAATATAATTTTAATTATTTCATAAAACATATACACACCTATAAATCCTTATATTCAACTTTTTTTTAATCTACCCACACCGAACACCATAATCAAAAAATCTAAAAATTATCAACATTAAGTAATTTTCAATCCATAAAAATATTTATTAATAAAATCACACCAAATTTAAATAGAAGTATTACAAACTAGAATGTAAAATAAGAAACTTTCCATAACACCATAATGAAGTAGAACTATGAAATTGAATAGAAGATCCATAATTCCTCTTCCATCCTTAAAAACCTAAAAATAAATGCCCTAAATTATGTATGCCACACCATCATATTTCATCCAATCCCCACATAATTAGTGTTTCACCATATGAATCTAAAAACAAGAATAATAAGTGTGGTGTGAAGTCCACTTTCCTTCAAACTAGGGACTAACCAAACAAGTGTCTATGATAGAATAATTTCAAAATAGGAAATTAACACAAAACCCCATCAAAAAGATTTATTAGATTGGTGAAAATGAGAACAAAACCATAAAATTTGGTTAAAATAGAAGGATGGGGAGGGTGATAAAGTGACTACACAACCAGAATAGATGGTCCTAGTGACCATGTAGTATATCATTCCATAGTCACTAGTCAAAATTTGTATGCACCCATGGTCATGGGTACTATGCTTCTAACCAATCATTAGCCATGAAAATGGTGAAATAATTTTCATGGCTTCTAATAAAATATATATGGTCCCTCAACTACAAACATATCTTTCAACCCTCTAAAATCCCATACAAAAAACCTAATATAACCACCTAAACCTAAAAAACAACAATTTGATTAAAAAAATATCATTATATAATTAAAAACACTATATTAAGGATTTTTGAAATTGTTGATACTATTTGTGTGGGAATAAATTCAAAATATTAAAATATAGGGACTCGATTAAACTATATTGAAAGGTTAAATTCTAAAACAAATCAAATTAATGTTTTGTTATTTGGTTACTCATATAGAAGATAGAAGTCTTTAAATGATGATTTCAAATATAACATTACTTAGAGAATCCTTTTTTATAGTACCCAATGTTAAATTGATGATTTATAAGTGATGTTTAAGTATTTCTACCTCATCATGAAATTATATGGAGGTTTGGAGTAATCATATATCATGAAGAATCATGGAAATGATGAAATAGAATAATAAATAATGATGAAACTAAAATTCTCTAAACAGTAGTATTCCTTATGTTTTTCTGTGGGATTTCATGATTGTTGATGCTTTTTTCAAATATTTTAATGATTATACAAGGATTTTAGATTATGTTATTTTTTAATTAATTGAGCTATATCTTTTTTATTTTGTAAAAGAACTTATAAAATAATGAAGTCTATAGTTATAGTCGGTTCACGGATAAAACTAGTGGATGTCATATTAATGTAATCATTCTAGTATATTTTGTGTTCATGAATTTTTCCAAGTCATGTTAATGATATAATGAATAACATTGAATGTTTTAAATGAAAATATATTTTTTGGAATATTAATAATTATGTTTATCTACAACATGATCTTGGTAACGTAAAACATATATTTTTATTACTTATATAATTGATAAATTATGGTGGAGTTAATGATTTCACACAATTTTAGATGATTAAAAATATATTCTTTGATTACCCACAAATTTTTATATTAAGATATCATATAGTGACAACTCTTTCATTTATAGTGTAACATCATACACATCAAAGTCCATTTCGGGCCCTTCATTTTAGTTTTTTCAAAAATTAGATTGAGTCATGGGCCAAATGTTTTACTAGAATAATATTACTTTATAACGTTCCAATAAAATAAAATTTAATTGATGTCTCTTTTATGGGAAATCAAATTTTTTATAAGAATTAATCTATAGGTTCTATAAATTCATTTATATTTGTCAACAAGGGAATTCGGTAAATATCTAAATAAATTCCATGAAATCATTTTGACCATCCACTCCATGTTGGTATAATGGGATCTCAATGGAGTACAACTATGATCCTAGTAGATCCATGTGTTTTTATAAGGTAGTGACTGGTCCAATGTGATAACAATGGTTCCCAATAAGTATATAGGTGTGGTTTATGTTCTTTACACCTATTTTTTCAAAAATTACAATAAAATATGTCTCATAAAAATGTAACTTTATGGTAAGTTCGTGTTAAATAATATATATAGAAGACATTTGTGTCATAAATAAAAAACACATATATCAACACATTCATCACAATATTTTGTGTCAACAATAATGAAACAATCTCAAAAATGGGTTTTCTGAAATATAAACAATCAATATAATATTCAACATTATGATGAAAAGGAAATTTTATTTTCCATTTACAAATCTAACTTATCAAATCAAATCAAGAAGATAAAAAATATAATTTTTATTAAAAATATTCAACATTCTACCTTATCAAATGGGTTACACATTTTTCAACCAAGATGATTCCTATGATCTCACTGAAAAAACTTTTAAATTTTCATTTTATTTCATAGAATCAAATTATTAATTCACAAAATCTATACTAAACCCATTTCCTTGCTAGATTAGACTGACCATTTGACATAGATATAAACTCATGTTATAATGGAAAAAATAATTTAAGATATATATCCAAATTCTTAACTCTAAATCCACCCACAGACATCAAACTTCATATTAATAGACCATTTACAGATTTCATTTTTTAATGAGTAGTAAAGAGAATCAACATAATATTAAATTCAATCTAGTTAATAATATTAAGTTGATGTGCATGAATTCAAAAGGAATGAAAATAACATGGTGGATATATAAAAACTATGATTGAATATTCTCATCATGTCCATCCATTATAACCAAAATTTCATTCAATTCAAAAATATTGTCACACCATGTTTGTATGCCATTATATTCCTATGTAAAATTATGAAAAATTAATGACCACATGGTAAAGTTATAACATCATAATCCAAGAAAATTTATAATGAATAGAAAAATAAAAAATGAATTATATTATGATCACATAATGAATGCATCAGTTGAGAAAAACTTATTGAGATCATATCCATGTATAAAAATAACATTACTATGACCCCAATTCATATATATAATCCATTTATATGGTTATTTTACTATAGAATAGTAAAAAAAATTCCCAGTGTTTTTTTTAGTATTTTGTTACATGGATAGTATAGTGGCCAAGTCACAATTCGTAAAATTTTGTATAATATAACATTTTTATTATAAAATTTATCATTCACAAACTAAAATATATTATTATTTTGTTTGTTATCAAACGATGATATTAAATAAAGTGTAATAAATTTTTATCTTTTTAGATGTGTTATTTATAGTTTATTAAATGTCTTAATTTGTTTTTAATATTTTTTATAATTAAAATGTTTGGGAAAATTTTGGAATGATAACACATATCATAAAAATAATTATTATAATTTTTTTGATAATATGAATTAATTTAAAATATTTGATATTATTCTTATATAATGGGGCCCAAAAATTGATTTTTTGAGTCTCTAAAATCAAAATTATCCATAGATGTTATATATATTTTTATGTTGCTTCAATATTTGATAGAGGTATTAGTATGTTTAATATCCCATGTTTTTTGACATGGATAGATTATTGTGAAATTTTTTATACCCTCATTAATCATTTCCATTTTGATTAGAACCAATTAATTTTTCCATTTGGGAAGTCTGTTTTTCTAAGAAGGAATATAGCTTGGGTCGGAGCTTGGATGCTTAATCAAGTCCAGACATAAAAGAAATTCAAGATTTGAATTTCTCGAGCAAGTCCCCATGATTTTAATTTAGTAACATAATTGTTTTCCCCTGACCTAAATAATTAATGATTTTAATTCCATTAATATTAGGAATACCTCGTTGATTTTTTAAAAGGGTCATAACACTTATTTAAGAAATTTCTCTCGTTTCACATGAATAATCCCCTATATATCGATATCATCCATATATTTCACATAATATTTTAGGTACCACATTTATCCAGACTCCATTTATTCCACTATCAACCATGATGGATCATTATTTGTAATCTAATCATTCTAATTCTTTCCATTATTAATTTATCTCAATATATAGAAGGTTATATTCATGCGGGGTAATATTCCCAATCTTCGAGAAATTCATCTATTTCATTTATTTTCCCACTATAGATCAAATCAATGGTTGATACCATAAGAGAATTCATCTACCACCATAATAAAGGTAATATAATTGTTTTTCCTATAACTGACTTTTTTATATCATGTATCTACTTCCTCTATGCCCAAATTTATGATCATTTCCTTAAAAATAATAAATTCCATATTGGAATTATTAACATTTTTAGGTAAACTCTTTTTTAACCTTTTTTATTATCATATGTCACCTACCTTGACAAGTACCACCCATTTGGGTGTTCTCACTAAATTCCATTGAATTCTTAAATGATAATATGCCAAACACACCTGTTAAATGGTGTTGGTTTGACAACGAATTGAATTAATTATTTCATGTATGTGGAATGTCAGTGGTATGACCACATGATGTGTCTAATATATGATAACTGGATTAGAAATTGATTAAATGGTAGATTTTATAAGTTACAAACAATACATTGGATTATATTAAATCTTGAGTAACATTATATATACTTGTGATACTCAGGAATAATGTCCCATATATGTATAATAATTGGGCATAGAATCCCATATATATATATATATATATATTACTCAAAAATGATCCTATTATATCTATGATACTCAAGAACTATGTCCCATATACTTGTGATAATCAGGAATGGTGTCAACTATGTATCTCAAAAAATAGAACTTGTGCCCCTTTTCATAATGAGACTCTCACAACTACCCCTAGATTCCTGAGTAACACCTTGACACCTAACTAGCATATGTTTATATATATGGATATAAATTTTACTACATATATATCCCATTAAGATAAATTCATGTATACATACCTATATATATAGTCACAAGTTCATAGATACCACAAATTAGGCCGAAGAAGGTAGTGTCTTATAAGTTCCCTTTAGCAACCAGATCTAACTCATTTACTATTACAGATCTTCTTAATAGTATTAAATCTAAAAATTTCCATTTTATATGCACTGGATATATTATACTTGATATCTTTGGTGGTGTCTTACTCATTATATCTGACACAATATTTGGGATGTTTGTTTTTACCAGAATAGACCTCTTGGTTTTAGTTAGGGATAATAGAAAGGTTATAGCTATGGATTCTTAATTTTATACCTTGGATAGAGAATGGGATCAATGGAAAAAACTGATAATCGTGAGGTCCTTGGGGATATATTTTGGTATTTTTGTTCATTTTTCTAAAATGTGTAATTTTCCATCTATTTTCCTCCCATGTTCTACCCCTATTTGTATGGATTCATAAAATGATCAACCTTTTTATATGATATTGAAATTGTTTATTATGTATCTAGTTGATTTATTACTCCATTTATGGTTATGTATTATGAGTATTTTATTTACTAAAATAGTTTTATCATGTTTCTACACTTTTATCATGATATTACAGTCTCCCCACCATACCATCCCAGACCCCCAATGCTTTTTAAAAGCATCTAGAATATCGTGAGGCACGATTGAAGCCATATGGTCAATGAAATTTGTTTTATTCTAAGTGAACATGATTTAAAAGACTAAAATGTTGTATTATAGCAATATTTTTTTCTTATGTATTTCAATTTGGGTTACTAAATGATAGATTAGTGTTTTTCTGGAATTTTTTAATGATCCTTTGTATGGGAGTAGCTCAACCATGTACACGGAAAATAAAAATTGCCTAGGATTTGAATTTTGATTCTACCTGTTTTATATTATAATTGTATTGATTTCACTTTTAGTTAATGCACCTAATTTGTGGCATTATTATTTTAACTATTATTATGTAATTCCCTTTTTCCCTAGTCTTGGTAAGGAAATATCATTTTAATCATCCATCATAAAAGAAACCTAATGGTTTACATGTCTTGAATACTCCTGGGCATATTTATATTATTGTTCACATTTCATACTACATATTACTAGTTCCTTGACATTTATATTCATAAATGTTCTAATTTTACTTATAGGAAAATAATAATTAGAAATATTAAAATTTCTATTTTTAACAAAACGGTTTTCCCCTACAACACAATGGTGGTACCTTACTTAAAATATTATGTCATGTTTTAGCCAGGGACCACTGGTCACATGGGCTGAAACATTAGTATATTTTTATTTCATCAATTCCAATTTTTATTTATCAGGTAATTATGTAAATTGGGGGAAGTTATTCATCTAGTCAAATCATTTTATACGATATATTAAATACTTATTCCATATATAAAGGTCAGGTCATTGTTTCATGATGTTCTAATTGAACCTTATAAATATAATGCCTTTATAACTTGGGAATGGTGACTCATATGACTAGGACATGAAATATATATTTATATATACATACATTTAAAAAATTAAAAATTTAAATGAATTAAAATTCTTAAATTAAAATGGTAACCATTAAATGGGGAAGATAATTGAAATGTAAAGGGTATTTTCCTCTATACCTCATTGTTGAAAACCCATATACCATGACATGTACTATGTAAGTTTGGACCTTTTATATAACCTTAAATTAGTAGTGGGAAGTAGAAATTTTCTCTTATGATCCTATATAATCCTATACACAACCCATGCCTAGAATTAGGAGAAGGTAGAGGGTTGTGACTCTTATATAGGAAGAGGTGTACAATTACATTCTATTTAATTATCCTATCCATTGTTGAAACTTATCTAGGAAATAACATTAGTGTCTCCAACAAAAAAACATGTTATTATATTAAGATAATTATTTCTATCAATCTCCTCTTCCATCAAATGGGAAATTATAATATCGCATGTGTTTACGATGAACTAACACCACGCAAACCGATGTGACACATCTTTCATAAACTCATATCACAGTTGGGTACACTAATGGATATAAAGTATATATATACGTGAAATTTATAACATAATTATAGAACTTTATTCATTATATCATATATAGCTTTTTAATTTACTTTCCATGGGGTATCTGAAAACATCGCTTCTGTGTACAGCGGACTACCACCTCATGAAGTGTAGTGATTCATTTTTTAGAAATGCTTTACATGGAAGATAATGAGGTAAACTATAGTGAATATATGTGATATACATGACATAATTATGATATCATGACATATTTATCATTATTAGAAGAAAATATATCAATATCAATCTTATATTTTTTTCTCACTGAAAGATGATAATGTCTTTTGTGTATGTGTAGACAATCGCCTTTACGAAGTGATGTGGATCTATTTTCAGAACAAAAAAACATGGATGATATATATATATATGTGTTTGTGTGTATATTTATTGAAATTATTTTTTATTTAAGATATAATTATCATTTTATAAAGATAAAATATTATTTACCTACTCTTCATAATGATCTTTCAAAAATGGAAATGTTACTCATCCGTACATGTAGCCTACCGTCACTATGATCATAACATAATTCATTTCTCAAAACCATCATTCATTATGGGTATTAAAAGTATAATTTATGTATAAATATTATATTTATTTCATGATTATTATTTGAGATTTTATGGGACTGTATAATATTCCCTTGAAATATAACTTTCATGAAAAATCATGAATGATAAAATAATTTAATTAATGAAAAAAACAATGCAAATAATTAATGATTATTAATGAATGAGTAATATGATGTTATAAAAGGTTAATATATGAAATTATAAATATTTATATTTACTGATATAATTTCATAAAAGTTTTCAAACCACTATATATGAACGTAAATATTGTTAATCCAAAAGTAAACGTGTGGTAAGGTACTTTATCTCACATTTTTTTCATTAAAGAGATTTTTAATCATATGAAATTATTTTCATTTATATCGTGTATACACATCCCCGTTAACATTTAATATCATGTTTCATTAATAATTTATGTTATTTTAAATTTAAATTTGAAATATTTCATACGTGGTTTTTTGACTTGAATATCACCAAGTGGTAAAAAACTTCATAACACAATTTCTTTTCATTGGGTTATATTACTTATCGATATTCATTAATATTATGCTACTATATATGTATTTAACATTGAATATATTATGCTCTACATCCACATATTTTATGTGAATTTATATTTAATACAAATAATTTATTCATTTACCAATTGTCACTTCAATGTTATGATATTTGTAATGGTTTATTTCATAATATCATTTAAATAGATATTTTTATACCTGATTTTCAATTAAAGAAAATTATATAATTAGTGACAAATAAATCCCATTAATTTCCATATATTGTGGTTATTTATTTCATTCTCATGTATTAGTTCTATTTTTTAACATTTTTGTACTTAAAATTATTGAATGTTGTGTTTTAGTAAAATCAAACATCAATTCTCTCATAAGTCGAAAATTATTTTTCATCCAAATCCATGTTTTCTAAAAAAATAAAAAATATTTTTAGCATTCTTAAAAATGATTTATTAAATAAATTTATACCTAGACTTTTCATATTTGAAATTTTTTACATAAATATTCGAGTCCTTTCTCAAACATATCATATTTGAATTTTAATGAATAAGATAATGGAATATCTGTTATAACATGTACAAAATTTGTGGAATTTTCTACTATCAGGACCACTCAATGTTTGAAATATGGATTTTTATGTTTCATTTTTTATTTCGTTGGAAAATTATTTTATTTTTGTACTTTTAGTTTGAAAATTTTATTTTTCCAAATAGAAATGATAATTTCTTTGTTTCGGTGCGGATGTGCGTCGGGTTACGCTGTTCCGCCAGGACGCGTTCGCGCGTGCACCCGTCAACCCGAGGGGATCAGCACGCGGCTTGTGGTCCCGCAGTCCCGCTTTCCAAGGGCGGGCGGCATTCGTCCCTTTTTCAGGGGCGTTTGCTCCTTGATCGAAACCGGGATGATGGGATGTCGGCTCCTCCTTCCTTGGACGTCTCCTCGGAACTCGTCACCTAATCCGGGTCTCCCTCATAGACTTAAGAATGTTCGTGAATCTCGTTCCCGGCGCCATATCTTCATGGACACCGGTTAATTACGCTGCTTCCACCCGGACGTTCCAAGGAGTCTGGTCGGGGCAGCAACCTGCGGTGAGAAGGCCGGGTGGCTCTGGGTGCTGGGGGCGTGTCGTAACACTGCGGCTCTGCACGTCTGTCTTCCGTCCCTAATAGGGCTTCTCGAAGGCATGATGGCCTGAGGCATCCCGTACTGGGTGCGGGGAACTGTGTCACCTGAGGTTTTCCTCAGCTTCCCATGTTTAACACGGGGTATGCCGCGAGTTTAACGTCCAGCGGGGACGGCATCGGACCGATCAACACGAAAAGTGGATCAGATGACAGAACCCCTTGCGGGGAACCTCCGACGCTGGGGCCAGCACATGGGCGGCTTCCCAAGTAACGTGGAGTGGAGTGAAGAGGCATGACCCCACCGGGATGTGGCGGCCCGGGTAAGGATCAGGATGGATGATGGAGTGAAGAGCTTGGACCCCGTAGGGGCTTCCTACGTACCGCGCGTTAGCATGGATCAAAGTCAATGTAGTTCGGGTATACAGTTTAACGTCATGCTGGACGTCGGTAGGCCGGCTCACGAAGAGGTCGAGGCCGCCGGGCGGAGGATTGAACCGAACCACCTCGCACAGAGGGGGATGGAATGGCCGGGTGGATCACAGTTTCACGTCATGCTGGACGATAAAAGGAGAAATGGAAAAGGGGGGCTGTGGGGAGGCACCGTGGAGATACACATGGGCAGTCTCCCACAGGGGCGGATTCATAGGTGAATCGACGCAAGCATGAACCCTGGAGGGGTCCACTGATGGATGAACCGACGTAAATATGACCGGGACGACCAGGTGGCGGGCTTGGACCTCAAGAAGGCTTCCTACGTACCCTGTTTAGAAGACAGGGATCAAAGTCCACGTAGTTCATTCTGTCAGGACTTACGCACTTGAGGCAGCCCGGATGCGGCAAAACTCAGTTGGAAGGGACTTGGACCGAAAGCAAAAGACACCTCGATCCCAGTCACACCCTCTACAGGCTTCGGCAGTGGGGAGGCGCAATGGAGATACACATGTGCAGCCTCCCACGAGAAACTAGGGGTTTGTGATACCCTGCCCCCGTAGGGAAAAGCCACTCCCATTAAATCGTCCCAGAAGCGGGACAATCCCGAGATCCCTGCAGAGACGAGCGGGTGGGGGCCACATCCAAACCGGGGGAGACCCTGCGTGCAGAGCACGGGATCGGATGATGCGGACGGTTTAGCGTCTTGCCAGACGAAGTACAGTTTAACGTCGTGTGTTGAGGACGAAGCGGACGGTTTAACGTCTTGCCGGACGAAGCACAGTTTAACGTCGTGCGTTGAGGACGAAGCACTTGGCGGTTTAACGTCTTGCAGCGCGGACGATGGGGGGCTAGGCAGTTTAACGTCGTGCAGCTTGGACGTAGCACAGTTTAACGTCATGTTGGACGGATGCAGTTTAGCGTCATGCGGGACGAATGTGAATTTTAACGTCATGCTGGACGTATGCGCAGTTTAACGTCATGCGGGACGTATATGCAGTTTAACGTCATGCTGGACATTGTTCAGTTTAACGTCATGCAGGATGAATATGCAGTTTAACGTCATGCTGGACGATGATTGCCGCCGATGGGTCCGTGTCACTTCGCACGAGCCTGGAAGGCTGCACGGGAAGACAGCGCACGGTTCGGGCACCCAGGATGAGGATCATCGGGCGCCACGCAGGCGGGTACCCTCAGGGGGTCAAGGGAGGCGACCCTGGCGGATTGCGCGCAAAAGAGGAGCTTTGCGCGCAAAACCGCGGGTCGGCGCGCAAAATGGCGGGATGGCGCGCAATTGGGCCAGCGCTTCGCGCGCGGATGATCGGGATTGCGCGCACCGGGCTTCGGGTAGCGCGCGGGGGCAACGGCTCATTCTCCAACGAATGGCCACTTTGAAAATGGGGGGTGCGCGCAATCGGGCTGGATTGCGCGCACCCGGGGGGCAATTGCGCGCAAGAAGTTTCTTTTGCGTGCAAAGGCCTTCGGGTTGGAATTTATTCAAAGGAAATGAGCCAAGGGGATTGCGCGCGAAGGCGGACCCCAAGGCTCTATTGCGCGAAAGAAAGGAGGTTACCTGAAGATCGGCATTGCGCGCGGAAGGGGTTGGATTGCGCGAACGAGCGCCGCTTCAGATTCTGGCAACCTTCAAAACGTCGGGGGTCGCCTTATATTTATAGGCAACCCCGGGCGCGGAATCCGGTCTCGGGCACGCAATTCGCTTCGCGGGCGCGGAATCAGGACTCAGCACGCAAAGGCGCCGCGCAGGCCGCGGGCGCGCAAAATAGCGTGCCGGCCCAGTGCATTGCGCGCATCCCGGGAGGATTGCGCGCCGCGACTCAACTTTGCGCGCGAGCCTCTGAAATTTCGCGCAAGTCCTCCGGGCCCTCCGGAATGTGCCTCTGACTCCAAATATCACTTCGCTTTCCGCATCCGGAGCTTCGTTTGGGAACAACGGACTTTTCCGGCGTCTACAAAAGCCCCCCCTCGGAATCTGATCGACGAGAGGTCGCAACGATCGGGTTCCGAGGGAGACGCCGGAATGCCGAAATCCTGGGCTGCGCGGGACTTAGGCGCGCAAAAAGGGGCGTCGGGCGCGAAATTCGCCGCTGCGGTCGGGCAAAGCGCTTTCCGCGCAGCGCGGACCCCGGCCTCGCCTATAAATAGGGGCCCTGGGTCCCGCGTTCCGTACTCCGGCCTTCCGCGCGATATGCTCCAAAGCTCTCGTGCACGAAATTTCCTTTTCCGGCGCGAAATTCGCCCGATCAGCGCGCAAAAACCGTCCGGAATTCGCCTGTCTTTGCGCGAAAACCCGGAACTTTGCGCGACATTCTTCCCAATTGCGCGCCGTCCACTTGGATTGCGCGCCAACCTTCAAACTTCTCTACCAGCCTCGTCCGATCCCGCACGCTTCATCCCTTAACCCGCACGACTCCCGAAACTTCTGAGATGGCCGCGCACAGAGGAAATGAGGGGGATGCCGCCACTCGCAGGGCTGAGATGGCGACGAACGAGGAGGTTTACGGAGCCAAGGATATTGTTTCCAACAATCAATCCTTGTTCGACTTACTAACGCCGGCCCAGAAGACATATCCACTGTCGGACAACCTGCCGCTCTGGAACTTCGGCATCCAAGATGAGGTTCCGGTGCCAGGGTTCGAGATTGATGCGCCGCGGACCTGGGTGACCCGGGAGGACGAGCTTCTCCGCTATAACATCACCAACAATGGGCATCCTGCCAGGGAGACCAGACACTTGGATGTCTATGTCCTGAACCCGAGGACGCGAACCATTGATGGGGGTGAGCCTACTGCGGAGAATTCTCCAGCCCTCTACTCGAGCATATATCGCCAGAGCGTCACGGACGACACCAAGGGCTGGATGAAGGACTGGGACTTGCGGTCTGGGGGCAACTTCACCAGTGAGTGGGCCTGGGCGTTCTGGGTACGCCACACTTGCGATCACTTCGCAGAGGAGCTGCGGTACATCGGCTCGTTCGAGGCGGTGTGGACGTCGCAGTTCCACTTCTACCAGCAGTCCGAGCTCGGGCCGGAGCTGTTCACCCGATGGTCTCCGGATACCAACACCTTCTATCTTCACCATGGGGAGGTCGGCATCGGTCTCTGGGACATCCACTGCATCGGAGGTATCCCGCTGGAGGGCTACCAATACGATGAGTTCCTGCCACCGAAGAACACCTGGGAGGACAGGTCACGGACTCCCATCCTGACCTGGCATCTGCTTGACCTGGCTACGCAGCGGCTCGGGATCAAAGACTTCCAGAAGGACATAGCCTACAAGGAATGGTTCGGCCAGTTCTTGGAGCATGACCCGGCGGTCAAGATGCCAGGCAGGGGGAAGCGGTGCCCGACCGCAGCTCAGAGGAGCCGGAACGGGTCGTACTGGCGGGTCCTGGAGACGGGCGACTACCGCTCATGGGGGTACCGCGTCATCGAGGCCCGGGACCCAAATGTCCGGTACGCGGCGTTCCTGGCCGCCTTTCTGAGTGGGTGGCTCCTGCCAGTGCGGGACGCGAGAATGGGCGTTCGCCCGGCGACACTGGTGATGGCGGGCGCTATGGCCGCCAACAAGAGATACAACCTCGGGGTCCCAGTGTTGGCGAGGCTGTACGCCATCCTGGGACGCATCTCACGAGGGGGGTCGCCACAAAGGATCTGTGGGCCCTTTCAGTTCTTCCACGGCTGGGTGGCTGCTCACCTCGGTGGGTACACGTTTCCGAACGCCATCATTCCTCCGGGCAACGGCCTGCGACCCTCCCTGCTGAACATCGCGGGGGTCGCTCCGATGACCCTAAGTGAGGAGGGCGTGCGGATCCGGATTGGCAATCATGCCAACTTCAACTTCAGTCCGTTCCCCACTCCCGTCGGCCAGATGATCGACAATGGGCAGGGTCCGCTGGAGCAGCATGAATACTTCCTGAACATGCGGGGCGGGGTGCTCGTGGCTCGGATCGACGGGAAGGTGATCTGCGAGCCTTACGTGCCGACCCGGTTCTCCAGGCAGTTCGGGTGCCTTCAACGGATGCCGAAGAGGGTATTCACTACTGTCCGGGAGGAGACGAACCCTGGCGTCCTTCTCCAGATGTGGCTGATGTTTGCCGCTTTCGGCTCTGGCGACGTCATCACTCTCCCTCCTACCGGAGTTGACGCAGGCTTGGCAACCGAGTACGCCGAACACTGGGCCATCGCGTACCCAGAGGGGCTTTTGCGGAAGCTAGTTCGGTGGCTCGAGGTTACCCGTGCGGAGACCGGGCGTCAAGGAAGGAGGCGAGGCGCCGCCACACGGGGGAGAACGGAGGCGCGCCAAACAGCGGAGCCGGCGCGGGCAGGGACTTCGGCGGCGGGCACATCGCGAGCTGCCGCCACGACCTCAGCGCCCAGAGAGGGGGCACGTGCGGTGGTCGACGAGCGGCCCGGGAAGCAGGTGAGACGTCTGCTCGAACCTTCCCATGATGCGGTCTTCCCGGCGTTGTGGTCGGCCTGGATGACTCTGCGGCAGTCACTGGGGACCGACGCCATCTGGCGAAAGATACTCAGAGAAGGAATCTATCTGCCAGAGGTCGGGCGCCTCCAGATCGCCGACAGGGTGGACTTCAACCGGCAGTATGCGTATCTGACGGCCATGGATGAGTACGCGCGCCAACGTGGTCAGCGCGCGGAGCCATCCCTTCTGGTGAAGGTGATGCTCGGTCTCGAGCCCGCTCCGGAACAGATGCCGTCAGAAGAAGATGACAGTAACGACTCCGAGGAGGAGGAGGAGACGGGGGAGGATGAAGGCTCCGAGGGAAGGTCCCATCGGGGGAGCCCACGGGAGAGCGGCGAGGTGGCCGGCTCTGACAATGTTGACGTCACTGAGCTCCTCGAGATCCGCTTCTATCCCTACTCAACCTTCTTCATCCATTCTCTTATGCAGCTTCTAACCCGTTTCCCCACCTTTCTCAGGAGCACACGGATGTTGGCCAAGCGTCCTCAGCAAGAGTAGGAGAGGCGCCAGCAGGACAAGGCGGGGGCCAGGCACCCATTATCGAACTGACAAGCGCTGAGGGGTCCCCTGCTGCAACTGTTCCTGCGGCGGCCGGGATAGCGGAAGATGACGCTCCGAACTCCCGTAAGTCTCCCTACTTTACTGCTGGTGCTTGCCGTTGACGATCCGTGACTAACCATGGCATGCCCTGTGCAGTGATCTCAACACTGGAGGCTCCTCGGGTTGCCGAACCCGGGCCATCCACGAGTGGACCGGTGGCAGACATGCCGCCTGCTCCGGAACAGACTTCTCAAATCGAGCCGGCCCCACCAACTGTTGATCAGGGGGCTACGGACGTCGGTGGTGCTGCCATCGGAGAGAGGTTGGGGGCTGACGAGGGTGTCAGCGTCGCTGGGGAGAGAGAAGAAGGTCGCCCGGATGTTGGGGAACCTATCCCTCGTGAGGACCTCCCAGGGGCGGACCCTGCAGCAGACCTGCTGGCTGCCTTCCCTGCCTACCGGCCTGCCGATCCCGAGGAGATGGACGACTCAGACACGGAGGCGGTCGAGGAGAGCCGGATAATGCGCCGTAGGGGGTGGAAGTGCATCCATCGCTTCCTCAAGCGAGACCCGTCGGAGTGGCTGGGGCGCATGGGATCACTTCAAACCTGGCTGCGCTTTCTGTGTGCCGGGGGAGCTGATGCTCAACGCCTCCATCTAACGGTCCGTGATTTCATGGCCGAAAAGATGCGCGAGAGCTGCCGGCGTGCCGACGTCACACAAAGTCGGGACATGTCGGAGAGCACGCGGGCGCTCCTCGCGGCGGAGCAGGAAGTCCGGCGCCTCGAAGGGCAGGCGGCAGAGAAGGAGGCCTTCGTCGCAACGTGTACCGAGCTTATGGAGCAACTAGCAGCCCAGCTGGTTGACGCCCAGGTACAGCTGACGGAGGCGGGCCAACAGATGGTCACAATTCAGGTCGAGCGGGAGCGTGCACAGGCCAGAATCGACGAACTGCGCGCTGCGACCGCCGACGAAGAGAGGGCACGCAGAGAGCGAGAAGCAGCTCTGGAGGCCACCAGCCAAAGGGTAGCGGCATTAGAAAGACTCATTCAGCACGCTAATCCCTAAGGGCTTTGTTTTGCCATTCCCAAAACATTTGCTTCCGCTACTTTGATGCATCTGTATGAATCAATATATTTATCTGCATCTTTTGGTTTAACATGCTCAACCACAATTCGTTGTCTTGCGGGAGTGTTAACCAAGCATCAGGCATCCATAATTGGGCCTGGATTTCTGGAGAAAAGAGGGAGGTCATTCCTAGGAAAGGAGACCTCAGACCTAATCAATGTACCATCCCCCCCAACCTGTTCCAACACACAAGCGGGACAATGCTAGGGGCGTTGAGATTTTATCCGAACATAGGGAAATGAGAAAAGGTGAATCGCGCGTCCCGAATCCAGACATCCACAACGGTCGGCCTTCCAGGAAATGCCCAAGACGGTAGGCGGACAGTGGATCGACCATAACAACTGCAATAGACGGACCGAAAAAGGCCATCATTCATATTGCAGGAGGCGGACCACATGTCATCATGAATACCGCTTTGGGGTTCCTTCAGACACAAGGGTGGAAATCCAGATCAACAGGGCATGCGAAGCGTGGGGTGAAGTGATGATTTGTTCGGACAGAATCCAACGCTCTCAAAATTGCGCCACCGTGGGGAAAGCGTATTAGGCGGATGCACTAGTCTGGCCGTGAGTCACCTCAATTCTCAGACAGCACCTCTCTGACGAGGAAACGGTCGCTTCCCATCCCTGCGATGGGGCATCCCGAGCTGAATCGGGGAGAATATCACAACTGCACCACTCTACCAGAAGCCAGGCCAGACGGCCGGCGACGAGGAGGGGCGGGACTTAACGATCCCTGAGGCTGGACCCGAGTTGAGATGCCCGGGCGTTCCTACGTACTCCATCAGGCTGGAGATCAAGCCACACGTAGTTCTGAGAGTGCAGTTTAACGTCATGCAGGACGTAGGACCCCATTTGGGGAGATCTTAGTTTAGGGTCGTAGAGCTCGGACCATAGGGGTAGATCTTAGTTTAAGGTATTAGAGCTCGGACCATAAGGGCTAGATCTTAGTTTAAGGTCTTAGAGCTCGGACCATAAGGGCTAGATCTTAGTTTAAGGTCTTAGAGCTCGGACCATAAGGAGAGATCTTAGTTTAAGGTCTTAGAGCTCGGACCATAAGGAGAGATCTTAGTTTAAGGTCTTAGAGCTCGGACCATAAGGACTAGATCTTAGTTTAAGGTCTTAGAGCTCGGACCATAAGGAGAGATCTTAGTTTAAGGTCTTAGAGCTCGGACCATAAGAAGAGATCTTAGTTTAAGGTCTTAGAGCTCGGACCATAAGAAGAGATCTTAGTTTAAGGTCTTAGAGCTTGGACCATAAGAAGAGATCTTAGTTTAAGGTCTTAGAGCTCGGACCATAAGAACCTCAAAGTACGCCGCATCGTGGTCCTATCCCCTGGATATGCGAAGACGCACTGAGGGATAGCGTCAAGAGTGTCTAGGTTTCTCCTGGCCGGAATGGGAGGTGGAAAATGTGAATCATGCGGCCATTCTTTCAAGGACTGGGGGCACCGGCGTAACGATATGGGAGTACTGCCGACCGTGGCGGAAAAGCAGCATCAATATCGCACTAACTGTTGGTGGAATGAGGCAGCAAACGAGCATCGACCGCTCAATCGCAGGATTCATATCGATTTGCTTCCCGAGGCCATTGGGGGTACCGGCCCGAGTCGGTGGGAGAGCACTGAGGCATTGTGTCCGAACCGTTCACGGGGGCTCCACCCAGGGCGTAGACGATGGGTCCGAATGAAAGGGAGCACGAAGCCTGAAAAGTGGAGGAAACCTGACCAAGCGGATCCTGACCCTCCTGGCAATAAACCAGAGTACTCTTGACACCGGTGGACCACTGCAAGGGGTCGGGAAACACGCCTTGAGGGTGACCTGAGGGCGGCGGATTCCCCAGAGAAGGGGGAATCTCTAAGAGGTGGGGGGCTGGACCCGAAGTTTCAAACATCCGGGCGTTCCTACGTATCCCATAAGGATGGGAATCAAGCCGCACGTAGTTCTTGAAGCGCGGCGCAACACAATCGGGAACCAGTGCGGGGAAGAGTGCGGGTCTGACCCTCGCACACAGAAGGAGCGGCATTTGATATTTCTTGTTTGTCCTTAAAGATGAATGGTTTTTCTTTGTGCGGCGACACACCTGTGATTGAGAAATCTCTGGCGTCGCTACAATAATCAAGCCATGGAAGGCATTGATGAATGGCGTGGTTATTAACCAGCGCCCAACATGAGTGTCCCCTGAGGAGGACATCACGATGCAGTGCCGTTTCTCGTCGGGCGGCCCAGACGATCACAGTTTACGGTCGTGTGGTAGGACCAGACAACACAGTTTAAGGTCGTGTGGTTCGGACCATGGAGGAATCCGCTTATCGCGGTACGGCGGACACGGCGGAGGTGGTAACATACCCAGCCCTGCGGTCACGCACGATTCCAGGAGAAGAGTCTTGGGATAGGGGTCTGCATATGTCCATCACCCGAGGGGCAGAGATGCTAGCCTCCAGATATACTGGGCCCAGAACGCGATTGTTCGGGCGACTCCCTCCTCCTTATGGGGACGGGGGTCCAGCTACGCACGGCCCTTAGGGAGGATATCCGCATATATCCCTGGTGCTCAGATCATGGGAGCCTCGAACGACATCATTACCCTGGTTGGTCTGCCTAACGTGTAGAGGTGTACTGGAGGTCAGAGAGTGTCGAGATTCCACTACAACGCACAAAGGCGGAGTGTGATGAGGACTGCGCAATCCAATGTTCAGAGCTTGAAAGAACTGACATGGCGATCAAGGATGTTGCTGACGCATTCGCAACACAACATCCGATCGCGTCAGCCTAAGACGGGGCAAGCAAACGAGCATCAACCGCTCAATCGCAGGATTCATATCGATTTGCGGCCCAAGACCCGCCGGTAAATCGACCCGGAGCGGTGGGAGAGCACTGAGGCATCGTACCCAAACCGCTAACGAGGATCCCTTTGAGTGAAGGCTCGAACAAGAGGAAGCGCGAGGCCTGACAAGCAACACAGGACTTGTCGGGATTGAATCTGACACTACGAGTCATAGACCGAAGTACCCAAAACATGTTAACAGATCACCGGAAAGGGTCGGAGGACTCACCCTGAGAGCAACCAAAAGAGGGCAGATCCCCGTGATCAACCAAGAGACAGGGCTGGACCTGAGACACAAGCGTCCAGGCGGTCCTACGTATCCCATAAGGATGGGAATCAAGCCATACGTAGTTCTGGAGAGGCAGTTTAACGTCATGCAGGACGATGAGGGGTGTGAGGTAGTCCCACACACGGGGGAGGCGTACGGCACGGCCAGTAGACCGACGTGAATGAGGACATAATCCCCCGCTCACGCGATGCGCCTCGCACAAAAAGAAGGGGAACTTGGGCCAGAGGCCCAACGCGGGATAGAGATTCCCGGGAAATGGGGCTGGGCCTGAAACATGAATGTCCAGGCGGTCCTACGTATCCCATAAGGATGGGAATCAAGCCATACGTAGTTCTGGAGAGGCAGTTTAACGTCATGCAGGACGAATGCTGAACAGTTTAACGTCTTGTAGCTCGGACGTAGTGCAGTTTAGCGTCATGCAGGACGAAGCACTTGGCAGTTTAACGTCTTGCAGCGCGGACGAATGCTGAACAGTTTAACGTCTTGTAGCCTGGACGAATGCAGTTTAACGTCGTGCAGGACGTGGGCACACTCAGACAAAATACTGCTTGAGGAACCTAGCGTTGGTGGGAGGAGTGACACGCTCACCATCCATAGTCTCTAGGGAGTACACGCCATTGGGATAGACCTTGTGGACAACGAAAGGTCCCTCCCACTTGGGCTCCAACTTGGGCGGCTTCATGCCGGGGATCATCGGCGCTCTTAGGGCTAGCACTAGATCACCCTGCATGAAGGAGCGGAGGCGAACCTTCTTATTGAAAGCTCGAGCCATTCTGCTTTGATGCCTCTCCAAGTTGTGCAAAGCGCGAAGTCTATTCTCATCCAGTGCTTCCAACTCGACTAGACGGGCTTCAGCAACTCCGTCCGGCGCTTGCTGGTCGTAGACCGTAGTGCGCAAGGACGGCAACTGGATCTCGATGGGCAGGACGGCCTCAGCTCCATACACCAGGGAATAAGGGGTCATCTGGGTGGAATTGCGAGTTGTCGTCCGATAAGCCCAGAGGGCGTTGGGGAGCTTGTCCGGCCAACTCTTCTTGTTCTGACCAACCATCTTTTGCAGAATGTTAGAGAGGGTTTTGTTAAACGCCTCGATCTGTCCATTCGCCTGCGCATGATAGCGAGATGTATGGTTCGAGCGAATGTTATACTTGGCGTACAACTTCTTCAACTCGGCTGCTCGGAAATTGGTTCCGTTATCCGTGAGGATAGCGTGAGGCACTCCAAATCGATAGATGATGTTGGAGGTCACGAAGTCAGCGATCGAACAGGATTTGACCTCTCTGAGCGGAATCGCTTCTGCCCATTTGGAGAAGAAGTCCGTGGCGGTCAGAATGAACCGGCACTGGCGAGCTGTCGCCGGCGGGTAAGGTCCCACAACGTCCAGTCCCCAGACTGCAAAGGTCCAGGAATACCTTGTGGTATGGAGAGGCTCCGGCGGCCGATGCACAAAGTTCGCATGAACCTGGCACGCATGGAACCTCCTGGCATACTCGATGCAGTCATGGATCATAGAGGGCCAGAAGTATCCCAACCTCCGAATCTGGTGGGACAGCTTCGGCCCAGTCTGGTGGGCGCCACACGAACCAGCATGAACCTCTTGCATGACTCATGGGATCTCAACTCCCTGAAGGCAACGGAGGAGAACACCATCAAATCCGCGTTTGTAGAGGATCTGCTCCAGGCCGGGACTGCTCTGGAGGACAAACTGCGATGCGCGGCGTCGAACTCGCTCGCGCTCGGCCCGATCCGATGGAAGAATGCCATGTTGGAGGTACTCAACCAAAGGCGTCCTCCAATCAGGGGCTGATCCGACTGTCATATCTGGGGTACTCGGGGCTCCGGGCATAGGGGCAACCGTGGTGAGGTTACTTACCAACGGGCCGCGATCTTCTTCCGGGATAACGGGAGCGATGAGCCTGTGGTGCGTCACGCGGACGATCAGGTTGTCCTGTTCAGGCTCCGCAAGTGACGCAGCGAGGCTGGCCAAAGCATCTGCTCGACCGTTCTGCGACCGGGGAACATGGACAATTTCCAGCCGAGAAGGGAACCGGGCCATCAGAAGGAGGGTGCACTCCAACAATGGCACAAGTTCCGGCTTCCTGACAACGTAGTCGCCATTGATCTACTTAATGACCAGCTCGGAGTCCCCTTTCACGCACAGACGGGGCACGTCGATCTCGAGAGCCAACTCGAGGCCGGTGATGAGGGCATGGTATTCCGCCTCATTGTTGGTACAGCCCTCTGACAACAGGAAAGAGTATGGCAGCACGGCTCGCTCCGGGGTAATGAAGACGATGCCCAAGCCCACTCTGTTGAGCTTAGGATTATCGAGTCTTCTACCGGTGGGTCTCCGGGAGGCACCATCAAAGTGCATCTGCCAGCATGGATCGGCTCGATCAACCGAGAGAATGGTCTCATCAGGAAAGCCTAGATCCAGCGGCTGATCCGCGGAGGTCGGGTGAGCGGCCAGAATGTCTGCCAATGCTTGCCCTTTGATGGCCTTCTGAGACACATACCTGATGTCGAACTGCTGGAGAATCACAGCCCACCGCGCTAGGCGGCCAGTCAACATAGGCCGGCTCAGGATATATTTCAACGGGTCTACCCGAGAAACCAACTGTACCTCATGGTGCTGCAAGTAGTGCGGTAATTTCTGTACGGCAAATACGAGCGCCAGGCAGCTCTTCTCGATGGGGGAATACCTAACTTCCGCATCGAGGAGCATGCGACTGAGGTAATAGAGGCTATTCTCTATTCCCTCGTTGTTCTTCTGGGCGAGAAGGGCACCCAGGGACCGTTCCAGGGCGGTCACATAAAGGACCAGCGGCTTTCCGGATACGGGCGGCATCAGGACCGGAGGTTGAAGCAGGTACTGCTTGATTTCCTCGAAAGCGGTCTGACACTCTTTATCCCATACATAGGTGGCACCTTTCTTCATGAGCCGAGAAAAGGGCTTACACTTGCCGGCCAGATTCGCGATGAATCGGTGTATATAGGCTAAGTGGCCTTGGAACCCTTGCAGTTCCCGGACGGTACCAGGGGGAGGCATCTGGCTAATCGCCCTGATTTTCTCTGGGTCGATCTCAATACCCCGGTATCTTACCACAAATCCAAGGAACTTTCCGGAGGTGACCCCAAAGGCACACTTCAACGGGTTCATCTTCAGGCAGCGAGACCGGAGGAAGCTGAACACTTTCTCAAGATCTTTGAGATGGTCCTGACGCTGGCGCGATTTGACAACCAAGTCGTCGACGTAGCATTCCACCAGTGTGCCGAGGATTGGCTTGAATATGCGGTGCATCGCCCGTTGATAGGTGGCACCTGCATTCTTCAGGCCGAAGGGCATGACCCGGTAGCAAAAGGTACCTTGGGGGGCCCTGAAGGCAGTGAACTCCTCATCCTCAGGGGACATCCGAATTTGGTTGTATCTGGAGTATCCGTCCATGAAGGAGAGGGCTTGGAACCCTGCCGTGGCATCAATCAACAGCTCTGTCACTAGAAGGGGGAAATCATCCTTCGGACAGTGGCGGTTGAGATCGCGGAAGTCGATGCAGACTCTAATCTTCCCGTTCTTCTTCCTGACCGGCACAATGTTGGCCAGCCATTTGGGGTACTGAACTTCCCTCACGAAGTTGGCTTTGATAAGCTTGTCAACTTCGGCCTCAACCATGGCACCGTGGGATGGGTGCATCTTCTTGGGAGGCTGCTTGAACCCGCGATGGTTCGCCGGGAGACCAAGGCGGTGGACGGCTACCTGAGGATCTAGCCCCGACATCTCGTCATAGCCCCAAGCGAACACATCAAGGTGCTGCCTGAGAAAGTCCACATACTGCTGCCGCTCCTCAGAGGGCGTGGCGGCACTAACCAATGTGGGTCTTGGATCGACCTCGGTTCCAAGGTTCACCTGTATTAACTCATCGACCGTGGCGGGGACGCCCTCCTCAAAGGCTGGGGGTTCGTCTTCCATATCCTCTCCACTCGGGGAGGGATCATCCACGGGAGAGACTGCGTTGGAAACTACATTGGGGCTACCAGGTCCTACTGGGCCACTGGTGCTGGCGCGGGCGGTCGCGGTCATCTCATCAGGAGACTCGCGGGCCGTCGAAACCATGGCGACGTCCAACCGGTGAATCGGGAGGATGAAAGCCTCATCCAGACTTGCCCAGGGATCACTTGCAACAGTGACAGGCTCAACCTCACCTGCCAGGATCTGCTTATCCTTGCTCTTGTAATAGTCCGCATCCAGATAGCGGGCTTCACACGAGGCAAAAGGAGAGGCATCTCCTTGAAGCACGCCTACTCGACCATTAAGGGAGTATTTGAGGCATTGGTGGTATGACGAGGGAACCGCCGCGTGAAGGTGAAGCCATGGCCTGCCCATCAATGCGTTATACGCAGTGTCCTGAGAGACTACCATGAATTCGGTGTTGGCAACCAAGTCACCGAACTGGGTCTTCAAACGTATCTTGCCGACCGGGGTTTGCTCGGTGCGGTCGTACCCCTGGATCCTGAGGTCGGAGGGAATCAAGTCATCCTCAGACAACCCCAATCTCCGGAGCGTCCGAGTTGGAATCAGGTTAATCCCGGACCCCGTGTCGACAAGACAGCGCTGGACTTCAAGGCCATTGAACTGGCCAGTGACATACAGCGGACGAATGTGTCCCTGTATAGGAGGGTCTTCATCCTTACCAGAGAACGAGATAACTGCCTGACATTCGGCATCCTCGATCATTTCGGCGTGAAAGGCCTCTGCAGCCGCAACCTCTGTCTCAAACTGGAGGGGGCTTTTCAGGGCTTCAGCGAGTGCCTCGCACATCTCAGATGACATGCGCAGAGCCTCAAGGATGGACAGCCTTGCTGGGATGTCGGCCAAGTGCTTCAGGACATCATACTCTTTGGCCAAGCACGAGCCCCTGGTTGCAGGAGGTTGCTCTGCGGTTGGTGGCATGACGGGCCTTGCCGGTTGGATCGGCGGCCGATAGGTACTCGGCGCATCTCGTTGTTCACTGGTCGCAGTCCGGGAAATGGTCACCGTACTGGAGTCAGGAGGCCGGGATGGACTCGTGGCAGGGCGGAGCTGGTCGCGACGCGGCTGAGGCGGTTCTGCCTGGTCCCACACCACAAACAGTGGCGGAGGTGAATCCGTCATCCCCGGATGGGGGGGCTGCGCGCGCTGAGCTCGGTTTTGAGCCTGCTGCCTAGTCTCAGTGGCGTGCACGGCCTGGCTGGAGGTACCAACGGCTGTGCCCCGGCGACTCCTGTTGCTGCGGTTCTTCCGACGGTAGCGACGACCGGGGACACTAGGGAGGTCCACCTGGTGTTCTTCAACGTCGGGAACCGAAAAGGGATGTACCAGCTCGACGGTATTAACCGAAGCATACCCAACACTGTCATCGGACGAATCATCCATCACCGGGCGGATCCGAGGAGGGACCCCCATCTCCGGGGGCATGAAATCGCCGAGAGTGCGGGATAGTGGCGGAACTGGCGGGGCGCGCTCTTCCTTCTTGCGCTGCCGCCGTTTGCTCCTTTTGGAAGAGGCAGGCTGGGACGACGATGCCGAAGCAGCACCCGCAGATTCTGGGGGCTCAGGCTGATTCAAGCGCGCACGGATGATTCCATGGGCGCGAATGATCGTCTTGCGGGCCATCCAGTTTTTATACTTCTGGGACCCGCGGTCGGAGACCAGCTTCCATTCGTCCTCATCGCCGCTATCGTCATCTGATCCCACGAACACGCCCGCCACTTGTGCTGGAGCTGGGCCCAACCTGATTACATTGTTGTTAATCTGGTCTTGGATCCAATCCTTAAACACATAGCACCGCTGGATGGTGTGCCCCAGGGCTCGATGGTAGGGGCAGTAGCGGGGGTTATTCGTAAGATGTGCCTCCTCTGGCTTCCAACACTCAGGCAGTCGCACAATCCTCTGCTCCAGGGCGCTCCGGAAATAACCGGGGACCTGATCCTCATGAAATGAGTAAGTCAGGTGTCGCGGGCCCCTGGGAGCGTGGTCTTGACGAGGGGCTGGAGGGGCCGGCCGAGGAGGTGGACCCTGATTATCTCGCCTGGGTTGTGGCGGTACATTACGCGGAGGGGCCAGCCGGTTCTGAGGTTGCCGCTGCTGGGCCGGGAACTGAGCCCGTGGAGGCGGATTCCTGTGAGGCTGTGGAGCTGGTCTCACTGGCAGCAGCTCCAACGGCCTGGGGGCCTCTATCTGGGCAACAGCAGCGGGCTCAGCCCTACTGACTCTCCTTGCAGGAATCATAGGAGGCAGCGGGTGTGCCTGGCTGGCCTGTTGCAGGGCTTCCTCAATACGTTGAGCTTTGTCTGAGAAGTCCCTGAACCCTCCGGGGTAATTTTGAGTGATCAGGGAAGGGACCAGCTCGGTCTTGACGTTCCCGACGCACATTGTCAGCAACTGCTCCTGAGTCAATGGCATGTCAAGGGAATACGTGAGACCCTTCCATCGGGCGACGAAGTCCGCGACTCGCTCATCAGGCCTCTGCTTGGACTTGAAGAGGTCTGCGATACTTGTCTTCCGGGTCGTGGAACTGAACTGGTAGAGGAACTGTCTACGGAGGTCCTCCCAGCTGGTTACCGACCCGACGGGGAGCTGGCTATACCAGACAAATGCTGGCCCTTCCAGTGTCTGAACAAAGCAGCGAAGCTTAGCGGACTCCTGCTGCGCCGGAGTCCCCAACATAGGCCCGCACCTCGAGTTGAAGTGGGCTAAATGCTGTGGCGGATCTCCAGTTCCGTTGAAGGGGGCAAAAGTGGGATTCCCGAATCCCGGAGGCGCCGGCATGTCATCCACCCATGCTGGGTAGGGCTTGCCGTCCGGTGGGATCGCCACCTGCCGAGTCTCCAAGGCTTCCAAGCGGGCAATGAGTGCCGCCATCGGATCGTCCGGACCTGGGTTCCAGTCCTGGCGAGGATCTCTAACCACGAGCGCGTTACATGGCCCTTCAATCGGGTCGTCGACCGGATCGTCGAACTCGGCAGCTCGTGGGATGGCGGGCGGAGCGGCCCTTGGGGCAGCGGGAGGAATCCGAGCGGGGTCTCTCAGGTAGTCACGCCGCTCGGGAGGGCGTGGCGAAACATACCGCGCCCTCTTGCCGTAGGAAATGGCCTCTCTCCTGTCGGCGAACACGGCGTAATCACGGTTGCCCGGGAGAGTCTCATCGAGGAGCGGTTGTTCCGGTCCCTGCTGTCCTGGCCTGGGATCACCGTAGTCAGGCCGTCGTTCTGCAGCGCGCTCGACGAGGAGCTGGTCAACCAGCTTCTTCTGTTCGGCGAGCTGCTGACGTAGCGTAGCCTTCTCGGGATCCTCCTCTGCCCTCTGCATGGAGGCAGATGGGTCGGCGGGCTTTATAGCCTCGCTGTGCTCTTTTCCTCTGCTGATGTTTCGGCTCAACGTCAGTGCTTCAGTGGGTGCGGGGAGCCCCAGGAGGTTTCTCTGATGACGAGTAACTCTCACTGATGGATCTGACGACGGCTTGTCTTCGGGGGGGAAGCCCCCGTCGAGAAGTTCCAAGTCGTTCCCCTCTCCCGACAGGTCAGCCATATTGACCGTTCCTGTCCCTGGGGATATAACCTCAGGGCCACCCAGCGAATCGGGCTGTCGGCGGATCACACTGAAGCGTAGGGCAGCGTACTGCCCCCATCCACGGATATACACGTGGGGAGTGGCTTCCTCGATAACTTTGCGGAGTATTTGAAAACACTCAACGCATCGTTGTTGGAGGGCCTCGTGGTGCTCAAATGACCCGGGGTGCCGAACCGCGGGGAGCATGGCCAGGTCAATTTGACGGCACTGCTCACCAATATCCTCCAGGTGTGCTTGACTCCCGGGGTATGGCATTTGTAGGCGGCGAAGACAGGAGCGAGTCTCTCGGAGAGTTCGGCGGAAGCATTCGAACTCATCCGGGGTGAGCGATTCGGGTGCATCAAAGCCCGGTCCTGCGACTGGCCAAAACTTCTCAGGGAAGTGGCCCTCTACAAGGACGGTCCAGAAGCTCCACGACTCAAACTCGGGACCCAGATCTCCTTGGTCCTCTTCCATGGCTGGGAACGGACGGGGAACTGGTAGTGGTGCCGAGGCAGGCCGCCGGGCTGACGGGCTGGCCGGCGGCGAATACGGCGAACAGGCCGATTGGCCTCCATATCCCGGGCCGCCCTCTGAGGGTGGTGGTGCCCTGGCTACCACATCACGATAGGACGGTCCGGCGAGCAAACATCCTGTCGTAGCATCGGTGCTCGCCGAGGGTGCACCAGATCGTGGTTCGACCGTCGGTCCCTAGAAAAAGTCTCCGGCTTCCCCGATCGAGGCGGAAGGCACTTCCGGAGGGGCCGGTACCAACCGCAAGCTTGATCCTTGGGGGTCTACCAGGACCTCGTTACTCCGGATATACCTTCGGAGAGAAGCGGGGATCACATCGATCTCGCTCTAGGGGAGCACGAGGCTGACGTGCCGCATTCCTACCCCTGCCCTTGACTGGCGGGATTGGGGAAGGGGATCTGTCGCCGAATCGTACTCCGCCTCTGAGTCAGAGAAGAAAACCGGTCGGATCTCTGTCCGGAATTCTGTAACATTCTTCCCTCGACGTCGACGCCTTGCCTTCCTGCCCCTGGGTGGTTCTTCGGGGCAGGGCTGATCTCTGTCCTGGCGTCCTCCGGCCGCACTGGTGCTGGGGCCAAGAGGAATGGGAACCAAGGTGCGAGGGGCACCGGGACAGATATCAAAGGGGACGCGGGGAGAGATGATTCTGGGCAGGCCTCCGGGCCGGGATCGGAAGGTGGGATGACCCATGCCTCCTGGATCGGCCACACAGAGTAGATCCTGCCGGTGAATAGCACTACCGCGAGGTGGTCCGCGGCGGCTACTGCCTGCACCAGCAACCGGGAGAGTCGACCCAACCTGCCTTTGGGGCGGTCGGGGCCTCGATCCAGGTCGGGCATAGGAGTTCCCCCGCTCAGGATGCACAGAGGCCTGGCGACTGGAGCCAGCAGTGGCTTGGGCCAATGCGGCCGCTGTTGCTAGAGCCCCAAGGTGGGCATCCTCTTCCGCTCGTGCCCGACGTTGGCGTCGAGACAGACGAGTCGGGATGAGCGGCGCGGGCAGGTGGAGAGCCCGCTCTTCGACTGGAGAGGCCTGGCGGCGGTGTCGCCGTGGCCTGGCGGGAGTCCTTACCGTAGATCCCTGGAGCGAATCCCGGGTAGGGTGATCCCGGGCATCTTCCACCTCATCCGCATAGGGAAGGGAACTGTCAGAGCGCTCCGGGGATAAACTCCCGAAGCGATTGGACGTTGAGGTAGGCAGTGGTGCCTCCCTGCGCGGCCCTCGGGGGTGGCGGTGGTGGCGAGGCGCAGCCTCCTCAAGGTCTAGGCGAGCCATTTCCCTAGTGGGGATGACTCCCTCTTCCTCGTATCTCCGCACCAGGACGTTGATCACCCTTATCTGGATGACCTCCGAGGGGGAGAGAGGGTGTGGTCGTCCCGCAATTGCGGCTGCTTGGACGACTGTGGAACGGGCAGGACCGCGCGGAGTAGCCGCGTCGGTGTTTCCCCTATCCCTGCGCCAGTGGGCGGGTGGCGATCGGGCACTGGATCGGGTGACCTGATTTCTGAAAGCAGGGAGAAGAACCCATTAACACTGACAGGAAAAAGGAATCGACAACCAACCATTAGCGCCACGACGCCTTCCGTGGGGGGAACCCAGGCCCTCGACGTTGCGAGACGGAGTGCCCGATTTCACTTCCCCAGCCCCTGGCGGGTAAGACTCAATGCTTGGCCGGGCAACATGCCGGTCTTCCAACACCTCTGAAAGCCATCGGTCTTCGTATCGAGGAGAAGAGATTCACGTCGGGTTCACCATTTTTCTGTTTCGGTGCGGATGTGCGTCGGGTTACGCTGTTCCGCCAGGACGCGTTCGCGCGTGCACCCGTCAACCCGAGGGGATGGGCGCGCGGCTTGTGGTCCCGCAGTCCCGCTTTCCAAGGGCGGGCGGCATTCGTCCCTTATTCAGGGGCGTTTGCTCCTTGATCGAAACCGGGATGATGGGATGTCGGCTCCTCCTTCCTTGGACGTCTCCTCGGAACTCGTCACCTAATCCGGGTCTCCCTCATAGACTTAAGAATGTTCGTGAATCTCGTTCCCGGCGCCATATCTTCATGGACACCGGTTAATTACGCTGCTTCCACCCGGACGTTCCAAGGAGTCTGGTCGGGGCAGCAACCTGCGGTGAGAAGGCCGGGTGGCTCTGGGTGCTGGGGGCGTGTCGTAACACTGCGGCTCTACACGTCTGTCTTCCGTCCCTAATAGGGCTTCTCGAAGGCATGATGGCCTGAGGCATCCCGTACTGGGTGCGGGGAACTGTGTCACCTGAGGTTTTCCTCAGCTTCCCATGTTTAACACGGGGTATGCCGCGAGTTTAACGTCCAGCGGGGACGGCATCGGACCGATCAACACGAAAAGTGGATCAGATGACAGAACCCCTTGCGGGGAACCTCCGACGCTGGGGCCAGCACATGGGCGGCTTCCCAAGTAACGTGGAGTGGAGTGAAGTGGCATGACCCCACCGGGATGTGGCGGCCCGGGTAAGGATCAGGATGGATGATGGAGTGAAGAGCTTGGACCCCGTAGGGGCTTCCTACGTACCGCGCGTTAGCACGGATCAAAGTCAACGTAGTTCGGGTATACAGTTTAACGTCATGCTGGACGTCGGCAGGCCGACTCACGAAGAGGTCGAGGCCGCCGGGCGGAGGATTGAACCGAACCACCTCGCACAGAGGGGGATGGAACGGCCGGGTGGATCACAGTTTCACGTCATGCTGGACGATAAAAGGAGAAATGGAAAAGGGGGGCTGTGGGGAGGCACCGTGGAGATACACACGGGCAGTCTCCCACAGGGGCGGATTCATAGGTGAATCGACGCAAGCGTGAACCCTGGAGGGGTCCACTGATGGATGAACCGACGTAAATACGACCGGGACGACCAGGTGGCGGGCTTGGACCTCAAGAAGGCTTCCTACGTACCCTGTTTAGAAGACAGGGATCAAAGTCCACGTAGTTCATTCTGTCAGGACTTACGCACTTGAGGCAGCCCGGATGCAGAAAAACTCAGTTGGAAGGGACTTGGACCGAAAGCAAAAGACACCTCGATCCCAGTCACACCCTCTACTGGCTTCGGCAGTGGGGAGGCGCAATGGAGATACACATGTGCAGCCTCCCACGAGAAACTAGGGGTTTGTGATACCCTGCCCCCGTAGGGAAAAGCCACTCCCATTAAATCATCCCAAAAGCGGGACAATCCCGACATCCCTGCAGAGACGAGCGGGTGGGGGCCACATCCAAATCGGGGGAGACCCTGCGTGCAGAGCACGGGATCGGATGATGCGGACGGTTTAGCGTCTTGCCAGACGAAGTACAGTTTAACGTCGTGTGTTGAGGACGAAGCGGACGGTTTAACGTGTTGCCGGACGAAGCACAGTTTAACGTCGTGTGTTGAGGACGATGCACTTGGCGGTTTAACGTCTTGCAGCGCGGACGATGGGGGGCTAGGCAGTTTAACGTCGTGCAGCTTGGACGTAGCACAGTTTAACGTCATGTTGGACGGATGCAGTTTAGCGTCATGCGGAACGAATGTGCAGTTTAACGTCATGCTGGACGTATGCGCAGTTTAACGTCATGCGGGACGTATATGCAGTTTAACGTCATGCTGGACATTGTTCAGTTTAACGTCATGCAGGACGAATATGCAGTTTAACGTCATGCTGGACGATGATTGCCGCCGATGGGTCCGTGTCACTTCGCACGAGCCTGGAAGGCTGCACAGGAAGACAGCGCACGGTTCGGGCACCCAGGATGAGGATCATCGGGCGCCACACAGGCGGGTACCCTCAGGGGGTCAAGGGAGGCGACCCTGGCGGATTGCGCGCAAAAGAGGAGCTTTGCGCGCAAAACCGCGGGTCGGCGCGAAAAATGGCGGGCTGGCGCGCAATTGGGCCAGCGCTTCGCGCGCGGATGATCGGGATTGCGCGCACCGGGCTTCGGGTAGCGCGCGGGGGCAACGGCTCATTCTCTAACGAATGACCACTTTGAAAATGGGGGGTGCGCGCAATCGGGCTGGATTGCGCGCACCCGGGGGGCAATTGCGCGCAAGAAGCTTCTTTTGCGCGCAAAGGCCTTCGGGTTGGAATTTATTCAAAGGAAATGAGCCAAGGGGATTGCGCGCGAAGGCGGACCCCAAGGCTCTATTGCGCGAAAGAAAGGAGGTTACCTGAAGATCGGCATTGCGCGCGGAAGGGGTTGGATTGCGCGAACGAGCGCCGCATCGGATTCTGGCAACCTTCAAAACGTCGGGGGTCGCCTTATATTTATAGGCAACCCCGGGCACGGAATTCGGTCTCGGGCGCGCAATTCGCTTCGCGGGCGCGGAATCAGAACTCAGCGCGCAAAGGCGCCGCGCAGGCCGCGGGCGCGCAAAATAGCGCGCCGGCCCAGCGCATTGCGCGCATCCCGGGAGGATTGCGCGCCGCGACTCAACTTTGCGCGCGAGCCTCTGAAATTTCACGCAAGTCCTCCGGGCCCTCCGGAATGTGCCTCTGACTCCAAATATCACTTCGCTTTCCGCATCCGGAGCTTCGTTTGGGAACAATGGACTTTTCCGGCGTCTACATTCTTCAATAATGTTTTTAGATATATTTTTATGGTATTGCTTTTTATCAATAAAAAAACACATTTTTAAGTTATAATTCATTGGGGATATGTTTTATTAACACCATAATTATCTATTTTATGGATGGATTATGATAATTTTTACTAAATAGTTTATTAGAACTCACATTCTTGATTAGTTTTGGTATCCATTATGTTTCCCTTGAAATATTCACTTATATATGTTCATTGGATGTTTAATGTCCCCTAAATATCTATATTGTTAATCATGGATATGTTTGTTACATAAAATATAAATTATATCAACATGTTTTGTTCTAGTATATGTTTTAGTGAAAATTACATTTAATAAATAATTCCAAAAAAATATATTTGGAATAATTTTAATGGTATTGGTAAACCATAGGGAATATCATATCTTGAATTTTGAGGTAATTACAGGCAATTACACTTTAGAAACATTATAGGAATTATATTAATATTTTTTTGGATAAATAGAAACCTATTAAATACAGAAAATTCACAATGATTAATCCCATAACCCAAGGTATAACACCCAAATATTTTATAGTATGTATCTTTTTAAATTTAACTATTTTTTATCATATGTTACACCGAACATCAAGCTTAAAAAATGAATAAATAATATTATTTAATTTTGATTGTTATCATCATAATGTTTTGATAGAGGTAATGAATGAGATTGAATAAATTATGAAAATATATTTTCAACAAGATTATAAATTGAATTATTTGTATTTAAATTAATTAGAAATTAAAATAAAAACTAATTGAACATAAAGGATCCACTACTGGAATGGAGAGGTATACCAACACTTTGGTGCCAACGGTTTTTGAAAACCATTGGCATATGTGGATTACAGACCTCTTTCCCAACGGTTTCATTAAACCGTTGGGATATCTCACAATTGGACCAATTTTACCAACGTTTTACATAAACCATTGGTAAAACATACAATTTTCCCAATGGTTTAGTGAAACCGTTGGGAAAACATGAGAATCAACTACCTTTTCCCAACGGTTCAATGAAACCATTGGGAAAACTTGAGATTCAACCACATTTTCCCAACGGTTCTATGATACCGTTGGGAAAACTTCATATTCAATCACCTTTACCAACGTTTTCAATGAACCGTTGGAAAAGCATAGTTTTCCCAACGGTTTTTGAAAACCGTTGAGAAAAATTCCCTCTAAATATAGAGATCCCCCAATTCTCTCTTCGCACGACTACAACCCTAAAATTGATTCTTTCCCGATGCTCTCTTCTTACTAGTATTGGGAACTCCATCCATTCTCTTTGATCAAACAATTTTTCTGTTCTAGACTTCAAATCTGTAAGTCCTACCTCAGATCTAATGTTCTTCATCTATTTTTTTTATTTTCAATTTTTATTTGACCTAAATGTGAGGGATCTCTATATACCCAGATTGAGAAACTCGTTCCACTTGATAGATCCATCTTAAATCAATGAATTTTGTAGTTCTACACTCTAAATCTGTAAGTACTACCTTTGTTTAAATGTTTTTCATCTATTATTTTTGTTTTCTGTTTTAATTTGGTATAAACCATTTTGTGATGTTTATGGAATGGAATACCCAACAAGTGCACTTTGATTTATTTTTTGTTTTTCTTCAATACTTATGTTTCATGATTGTATGGATCAAAATTATTGGAAGTCTACATAGTCAATCTTTCCGTGTATTTAGTGAACCATATGAACCAATGGAGGTGCTGGTGAGATGTATCCCTACTCAAATATGATAAAGAGTTTGTTTAGTAATATTGTCTTGAGGTAGGTAATGGATATAAGGATGTTCCATGTGAAGTGATTTTGGACGTTTGGGGTAGTGGCGTTGGTGGTTTTCCATTTTCTTAGTGGGGTGATATGGTAGTTTTTATGGACATTAGCTTAGTTCAAAAAATGGATATGTGTTTTGTATTTATAGTTTTTTTCCAAGGAATAATGGTAAGGTTACTGATATTGAGGATGAAATGGATGTTGGTTGGGTGATGGATTGGAATTCTGATGTTGTTTTGATTGGTTTTAGATAATTCTCAAAGAATTATATGGGGATTTCCTCTCTTTAACAAATCCACCCTCCTCCTAGACCATGGAAACCCCCCTCTTGGACCCTAGACACCCCCCTCCTGGAACTTGGACAACCCACCCCCTCTTTCCGGAAACCTGGATAGCCCCCCCCCCCCCTCCTAGACCTTGGAAAACCCCCCTCCACCCTCCACCCAAGACCTTGTATATTCCATCCTCCACCCTCCACCCAGGACCTTGTATAACTCCTCCACCCTCTTCCATGGTCCCCGGACAGCCCCCCGAACAGCCCCCAGATAGCTCCCACCCTCTTCCATGGACCCCAGACAGTCCCCCCCCCCCCCGGACATCCCCCAACGCTCCTCCTCGGTCCCCAAACAGTCCCCCGGACAGCCCCTATACATCCACCACACCCTCCTCCATGGACCCTGGACATCCCCCCAAACACCCCCCGAGTAGCCCATTGGACTGCCCCCGGACAGCCCCCCACCCTCCTCCTTGGTCCCCGGATATCCCCCCGAACAGCTTCCCGGATAGCCCCCCCCACCCTCCTCCTTGGTCCCCAAAGAGCCCCCCGAACAGCCCCCCCCCCCCCCTCCTCCTTGGTCCCCGGACAGCCCCCCCCCCCTCCTCCTTGGTCACTAGAAAGCCCCCCGGATAGCCCCCCCCCCCCCCTCCTTGGTCCCCAGACAGCCCCCCGGACACCCCCCAGACATCCCCCCCCAACCCTCCTCCCTATACCCCGGACAGCCCCCACACCCTCCTCCTTGGACCACGAATAACCCCCCAGACAGCCCCCACCCTCCTCCTTGGTCCCTAGACAGCCCCTCGGACAACCCCCCACCCTCCCTGGACCCCGGATAGCTCCCCAGATAGCCCCCCACCCTCCTCCTTGGACCCCTGACAGCCCCCCGAACATGAATAACATTTTTCTTTTGTACCACTGTGTATGAATGTAAATGATACTCATATGCCTTATGTATAATTCTATTACAAGTTGATTAAATGTTATACCTCATTGATGATATGTAATTTTAGGCATGTTGATTTCACATGCCTTTTTTATTTCTATGATCATGCAATGATATTTAGGATTATTCCATTTTTTTATGTCTTGAACTATATGAATTTCTTGGTATGCTTATTAGCTCATGCTCATCAAATGCATGTGATGATATTCTTTAATTTGAATACAAATCCTTATTGTACATTCTCCATGTTATGTGAATTATGCCTTGTTTGATTTGGTTTACTTGTTAATTGTTAGGATAAGACATGGGTTACAAGTTAAGGACTCATGGATGGACTCTTCATGCTTAGGAAGAATGATCCATGAGTCATATGTGATGTGTACGAGTCAACCCCACCTCAATCCAAAGTGGGGTGTGGCCGTCACCACTCAAAGTGTCTCTCATTTGTTTAAAATGGACTTCATTTTAAGTGAAAACAACAGTTGACATATGGAAAACTGACCAAATGCATTCGGATTCTATTGAAACATTAGAAAAAGATCCATAGGTAATATGTGATGTATAGGAGTAATCCTCTCCTAAATCCAAGACACAGTGTGGTCGGGATCACTCAAAGTGTCTCTCTTTTTTTTAAATGGACAACATTTTAAGTACATACAAAAAACCGGAAAAATGGAAGTGGATTGTGTTGATACTTTATCACAATGATACATAGTTCATATGTGACGTGTATGAGTCAACTTTGCCTCAATCCAAGGCGTGGTGTGGTCGACACTACTCAAAGTGTCTATCTTTTGTTTCAAAAGGACATCATTTTAAGTGAAAACAACACGTGGCATATGGAAAACTGACAAAAGACATTCAGATTCTGTTGAAACATTAGGAAAACGATCCATGGGTCATATTTGACATGTACAAGTCAACCCTTCCACAAAACGATCCACGGTGTGGCCAAGACCAATCAAACTCTCTCTCTTTTGTTCAAAATGGACTAAAGTGTAAGTGAAATCAACAACTAACATATAGGAATTGGAACAAACGCCTTAGGATTCTGTTGACACATTAGGATAACCGTCCATTGGTCATATGTGACATGTACGAGTCAACTCCGCCTCAATCCGAGGCACCGTGGGGCTGGGACCACCCAAACTGCCTCTCTTTTGTTAAAAATTTACAATATATTATGTACATACACAAAACCAATAAAACGGATTCTTATTGTGTTTAAAATTTATGGCAATCATGCATGGAACATATGTGACGTGTACGAGTCGACCCCGCCTAATCCGAGGCCCGGTGTGGCCGACACCACTCAAAGTGCCTCTCTCTTTTTTAAAATGTATTTAATTTTAAGTGAAAACAACAACTGACATACGGGAAACTGAGAAAATGCCTATGAATTATGTTGAAACTTTATGACAATGATAAACAGAGCCACGGTGTGGCCGAGACTTCTCAAACTGTATCTCTTTTGTTCAAAATGGACTAATTTTAAGTGAAATCAACAACTGACATATGGGAAACGGACCAAATGCCTTCGGATTCTATTGAAACGTTTGGAAAATGATCTATGGGTCATATTTGATGTGTATGAATCAACTCTTCCTTAATCTGAGGCCCTGTGTGGCTGGAACCACCCAAACTGCCTCTCTTTTGTTCAAAATGGACAATATTTTACGTACATACACCAAACCGATCAAACAGATTCTGATTGTGTTTAAACATTAGGAAAATGATCCATGGCTCATATTTTACATGTACGAGTAAACCCTGCCTCAATCCGAGGCCCTTTATGGCCGACACCACTCAAAGTGCCTCTCTTTTGTTTAAAATGGTCTTAATTTTAAGTGAAAACAAAAACTGACATACGCCAAACCGACCAAACGCATTATGATTCTATTGAAACTTTAGTAAAATGATCCATGGGTCATATGTGACATGTAGGAGTCAACCCCGCCTCAATCCGAGTCGTGGTGTGTCCGGGACCACTCAAACTGTCTCTCTTTTGTTCAAAATGGACAAAATTGTAAGTGAAATCAACAACTGTCATACGGGAAACTGACCAAACGCATTTGAATTCTATTTAAACTTTGGTACAATGATCCAAGGGTCATATGTCATGTTTATGAGTCAACCCCACCTCAATCTGAGGCGCGGTGTGGCCAGGACCACTCAAACTGCCTCTCTTTTGTTCCAAATGGACAATATTTTACGTACATACGCCAAATCGATCAGACAGATTCTGATTGAGTTAAAACTTTATGAAAATGATATGTGGCTCATATGTGATGTGTACGAGTCAACACCACCTCAATATGAGACCCGGTGTGGCCGACACCACTCAAACTATCTCTCTTTTGTTCAAAATGGACAATATTTTACATACATATGCCAATCCGATCAAACGGATACTGATTGTGTTGAAACATTTGGAAAATATTCCATGGCCCATATGTAACATGTACGAGTCAACCCCGACTGAATATGAGGCCCGTTGTGGCCTACACCACTCAAAGTACATCTCTTTTGATTAAAATGGACTTAATTTTAAGAGAAAACAACAACTGACATAATCCAAACTGACCAAACGCCTTCAGATTCTATTGAAAATTTAGTAAAACCATACATGGGTCATATGTGACGTGTACGAGTCAACCCCGACTGAATCTGAGTCGTGGTGTGGCTGGGACCACTCAAAATGTCTCTCTTTTGTTGAAAATGTACTATATTCTAAATGAAATTAACAACTGTCATATGGGAAACCGACCAAACACCTTTGAATTATATTGACACATTAGTACAATGATCCAAGGGTCATATGTGATGTGTATGAGAAAATCCCGCCTCAATCCGATGTGCGGTGTGGCTGGAACCACCCAAACTGTCTCTCTTATGTTAAAAATGGACAATATTTTACGTACATAAGCCAAACTGATCAAACGGATTCTGATTGTGTTGAAACATTAGGACAACAATCCATGGCTCATATGTGATGTGTACGATTCAACCCAGCCTCAATCTGAGGCCCGGTGTGGCCGATACCACTCAAAGTGACTCTCTTTTGTTTAAAATGGACTTAATTTTAAGTGAAAACAACAACTGACATACACCAAACAAACCAAATGCCTTCATATTCTGTAGAAACATTAGTAAAACGGTCCATGGGTCATATGTGACATGTACAAGTCAACCCCGCCTCAATCCGAGTCGCGGTGTGGCCGAGACCACTCAAACTGTCTCTCTTTTGTTTAAAATGGGCATAATTTTAAGTGAAAACAACTGACATACGACAAACCAACCAAAAGTCTTTTTATTCTGTTGAAACTTTAGGAAAACAATCCATGGGTCATATGTGACATGTATGAGTCAACCCTTCATCAATCCAAGCCACGGTGTGACCGGGACCACTGAAACTGTCTCCCTTTTATTCAAAATGGACTAAATTGTAAGTGAAATCAACAACTTTCATACGGGAGACAGACCAAACACCTTAGGATTCTATTGACACTTTAGGAAAACGATCCATGGGTCATATGTGATGTGTACGAGTCAATCTCGCCTAAATCTGAGCCACGGTGTGGCCAGAACCACTCAAATTATCTCTCTTTTGTTTAAAATGGACATAATTTTAAGTGAAGACAACAACTAACATACGCAAATCCAACCAAACAACTTCTGATTCTTTTGAAACGTTAGGAAAACGATCCATGGGTCATATGTGACATGTACGAGTCAACATCGCCTCAATCCGAGCCACAGTGTGACCGGGACCACTCAAATTGTCTCTCTTTTGTTCAAAATAGACTAAATTGTAAGTGATATCAAAAACTGACATACGAGAAACTGACCAAACACCTTCGTATTCTATTGAAACTATAGAAAAACGATCCATGGGTCATATATGACATGTACGAGTCAACCCCGCCTCAATCCGAGGCACCGTGGGCTCGAGACCACCCAAACTGCCTCTCTTTTGTTCCAAATGGACAATATTTTATGTACATACTCCAAACCAATCAAACGGATACTAATTGTGTTGAGACATTAGGAAAATGATTCATGACTCATATGTGATGTGTATGAGTCAACTCTGCCTCAATCTGAGTCCCGGTGTGGCTGACACCACTGAAAGTGCCTTTTTTTTGAAAATGTACTTAATTTTAAGTGAAAACAAAAAATGACATACAAAAAACTGACCAAACGCCTACGGATTCTGTTGAAACTTTACGAAAACGATCCATGGGTCATATGTGACGTGTACGAGTCAACCTCGCCTCAATCCGAGCCGCGGTGTCGCTGGGAACACTAAAACTGTCTCTCTTTTGTTGAAAATGGACTAAATTGTAAGTGAAATCAACAACTGCCATACGGGAAACTGGCCAAACGCCTTCGGATTCTGTTGACACATTACGAAAACGACCCATGGGTCATATTTGATGTTTAAGAGTCAATACCGCCTCAATCCTAGGTACAGTGAGGCCTACACCACCCAAACTGTCTATCTTATGTTAAAAATGGACAATATTTTACATGCATACGACAAACTGATCAAATGAATTCTGATTGTGTTGAAACATTAGGGAAACAATCCATGGCTCATATGTGACGTGTACAAGTCAACCCGGACTCAATACGAGGCATGGTGTGGCCGACACCACTCAAAGTGTCTCTCTTTTGTTTAAAATGGACTTAATTTTAAGTGAAAACAACAGTTGACATACGCCAAACCAAACAAACGCCTTCGGATTCTGTTGAAACTTTATGAAAAAGATCCATGGGTCATATTTGACGTGTATGAGTCAACCTTGCCTCAATACGGGCCACATTGTGGCTAAGACCACTCAAACTATCTCTCTTTTCTTCAAAATGGACTAAATTGTAAGTGATATCAACAACTGACATACGGGAAACAGACCAAATGCCTTTGGATTCGGTTGAAACTTTAGTAAAATGATCCATGGGTCATATGTGACGTGTAAGAGTCAACCCTGCCTCAATACGAGTCACCGTGGGGCGGGGACCACCCAAACTGCCTCTCTTTGTTCAAAATGGAAAATATTTTATGTACATATGTCAAACCGATCAAACAGATTCTGATTGTGTTGAATCTTTAGGACAATGATCCATGGATCATATGTGTCATGTACCGGTCAACCCAGCCTCAATTCGAGGCCCGGTGTGTCACTTATGGAGTCACAAGTGATGAGACTCCTATGAAAATACCTTTTAACCAAATATTATAAAAGTGGTTTTCATATAAAGATTGAAATGGGCGTAAATAATATTTGATTTATTGAAACTCTGATTCAACTATACTGGATTATTTTTCTCATATGAAGATTCAAATGGGGAATTATTCACCATGTCTTAAATCAAAGAGGTGGTGTTCTTTTTTGTTGTTTTAAGTATGTCAGTGTTTTTAGTTGTGTTTTTTATGCAGGTGTATGCAATGGATTGGCTACCGAAGGGGCTGTTGTGCAACAATTCTAGAAATACAGAATACCAATGGTTGTAAACCATTGGTATACTTTGAGAAAGAATTATACCAATGGTTCAATATACCGTTGGTAAAAAACTATACTTAAACATGTTCCAACGGTTTCATTGAAACTGTCGGGAAAAAAGATATACCAATGGTTTAAAACCGTTGGTATAAGGTCAAAATCATTGAATTCCCAACGGTTTTATTAAAACCGTTGGGGAAAAAACTATACAAACTATTGTGAACCGTTGGTATAAGATCAGAATTATAGAATTCCCAATATTTGTAAATCGTTGGGTAAACCTATACCAACGGTTCTTGTTGAACCGTTGGGAAATCAATACATAGAGTGGGCTATCCCGACAGTTTACTTTAAACTGTTGCTATAGATCTTTCCCCATGCCTTACTTCCCTATGGTTTGGACAACCGTTGGTATAGAATATACCAACGGTTTTCTAGCCTATACCAACGGTTTATAACCATTGGTATATCCTCTATTTCCTCTAGTGATCAGTTTTATAAAAACATGTTTCATGCCCATTGTGAAATCTTATCTTAAAAAATTTAATTAATAATTCTTAGTGAAAAATATTAATTATATTTATATGTTATGTATTCAATAATTTATTTCTAAAATTCATCTAATAATTTTTTTTATTAGAATAAATCTAATTTTAAGCCTAAAAGCTATACTTTTCTAAAAATAATTTCTACCACCTTTTAAAGGTGCCACTATTTTAAAACTAAATTTTGAAATAATCATAAATTTTATTTTAAAATTTTAATATAATTTTGGAAGTCATAATATCAAATTTATCTCAGGGGGAATTATGGTATCATTCTAATTAAATTCTTTTAAAAAAAAATTAATGAATACTGTATTGAAATTTAAAACTAACTTTTAATATAAATAATTGATATATTTAAATTATAATATAAATTATATTTAAAGTATAATGGGATATATTATAAATAATTAAATCGTATTTACTTCATCAGAATTAATTTCACATTAAAATTGGATATAAAAAATCATGATTTCGAACTTTTTCATTTTAAAAACTCATTTTCTTGTTGCGCCTATGGGATTAATTTTAAAGACAATTTTTTAAAATGTATGGGTTTAATTTCGTATGATGTACTCAATATATATAATAACAATTTTAAAATTATTTTTTATGGTGATTTTAATTTCAATTGATAAAACATTTACCGTGGTAAAAGATAAACATTTAACGCGATGTTTGTAAAATAATGTATGTGTTTAAATGAAAAAGGTAAGGGAAAAAATAAATTTAAACTACAACATTAAATAGTTGGATGTTTTATTTCTCAAAACTAAACACACTTTAGAAAAATTATATATCATCTAAATTCATCTAAATTAATTCCACTTCACTGCGATTGAATTTAATTATAAAATTATCATTATTTAATCACTTTAACCCACCTCTCCTAACGTATAAATACCTCCCCTCACTGCACCATTTAATATCAAAATCCTTGATGTTCCCCAAATACTTTAATAACACTATCCTACCCCCCAACCCAACATCCAAGTGCTACTAGTATCACCAGGATTCCAAATTAGATGTCTTTAGGGGATCTTTCAGAGAGGTGATATTCACAAGCTATATCTCACAAAACAACTCTCTTAAATTATTTTATTCTTATAATTTATCATCATATAATTTATCCATAAAGGAATGATAAATCATGAATCAACTATATAAAATATTTTTAGCTTTACAATGGAAATTATTATATCCATCCCATTTTTACAACCTCTATTTCAATTAAATGAAACTATTGATCATGTTATGCAAGTTAATCACCTCCGTAAATGAGGATCTTATTCATTTTCCATTAAAATAATAATTTATAGTTATAAAAGTATTATTCTAATTAAATGATATTTTAATTGGTTTTATATAACCTTTTTAGCGCTTTTAACTAGGATATAGACATAATGATAAATAAAATAAATCTGGTTTGTGATTGTCATAAAAACTGACAAAATAATCAAATCAATTATCATTAATATTTTTTGAAATGAATCATCCTCATGTAAGAAAACAAATGATATATGGAAACATTAATACATATAAAAGTTCCTTAATATCATTTAAATCCACTTAGATATTTCTACTTCCATTTTACCAGAAAACCCCTAATTATTATCTGGTGAAGAGACCTTAAAATAATGAAATGAACATGTAAGAAACAATGAAAATTGTGAATTATGATTAATTAATAGGTGGTAATATGTTATATAATTATTATAAAAGATATTATAAATAAGAATATTTTTCTAAAAAAATTAATAACATTCATTAAACCCTTATATAGAAGTTAGTGTACACACTAGTAATGGGAAGCATAGGGTAAGAGATATCTTCAAACCTCAGTATCACCTTTGGGATATGATTCTTCTCTCTATGCCTCAATTTATCCTACCATTTATCTTATATAATTCACCTATTCTATATATATATATATATATTTCACGAATGTGAATTTACCTCAATTAACCTTTATTTGATGGGAAATTATATGATTTATAAGTTTTCCTTCTCAATTCTCCCTAAATAGAAACCCCAATTAAAGAGAACTTCTTCTTTTCCTTACCATTTTTATTTACCCACTAAAAACTATTTTAATATCCCAATAATTTTCTAAAATCATTAATTTAAACATGAAAAACAATCTTAGTTTGCTTCTTTTTTATGAAAACAATTATTTATTTTTCCTCTTTAAATACTCTTTATTCTTTCCCCTAAAACTGCACTTGTGTGACACATTTCTAACCACCATTTTTCATGTTTTACTATTTAGTTGGAAATCATTATATTTTATCTACTAATATGTTAAAAATGTTAAAGATTGATTAAATCCCTTATTTGATGGATTCAATTTTTATATTCACTTTTATTTATGTCTCATGACAATATTACCATAACCATTTAAATCCTTGGGTAACCCTTATGATTATTACTTTTGTTTGATTCTTACTTTGGAATAGATTTTCAAGTGAATTTTGTAATGGGTGTACCCAAATAGCACTCTAATTCACTGGGTAATGTTTTAGTCTCATTAGATGTCATCTTTTGATAGAGAGTAAACATATTTATTTTATAGTACTTTTTCCACTGTGTGATATAGTATTTGGAGTTATCATTGAATCGTGTTTATGTCATGATATATGTTACTTCCACTTTCCTATTTTCTCATTATTATATTATTCCATGTTATTTATGTTATGTTTCCATATGTATTTTCATGATACATTATTATATGTTATAATGTTACATTTTTTAACTCATGTGTTATTCTTTAATCACATATTTAATCCCTTACTATGTTGTTTCGCTCATCCCATTTGTCTATGTTTTCCAAAGGTAATCCTATGTAGTTGTAAGAGATGATCAGAGTTATGAACTCATAATGGATATTTATAAAAAGATTTTTTAGTTTAGTTTCATGTTTTCCTATAATATAACTAGTCTTCCAAAGACACTTGTATTTTTTATCCTATGATTGGATTATATGGATAAATATTTATAAAACCATTTTATAATATAGCTAAAAATGTTAGTCATTATTGAAAGACGATAATTTTTTAATTCCTACCAACTGCATATATGAGGTATAGGTTAATAATTCATTGTTTCTAGTTAAAATATTTGATAAAAAATATTAATTATGAACGAGGGGTGTTATTGTTGTATTATATATATTAATGTATTATATTGGAAAAGGTTTCCAATCCATATTAGTTATGGAAAATTGTAGGAGGCATAATCATATAAATGTCATGATTTTTTATAAATTAAATTCAATTAAAAGTTAATTTTAGTGATTCTTGCATACAAATTCATTTTTGGATATTAATTTCATAGATTAAGTGATGAATTTATAAATTCATTAATGCACAACCAAAGTATGAAATTTTTTTAACAAAAAATTAATATACTAATTAAATTTCATTATTTTCTATGAATTTAAAAATAATTCCACAACAATAGTAAAATGATATTGGATAAAAATTATCTGAATAAATTCATATCTGTTGAATGAAATGGACTTTTAAATCATCCCTGATTAATTTTTTTGAGCTACTTAACTTTACATTTTTCATTCACTTTCTTATGATCAATTATCACTATAAATTTAAATATTTACTTATTTATTTATTCCATGTTGATGTATTAACATTACACCAATTTTTTCCTAAATAGAAACCTAGTTTTGTTTCATTACATATGACCTTTATACTTCCCTTTCCATCTTATTGAGAATAATTTTAATTAATTCATTTTATGAATTAGGTTTTCGAATAACGATTTTTCAAATACCAAACCCCTGATTATCAAGATCGAATTTATATTCAGAGGATGAAATTTTTTAAAGTGGGGATAATTTAAGGCCCAAAAATTCAAAAATAAGAACATTTTATTTTATATTCATTGTGACATACCACACTGATGTTATAAAATCCATGAAATATATATATTTTAATTTATTCTCTTAGATAACTTTTTAAACAAGAAACCCTTAGGCTACGTGAATAGTAATATAATGCAACATTATAACCAAGACATTAAATTTTTGGATATAAATAATATTGACTAAATTATGAAAATTATTGTTTTCTATCTATTAGATTTAAAATAATAATAATATAAACATTGAAATATTGTTTTTTGAAAAATATGTGTCTTTTAAGAAGATTTTTCTCCCTTTGAAAACATAATTTAAAATTAATTGATATAATATTTCAAAAGAATTATTTTATAAATTTAACTTAATTTTTGAAATATAAATAACAAATTTTTATTTCTATTAATTATTGGTATTTTTCTTGAACTTCCCTATTTTTCTATAAATACTGAAAAATAGTAATTTTATTAAAAATTAGATTTTTCTTTAAATAATAAAAAATGTAAAATTCCCTTTTAAATTGTTTATATAGTAAAATTTGAGAAATTATCTAAAAATTTAACTATTTTTGGTCATTTTATTCAATTTCATATTGCATCTTAATATTAAAAATTTCTACACTTGTGATAATTTTCTCTTTGAAAACCATCTTTGTCATAAGTTTTGTGGGTATAATTTTAAATTTAATTTTTCATTTTCTAGAATTTAAATTGGAAAATGGATTCTATATTTCTACTCACAGTAATTTTTTTATCTAATAAGGTAATTTTAATATTTTACTGAAATTAATTATGAAAAATGAAAAAATTAATTTGTGTTGTTATGGTAGAAATGAGTTTATCAGGGTTAAACAAAAAAGTTAAAGGATTAAATCACTTAAAAATTTGTCTAAAATCTATATTATGTATAATTATTACCTTATAATGCCTAAAATTAGATAATACTCTATTTTGGACCCTTATGGAATCTAATAAATGTGGTCATACCTTCTTTATTTCAATCATTTCATGTTTTCCACTCACTGCACATATAAATGGTCACGCAAACATTAATATTATTCTCATCATGAGAAACTATTGGTTTATAACATCCATAACCAAATAAATTATTAACTTATATCCCATCATCCTATAATCATTTCATTGTTCTTAAATCTATTCTAGTAATTCTTTTGGTATAATCCTAAAGAGGTGATCCGAGAAGATATAGGATTTCAAACTATACGTGTTTGTTTTATTTATACATCCACCACCTAAAAATCATACACATCTATGTTGATAAATTAATAATATTATATAATATATATATATATATATATATAATTCTATTAATTTAATGATCTATATTAACCATTAATTACCTCTAATGGAAAATAATAACATCACTCCTCTGTATGGTTGACTACGGCCATGTGAACTGATGTGATACATTTTCCATCAACACATCTCATGGTTAGGTATGTTGATGGATATAAAGTACACACACACATATATATATATATATATATGAAATTTATAATTTAATTATAACTACAGATTTATTATATAATATATAACTTTTTTACTTACCATTAAATGGGGGATATGATAGTGTCGCTCATGTGTATGGCGCACTACCTCCACACAGAGCGATATGATTCATTTTTTTGCAAATTATTTAATTAGAAGATAATGAGGATAAACATAATGAGTATATGTTACATAAATTATATAAATATCATATTAATTACATATTTATCACTCTTAAATGATAAGATTTCATTTTATTTCCTCCCTCTTCACTCACTGAAAGATGATAACATCATTCGCCTGTGTGTGGACAGCCACCTTCATGATGTGATGACTCTTTTTTCACCACCACACCATAAGTATGATATATATAATCATTTTTAAATAAGTAATATGGTATTTATGATAATATTATCATTCTAAAATATTAAAATATGTCTTGCCAAATTTTCATTATGATCCTTCGAAAATGTAAATGTTACTCATATGAACATACGGCCTACCATCTCCATGATTGTAACATAGTTAATTTCCCAAAAATTTATTTACTGATGGGTATAGAAAAATTACAATTTATATATGATTATTATAATTATAGAATGGTTATTATTCTGGGAATGATATGACAATATAGTTTTCACAATAACCGAATCATTCATGATAAATCATGAATAAGAAATCAATGTAATTAACACCCATAACAATGAAAATAATGACATATTATTAATGAGTGGGTGATAAGATGTTATAAAATGATAATATATGATATCATAAATATTAATATAGTTATGTAATAAGTCAGTAACATGTTTTAAATCATATTCAAAGATTTTAAGGCACGCTCAACTAAAACGAAGCGTGAGGTAAGGGACTTCCTCTCAATTTCAATTCATTTAGGAATACTGTAATGATATAAACCAAATTTATATTATACTATGTAAAAATGGTCCATTTTAAATGTAATATAATTATTTATTACTAAGTTTTTATTTTATATTTTAATTTTAAATATTTTACCCTAGGTGATTTTACATGAATATTACCAAGTGGTAAAGAATTTCCAATGGAAAAAATTGTCTCAATTTCATCTAATAATACCCTTTAATTTTAATAACCTATTTTTATTCTTGAACTATTCAAGTAATAGTATTATTCTTTAACTCTTTTGTAAATAAAATGATTGAGAAAATGTTTTTAGTAAAATCATAATTCATTTCTCCCTTCAGTGCAAAATCGGTCTTCTTCCAAAACCAGGTTTTATAAAAAAATCAATTTTTTTTAACATTATTCCAATTTATTCAGAAAAAAATAACACATTTTTCACATTTAAAAAAAATAAAACGAATATTTTTTCCATTTTATTAAGAATTCCAGTTTGGATTTTATAAAAAAAGTGGAAGGAATGATAATATTTATGTGTAAAGAATGTGAAAACATTATTTCAATGTTACCAAACAATTTCTAAAATATTCCTTTATAAGTATCAAAATTTATTTTCAAAGAAAATAATATTCTAAAATTTTTGATCTTTTATTTTTTAAGGATTATTTTCAAAATGAAAATACATTTTACACAAGAATGTTTTAAAAGATCTTTTAATGTTATTTCTATTCATAAATGAAAATAACTGTTAATATTAATTATAATTCACTAGATAAATTTTTTATTTATACATTTTTTATTATTTTTAAGATTATTTTATAATAATTTTGATAGAGGAATTTCTTGGCATTCCATTTTGATGTTTTTTTGTTGTAAATAACTTTCCCATAAAAAATCAAAATCCTTTGATCATTGGATGTTAAATTTCCTTTAAATGTCCACATTATTTATCATGGTTATGTTTATTACATATATCATATATCATTTCAAAATAATTTGTTCTACATTGAATGGTATTTGTTTATCTCATGAAATATTGATAAATTAGTATTCGTTACTCAATACGAATATTTAAAAATGGAAATTATTAATGAATAAAATTTAGTATTTTATATATAAAGAATTCTTTTCACTTGAAGTGATAATGGGATTCTAGAATAATATATCCCCTTCATGAAATTATAGACTTGTGTGGTAAATTTTTAAGATAAAATTAAATGGGATTCTATTTTAATTTTTAAACAATCATGTAAAGGTCTTAAAAATAGGTTTCATGTTCATAAGAACATGATGTCCAATGATTTGGAATTTTCTAAACTAAGAATCCAAATGATATTATCAATGGGATTATCACAATTATTTTATCCCTCTATACACATCAATCTCAGTAATAGATCAAATGACACGTATTTTCTATTATTTGAATTTACATAATTATTTTTTCTTATCCAGTCATGATATTAATGTTATTGATTATATGCCTATTTTTTGTTTACATACCTTTATATATATGTTATTATCAATTATATTTTCTCATTTATATTATCCTTGGATGCATTTACCTTTTGGTTTATCGATTTTATGGAATGTGTGTTTAGTTACGTAACCTTCCATGCTGGTTATTCTTATTAAGTCGTGATGGATTCAACTATAATTAACCCTTACTAAGCATTTGAGCCCACCCTAATTTTATTTCCTTTTCTAAGAATCCATGAAGTGTACTATGACTAATTTAAACGAGAATTATAGAGGTAATAATGTTATTATTCCAAAAAATATGTTATAGTTTGTGTTTTCAAATGTAATATGGGAATCATGTATATATCTAGTTTACTAAAACTCATAAACTATCGAGTCCTTTAGGATGTGATTGCCTTTATCTTATGTTAATGTAATAAAATCAGTTATCGGATATTGTATATTGTGGTCAGGTCTACTAAAACTAATGTTGAAAATTCTTAATGGGATGTCCATGTGACTCAAGATTAAATAGACCATCATCGACTGGGTGGAGTGACACCTTATATTGCTAACCTTTTTTTGAGAAATCAGGGAACATATCTAAAGAATTTTACTCTATCATTGGATTATTTAGAGTACTTCTTCCTTAATGAGTTTTTGGGACAACCTCTTGAGAGGGAGGTAGAGTTAACTATTGAGATAATACTAGGAGCATCATGTCACGAACCCCTCCCACCAAAGATGCCCCTCCTGAGCTTGAAATGGTGAAAGGGATATAATGTCTCCTGAGTCCCGCATCTAGTAGGCCCCGGGGTGGCGACTAGAACCAAGGATATGAGTTTTCACAAATATGGGAGGCATTACCCTTTTTATAATTTAAGATCGGGAAATAGGACAAGTCAACCACCAAAAAAAGGAAAGAACAAGTATATGGAAATAAAACAAAACCAATCCCATATGCATGTTTAAATAGTTCTGAAACATGTTCCAAGTACAAGAAAGCTCAAAAGTACAATACGAAAAGAAACAAGAGTACAACAACTACAACAAATCCAACTGTCCTGACTAGTACGGTCCCACACGACCCTGGTAGTCCTCCTGGAAACCTGAAAGAAAATGTAGGGTGTGCATACAAGTATACTCAGTAGGGAAACCTAAATCTCTCGTGCAAAGGTGTGGAGACATCCTAATGTCCCTTGAGAACAACAGAAGAAACCAAAACCTATCAAGGAATTCTATCCACCCAACTTCACCAGCCACACTCACCAAAAACACAATCACAACAGGTAATAGTATATAAGAACAAGAGTATTGGGTACCCCGCACCATTTCCCACTAGTTAGTTGCTCTTCCTAATGACGAATGTTCTGACGCTGCCACACTCTTCCCACCCACACACACCTGGGCCTCACAGCCACGTATCCCGCCCGCACACACCTGGGCCTCAAAACCACGTATCCCGCCCGCACACACCTGGGCCTCACCACCATGCATCCCGCCCGCACACACCTGGGCCTCACAACCACGTAATCCACCCGCACACACCTGGGCCTCATCTTGAATATTCTTGGGAAACATTAAAACCTGCCCGAAGATTCTTGGGCTAAAACCACCCCAATCGTAACCTACCCGAAGAGTCTTGGGTGTAAGGTTTCCTCAAGCCATCACAGCATAGGGAAGAAGGAGCAGGAAGGAGCTAGTAACTAAGGGGAAAACACCCTCTCCCATGAAATGGGAGTGTTCGGCACTAAGTGCTCAACATGGGTGGGGTACAATAAAACACAAAGATACAGATACATATATATATACCAAACACACAGCCCAACCTATGGCTTCTTAACAGAGAAACTGAGCACGTGCCCTGGCACTGCTACTACAAAGCATTCATACAAAAAACAACCCCAGCCCCATTTAGGTTTTCACGTTTTATTAGAATTAGTATATTTAGTTCTTTATCTACTGGGAAATCAACCGCAACCAATAATATCAATCGTTCGTAAAGCATATCCCTGTCATCCACAAATCAATTTAGGAAAACACAAGCAACATAAGCAAGTCCTTCTTATTAACCATCCAACCCCATTAATTATTATTCCTGTTCCATTACCATGCACCACCATTTATTAAATCTTTCACTTTTATTTATTATTCACAACTCATAGTTCGTTCACATTCAAGACCATCCCTGCAGCCCCGCTACCAACCACCATAACCACAATCACACTGAAAACCCGTACATCATTATCCCTTTAATACCATTTATCGCAGCCCCGCCGACCATCTCAAACATAGTACTCACACCAACCCACAACCAAGCCAATCACAGCCCCGCTGCTCACCCGATCCACAACAACCCAAAAAACACTCCCATCACATGCCATGTATCCAAGCCAACACCCACATGTTCATTATTCCATTTTGTTCAACCGGGGTGATCACACAACGGTTCCGAATTTTAAATCAGTAAACATTACTTGATTAACCAAAATTTCACATTCAACAAAGTTTCCATCCATAAAAATGGTCTTAGAAATATAGGGCAACATTTAATTGCACATGCAGAGGCTACCAACAACCGTGATTTTCAGTAGGCATAAGCCTATTCAATTTACAACATAATATCACAGGATATAAGATAATGTAACAGTAATCACAAACATCTCATCCTGTTATTTAATCCAGTTATTATCTTCATTAAACCAGTTCAAAAGTGTTTCACGTAAACAAGAGGACACCCACCCATCATGTTGCACAAAATAAAGAGACGAAGGTAATATCCCTACCTCAACAGGTTCTGATCACAACGCTCCCCCGGATCAACTTTAGAAGACGTCTGTCGGCATCTGTCACTTTTGTCGAGTCCGGGAAAAACCTCCTTAGGTGGAATTTGGAAAGGAAAGGCCGAAGGAAAGGCAACAGATCCAAGCTCCGAAGTTCTACCTCATCATTAGGATCTCGTGGCCGCTGATGGATTGGAAATCGGATCTCGGATGAAGAAGTTATGGAAGAAAAGGAGCCTTCGAGTCTCTTGGGAGAGCTCTCCTCATAAGAATGGGGAGGAGAGGGGTGAGTTGAACATGATGAGGAGACCCCCCCTTTTATAGGCAATAAAAACAAAAGTACAGGACCTGTACTTTATGGTACACGGCGTGTACTCGGCCATTTCACACGGTCACCACGCGGCTTCCAGCACGGCCTTTAACACGGCACGTGGTCATTGACTTGTCAACACACGGCTTGAAGGTAACACATAGGTGGGGAGGGACTACACGGTGTGTAGTATTGGCTACATGGCGTGTACTCATTTATTTCACACAGAAAGGACAAAACTCCCACACAGAACACGGCCATTGACTGCTCAACACACAGTTTGAGGGTAACGCATACGCGGGGATGGACTACACGACGTGTAGTTTGGGGTACACGGTGTGTACCCATTTATTTCACATGGTAAAGACACGTCCTTGAACACGGGGTGTACCCAGCAATGTGGTACAGGGCGTGTACTCACACTACACGGCGTGTAGTTTCAAAATTCTGAATAGTGTGGGAAAAGTCCATTTTACCCTCCAGAACACTTCATGGCCCTCTTTTTGACAAAGGAATGGGCTAGAGAGGTCTGGGCCATTTCATAAGATACCTCTTAAAACATTATCATCCCCGAGAATTAAAAATCCAACCCAGAGGAACCGAACAAGATACCTCTTAGGTCCCTCATAATAACCAGAACCCATCGAACAAATCTAATCATATGTGTTAGGAATTCCTTCTCCTATGTCGAGATATTATCCGCTTTAGGCGGCACTGACTCGCCTACATAGGTTTAATCAAATCCTCCTTAATGCATCTCGAATAAGAATTGGGTCTTCCCACTTTCATACATTAGGATTTTTCATCTTGCACTACCCCCAACACCACAAAACCAACACACTGCTCAAACATGTGGTTTGGGGAAATTCCTTCTCCTATGTCAAGATATTATCCGCTTTAGGCGGCACTAACTCGCCTGAATAGGTTCAATCACATCCGCATTAATGCATCTCGATTTAGGATCTGGTTTTCCCTTTTTCCCACACATCCATACATGCTACACACTTCCAGAGAACATGGAAACAAAATGTCTCATTACTGACAAGCCAAGCATTCCATATATAAAAGGTATAGAGTATAACATTAAAACAAAGCTCAGAAGAACAATTGAAAACACAAGTAAAAACAACTCCGGGTACTGAGCGTGCATATGAGCCTCCCGCTCCCAAGTGCTCTCCTCGAGTCCGCCATGCCTCCACAACACACGAACCAAGGGAATGCTTCATCCACGAATCACCTTCTCTTTACGATCCTCGATTCTGACTGGTCATTCCTCGAAGTTCCCATCATCTCCCATATCTAACTCTCCCCAGTCGATAATGTGAGAGTCGCCATTTAAGTATCGACGTAACCGGGAGACGGGGAAGATGTCATGAACCTTCTCCAACTGAGGTGGCAGGGCAAGCTGATATGCCACGTCGCTGACTTGCCTCAGCACCTCAAAGGGTCCGATGAACCTAGGTGAGAGATTACTCCCTTTCCCAAACGTTCACTACCCCCGTCGAGGGGAATCCTTCAAGAACACATGGTCTCCCACCTAGAACTCTAAAGGCCTCCTCCGATGATCAGTATAAGACTTCTGTCAGTCCTGAGCCGCTTTCATCCTCTCACGCACAAGCTGCACTTTCTCTGTGGTGCTCCACACTACCTCTGCCCCAAGAGAACCTATCTCACCGACCTCTACCCAGTAAATGGGTGAACGACATGGTATTCCATACAAAGCCTCAAATAGTTCCATTCCAATGGTAAAGTGGAAGCTGTTGTTGTAGGAAAACTCTACTAAAGGCAAGTGTCATACCCATGACCCTCCGAAATCCATAACACATGCTCGCAGCATGTCCTCCAACGTCTGGATAGTCTTCTCTATCTGCCTGTCAGTCTGGGGGTGGAAAGCAGTGCTAAGGCGTAGCTGGGTCCCAAAATCATGTTGTAACCCACTCCAGACTCATGAGGTAAACTTATTATCACGGTCTAGGATGATAGTCTTTGGAACACCATGAAAACGTACCACCTCGTCTACGTACCACTGTGCAAAGGTACTCACCAGGCCTGACTCCTTAATTGCTAAGAAGTGAGCTAATTTCGTCAGTCGATCCACCACTACCCAAATAGCATCATAACCACCCTGAGCTCTAGGTAGTCATGTGATGAAGTCCATTAATATGTAATCCCACTTCCACTCGGGGACATCTAAAGGATGTAACAAACCACTAGGAACACGGTGTTCAGCCTTAACTTGCTGACACACTAGGAATTTAGTCACAGACTCTGCCACTGCCCGTTTCACCCCGGGCCACCAAAACTGTTCCCTCAGGCCTCGGTACATTTTTGAAACTCCTGGATGTACTGCCAAGGCTGAGCTGTGGAACTCCCGGAGAACTCCCTCACGCATCGCCTCCGGGAAAAACAACCATCCATGAAAAAGCATTCGATGTCAGTTTTCTTCTGACCATCCTTCTGGAGTGTTCCCCTGATCGACATGATCCCGCATCACTTCTGCCTTGAAGTCCCCCCACTAAGACTCTTCCACTTGCTGCAACAAGGAGGACTGCACCGTCATCTGAAACAAACAGCCTCTAACACCTTCTACCCTGGCATCCAAGTGCATGGCAGCCAATTCTCCCATCGCTTTCCAAGAATCAGAAGATTCCTGAATCACTTCCTTATGTGTCTTCCTACTTAGGGAATCAGCCACAACGTTTCCCTTACCTTCATTATAGGAGATCTCGAAGTCATTGTCTTGGAAAAACTCGACCCATCTCCGCTATCGTAATTTCAGGTCATGTTGAGGGAAGATATAACGCATGCTCTTGTGATCTGAGAAGAACAAAAAGAGCTCCCCAAAGAGGTAATGTCGGCACAAATTCAGTGTGAACACTACTGCTACATGCTCCAGGTCATGGATGGCATAGTTACGCTCATGAGGGTGCAACTGCCTAGACCCATAACAGATCACTACCTTCTTCTGCATCAGCACGCACCCCAGACCAAGGCCATAAGCATCACAAAACACCTCATACAACAAACCTTCCTCTAGAAACCTGAGTATGGGATCATAGACCAAATTCTCTTTCGGGTATCCGAAAGATTTCTGGAAATGCATTCACTATAGGAAGACTTGGTTTTTCCTAGTCAAATCTGTCGATGGAGCAGAAACTCAAGATAAGTCTGAAACGAACCTCCGATAGTAGCCTACTAACCCCAGGAAACTACGATCTTACGCCACGCTCTTGGGTGCCACCCAAGAAACAACTGCCTCCACTAACACTCAATGATGAGACACCACGTGCCCAAGGAAGTGTACTTCTTGCATCAATAACCTACACTTTGAAAATTTCTGATAAAGCTGGTGGTGTCGAAGGACTTCCAAGACTGCCCTGAGATGCTCAATGTGCTCCTTCTCTGATCTTGAGTAGATCGGGATGTCATCAATAAACACAATGACGAACCGGTCCAGAAACTCTTGGAAGAAAAAGTTCATAAGTCCCATGAACACAGCCGGTATATTCGTAACTCCCAATGGCATCACTACAAACTCGATGTGCCCATACCTGCACCTGAAATCCATCATCGAGATGTCACTGTCCTTCACCCTCAGCTGATGATATCCAGATTGTAGATCAATCTTAGAAAACCAACCTGCTCCCCTCAGCTGGTCGAAGAGATCACCTATCCATGGAAGGGGTTAATGGTTCTTGACCATTACCTGGTTTAACCTTCGGGAGTTTATGCATAGCCTGAGACCACCATCTTCCTTCTTCATGAACAAAACCGGAGCACCCCTTGGCGATATGCTGGGTCGAACAAAACCCTTCTCCATCATATCATCAATCTGAATCCGCAACCCCCGCAAATCTGAAGGTTTCATCTGATAAGGTTCCATCGAAATCGGATGGTCACCATGCTGTAAGTCTATCCCAAACTCAACGCCACGTCGGGGGGGGGGGGGGGTAGAGTCACAACCTCCTCTGGAAAAACATCGAGGAACTCCCCAACAACCTCCAGGACATCGATCATCTCTGTATCAGCTAGAACATTTGATAAACGGCCTAACAAGGAAATGAGAGGCTCCACACGCCATCTTCCCTCCTAATAGATCCTCTCAACAACAAAACCTACATGTTTCCCATCCACGTCGGAGAACACGACTCTTCTTCAGAAGCAGTCGATAATGGTACTAACAGAAAACAAACAGTCGATTCCTAGGATGACATCGTACGTGTGTCATCTGTAGAAGAAGAAGATCCCCACTAGATTGATGTGGCCCCAATGTCAGCCCGCATCCCCAGAAAACACAAGACACGCTGGTCTGGCCTCCAACTGGTGTACTCAGCACCAGTGGTATGGAAATTCTCTCCATGTATCATCCCAAATCATGGGCTAGACCAGGTGCAACAAAGGAGTGTGAAGCTCCCGAATCGAACAAGGTAGAAACGAGAGTGCTGAACAAACAAATCGTAACTCGCACCACCTCTGGTCCTGCCGGAGCAGTCAACTCTGCTGCGTGAAACTGTCCATGCCCAGCTCCTCTGCCTCTCTGATGTCGTCCACCTCCCCGGCCATGCCCTGGTCGAGGTCCCTGAGGAGCACCTTAAGGTCATCCTCCTCCTGTAAAGTCTTCCCTCATAGGAGCATGGTCCTACTGCTGCTGGAAGGGCCTCACCGGCAACTAGTGCTGCTGAGGTGGGTGCTGAACCTACCCACCTCCATTGTACTGAGCTCAGGTCGGGCACCGACTTTGAATGTGCCCGAAAACACCATAAGAAATACACTTCGGTCCTGGGATCTTGAAAAGGGGACGAGGACCAAAAGATCTGAACTGGAACTACTGAGGCCCACTCCCCACTGGCCTGAACCTAGAATGTCCCATCGCAGGAGACCTACTGCTGACTGCCTTCCCCTTCGACGAACCTAGCTGAATCCCCTCATGTGGTGCACCTCCCTACAATTGAATCATCTCTACAACCTCTACCTTCTTATGTACTTCCAATTATGTTGGAAGGGTGAAGGGGGTGACATCATACTGGAGTGAAGGACGAAGCGCCTCCTCAAAACGTCTCTCCCGAGACTCCTCATCCGGAAAGAGATCCGGAGCAAACTGCAGGAGATCCTTGAACTTGATCTCCAACTCTCGTACTAACATAATCCCCTGCTGAAGGGAGAGGAACTCTTGTTGCTTCTCCGCCTTGATCATGGAAGAAAGGAATTCCTCTCAGAATTCTTTCTCAAAGTCAACCCATGGAACCTCTTCCTCTATCCTCTCGCCGAGGTAGAGCGTCCACCACTTTCATGCCACACCTCTCAACTGGCTGACTTCTAGGGGAACCTAGTACTCCCTTGGAGCACGGATCAAGGTAAAAGTGATCCCTGGATCCTCAAGCCACCCCTCCATCTCTGTATCCGAATTATTACCCTCATACTTCTTGAGGATTTTCCACTAGAAAGAACAGAGATTCATATACCACTGGCTATCTTCCTCTTCTCGGTCGATCCTCAAATGATCGACCGCCTGAATCTGCTAGGCCTCAGCCATCTGAGCCACCTGGGGATGACGTCCAGGTGCCATAGCTTTATGGTAAACAAATATCGCCTAATCCCAAGTAGTAAGGAAATTTCTCACAGTTTCATTTTATCATTTTATTTCAATTTCTTTCCCAGAACACCCAAATCAAGTAAAACACCATCATGATGATGCATATACCTTCCCTAGGGTCTCTACCCTGCAATCAATGTAGTCTCACTTGGTCGTTCGGTAGGCTCAGATTCCTTCCATCGGATCACGGGGGGCAGTAAAATCCCATGTCCTAGCTGGTCTTCCCTAGCCTATGTCATGCACCAATGATCAATCAACACTGTTTCCCAACCATCCCATGCAATCCTCATTGTTCCTAACTTCAGACTCCATCCTATCACACAACCATTACCTCTGATACCATTCTCTCACGACCCCCTCCCACCAAAGATGCCCCTCATGAGCTGGAAATGGTGAAAGGGAGATAATGACCCCCGATTCCCGCCTCCAGTAGGCCCTGGGGTGGCGAATAGCACCAAGGGTATGAGTTTTCACAAATATGGGAGGCATTACACTTTTTATTATTTAAGATCGGGAAATAGGACAAGTCAACCACCAAAAAAAGGAAAGAACATGTGTATAGAAATAAACCCAATCAAATCCCACATGCATGTTTAAATAGTTATGAAACAAGTTACAAGTACAAGAAATCTCAAAAGTATAATATGAAAAGAAACAAGAGTACATAAACTGCAACAACTCCAACTGTCCCGACAAGTAGGGTCCCGCTAGGCACTGGTAGTCCTCCTGGAAACCTGAAAGTAAACGTAGGGTGAGCATACAAGTATACTCAGTAGGGAAACCTAAAGCTCTCATGCACAGGTTTGGAGACATCCTAATGTCCCGTGAGAACAACAAAAGAAACCAAAACCTATCGAGGAATTATATCCACCAAACCTCACCAACCACACTCACCAAAAACACAATCACAAAAGGTAGTAGTATATAAGAAAAATATTATTGGGTACCCCGCACCATTTCCCACTAGTTAGCTGCTCTTCCTAACAGCGAACGTCCTGACGCTGCCACACTCTTCCTGCCCACACACACCTGGTCCTCACAACCACGTATCTCGCCCGAACACACCTGGGCATTACAACCATGCATCCTGCCCGCACACACCTGGGCCTCACCACAATGCATCCCGCTCACACACACCTGGGCCTCACCACCACGCATCCCACCCGCACACACCTGGTCCTCACCACCATGTATCCCACCCGCACACACCTGGGCATCACAACCATGTAACCCAAGCGCACACACCTTGGCCTCATCCTGAAGATTCGTGGGAAATAGTAAAACCTGCCCGAAGAGTCTTGGGCTAAAACTACCCCAATCGAAACCTACCTGAAGAGTCTTGGTTGTAAGGTAGCCTCAAGCCATCATAGCATAGGGAAGAAGGAGTAGGAAAGAGCTAGTAACTAAGGAAAAAACTCCCTCTCCCATGAAATGGGAGTGTTTGGCACTAAGTGCTCAACATGGGTTGGGTTTGATAAAACACAAAGATACAGATACATATATGTATACCAAACACATAGCCCAACCTATGGCTTCTATGCAGAAAAACTGAGAACGTGACTTAGCACTGCTACTACGAAGCATATATACAACAAACAACCCCCAACCCCATTTAGGTTTTCACGTTTTAGCAGAATTAGTTTATTTAGTTCCTTATCTACTAGGAAATCAACTGCAACCAACCATATCAATCGTTCGTAAAGCATATCCCTACCATCCACAAATCAAGTTTGGAAAACACAGGAACCACAACCAAGTCCTTCTTATTAACCATCCAACCCCATTAATTATTATTCATGTTCCATTACCATGCCCCACCATTCATTAACTCATCCACTTTTATTTATGATTCGCAACCCATAGTTCGTTCACATTCAAGCCCATCCCTCCAGCCCTGCTACCAACCACCATAACCACAATAAAACCGAAACCCCATACATCATTATCCCTTTAATACCATTTATCATAGTCCTGCTGCCCATCTCTAACATAGTACTCACACCAACCCACAACCAAGCCAACCAGATCCCCACTGCTCACCCGATCCACAACAACCCACAAAACACCCCCATCACATGCAACGTATCTAAGCCAACACCCACATGTTAATTATTCCATTTTGTTCAACCGGGGTGATCACACAAGGGTTCCAGATTTTAAATCATCCAACATTACGTGATTAACCAAAATTCCACATTCAACAAAAGTTTCCATCCACAAAAATGGTCTTAAAAAGATAAGGCAACATTTAATTGCGCAAGAAAAGTCCCCCAATGGCCGTGATTTTCAGTAGGCATAAGCTTATTCAATTCACAACATAATATCACAGGATATAAGATAATGTAATAGTAATCACAAACTTACCATCCTGTTATATAAGCCAGTTATTAACTTCATTAAACCAGTTCAAAAGTGTTTCACGTAAACAAGAAGACACCCACCCCGCATGTCGCACAAAATAGAGAGACAAAGATAATATCCCTACCTCAATAGGTTATGACCACAAGGCTCCTCCAGATCAACTTTAGAAGATGTCCGTCAGCGTCCGTCACTTCTATCGAGTCCCGGAAAAACCTCTTCAGGTGGATGTTGGGAAGGAAAGGCCGAAGAAAAGAAAATGGATCCAAGCCCAGAAGTTCCACCTCATCGTTACGATCCCTTGGCCGCTTATGGATTGTAAATTGGAGATCAGATGAAGAAGTTATGGAAGAAAAGGAGCCTTCGAGTCTCTTGGGAGATCTCTGCTCTGAGGAATGGGGAGGAGAGGGGTGAGTTGAAAAGGAGGAGGGGACCCCTCATTTTATTGGCGAGAAAAACAAAAGTACACGGTGTATACTTTATGGTAGACGGTGTGTACTCGGCCATTTAACATGATCACCACACGGCTTCCAACACGGCCTTTAACATGGAACGCGACCGTTGACTAGTCAACACATGGTTTGAAGGTAACACATACGCGGGGAGGGACTACACGGAATGTAGTATTGGCTACACAGCGTGTACTCATTTATTTCACACGGAAAGAAAACGGCTCAAACATGGCACACGGCCGTTGACTGGTCAACACACAGTTTGAGGGTAACGCATACGCATGGAGGGACTACACGGTGTGTAGTTTGTGGTACACAGCATGTAACCATTTATTTCACATGGCAAGGACACGGCCTTGAACACGAGGTATACCCGGCGAGGGGGTACATGATGTGTACTCACACTACACGGCATGTAGTTTCAAAATTCTAAAGAGTGTGGGAAAATTCTATTTTACACTCTAGAACACTTTATGACCCATTTTTTGAAAAAGGAATGGGCCGGAGAGGTCCGGGCCATTACACATCACCAGTTTCAATTTGTCCTTATTGGATGGAACTTACTGAGATCTATGAACATAAGAAGAATCTAATGGAATTGGAAGCTAAAGATTTAAATGACCCAGTACTTCACCTTGGGTTTCACCTTTTATTTTCGCCAACCCAGAGGATAGTTAACTCTGGATTTGTATGTACTACCATATCTAAATTAGTTTATTGTAATGAACTAGTATATTTTATCTTATATAGACAACCTATTTTACTAGTATATAGAAACTCACCTTTTCACTAAGATTGAATTATGTTCATGATATCACCAGTAGCATGTGTAATAATCGAAC